>OY728151.1:1908857948-1909482948 GCA_963277665.1 Viscum album
ATCATTTTTTTTGTAATAGTGGAATGAACTTGTCCATTTGTTACCTAAGTGGTTTTGTTTGTTTGGACATGATTCCTTAAATCGTACGTTTTTTTCTTCGGGTGTGTTTGGATCCTGTTTGAGTTGGTTTTTGCATTGGAGGTGCCCATTTGGTGATAAAAGTGCTTGAGTTTTGTGGAGGTAATGGATGGTGTTTTTGGTTTTGGGTTGATTTATATTTCATTTATTTTACCTAGTGTTTGGAGTTTTAAATAGGAGTGATAAATTCATAGTTTCGACGGTGTTTCTATAGAGAGATCCTTCGTCCTGGTGTCCCGATATGCCGATTTTCTTCATTGTGTTTTTCTTGTTTGAGCCCTTATGGTGGGATAGTTTCTCTCATGCTAAGGGAGTTGGTTATATTCAGTATTAAGAGTTCCATAGTTTCTGGTTGTGGTAAGGCTATTGTTTGGCTAGTATGAAGAAGTTGGGTAAATTTGGGTTGGGAGTCCCCACATTTCCCCCAGGGTGGTGTGTTTGGGTTCTAAGGTTTTTGTTCTAGTAGAATTCCTATGTTGGGGAGAACCCTCTCATGTTCTCTCCTTAATCTTGGGATTCATTTTATTCTTGAATCGGTCGGGTGTGACCTGTAGAGAGTAAGGTTATCCCGAGATTCCCAGTTTTCCTCGGTTTTGTTTGATCATGGACTCGAGTTTTGGTTAACTATCAGCTTGGTGACTTTATAGGGGTATAAAGTGCCTGTGGTGGGGAGAATTTTCACACCCTAACCCTGGATACTCCTTTATTTTATCCTTTTAGTAGTCTTTGGTCTTTTTATTGAGGTTCGGGTTTAAATATCGGTTGATTTTTTTTGGGTTTTGGAGTTTTCAAGTGGTTTTCTAGGTGGAGCATGATTACCACATGGTTATTAGAAACTGTGAAGCTCAGGAATGTGGTAGGTTTAGTTAGAAATAACCAACCATAAGGCCTATGCACGACCATGTAGTTGGTCCCAAGTAACCATGCGCCAATTCCTTCTTAGGCAGAAAGCTCTGTACAGTTACAACACGGTTTGGAAAACCATGTGGCCAAACCGTGCGGTCGTTCCAGGTCATTAAAAATACTAGCTCTAAAATCCATATCTCTCATTTTTTGGACCAAACTTAGTCTCCTCCTCCTTTGTATGACCTAAGTGCACTAGGGGGTCCTCCCCAAACTCTCTCCCTTTCTACTCTTCCTCCATGGAAGGTCTTTGAGGGTTCCAAGGTTAGGTTTCTTTAATTTTTGGCCATTTTCTCCCTTATTTTTTCCCTCTTGGTTTATAGAGTTTTTCCTTGGGGGTTTTCTTCTTGGAAGAACCCTAGGGTTAGGGTTGGATGATTTTTGGGTGATTCCTTGTGGATAGGGAGTGCAGATCATCCGTAAGGCTAAGTTCTTTTTCTCCTTGGAGTTTTATCCCATATGCACATGGTTGAGGTAGACATTTCCAATTTTTTTTCCTTTTTGGAACACTCCATGAGCACTTGTGTATTTTCAATTAATTTTTAAATGTAATTATCACCTATACTATATCTATGGATTGATGTGAATGGGGATTTCATGTTGGTAGAATTTACTAAAAATAGTTTTCCAAAGTGATTTGTGTGAAATGTCTAGGTTTAAAGAACCTAGGGTGCTTGTTTGAAATTCCCTTGTTCTTTTAAAGTGGAATTGGGTCTTTTATTAAATGTTTAGCCCTTAAGATTTTGTGACTATGTTTATTTGTTTGTGAGTTTGGTGTGGTGGGTAAAAACCGATAATTTTATAGCTTGGTAAGTGTGTTAAAATGTTTTGGAAATGGTTTTATGGCTTTAAGGGGATGGTTTGAATTCTTTTATTGATAGGAATGGTTGAATTTGGTTTCAAAGAAAATGGTGGTCTTGTGAAAGGGGTTCTTGAGTTTCCTATTGGATATTAGTTGTTCCATTAGAAGTTGGCACATCCATGGGTACACTAGGTGCACACATGGATGTGCTCTCAAATGAAGATGGTGCTTTAAATTGGTGTTTTCTCAAAACCTTGGTTTCCTAAACAGTTCTTTTTTTTTCTAAAATTTTTTAGTCCCATCATGTGGATTTTGGAAATGGTTTGAAATGAAATCCTAGAGTGTATGCCCATCTGGATTTTGGTGTGGATTTTGGCGAATGTATGACTTAAGGGGCCGTTTGGCATATTTTACTAGTTGCATGTTTTTCTTAAAATGGGGATTTGGAAATGTTATTGGTAAACATATTTGGGGTTTTTTGAGTTAAAGGATCGTTTGGTACTACCAACTCAAAGGTGATTTTTGTGTTAACTTTTATAAAGGATCATGTTTTGGCAAATGGGTGTTCCCAGCTAGCAACATAAGTTGTTTTATGAAATGATTTGAATATTTATATGGTATGGTGGCCCAATTGGAACCTTGAGAAATGTGATATATATATATATATGGATCCTTTATAGGAGGGATTTCTCTTTAAGGGTTATCATATATTGGTGTCCGTGTTTTGGGTAGTCAAGTGCTGTGGCAGCAGGTAAGATGAGTCACGCATGCATTGGCCTCCTACTTACACAATATTATTATTACCACCATGGGTTCCTGGGCGTCTTTTAGATGATCGAGTGATAGTTTCTTACCAGCCCTAATTAGATGAGTTCGTACCTTTCTGTAGTTATATACAGGCCACGAGGGGTGTGCCACTGGTGAGGCTAGGATAGATCATCCAGTTGGTTATTGACTTAGGGGTTTCACCATACGCTGACAGGTGGTTCCGAACTGAGTACATCCAGGGGTCTTCTAGGGATGTTTAAGATCACCCATGGTTATTATTTATATTATTTTTTTACTTTTTTTTGTATTAGTTTCCAGCCTGCACTATTTATATGTTTCTTTTTAACACGACCTTGGTATTTACTTTTATGTATTTTGATTACAAAATGGTAACTGATTCTAGAAATGATATGTGGCGTGTGTTGGATTTCAGAATGGGGAAACAATGTTGTTTAAAAAAAATACGAAAATCCCATTTTTATAATTGTATTTAAAACTAGTGTGAATGGACTATTTTGGGAAAGGAAATACTTGGATTTAGTGGTTAATCTTTGGCATTCATACTGAGAATTTCAGTGCTCATTCCTAATTTATCTTTTCAGTTGGAAGTTCTTTTTGCGCAGGTTATCTTGGTTTAGTTGGTTTTTGTTGGAGAAAAGATGTTATTATGGTTGGTGGTGACTAATACATCACATAGAGATCACATGGTAGCAGTTTAGTTTTGATTGCTGTAATTTTCAATATGTTTAGTTGTATCTTGTAACTAAATCAGTTGTTTATTCATTTGAGATTAATTTTTCAGTTTTTCTATGTTTTTAGTTCGTTCTATTTATTTACCCAGTCTTGGTTATTTATTTTAGGCTTAAATCATTCCTACTTGTATGTTTTGATTCCCGTCACTAGTTGTTAGCCTGTGGGGATCAGGAACACCCTTCAGGCCATGTCAGAGACTATCTCAGGTAACCGGTTCAAGTTCGACCCAGGTTGGTTCATAAAAAAGTGTTTGTGGACTAAACTATTATATTTATTAGGAAGTAATATATGATACGGGGAGTTAGTAATAAGTGTTCCTAATATAGAATTTGATCTGGTTCCATAAAGATTTATTGAAGAATAATAAACTAATGTTACAAAATAATCTTGAAGGTATGGTAGGATTTGAATGGAGACTGAGTGATATGGATTTATTGTGGAAAATGATTATGAATTAATGTTCATAGATAAAGAACCTACTACCTATTGAGAGACCATAAAGAGTCATGATTATGAGAAATAGATAAATTCCATGAAATTTGATACGGAATCCATGTACAGTAACCATGTTTGGAACTTGATAGATGCACCTAAAGGGGTGATACCCATAGGGGCATGGATGATAGGGTATTTAACCATAAATCTCAATTGGTGCAAAAGATCACAAAAAACATTCATAGTATTAACTATGAAGAAACATTTTCTCTAGTTGTGATGATAAATTACATTATGATATTTCATTCCATAACAACCCATTATGATTATGAGATATAGAAAATTAATATAAAAAACAATTTCCTTAATGATAATTTTGTCAAGCTCTATTCTAAGGTTTTTAAGTTACAACTTTCCATTTATAGATTGAAGCAAAATTATTGGATTTTGAATATTCAGTTTGATGATGCAATAAAATAGTATGGTTTCATCAAGAATATAGATGATTCAAGTGCATAAAAGTTAATTATATGGATAGTTTTGTTATTTTTGAAATTGCATATAGATTAAATACTCATTATAAAAAATGATGGCTTGGCATTATATTCCATAAATACATGGTTGGGAAAATACTTCTTGATGAAATACATGGTTGTATAAGCCTATATATTGGGTATGAAGATCGATAGTGGTAGATCAAAATGATTTCTTATACTGAGTGAAAACACAAATATTGGTAAAGTAATAAAACAATTTAGCATGGATAACTCTAAGAAGGGGTATTTATTAGTATTGCATGAAATGAATCATAGGATGATTCAAAATCCTTATAAATTTTTATAAAGTATGGTAGGAATCTTTATGAGTCTTATATAGGATCTATAAAATATTACATGTTATGTAATTGACCTGACGTTGTTTATGATTTGATTATAATAAGTAGATACCAATCTAATCATGGAGAGAGTCACTGGATTACTATCAAGAATATCCTTATGTACTTAAGAGGAAGTAACGATATGTTCTTGGTTATTGGAGTTAAGGATTATCTCACTATAAGGGGTTTTAATAATTTTAGATTCCAATATTATAAGGATGATATGGAGTCTTAATCTGGTTTCATGTTTGTCCTAAATAACGCATCTATTTGTTAGAAGAGTTCAAAGCAATCCACCATAGTGGACTCGACAACTGATGTAGAGTAAATCATCATATCATATGTTATGAAGGAGGTTGCCTATATTAATAAGTTCACCACTAAACCTAGGGTGGTTCCCAATATTGAGGGATCAATTAAGTTTTACTGTGAAGATAATGGAGTTACTACTCAGGAAAAGGAACCCTGGTCACACCAAAGAACTAAACACATCTTTCGCAAATACCAACCCATTCAAGAGACCATCAAGATCTGTTGCATGGATATAGAGGAGAATGTAGTAAATACTTTGAAAAAAACATTTGAATAATAAAATCATGAGGGTCATGTTGAATATCTTGATATATGATACTGGATAGATCAAATTTAATGGTTGTAAAATGTATTATAGTTTTATAACAAAGGAAATATCTATTTATCATTCATTCATGTGTGATACATCTATATTACATGAATAATAGAATGATAATATTCCATCAAAGTATGAATTTTAGTTATCATTAATTAATGATCGTCATAGAGTATTATGGGTTGTGATGATATGATGATATTATAATGAGTAGAATCTTGTATGTTGTATAAAGAGTTGTATACAATATATGAAGAATAGACTCATGAGATAATTAGTCAAGAGTTATTATTTGGACCAACCCACTAAAGTATATCTCATGTAATATCATATGGTCATTGATATACTTTAGGGTTCATTCTTATTATTAATCCATAATACTTGAGGTTAGAGAGATACCTCACATGAGAACCTTCATACTTTGATACCTTTCTTATGAAAGTCTTGAGGCTTAGCTAATCAGGGGTGGTTGGGTATGTTTCAGATCATGTCATCAGTCAGAGATCAACCAAGATAGGATTTTTCCACTTGTATTATAAGAAAATAGATCCATACCCTTAATTTAATTAGACTAATTAAATGCATGATCATGTTAGTTAAGTGACATGTGATGTGTTTAACAATTTAAATAGACAACATATGATGTATTTATTTAAATTGGTCAGTATATTTCTGAAGATCATGAATTTATGATTTAACTTATAATATATTGAAATATTCTATGTCTAGTGGTCACTCAATGTTATGAATAATGATATTATATATGTATATATATGATTTATACGATACATCTTTCGGTAGACATGTTCATATGGGGATATGAGTGTGTTTGATCAAGACAACATTTGATCCCATGTAGCTTGAGTAAAAATAATGTTTTTATAGAGGGATTATCTTTGATTACAATCATGGATTTTGGGATTTGTAATTGTTATAAATTCTACAAAGGCCCGTAAGGTCACACAAACGACCCTAGAATAAAGATTTATTTTAGTATAAAGTGTTTCAATAAAATTTGAGAGATATGATGATAATCATATCCAAATAAGTTTAAATGGATTAACTAATAATTGTGAAGCTTTTTCATAGAGTATATAAGGATTTAGTGTAAGAGGGATATTATTATAAAATATACACTAAATCATAGATCATGACATAGTGATGGTCACTATGTTCTGAGGGATGTTTGGTCTTGGTATTTTACACCACATCATGGTGCATGTGAGAATGGTATGAGATACCATTTGGTTGATTCTTCTAATGTGATTTTCATTCATCTTTATCTATATAAACATCATTGGATGATGTGTAAACATAAATTTTAATTTTAAAATAGTTAAATGTTTTGTTTAATCAATGAAGTGGAGAAAATATTTTATCCATTTAATAATAAATAAAATTTTAAAAGCTTCCAATGGGAACATGAATTTGATGCGAGTGTCTTATATATAGAGGGGTTCAATCACTTCATTGTAGGTGACCGAAGATTATTATCACATAACTAAAACTCTCTCAAACTCTTAATTATAAATTTTCCATACAGGAGGTGCTAACACACCATTTGGAGAATGGAAGTTTTGCTAAAGTGTTCAATGATTCCAATGGCTACCATGAGAGGCAGAAAATTATTTGCTTTTTCTTATAGAACATGATAAATCTCACTACCAATTAATATCAAAATCTTGTTCAGTGAGGTATTCATGGTTTATTTCTTTTTCATTTATTCCATTTTTGTACCTTAGTGGGATATTGGGCATGGAATTTGTCTTTTCTTCCACTTTAAATAGGAATAGAGATGTCCCATTAATACCATCACCATATCAAACTAGTTTGGGTAAGCCATACTATTATCTTGTCTCAGTATCCAACTAGTCTAACTAATACACACTTCAGTAAGGTGTTCTAAAATATTTACTCACACACATTTATATATATCCACCCTAACATAACCTAATTTACCCATAATACTGTAGGATCGAAATAATGATGTAGATACTCAAAATACAAGAGGGGGGGGGGGTGAATTGTACACTTAAAAAATTTCCTAAGACAAGGAAAGATATAAGTTTAACAAAGTTAAACTAAGAAAATTAATGACACCTCTAAAACCAATTGGAGAATTGGAACAAGGTGTGAAGTTACAAACTTCTAGTTCTATGAACTTTCTTGAATATGGAAAGTGATTTCGAAAAAAGGTTTCGGAAATATGGATCCAGAAATTGAAACTTAACCAAAGTTTAAAATATGATATTCTACCTTAAAGCGTATAGAATCTAAATGAATCAGAGTACAAGTGTAAGGAAATATAAGAAGATTATACTTTCCTTACAATACAATATGCAACGGAAAAATAAGTAGTACAACTACAAGTAACAAACAATAACTCTTTTAACCCAAAGAGAAGGGTATACAACGACCTTGGATAAAGGTCCCTTGATTTATACTTTCAAGAAAGTTTGTCTTACCCACACCAGGGTAAGACCTCGATACGAAGATCGGTGTCTCTGTCTTGCTATCCCCGCAAGCCCTCAACTTCAAGGTAGTTGGAACCTCTGTCTTCCTCAGCAAGGAAGCCCTTGAACTTCAAGGTAGTTGGAACCTCTATCTTCCTATCCCTGGAATCCCTCGAATGTAATCACCAACATTCGGAGTCGCATGAAGCAATCTGAACGAGAGGTTTAGTACACATAAAGCATGAAAAGATTCTCTCTCTAGAAATCACCTTAACATCGTGTGGTATATAGAGTGATCAACATATTTTTCAGTTTTATGGAGCTCTTTAAAATGAGCTCCTATTTATAGGCTTGGTTGGAACGGTCGGCTCCCTCCTTAAATGGTCATATTTTCATTGAATATCGGAGGGACCTGTACACGTGTCACTAAACCAATGGTTAATTATAAACAGAATGGACGACATCGTTTTATAACAAAACATGTGTGACTGAAAGCACGACATCATTTTACAATGAAACAAGTGTAACCATAAGAAAAAACTAGAATTCGTAATGTAAGTAAATAAAAGTTCAGAGTCTAACCAAAATAGAATTTGGAGTCTATGAAAAAAATGTTCGGATTCTGTTTTATAGGAATTCGGAACCTGAAATCTGTAGAAGTCTAGAGTCTGAATTTCTAAGGAAATTCGGAGTCTGGTTTCACCAGAGTTCAGAATCTAAACTTGCAGAGTTCGAAGTTGAACTAGTAAAAGTTTGGAGTCGAACTTCATAAGAGTTCGGAGTCGAACTCATGAAAGTTCGGAGTCGAACTTCATAAGAGTTCGGAGTCGAACTCATGAAAGTTCGGAGTCAAACTTCATAAGAGTTCGGAGTCGAACTCATGAAAGTTCGGATTTGAACTTCATAAGAGTTCGGAGTCAAGCTTCAGAAGAGTTCGGAGTCGAACTCACAAGAGTTCAGAGTCGAACTCATAACAGTTCGGAGTTGAACTTCATAAGAGTTCGGAGTCGAACTCATAAGAGTTTGGAGTCAAACTCATGAAAGTTTGTATCCAGAATTCGGAGTGGAACTTCTTTATAGTTCACATCCAGTATTTTGGAGTGGAACTTCATTACAGTTCAAATCTAGAATTCAGATCCTAAAAACAGAATACTCCAATTCTTGAAATTATATGATTCCGGGGTTTTGGGTATGAATCCGGTTTTTGTACTTAAAAAAAATATTGATATTTATAGGAAAATCTAGGTTAGGTTAAATTTACTTAAAGAAGAAAATTTTCCCTATGGAGGAAAAATATATATTTGCTTAATTATAAGGTGTTTGTGATTTTCAAAACAAGAAGGAATGGAAAATTCATAAGGAAAACCTTATTGACTCAATAATCTCCCCCTTTTTGGAAAGCACAAACATCCCTTCGAAAAAGAATATAAGGACTTTGAAAAATTTCCTTAGACTTTAAAACTAAAACTTATCTCCATTTGTTCATGGATGAAAGTGAATACAACTAACTCCCCCTTAGGCATTAAAACTCTAAGGATTGTATTCTGAATTTCTGGAGTGGAGTTTTCATTATCATGGAAATGAAAAACTTCATAGTGAGAAACTCCCCCTTACTTTAAGGATATTTCACTTAGAAATTTTTCCTCTTCATTTTAAATTTTTCTTTCTCCCCCTTAGGAGTAGTTCTTTTTCCTTCTCCCCCTTTGTGATTTTCAAAATGAATTGAAGAGAATAGAAAAGAAAATATGGTACCTGAAACATTAGTATATAACAAGATACAACCAACCAAATTTTAATTAGAGTTGATTTTTTTTCAAAGAAAGACAAATACAACAAAAGATCAGAGTGGATTTATTTGTCTTCCTTTTAATTTGGGATCAGCTTCTTTAACAAAGTTTTGAGCTTCTTCAGGTCTCTTTGTTCTTCCTCGACTGGCCTCTCCAAAGCTGAGATCCTTTCCCCTTTAACTTTCAAAGCTTCTGCCTGAGCCTCCATGATTTCTTTCTGCATATTTATTAAATCATCTTGCTTTTCCAAATTTTCCTTAAACTCAATCCGGAAATCTCTTTCACTTTTCCAATTCTGAGCTACTGAGTTAAGCTTCCCATTCAGGTCCCTGACTTTTTGATTATGATAATTTTTCTCTTGGGTCATCTTTTCATGAAGATCGTTAAACTTTTTATCTTCCATGTCAAAAGCATTTTGAACTTTAGCCTGAAAATTTTCAAACTACACTAAGTCTTCATAAACTCTCTTAGACCACTTTGTTACCTTACTACAGGACTTTTGTAACACCCCAAGCTTCTACGGTATGCTTCTCTTGGAATAATGTGATAGCGTGTGTTGTACGCAACATCAAGTTCTAACACACCAAAACCAATCAAACTAGCCGTTATGAATAGTAATAACTACCTTTTGAAATTATATATATATTATATTTCAAAATGGACTTCATTTTTGGATTCAGAATATCGAAATTATCCTAAGTTGAATTTTTGGTATTTTTCTGAGAACTTCCAATTTTTATGAATAGTGAAAATACTTAAAAACAACTTTTTTAATCAAAATAATTTATAGTGATAAATTATATTATTTAGTGGTTTTAAAGTATAATTAGAATATATTTTTACCATTTTATCCAATGGTGTTCATTATAATTAATTTCACTTTGAAATTGGACATAAACAATTGTCAATCTTTTGATATATATTATTTCTTAAAAACACGCTATTTGTTGTAACATCGGGAATTAATTATAAAATTAATTAATGCAACTTATATGTTTGTAATTTTGTAAAAGCGACATCATTTTTGAATTTGGAATATCAATTATAGCTTAGGGTGAAATTATGGCATTGTTCAGAAAAACTTCAATTTTTGATGAATAGTGAAACCACTAAGTGGTAGTTGAAAAACTGAATTTTTCATAAAACTTAATTTTACCACTTCTGTGATTGGAATTTTGAAAATACGAGAGACACGGTTAATATCAAGGAGTAAAATTTGGTTCAATGAGATGAAAATAATTTTTTTTGAATAGTAACTTTTTACTTTTATTTACCACGGTTAAAAGTAAATAGGGTAATTAAGTGTAAAAATGATATTAATATTACCCGAACACATGTACTAATTCTATTTGACAAGTTTATATCGACCAAAAACAACCTTAGGAATAAAATATTATCATTTAGGTCCACTTGGATTATATTAGGACATTTATTATTATTTAATTCAAAGAAGAGTTAAAAGAGTTAAAATCAAAGTTTATTTAATAAAACATTTTTAATATAGGGTTATACATAAGATATATTCGATTTTAAATATTCATTAGAAAGATAAAAATATTTCATACATAATTATATTTTATTTATAATTTTTAGACATTAAATAATTTAATTTATTTATGACACAATGATGATGCAGTAATTACCATAATAGTAAAAAATTAAAATAATTTATATTATAAATACCAAAATAAATATAATTTGAGACTTTTAATGAATTACACTAATTTTCTAGGATAATATGACATATTAGGATTAATTTAATTTACCTTTTTCGAACTAATAATTCTGTTATGATTTTCAAAAAAATCAATTTTCCAAATAGTGTCAAAATTGACATAAAAGAGTTTTTAAAACAAATCTTATATTATTAATTGATATTAAATTCCTAAAAATATAAGGTTCGACAAAGAGACTTATATCATGATAGGTGTATCATTAATGGACCACTTGGGGGTCTCTTGGAGGTATATAGTAAGTTTATTAACTATATAATATAAAAATACAAAGTGGCATGGTAAATGTCAAACTAATTAACTAAGAGTTAAAACTAAAAGATAAGGTTAATATAATGACCCAAACCTGTCTAAATACTATTTTTTGAGTGGTTTTAGACCCATAACCACCTTAACCTTTAAATAATCCACTTTGGAGCCATTAGAAACCGAAAATGGTTTTATTATAAAATAATATTTCTAGCTTTTCCAAAGGTGCCCCTCACCCCTCTTATAAAAGGGCACTCTCCCTTCTCATTAACTCACACCTTCAAAGCCTTTTGGTTCGGCCAACCTCTACCAAAATACTCTCTCAACTTCCCTAAATTAATCCTAGAGGCCTTCCTTTAGTCAGAAAGCCAACCTAAGAACCCTTTTGATCAAATCAAAAGGAAGAACCTGAAAAAGAGGTAATGATTTCACCACCCTTTTCCAAGTTCCTTTCTTCTTCCACTTCTTCATTCTTTTTTATTACCATTATAAAATAATAACTCCAGTATCTTATATATAATGTGATTTTATTATAAATATGGTACAACCATATTCAGTATTATATCCATTCTTTGAATAACATGTCACCATACGTGCGTACGTACGGCTTACCGTCTCCACGTCGTGGTGTAATTGTTATTATTCAATATATTATTATTTGGATGGGTATAATAATTATTTATAATTAATTTAAATAATAAATATAACATGATAATGATTCTTTATATAATATATACCATCCAATTATATATTATTTTAATATCAAAATAATGATATTGTCGCTCGTGCGTACGCACAGACTACCGTCTCCACGAACGCGATGAGATTCATTCTCCATCGTATCCATTCAAGTATAATTCTAATTTGATGATTAATAATAGTATATAAGGACTTGATATAATTATTGATATGATTAAGATACAACCTATCCATGACAAACACAGCTTACATAACAAAACATATAAAAGAAAACGAGTAAGTTAACACCCGAAACAATGATAATACTAAGATATTATTAACAAATTAATGCTAAAAGATAATATATGATATAATATTAATATATATGATTCTTGTATAATTTAATAAAAATTATTTCACCATTATACAGGTGGTTAAACTACCCCCAACCAAGGAAAAGTACAAGGTAAGGGTTTATTTCCTAATCTCTTCATTATCCGAGGTTGTTTATACGTAATAATCTACTGGGATCTCTTTATCATCCACATCCATGTTTCTTAAAAATGTATTTCAAAACATTTTTACTATTTAAATAATATGGGTTAAAGTCATTTATACCCTTGTTTGACTTTTTATAAGTGGTTTATAAAGGAATCTTTCCGTCGTTTTCCAAACAAGGTGCTTTTTTAACCTTTTCATCAGAATTAAGGTAAGAATGTTTTTTTAACTTATACGATGGGTGTGGATATTTTCCACCGTTATAAAATCTTCGAAGCTTCCCTTACAATATTATAAGAATATTTTCAAAGAAAATGTTTTATTTTAGAAATATATGACTCTTAAATGATTTCAAAATAAAAGAGATATTTCTCTAAAAAGAGTTTTGATTTCATCTATGTCAACATCCTTTGATGAATTTTACACTTATTTGAAGTTGATTTATTATGAAACAAAACTTATATATTGTATTGAAGGTTTTGTGATATGTTTGAATGTGGATGTGTTATACCATTAATGGTTTATGGATGAAGTATTTACATTTCGTATGCTAGTTTTAATACGGATGTTTATGTTATGTTTAAACCTTTTCATATGGGAATGCATTGGACTTAATATGTGACAGGTGGAGCCCGCTATAGCTCCTTGATTTATCGGTTGGTCTCATGAGACAAACTAGTATCTTGGCACAAGGTCTTGACAAAATATTATTTGTATTCTTGGCACGAGGCCTTGGCTATGTGGTTATGATAGTCTAGCATTATGCATTACATCATTATGAAAGTGGTTATTGATATTGCATGTGATTATTCGATTAGTAGAATATCCATGTTAATAAGTAAATGGAATTATTTCATTTTATTTTTGCCATACTATGTTGAAGTTCAAGTTTAAAAGGCTTTTGTTTTAGTTATACATTGCCTTAAATGTTTATTCTTATTTATGAAAGTTTCCGCTATATTGTTATCCTTACTGGGCATTTGAGCTCACCCCTTTTCTATGTTTTATTTTTCCCAAGATGTGAAGAAGTAAATTATGAATGACCAGCAGGGATATTATGAGGGGATAATAGTGTGGACTATGGAGACAATATGTTGTTGTAGAAGTTTTTAACTTTATGACGTAATGTAAAACTTTATGAATATATCTAGTGTTTCCAAGGCTACTAAACCAATCGGTATTTTGAGATTTGATCATTCTTGTGATCATTCCAATGTTATGTAATAATGCACAGACTTTGGGTAACTGGGGTCGGGGCGTTACAACTTTCTATGCACATCATAATCGATAAAAAACTTTTTTGTTCAACTTCGATCTTCACACACTTATCCATTAGCATGGATAGTGACTCTGATTTCTGGTTTTGGCTTAGCTGAAGCATTTGACATCTAGTGTCAATGGTGGGAAATATTGGAATGACATACACCAGCTTTTTCAAATACTCAACAATAAAATCATGACTTTGTGATGATGACTCCGAATCAGAAACTTTTCTTGGAGATTGATCTTATTCATCCTGCACCAACTTCCTTTTAGAGGTACCACTAACTACTTTCTTCCTTATAATATCTTTTATTGGTGTCTCCAATAGCACTTGATTCCCTTTATCAGATTTTAGAATTGGTTCCTCATCAGGAGATACTTCCTCGGATTCAGAAACTTGAATAATCTGGTCTTCATCTGGTTTCTTCTTTTCTTGTCCTTCCTCAAGAAAATTCTTCTCATAGGATTCTTCCTCAGCATACAAAACATTTTCTTCTTCTTGCTGTTGCTTATCATCATCCTTACTATCTTCCTCAACTCCCTTTCCCGGAGTAACTAACTTTGCGGATTCTGTCTTATCTTGATAATCCTCTACCTGCTTGATCAGGGCATCCAAATATTCACTCCCCTCTTCTTCTTATTCTTCTTCTTCAACCTCTTCCTCTACTTCTTCAGCATCTTCTTTTTCATCTTCTTCAACTAACTCTTTACCCTTGGATTTTTCTGAAGTGACATAGTTCTTAGCTGGATTTTATGGTAAAGAAGGTTCTGTAAGGAAAGTTTCCGGAACCAGAATCTGACCAGAAGTTATTTTAGTATCTCTCAAAAGAGATTGCACCAGTTCAGCTTCAGACAACTTCTTTTTAATCTTCTTTTCTTTTTCATGCTTTTCTAACACATTCGCAGCTTTCTCTTTTAAGGCCTTAGCCTCTACAGTGTCCAATACGAACTGTGGATCCCCTTCTTTCCTCTTTTCCTTGTCTTCCCTCCACTTGGCTGGCACTTCATCTGTATATGTTTTCTGCTTCTTCGGTTTGGGGGGAGCATACTGAGTTTCCTTAGACTTGGGAATTTCTTCATCAACAACCACTTCCTTAATCTCTCTTCTTCCTTGACTTTTTGGATGGTTCCAGAGTCTGTGTATCTTTCTGAGCTGCCTCAACCTCTTCCACAGATTGAGGGTATAATTCTCCAGATTCACTAGAAAAACTCATCTTCATCCTCTTCAAAGTATCATCACTCACCAGCATAAGCTTACAATTCCAGACTTTTGACTTGCATGCAACCTTGAAGGATTCTAAGCACCGAACTATCAGCTTAGATAGTATGGAAGGGTACATAATTATTTGAGCTCTTAAGTTCCCCTCTTTGATGTTCTTGATCGTAATCAAGACATGTCTCATCAAATTTATTTTTCTTAGATTTACCAAGAAATCTAAGACATAAATATCACTTTTCTTAAGATTATCCTTATCGCCTCTTCTTGGTACAAGAAAACCTTGTACCTAGAGCTATAGAATCTTATTTTTTAGAGTGATATGAGAAATCTTAGCAGTTGTAGCATCCTTAAGTCCAAGACATTTTAAATCCTTCACATTGTTGAAACTTCCTTGCTCATCTGAAAGCTTATGTGAGCAAAACTCAGCTTCCCCCTTTATAGGCTAAACCAACCAAGCTCGCGGCCTTGGTGTAAGATAACTTGTAAGTCTTCCCATAAAACTTGAATGAAAACCAGTCTCTTCCATCTTCCATCTGGAAGGAAACAAACTCATATAACTCGATCAGTAAATTGGTGTAAACCGGATCCTATTTATCTGACTTGTACAAGCATACATCTTCCCAAGTACTCAATATGATATTCTTGGTTATAATAGAATCAAGCTTGTAAAAATCCGGATGCACTAACCTTTCCCTGAAGACTAACCATTTTGAGATCGGCTTTGTAGTTGACATATCTTGAGATGTTGCTTCAACAAACATTCGAAATAGAGAGATCTGAAGGATTCAGAACGACTTTTCAAAGATTGGAACCGGTCTTAAGAAGAGCAGCAGGGCTTCGATACGCGATACCTTTGAGAAACCGATGTGGGACGAGTCTTGGGGTCCCCTTTATATAGGCGATGGATGTGACCTTTGGTCTTCCAAAATCCATCTAACGGTTGAAAAACTTTTTGATCTGATCTAACGATTGAGAAAAAACCCGCAAGGAAAACTTGACTTCGATCTTTTGAGGTTTTAAGAAAAACATTCGGATTTAAGGAAAACTAGAATCTGAATTATTTTTTTAAAAAAATAGGAAAATACCAGCAACCAAAATATGATTACGGAAACTTAACTAAGGAAATCATACCTTTCGGATTGGCTAGAAAGATTGTTCGTAATTGGTAATATTCTTCTTGAAGAAATGAATTTAAAAACGAAAAAACTCATTATGAGAAAAAAACTCATTACGAAAGTTCCATTACGAGAATATAATTACGAATGTTCCAGTATGAAAATATCATTATGAAAGTTCTAGTACAAAAATTTCATTACGAAAGTTCCAGTATGTAAATATCATTACGAAAGTTCCAGTACGAAAATCTCATTACGAAAGTTCCAGTATGAAAATTGCAGTTCCGGAAAATTTCATTACGATACTTGTTAGTACGAAAATATCCATTCCGAAAGTTTACATTCCGATATTTTACATCCTGAGAATTTCCATTTCGGAAATTTCCAAAAACTTGTTATGAAAAATTTTAGTTACAAAAGAAGAGAAAAAAAATTGCCAATGAAAAATTTGGTTAAACTAGCACACAAATGTACCCCCCTATGAAAAGAAGTTTATTAATGTAAGGATATTTGTTCAACAAGAAGTTAATGAGGAAGTATTAACTTACGGTTATCATTCCTAACTTCTGTTTAATGTATTCAAATCTATCGGAGGGTAAGGATTTTGTGAAAATATCAGCAAGTTGATCTTGCGTTCCGATAAACTGAAGAATGATATCTCCTTTAAGTGTGCGATCCCTAGGAAAGTGATTCCTAATATCTATGTGCTATGCACGTGAGTGATATGCAGGGTTTTTGATAAGGGAAATGGCACTTGTGTTATCACAAAAAATTTGAGTCTTAGTAAAACTCAAGCCATAGTCTGTGAGTGTGTGTTTCATCCACAACACTTGAGCACAACAACTTCCAGCTGCTACATATTCAGCTTCAGCAGTGGAGAGTGCGACTGAGTGTTGCTTCTTACATGACCAAGAAACTAATGAATCTCCTAAGAAATGACAATTTCTAGATGTAATATTTCTATCCATTCTACATCCACTAAAGTCAGCATCCAAAAAATCTTTTTAAAACAAAATCATTTCCAGAAGTATAAAATAATCCTAGATCCATGGTTCCTTTTAAGTAGTGAAAAATTATTTTTACCGCCTTTAAGTGAGATTCCTTAGGATTGGATTGACATCTCGCACATAAGCATACTGAAAAAATCAAGTCTGGCCGACTAGATGTCAAGTATAGTAGGCTTCCAATCATACCTCTAAAAGATGTTTGATATACTGGTTTCCCAGCTTCATCAAGATCTAAAGATTTTGAGGTACTGATGGGAGTACTTATACTCTTAGTGTTGTCATATCCATACTTTTTAAGAATATCTTTAATATAATTATGTTGAGATATATAGGTTCCTTCTAGTATTTGAGAAATTTGAAAACCAAGGAAAAATGTTAACTCACCCATCATACTCATTTCAAACTCAGATTTCATTAGATTTGCAAAGGAATCAGTTAAATATTGCTGAGTTGAACCAAATATGATGTCATCAACATAAATTTGAACAGTCAAAACATTTTTCTTATCTTTCTTTATAAAAAGAGTTGGATCTTCATTTCCATTAACATAGTTATTTTGAAGCAAAAATCCTATAAGTTTATCATACCAGGCTCGTGGGGATTATTTAAGACCATACAAAGCTTTGGTAAGTCTAAAAACATGATTAGGATGTTTTGTATCTTCAAAGCTAGGAGGTTGTTCAAAAAAACTTCCTTTTGAACATAACCATTAAGGAAAGTACATTTCACATCCATTTGAAAAAGTTTAAAATTGAAGAATGCTGTAAAGGCAAGTAAAATACGAATAGATTCAAGTCTAGCTACTGGATCATAGGTTTCTTCATAGTCTATTCCCTCTTACTGATTATAGCCTTTAGCTACTAGTCTAGCTTTATTTCTTACAATGACTCCATTTTCATCACACTTGTTTCTGAAGACCCACTTTACTCTAATAACAGAAGTTTCCTTAGGTCTTTCAACCAAGGTCTAGACTTTATTCCTTTCAAATTAATTTAGTTCATCTTGCATGGCTTTGATCCAATCATCATCACCTAAAGCTTCATCAGTGCTTTTTGGTTCTAATTGGGAAAAAATGCTAGATGTTCTACTTTATTTCTCAAGGAACTTCTATTCCTTACAGGTTGATTTACATCACCAATGATACTATCACTGGGATGATTCTTAAGGAATACCTGGTTTGGGTTTTGTAAAACCTGTTTATCAACATAGGGTAGAAAGTATTCTGGGGTAAATGTTTCAGAAGTATCTTCTTGAACATTTTTTCTTATCAGAAAGATCTTATATCAAAGGTTGATAATCAGTTTTTGAAAACACATATGAGGATGTAGGTTGGGATGGTTTAAAAACAAAAGGATCAGATTCATCAAATTTTACATGCACTGTTTCTTCAACAGTACAAGTGTTTTTATTGAAAACTCTACAAGCCTTATAAGTTGTGGAGTAGCCTAAGAAAATTCCTTAATCAAATTTTGGTGAGAATTTGTGTAGATTATCTTTAGTATTCAAGATTAATACCTTGAAACCAAAAACCTTGAATTAATAAAGTCTAGGTTTTCTACCATTCCATAACTCATAAGAAGTTTTATTAAGAAAAGGTCTAATTAAAACTCGATTTATAGTATAACAAGCAGTACTTGTAGCTTCATCCCAAAAATGTCTAGCTATCAAATATTCAATCAACATGGTTCTAGTTATCTCTTTAATAATTCTATTTCTTCTTTAAACTACACCATTTTGTTGAGGAGTTCTAGGTTCTAAAAAATTGTGAGTAATACCTTTTCTACTACAAAATGTTTCAAAATCAGAATTTTGAAATTCTCCTCCAGGATCACTATGAATAGTTTTTAGTGGAAGGTTTTTCTCATTTTTAACTTGGGATCTAAAACCTTTGAAATAAGAAAAAGCTTCAAACTTCTTTTCTAGAAAATAGACCCATGTAAATCTAGTGTAATCATTAACTAAAAAAACACATAGTATTTGCCTCCTTGTATAACCTCTCATTCATCTAAATTTGATAAATAAATTTTTTTGATGGGTTTTGTTCACTGTAGGAGCATTTTGGTTATTTTAGGTCTCACACAATTCACCCAAATTTCAAAGGTGAGAAACCTCTTAACCACTTGGGGTGGTGACAATGGAACCTTTTATCATAAGATATTATGTGAAGCTAGATCATCCCTAATGGGTTATGTTTTCTATCCAAGACTCTCTTATTGATTTATAACATGTTTTTTAATCTTTCCCAGTAACACTATTGGGGAAATTGATTGATTGAAAACATTAATTTAAGAGGAAACTACACATGAGAACTATTTAGTCTCTCATTTGATTTAATTATCTAGTTTATTTGTAGTTTTAAGCCATATAGGTAGGCACTCTATAATTTATTAACATCTAGTGAGGTGTTGGACTCCTTTTATAGGATACATGAGGTGTTTTCAAGTTTTTATTGGGCCTATTAAAGGGGAATCCTATGTACCCCTATGAAGGAAATTAGAACCCACATACTTTGATTCCACTTAACAAGACACATCATACCTTGTAAGGTCATGTGTCAAGGACTATAATGTCTCCTTTTAAGGTTGTTCATATGTAAAGACCCGCAAATTTCAAGGAAATTTTTTTCTTAATTTTCTTTGGAATTTTACAAGAGCGCAGCTTCAGACGGCACCTGATTCCGAGGCCCGGTGTGCCCGGAATCAATTTCCGAAGTTTGGCTCGGGTACGTTCAGTGAACGGACGAGCGGGTTTTTCTATCTTTTGAACCGGTGCCCGGAATCAAATTCTGAGGGCACCGATGAAATCGCAGCGCCGGTATTTGCTTAGAAACGCCTCTTCCGGAGTTGCGTTTGCTCAGACGTGGTTTTTAAATTTTGCGGCTTTAAGTCAGAAATAAAATAAAGTTTGTGCGACAACTTTATTTTATTTCACTTAAACTGCTTGGAAGCCACTTAAAGTCACTTAAAGGCGGCTTGAACTGAGTTGAACTGGATAGGATGCTATCCAGAAATATCCTACCCCTTGGTAGGATATTTGTGCGGTGGGACCCGCACGAGCCCCGCCGTTTCTTTCGCTAAGTAACGCACCCGCGAAAACCCGTCAAAGTAACTGAAAAGTCAACCGACGCGTTTTCTTTAATTCTTAACAGACCATTTAATTGGGCTGTTTCTTTCGTGAATTAAATGGGCTGTTTTATTCATTGAATTAATTCAACGAATTGAGTGGGTCGTTACTTACGCGTTTTGCGTTTGTTGGCAAAATAATAAAATAGACAAACTTGTCTATTTTGGAGGATTGCTATTCCTCTGAGCCTCCACCCTCTCCGCGAAGAACGCGAAGAACGCGAAGAACGCGAAGAACGCGAAGAACGCGAAGAACGCCGGAACCGGAATTCGACGACGCACGATCCGCGACGTCGACAACTTTTCCGCGACCTTCTTCTTCTTCTTCTTCTTCGGTGCCTCTTCTTCCGCGGCGAACGTGCGATCGGCAACAAAGGTGAGAATCGAATCTTTTATTTCTCCCTTTTTTTAAATTTCAATAACAACGGATTTAATTAATTAAATCCGTTTGTTCTTGATCCGGAGATTGGCGACGCGACGCCGGATACCGCGACGACGCGACGATCTCCTTCCTCCGCGACGAGCGATTCCGCGACGACCCCTCGTCCGACGACGACGACAAGGTAAGGGATGTTGGATTGTTTTATCTTTTTCCCCGTGTTTATTCTTTTTAAGTAAAGAACATAATCTCCGACAATTTTAATTTAATTAAAATTGTT
The DNA here is from genome assembly GCA_963277665.1 of Viscum album. NCBI lineage: Eukaryota > Viridiplantae > Streptophyta > Magnoliopsida > Santalales > Viscaceae > Viscum > Viscum album. Next base: position 1,908,878,976 of record OY728151.1, read on the forward strand.
GTTGATTTTCCCTCCCGGTGACGTTTATGACTAACGCGGAGGGTGCGGGTCTAACGAACAAGACCCGGCAACCCTCCGCCGATCTATTTTGTTGTGCGGATATGGCGGACGACGACGACAAACCGCGCGGCAGGGGCGATCCGTTGATCCCGCAGTGAAGGTCGGCATCCGGGAGGGGCAACGGCGCAGACGGGAGGCAAATCGGGCCACCGGAGCATCTCCGGCGGCCCGCGGAAGGCGGCGGCGGCGCGGGTCGCCGGCGCGGCTGAAGCCGCGGCGGCAACGGCGGCCGGTTCCGCGGCCGCGCGGAACCGGGAACGGACGCGGCGGCCCGGCCGCGTCCGCGTGACAGGCGGCCCCCCGCGGGGCCGCGTTCCGTTTGAGCCACGGGTTTGACCCGCGGCGGCGGCTCCCTCGGCCGCTCGGCCGAAGCCGAGCCGGTTCGGGCCGACCCGGTTCGGCCGACCCAGGGGGGGTTCGGGCCGGGTCGCCCCGGGCCCAGAACCCCCGTTTCGGGCCCTCTTCGGTCTTTCGCCCATATCTTGGGCCTGGGACCTCCGATTGACGAACCGTCAGCGGCTACGCGATCCTTGGATCGAGACGGTCGTTTCGGTATATTATACTCAAGGTTTCGGAAGACTTTGGGTACGGCCGGGTTGGTTCGTACACGAAACCAACCGGGCCCTCGGAGCGGAAACGCTCATAACTTGAGCTACGGACGTCCGAACGACGTTCCGTCAGCTGTGGTAGTTTCCTCTAAGTGAGACGGAGCTTTCGGCATACTCCGCCCGAGGATTGGATATAGGCGGAGTACGGTCGGGTTGGTTTTGCCCTAAAAACCAACCGGTCCCCTGGGACGAAAATGCCAATAACTCTCAGACCGGGCGTCCGATTGACGCGCCGTCTGTTGCGTTGAGATCCTGTGGTTGATACGGAACTTTTGGATACATCAACTTCGGACTACGTGTCAGTTGATGTATCAGCCTCTCGGCTCGTGGAGCGGACCCTCCTAAACGAGCTCGCTTGTGCGGGAACCCTAGCGCTGGCTGTGACTTCGACGGCAGAGCAGAGATCCTTCGTGGACTGCGACGACGGCAGAGCAGAGATCCTCCGTGGACTGCGACGACGGCAGAGCAGAGATCCTTCGTGGACTGCGGCGACGACTGTGCAGAGATCCTCAGTGGACTGCGTCGACTACTGCACTCAGCGATCCCATGTGGATCAGTGCCTACAGGTTCTGTGTGAGCCCGATCCTACGTGGGTCCTTACTACCGGTTCTGTGTGAGCCACTGCCTACAGGTTCTGTGTGAGCCCGATCCTGTGTGGGTCTTCTGCAGGGGTTAGTACCTATCGATCCTTCGTGGGTCCGACGACTTAGACGGATCAGTGATCGTCTTGACGTCATCTGAAAAAGTATACCTGGTTGAGCTGAATCTTATGTTACTCTCCTTTGTGGATTGTGTTGAACTATCCTATGTGGATTTTACTGTTTACTCTCCTTGTGGATTTGAGTCTTGCTTTCCTTTGTGGATTGAGTTGTTCTTGAGCTCGTGAGCAGAGCTAGAAGTGGGGACTTAGGTATATGTATGGGCATATACCTAAGTCAAGTCAGATGTTACATCGTGATTGCATCTTTCTTTTGTGCTATATCCTTTGTGGATTTCGGGAGACCTTCGGGGGTCTCGGGGTCCTTACTGAGTAGCTTGTACTCACCCCTGCACGGGCTATGCCCGCACCTTGTTGTGTTGGTTGCAGACGACGGACAGCGCTGATCACGGTTGGGGCGTGGAGCAGGACGGTACCTAGAGGTGGACCACTGGGCGGGACGTGCTCGGAGCGGACGTGGGACCCGAGGAGCCTGGAGGCTATCTGTACCCACCCTTCAGGTGGGATTGCCAGTGGACGACACGAGGCCGCCGTCTTTTCTTCAGTTGCTGTACTTTACTTTTCAGTTGTACTTTACAGTTGGGCTTGTATTTCCGGCCCCCTTTACCTTTCTGCACTTACTTTCCGCTTGCTGACTCTGTGTGGTTGTTACTTATAAAGGCAATGCCTTCCCTGTTTACTGGGATTTTACGCCTTGGTGCTAGTCGCCAGCCCCTGGCCTATGGAAGGCGGGCTTGGGGTAGTCACGGCACGGGCCCCGAGGACGGGTCGTGACAAATTGGTATCAAAGGTGGTCGGTTCTACCGCAGACTCTGATCGTCCTTTCTTTCTATGTGAAGCAATAGTGTTTAGTGTATTGAGTGTGGTTATCAGTTCAGGGAGCCCAGTGTTGGTGCGGCGGCCGACGTATCCGTACACCAGGACCCTGACTCCTGATTTCCGACTTAATGCATGAAAACATTGATTGCGTGTATGTTTCAAGTTTTTCTTTGTGATTACTTGTGTCAGCTCACCGGGTATACTGATCTGCTTTATGAAAGTCTCAAGTTTTCCTTGTGATTACTTGTGCCAGCTCACCAGGTATACTGTTCTGACTGTGGTGCTCTTGTTCTCCTTTTCAGGATGGCCCCGCGACGACTGCCAGCTAGGGTTCCGAGTGTAGGGCGCGACGGCAGCCCACCGAGCGACGAGGCCTCGGTGCAGGGCCCTTTGCCAGCTGTGGCACCGGCGGTAGCTTTACCCGCCGAGCCACCGATGCTACCAGTACCAGACGCTGACGATGCACGTCGCCTCAGGGCACTGCATGAGTTTCAGAGCCAGCGACCGCCCAGGTTTCGCGGTGAGGCGGACCCCCAGGCCGCCGAGGACTGGCTAGAGGTGGTGGTACGGATCTTTCGGCTAGTGAGGACACCAGCGGATCTCATGGTGATTCTCGCAGCGAGCCTCCTGCAGGCGGCGGCAGGACGATGGTGGAGCCTGATGCTCCAGGTTCACGATGAGGCATCCCTGCTCTGGACGGACTTCGAGAGCCTCTTCCGCTCTGAGTTCGTCCCGGCCACCCTCCGAGCGGTGCGCATCCAGGAGCTTCTCCAGCTGCGCCAGGGCAGCATGACGGTCGCTCAGTACGCGGCGAGGTTCACGGACCTATCTCGCTACTCGACCGACATGGTACGGGACCCCTTCTTCCGGGCCCGGACCTTCGAGCAGGGCTTGCGACAGGAGATTCGGGCGTCGCTGATCTCCCTCAGCATTCCGACCCAGGCGGGAGTGCTGGAGCGAGCCCTCCTGATCGAGAGCTTCCTGGCAGAGCCTTCTTCAGCGGCGAGACCTAGCGCAGGGCGGCAGGTAGCTGAGTCTTCGGCAGCAGGTAGCCGACGGATGACTCACGGGTCCAGGCAGACCAGACCCCCACGCAGACGGCCTCAGGACACCGGCTCAGCAGTACGAGGCACACAGCGGAGTGCCAGCCTTTCGAGAGGCAGGCTGTGCTACTCTTGCGGCGGGCAGGGTCACATGGCTCGTGACTGCCCGACTCGCCGATCAGAGGAGCAGCAGACGGTGGAGGGGCCACCCAGGCAGAGGCAGAGGGTCGACCGTGGCGGTCCGCAGGGAGGAGGCGGACGAGGCAGAGGAGCTGGCCGAGCAGCAGGTGGTGGGCGACGCTTCCAGGCTCTACCCCCACCACCACCAGGAGGGCCACCTCGACCACAGGGAGCTGGCGGGCAGGGACAGGCCCAGCTCCAGGCAGTGGAGGCCTACGACCCCGACATGCCAGAGATGATTCGAGGTACGATCTGTGTCTATTCCACCCTTGCTGCAGTACTTATAGACACAGGAGCGAGTCACTCTTTCTTAGCCTCTGCCCTTGTTCGGAGCTCGGAGATTCCGACTGAGCCGTTGGCTCGATCCTTATGGCTAGAGACTCCTACGGGAGCAGACTCGACGATTACGCACTGGTGCCGGCAGTGTGAGCTTACTCTAGGAGGCGAGAGCTTCGGCTGGGATCTCCTTGTAGCGGCGTCGAGGCCTTACGACGTCATCTTGGGCATGGATTGGCTATCCACGGTTCATGCCCAGATCGACTGTTTTAGGCGCAAGGTGCGATGTGTTCGCACCGACGGGAGCAGGTTTACCTTCACCGGCGAGAAGGGAACCTTTGCAGCACAGGATGGACTTCCGCGGAGGGGAGTGCAGCCCATCTCTCATCAGTTGGCTAGCCTCATCCTAGGAGCAGTGGACGTGCGGAGTCCGGCTTTTCCTGCAGTGGTGGACCAGTACGTGGACGTCTTTCCCGACGACGTTCCAGGGATACCTCCTCGTAGAGAGGTAGACTTTTACATCGACTTGTACCCCGGGACAGCCCCGATATCTACTCCAGCATATCGGATGGCCCCCGCCGAGCTTCGAGAGCTGCGGGTACAGTTGGAGGACTTGCAGAGCAAGGGGTTTATCCGACCCAGTGTTTCACCCTGGGCTTCCCCGATTTTGTTCGCCAAGAAGGCGGACGGGAGCTTGCGACTGTGTGTCGACTATCGTCGCCTGAACCAGGTGACAGTGAGGAACAAGTATCCGCTGCCACGGATTGATGACCTCTTCGATCAGCTCAAGGGAGCGCGGTGGTTCTCGAAGATAGACCTCCGGTCAGGCTATCATCAGCTCAGAGTTCGAGACGAGGACGTGCAGAAGACGGCCTTCAGGTGTCGGTATGGCCATTATGAGTTCTTGGTTATGCCGTTCGGCGTAACCAATGCTCCAGCAGTGTTCATGAGCCTCATGAACAGGATCTTCCAGCCATACCTCGGCCGATTTGTCGTTGTCTTCATTGACGACATTTTGGTATACTCGACGACTGAGGAGGAGCATGCCTACCATCTGCGAGTTGCGCTAGACACACTCCGAGAGCACCAGCTTTATGGCAAGCTCTCAAAATGCCAGTTCTGGTTACGTGAGGTCCATTTCTTGGGACACGTCATCTCTGAGGCGGGAGTTGCAGTGGATCCCGCGAAGATCGAGGCAGTGCTAGCTTGGGAGCCACCCAGGAGCGTGACAGAGGTGCGGAGCTTCTTGGGCCTAGCAGGATACTATCGGAGATTTGTGCCGGACTTCTCCAGAGTTGCGGCACCACTCTCAGCTTTGACAAAGAAGGGGAAACCCTTCGTGTGGTCAGACAGATGTCAGCAGAGCTTCCAGGAGCTGAGGCAGAGATTGACCAGCGCACCTATCTTGAGGTTGCCTGAGGAGGGAGTTGGGTACGTAGTTTACTGCGATGCATCAGGGACTGGACTCGGGTGCGTCCTGATGCAGGAGCGGGCCGTGATCGCCTACGGATCACGTCAGTTGAGGCCGCATGAGCAGAACTACGCCACTCATGACCTGGAGTTAGCAGCAGTGGTCTTCGCTCTGAAGACGTGGCGGCACTATCTGATGGGCGAGCGCTTCACGGTCTTTTCTGACCACCAGAGTCTCAGGTATATCTTCTCTCAGAAGGACCTGAACCTGAGACAGCGGAGATGGATTGAGTTCCTCCAGGACTATGACTTTGAGATAGTCTATACTCCTGGGAAGGGGAACGTGGTAGCCGATGCCCTCAGCAGGAGGACGGGCATTCAACTGCTTGAGGAGGCGACGGAGCAGCTAGCCTCCTTGCAGATATCCTTCGTGGATAGAGACGGAGCAGCCTTTCTTCAGTCTCTCACAGTCTCTCCTCCACTTCTACAGCGGGTCAGAGAGGCTCAGCGTGGGGACGCTGACTGTGAGACCCGGCGTGCACTGATATCCTCAGGTCAGGCGCCTGATGGTTTCTCCCTTGGAGCAGAGCACGACATCCTTTTCAGAGGGCGTACCTTCGTACCAGTTGCTTTACGAGAGGAGGTGCTGAGAGAGTTTCACACTTCTCCCTTGGCGGTACATCCCGGAGTGGCGAAGATGTACCAGGATCTCAGACGACAGCACTGGTGGCCGGGCATGAAGAAAGCTGTGGCAGAGTTCGTTTCACGATGCCTCACCTGCCAGCAGGTGAAGGCAGAGCATCAGGTACCAGCAGGTTTAGTACAGCCCTTGGAGGTCCCGGAGTGGAAGTGGGATAGCATATCTATGGACTTCGTGACTGGACTTCCACGCACTTCCAGAGGTCACGACTCCATTTGGGTGATTGTCGACCGACTTACCAAGTCGGCACACTTCTTACCCATCAGAGAGCAGGGCTCAGTGGAGAGCTTGGGACGTCTTTACGTCCAGGAGATCGTACGGCTTCACGGTGTGCCATCATCTATCGTCTCCGATCGAGATGCTCGTTTCACTTCCCGGCTCTGGAAGGGGTTGCAGGAGGCGTTCGGGACGCGGCTCCATCTGAGCACAGCCTTCCACCCTCAGACGGATGGTCAGACGGAGAGGACCATACAGACACTCGAGGACATGCTCCGTGCATGTGTCCTCGACTTTGGTCGCAGCTGGGAGGACCACCTACCCTTGGTGGAGTTCGCGTACAACAACAGCTACCACTCCACCATCGGGATGGCACCATACGAGGCGTTGTACGGAAGACCCTGCAGATCACCGTTGTGCTGGACAGACCCTGGGGAGTCAGCACTCGTGGGACCAGAGATGGTCCGAGCCACGACAGAGAAGGTCCAGATCATCCAGGAGAGGATGAGGACAGATCAGAGCCGGCAGAAGTCATATGCTGACAGGAGGCGGAGGCCACTAGAGTTCGAGGATGGCGACCACGTCTTTTTGCGTGTCTCACCTCGACGTGGTTTACGGAGATTTGGCCGAGGCGGCAAGTTGTCTCCACGCTTCATCGGGCCTTTCCAGGTCCTCAGCAGGATAGGAGAGGTGGCTTATCGCCTGGCTCTACCACCTCAGTTGCACCGGGTGCACGACGTCTTCCACGTGTCTCAGCTGAGGAGATACGTGCACGACCCGACGCACATCATCGACTTTGGGGAGCTGGACGTGGACGATGGGGCGACTTTTGCGGAGGTCCCAGTGGAGATCGAGGATCGACAGGAGCGGGTCCTACGTGGGCGGTCGATTCCTCTTGTGCGCATCAGATGGCAGCACGGGAACCTCCAGGAGAGCACTTGGGAGCGGGAGGCTCAGATGCGTGCTCAGTACCCCCATTTGTTCCCCTAGTTTTGATGTATCTTTACGGGGACGTAAAGCCCTGAGGTGGGAGTAATGTAAAGACCCGCAAATTTCAAGGAAATTTTTTTCTTAATTTTCTTTGGAATTTTACAAGAGCGCAGCTTCAGACGGCACCTGATTCCGAGGCCCGGTGTGCCCGGAATCAATTTCCGAAGTTTGGCTCGGGTACGTTCAGTGAACGGACGAGCGGGTTTTTCTATCTTTTGAACCGGTGCCCGGAATCAAATTCTGAGGGCACCGATGAAATCGCAGCGCCGGTATTTGCTTAGAAACGCCTCTTCCGGAGTTGCGTTTGCTCAGACGTGGTTTTTAAATTTTGCGGCTTTAAGTCAGAAATAAAATAAAGTTTGTGCGACAACTTTATTTTATTTCACTTAAACTGCTTGGAAGCCACTTAAAGTCACTTAAAGGCGGCTTGAACTGAGTTGAACTGGATAGGATGCTATCCAGAAATATCCTACCCCTTGGTAGGATATTTGTGCGGTGGGACCCGCACGAGCCCCGCCGTTTCTTTCGCTAAGTAACGCACCCGCGAAAACCCGTCAAAGTAACTGAAAAGTCAACCGACGCGTTTTCTTTAATTCTTAACAGACCATTTAATTGGGCTGTTTCTTTCGTGAATTAAATGGGCTGTTTTATTCGTTGAATTAATTCAACGAATTGAGTGGGTCGTTACTTACGTGTTTTGCGTTTGTTGGCAAAATAATAAAATAGACAAACTTGTCTATTTTGGAGGATTGCTATTCCTCTGAGCCTCCACCCTCTCCGCGAAGAACGCGAAGAACGCGAAGAACGCGAAGAACGCGAAGAACGCCGGAACCGGAATTCGACGACGCATGATCCGCGACGTCGACAACTTTTCCGCGACCTTCTTCTTCTTCTTCTTCTTCGGTGCCTCTTCTTCCGCGGCGAACGTGCGATCGGCAACAAAGGTGAGAATCGAATCTTTTATTTCTCCCTTTTTTTAAATTTCAATAACAACGGATTTAATTAATTAAATCCGTTTGTTCTTGATCCGGAGATTGGCGACGCGACGCCGGATACCGCGACGACGCGACGATCTCCTTCCTCCGCGACGAGCGATTCCGCGACGACCCCTCGTCCGACGACGACGACAAGGTAAGGGATGTTGGATTGTTTTATCTTTTTCCCCGTGTTTATTCTTTTTAAGTAAAGAACATAATCTCCGTCAATTTTAATTTAATTAAAATTGTTGTTGATTTTCCCTCCCGGTGACGTTTATGACTAACGCGGAGGGTGCGGGTCTAACGAACAAGACCCGGCAACCCTCCGCCGATCTATTTTGTTGTGCGGATATGGCGGACGACGACGACAAACCGCGCGGCAGGGGCGATCCGTTGATCCCGCAGTGAAGGTCGGCATCCGGGAGGGGCAACGGCGCAGACGGGAGGCAAATCGGGCCACCGGAGCATCTCCGGCGGCCCGCGGAAGGCGGCGGCGGCGCGGGTCGCCGGCGCGGCTGAAGCCGCGGCGGCAACGGCGGCCGGTTCCGCGGCCGCGCGGAACCGGGAACGGACGCGGCGGCCCGGCCGCGTCCGCGTGACAGGCGGCCCCCCGCGGGGCCGCGTTCCGTTTGAGCCACGGGTTTGACCCGCGGCGGCGGCTCCCTCGGCCGCTCGGCCGAAGCCGAGCCGGTTCGGGCCGACCCGGTTCGGGCGACCCAGGGGGGGTTCGGGCCGGGTCGCCCCGGGCCCAGAACCCCCGTTTCGGGCCCTCTTCGGTCTTTCGCCCATATCTTGGGCCTGGGACCTCCGATTGACGAACCGTCAGCGGCTACGCGATCCTTGGATCGAGACGGTCGTTTCGGTATATTATACTCAAGGTTTCGGAAGACTTTGGGTACGGCCGGGTTGGTTCGTACACGAAACCAACCGGGCCCTCGGAGCGGAAACGCTCATAACTTGAGCTACGGACGTCCGAACGACGTTCCGTCAGCTGTGGTAGTTTCCTCTAAGTGAGACGGAGCTTTCGGCATACTCCGCCCGAGGATTGGATATAGGCGGAGTACGGTCGGGTTGGTTTTTCCCTAAAAACCAACCGGGCCCCTGGGACGAAAATGCCAATAACTCTCAGACCGGGCGTCCGATTGACGCGCCGTCTGTTGCGTTGAGATCCTGTGGTCGATACGGAACTTTTGGATACATCAACTTCGGACTACGTGTCAGTTGATGTATCAGCCTCTCGGCTCGTGGAGCGGACCCTCCTAAACGAGCTCGCTTGTGCGGGAACCCTAGCGCTGGCTGTGACTTCGACGGCAGAGCAGAGATCCTTCGTGGACTGCGACGACGGCAGAGCAGAGATCCTCCGTGGACTGCGACGACGGCAGAGCAGAGATCCTTCGTGGACTGCGGCGACGACTGTGCAGAGATCCTCAGTGGACTGCGTCGACTACTGCACTCAGCGATCCCATGTGGATCAGTGCCTACAGGTTCTGTGTGAGCCCGATCCTACGTGGGTCCTTACTACCGGTTCTGTGTGAGCCACTGCCTACAGGTTCTGTGTGAGCCCGATCCTGTGTGGGTCTTCTGCGGGGGTTAGTACCTATCGATCCTTCGTGGGTCCGACGACTTAGTCGGATCAGTGATCGTCTTGACGTCATCTGAAAAAGTATACCTGGTTGAGCTGAATCTTATGTTACTCTCCTTTGTGGATTGTGTTGAACTATCCTATGTGGATTTTACTGTTTACTCTCCTTGTGGATTTGAGTCTTGCTTTCCTTTGTGGATTGAGTTGTTCTTGAGCTCGTGAGCAGAGCTAGAAGTGGGGACTTAGGTATATGTATGGGCATATACCTAAGTCAAGTCAGATGTTACTTCGTGATTGCATCTTTCTTTTGTGCTATATCCTTTGTGGATTTCGGGAGACCTTCGGGGGTCTCGGGGTCCTTACTGAGTAGCTTGTACTCACCCCTGCACGGGCTATGCCCGCACCTTGTTGTGTTGGTTGCAGACGACGGACAGCGCTGATCACGGTTGGGGCGTGGAGCAGGACGGTACCTGGAGGTGGACCACTGGGCGGGACGTGCTCGGAGCGGACGTGGGACCCGAGGAGCCTGGAGGCTATCTGTACCCACCCTTCAGGTGGGATTGCCAGTGGACGACACGAGGCCGCCATCTTTTCTTCAGTTGCTGTACTTTACTTTTCAGTTGTACTTTACAGTTGGGCTTGTATTTCCGGCCCCCTTTACCTTTCTGCACTTACTTTCCGCTTGCTGACTCTGTGTGGTTGTTACTTATAAAGGCAATGCCTTCCCTGTTTACTGGGATTTTACGCCTTGGTGCTAGTCGCCAGCCCCTGGCCTATGGAAGGCGGGCTTGGGGTAGTCACGGCACGGGCCCCGAGGACGGGTCGTGACATCATACATGACCAATTTTAATAAATTTAAATCCATGTAGAGTGGACTACCAAATGAAAATTATTTAGAAATGGTTTTATGTTTGAATTATGCATTATTGAACCTTTTAGGTTTATGATATCATATGAGTTAGTTGGAGAAATTTTTGGTACTAGTAAGAGTATCTAAACTCAATGAATTTTAAGGAAACAAGAGGAGGATCTTGACTAAAGGGTTTTTATCAAACCAATAGTATTATCTCGACTTAAGGAATATGAGGAAACCAATATGAGTATCTCAAATCATGACATATGAGGAAACTAAAAGGAGTATCTTAACTCAAGTCACATGATAAAACCAAGAGGAGTATCATGACTTAAGACATAAGAGGAAACTGATAGGAGTATATCGACTAAAGGAATTTTAGGAAATCAAGAGTAGTATCGTGAATCAAGGAATTCTCATAGATCAATTTTGGGGTTGTAGGTATCACAACCCAAATCTTGTTTGACCCAAACCAAATAGTTCATGGTGTGACTGTCGATTCTTCATGGGGTTCAATGATGGGATTAGAGGGATTGGGATAAATATATGAGACTATAGCTCATCATTGATCCCGACTGGAGGTGTGGGGGTGGATCCCCCATGGTATAGACCGATGGGTTCCTAGGTAGGTGACTTGGGTGAATGAGCTCTAAGGTAGGTGACCTAAGAAAATTGGTGTTGAGGTAGGTTACCTAAGAAATTGCGCACCTAGGAAAGTGACATAAGAAAAGTTACACATGGGTGGTTAGGTTCTTAGGTGGTTAGTGGACATGTGGAAAATAAATTATATGGTTCAGTGCCCGCGTGGGAGGTTCCTAGGTGATTGGGTGCTTAGGTGATCTGATGCTAAACTGGTTGATGCCTAGGTAGGTGGTTCTTAGGTGATCGATGGCCAGGTGGCAAGTTCCATGGTGGATGGTTTCCAGGGAATGGATCCAATTAAGAGTGCATATGTGTAAACTTTTCACTCCCTTATCTTTATACCTGGATTCAAAAATTACCTGAATTAGGGTTTTGTATTCCCAAGTGTTTTGATACTTAGGAATTCTTCAAGTGTTCACTTGGTGTTAAAAAACAAGAGGTAAGGGAGACTTGATCACTAGATCACATGATCACAAAAAACCCCCATTAACTGATTTTTGAATATAAATATAAGGTAAAGGGTGATAAAAGTTTTCACCCAGACAATCCAATTTGGATCCATGCCCTGGGCACTGAGTACTTTGGAAATGACCACCTGGGAACCAACCACCTGGGTGCCAAAGCATATAATCACCTACTACCTAGGCACCAAACACTTCAACATTGACTAACTGAGTGTAAGTTCACATAATTCCCCTAATTAGGCACTCATTATTCCATATCACTTAACTGGATTCCCAATATTCTATATCATAGGGGATCTACCCCTGTACCCACAATTGGGATTAGTGATAAGTGGAAGTCCTAGGACTTTAGCTTAATCCTTTTTATTCCATCACTAAATACTAGGAAAAATTGAGAGTTTCATTATGAGTTTCTCAGACCATGTTAATGTTTTTTGGTTATGATACCTACAACCCCAAACTTGATCCTAGAGAATATATTGAGTCAAGATACACCTCTTGGCTTCCTTATATATCTTGAATCGATATGCACATCTTGACTTCCACATATACCTTAAGTTGAGTTACCCCTCTTGGTTTCCTCATATTCCTTGAGTCAAGATACTCTTGGTTTCCTCATATGCCTTAATTCAAGATACTCCTCTTATTTTCCACACATTCCTTGAGTCTAGATTCTCCTATTGGGTTTCCCATATGTTTTGAGTTGTGATTATCCTCTTGGTTTCCTCATATCCATTTACTTGAGATTCTCCTCTAGGTTTCCTCATATGCCTTGAATCAAGATACTCCTCTTGGTTCTGAAAGTTTATTCAACTGACTCAAATGTCTAGTTAAACATAAAAGGGGAACTTTGGTGTAAGTATCACACCAAAACATTACTAGGTACCTTTCACTTAGTAGTCCATTATGTATGAATTCAAACTAATTAGAATAATTCATGTATGAACAAACTTAAAAGGTATGAAATTTATTATTAAGTGGAATAAAACTACATGGGTTCTGATTCACTTCATAGGGATTCATATTAATCCACTTTCATGGGCCCAATCCCAACTCCAAAACACCTTTTTACTCATTTTAGAGGTGCTCAATACCTCTCATGATGGTGATAAATTATAGATAATTCCATTATCTATATATTTACACTATATAGCAACCAAATATTTAGATTAAATGAGATATAACATAATTACCATGTGCAGTTTACTCTTAAATGTATGCTGTCAATTAATAAATTTCACCAATAGTGTGATTGGTAAGTATTCACAAACATGTATTAAATCTATAAGAAATTCTCAAACTAGGAAACAATACCCCTTAATGGATGAGATAATCTCCTATCCCCTCATGAAAAAATGGTGATATCACCACCACCCCAGGTGATCAAAAGTCTTCCTACCTTTATAAAGAGTGAGAGTCATGCAAGACCCCAAAAAATAAAAATGGACCCATGAAGAATGTGAACCATTATAAATAGAGATGATTTCATGGATTACCTCTAGTATTATTTCCTCAAGGTGAAGAAAATAAATGAATAACACCTCAATATCAAATTTCTAGGGATTAATAAGATCTTTGATGAGGGAAATTATAGGTTCTTAAAAAAAAACAAAGGGAATCTAGGTCAAAATTTACACTGGAATGGTAATAAGATGTTTCAAAACATCATATTTATAGGCCAAGGATGTACTCTATTCATCACGATTATGTTCTTTTTTTCTTATGGAATAAGAGGATATGATGACTTTGAATATGAAACTACTAGATTTTGGTACATTAGAGCTCTTTTGGTTTGAAAATTAGAATTCATGGATCTTGAGGACCTTTAGGGTTGATCAGATGATTGTACTTTAGTTAATCTATCAAATAGATTTATTAGAGCAGGTGAAGCATCAAAGAATTTTAATTTATTTTTTACTCCAGTAAATCTCACAAAATTTCCTTCCTCTAAGTTTAAATAACATGAATTATATGATCTGGGATGGAACCCTAATCCCGATTCATATTTTATGCTTGTCTATATTTACCTCAAAAAAATTCCAAGAGAGTTTCTAAGAGTTGTAGGTTCATAAATATCCTCCTATTTTTAAACACATATGTCTATCAATTGGATAACATTTGAATATGTGAATTATAACTATTCATAAAAGGAATTATTCATTTGATAGGATGGTTCCAAACCTCTCAGTATTGGTGGAATGAAATGCATATGATTATGGGATTTATTAGAAACCTATAGAGGTTGTTATTCATTATACTTGGAACACCGATGTTAATTGATTCAACTATTGATGGGATATACATTATTGGGTAATGTAAAAAGGGTTGATGAGGAGATTGAGGGTGTGATTTGATAATTTATTCATGTATGAATTATCCTATGTTCATAAATGATTGACTTTTAAGTCATCCAACTATCAAATTTCTTTATATCTTTCCTAAAAAATTTCTACCATCCACCTTTCTCATTATTGTCTTCAAAATTGATATAATTGGATGATCTATAATACATATGTTTCCTAGGATTATATATTTTTTCTCAAAAAGTTTCCAATATTATATATATAAAATCATTTAAAATAAATCATTATTTGATCATATATTCCACGAATTAATGTTAGGTGTAGTATTGGGATGGTTTTTCAGTTTTTCCTCTTTTGGATTCTTAAACATAAATTTTTTATTTAAGTATTTTATAAGGAATATATGAAATACCTAAGAAACTTATTGGTTGAAAATAATAAAACTAACTTTTAAAAAAAATACTAACTTCTTTAATCCTGTCCCCTATATTATGTATGTTGGTTAAGATGTTTATACAATTTTTGGGGTTTAGGTGGGGATATTTCCAAAAAATTGAGAGGGAAAGGGGCATAATTCAGAGTGACCACCACTGTCACAACTTTTCCAGTATTCTTTGTTTATAATAGTGGCGCTATATAGGATTTTGACTTGGCCTAACATATTTTATCCTCTAAATTCTAAGTTTTTTAGTAAAATCATGAATTAATTTATAATATTTCTATAGATTTAATTTTGGAGCTAATTATTCTCATATGTTATCCTTATAGATATCTAATATCTTACCATATGAGTGTTTCATATCGATTTAATATGTAAGACACTTTTACTAAGTTACAAATGAAGATAATCATTAATTATATCTTTGTTTTCAATTAGATAAATCTAACATAGTCATATTTCTTATCATATAGTTGAATTGATAAAGAAACATTTGGTGAAGGTATTAACAACTTAGAGTAGAGACTAGTACCATGTTTATGTACAAAACAAATGTAGTGATTTCTAGAATCTGAAAAAAACACCAAATATTGATTATTTATTATTGTTTGAGAGAGCCTATTAATGTTCTACATCATGAAGAAAAAATGTATAAGATTCTATTTTAGTTTGATAGTACCATTTAAATATGTAAAGTAATGGTTTCTAAAGTTTTATGGTAGAGGAAAAAAATCAACCAAATCTAGATATGGATTCCTATCTAGTTAAAAAAGTTTTTATAGAGCCTCATGGGATTCTAATAAAGTTTTTAAGCCATCTATTTCTTTATTTATAAATTTAATCTCTTGATTTCAGATACACATTTTTCTACTTTCCTAAAACATCATTTGATTATGAGTTAGGGGAGGAAAGTAATGTTGATCCATAGGGGAGGTTGTTAATCAAATAACTTGGTCATGTTTTGAGTTAGCTAACTTTATTGACTCAAAATTTTTAGATAAGATTAATGGATTTTCATAAATTAATTTAGTTACCTTAACATTATTACTATAAGTGATATATCCTTAGATTAACTTGGTTTTGATTATTCTCAAATCCGCAATCAACCCAATGAGTATAATGATTTAATTATCCTTAGATATAGCCTCAATCAGTTTAGATAATTGATATGATATCGATATATCACTACCATTTTCATTATCCATAGTGTATTATCCAGGTAAAAATGATAATTAAAATATATACCCTAGTAACAAGGTTTATCTTTATCACTAAGCACACACATTGTCTTTATAAGTTTTAAGATGAGGACCATTTTTGAATAATAGGTCATCTATTCCTTGATCATTACTGAAATTATGTAATTGGGAATTATTATAAATATTTATGATGACATTGAAAGATATAGTAACTATAGATCCCTTATCATCATAATTTTTAAAGCATGGGAAACTGCCTATTTTTAATCACAATCAAGGTATTCAATATTAACTACTAACATGATTGATCCTTGGGGAAGGTTCAAAATCATTAAGATCCTAGGAAATATTTTTGTATTGAATTTTCATATTTTCCTTGATGCATAGGTGACTGGTATATAATTTGTTTCCATATAATAGGTGATTGTTATAGTATCACCTTGATTCACCACCAACCATTGGTTAGAAAGATAGAGTTGCTAAATAGGAATTATTGGTTTTTCCCCTAGCCTCAAAACACTAATTGTGTTGAAGCATTCCTAGTGGTTACTATAGAAGTATCTAATTCAATATGTTTAATGTGTAGGGGAATTTAATATTAAAATACTTAAAAATAATATGCTTAAATTTTCTTGGGATCATATTTTATTAGTTATTTATGGTTTTTGAATCTAGTAAAGTATCAAGTGAGGTGGTGATCTGGGTAAAAAATCCCCCCAACCCTATAGGATTGGGTTTACTCATAGATAGTGTGGTGGAATTTACTTTCATGTACTACCATATTAATCTATAAACCTTTATTATAATAAGAACATATAATTTGAGATTTGGAAAAGTATAATTTTTTTAATCAGGTGGATGGATAAATCTATATCTTCCCTATGGTACTTTATCCACAATAATGAAATTTCATAAAACTTCTTAAAAAAATCCAATAGATACTGTAAAATGAGAGATTATAGTATATTATTTGTTGAGAGGGAGTGGAGAAAAGGATAATGCTATATATTTTCCCCAACCATAGTTGTACACATAAGGGGAAGTTTCTGTTATGATCTTGTGCACTTATCAAAGGTTGTTTTCACACACACACTAAAAATGTTCATAATTCTTTCCAAACATTAGATTTCCTGTTATGGTAAGTGTGGAAAGGTTAATATATTGAAACTAAATTTTATGATCTATAATGTTCCCAAAAAACCCAACATATATCAATTTTTATTCACTAAGGTGGCTAGAATTTTCCAATAAGTTACACAAAAATTATTCACAACTAGAAAACAAGGCTATAATCATGGGTAAAAATCTTAGTTATAGGCATAATGCCCATGACCATTATTTTTATGGTAATAGGTCACGTACCAATAATCACAGGTATTTTCTTGTAATATTGGGTTCTTCCCATGTTAGTAGAAATGTATTTCCATAGATATACCCCTATACCCATCAGAATATTCAAATGATAATACACTCATATTTCTGTAGGCATTTTCCTATGGACACAAAATTTCTCTAGTATGGATGTCTTACCATGGAATTAGTGGTGTATTGTAATGGGAAGATGCCCATAGTGGAGGGATGTATTACCACGGGTCGATCCCCATGGATATAGGGGAAATTCCAATCATTATAGGAATCTACCCATATCTATATGTTAAACAAAAATTAAATACCAAAGAGTTTTGGCCCCAAGACTAATTTGTTATACTCGAATGACTTAACAACTCCACTACACTATATTTTATGTAAATAAACACACACACACACACTTATAAAATAATTAATAATAATTTATCATTATAATTATTATAATAATTAAAATTGGATGTTGTGTTAGGGGTTCACATGGAACCTTATTTCCATGGGTGGAATGACCATGGCTTCATGCTACTATTTCCATGAGAAAATTAGCCATGGTGATAGGGTTGTAAATTTGGGACTCCTATTTTGATATGAATAATAATCATGGTGGAAGGTGGATATTTCAATAGAAAAAATTTCTATGTAATTGATCATTCCCATGAGAGAAAAATATTTCTATAGACAAAAATAATCATTGAATTAACCATGTCCATGTTGTATACTTATGAACATAAGAAAAATTCCTGTGATAGCATGTGTCTATTTCCATCTGAAAAAATACCAATGGCTATAAAAGTTGATAATAATACCCTGAGAAAAATGACCATGGAAGTGGGTGGATATTTCCATGAGAAAAAATTATTGTGGCTATAAAATTTGGCTCTGCCGCTACAATCATTTTTCCCATAGTGATGGGGTATTCACACTACTTTATCAGGATGTTCCCACACCACTAATTTGTTCCCACATAAAACTATGACCATAATAAATGTGTTCCAAGGTAGTATGGTCATTTATCCATTTTCACATGTATACCACATCATTATCATGAAAAACTATGGCCACATGCCACCATGTCCACAGTTGTAGGTAATCTACCACCATAGAAATGTGATTACCATGTCTATATAGAAATATAAATCTTTTAGAATTTGATCCATGGATATATAAACATGTTTATATTCTATTTTTATAGTTTTTATTATTTAAATTTCTTATTAATAATCTCAATAATGTGGAATTGATGGCTAATATGAGGCTAATACATTATGGGTGTTTAGTCCTTGGATATTTTTTTCCATATCTCATCATGGTTAAATTTCTATTTAGTTGTAAATAAATATGTATGTGTTGACATGAGAGGTTATTTACTAACTAGTTTATCAAATAAAGGTCAGTTATTTATGAATTTTTTGATTTTACCCATGCTCAGATGATGAGTTTCTATAAGAGGGACTAATGAAGATCATTTACATGGCACATATAATGGTGGAAATAGATTATCACCAGCTGATAATGGAGGAAAAAATATAATCCTATCCAATTTTAAAAACATCTCTCTACAAAACCTTGAAATCATTATTAGTATTTGAAGGTTTTTTAGTATAAGAATTTATTTGTTTCAACATGAGATATCTTGGAAAGATAAAATTGGAAAAATAAAGTGTTATAAATTATTAGTTCAAATCTTGATCCTTCAACCTTTGAGGATCATGAATTAGAAATGGTGATCTAGGTCCCACATAAATGTACTTGCAAAGAGACTTAAGGGATTATTTGTATCAATATCCTCAGTACAATTAGCCTTATTAATTGTGGATATTTCTCAATTATAGGGGATATAGGGTAATTAATATCATTCCTTTAATCATCATTAAACTATGATATTAAGGAAATTGATGAATTTCACTTTTGATGTCTGTTATGATCATACCTATGATTTTTAGATGATGATTCTATCATAATTTTTTCTTCAATATGGGGAAAAACTTCATATTGATTGGTTATAACATCACTATGGGTAATAATTCTATGAAGTATAACTATAAACACTAACACAGTGAGGACATAAATAAAAACTAGTTGTATATTTATTGGTATGAACTCTATAGTAATTTATAGTTCTACCATAGGGAGGACATCCCTAATATATAATTTCTTTTATATGGGGAGGTCCTCTATGCTTGTTGGTAGAATCTTCATAAGTAGAACCCACATGGTAATAAATTGTTACATCATTATGGGTTGGACCTTCATAGTGGTTCACCAGTGTGTTTCCATGGGAAATAACTATATGTTAGTTAATAATTTTATTATCATGGGGATGATCTATATGGTTGTGAACTTACTACCAGGGGAAGGATTTAATTGTAAGGGAAATAAAAACTCACCAAGAGGATAATCATGGACTCTATTTGGTGCAGTAGTAAATTCCCCTAATACATCATTGAGATATTATGAAAACATTCCATGGATTTAATAATGATGTTGAGACTAACTTCACTAAAAAAGAGAAGGTTATATTTCCCACAAAATGACTTTTTTCCTTATTTCTTAAGTTTATATTGTTGGGGCACCAACTTATTATGTTAGCTTTTGGGTAATTTGAGCTGCGTAACAATGATGATTAGTATAGTAATTGGGATTCATCCTATGTGACTTATAAAAAATGATTAATATGATGTGGATAATTTTCTCTTCTTGGTATAGGAGGAATGAATTATCATAATCAAGAATTATACTAATTGGTTTAAAATAGTGTCAGGGGTCACTTTCACCCTATATATTATTTGGCATGTATCTATCCACCAGGGATTAAATTCCTCCAAGATCTCTCTCTCTCAATTTATCTTGAACTACCATTTTGGGATTAAACCACCATGCTTATATTAATAAAAAATATTTTTAATAACTTTTCATTAGAGTATCTCCATTAGGGATAGTGGGAAAGAGAACTCAAAAATTATAGAATCTATGATATTAGAGGTATAAATATGCAGAGTTATCATGCATTAATTGTGAAAAATAGTTGCATCATTAGAAAATCTCAACTTATCCTTATGATTGTTAGAGGTTACCATAATGAACCTCATCACATTACCACCTATATATTTCCATTTGGATTTTATAGGTTATATATAGAAAATAAAACCATCAGTATCATATGTGATGGTAGAACATACATGATTACCCAATCATCTTAATGGAAGGAAAAATATTTCACATTAGGTTTACAATTTTTGTTTCCAATATTTGTATCCCCCACCTATGTTTCCTCCTTTGTGGTAGTAAATCATGTCATTTGGGAGTGTATGTGTGAAAATAGAGAAAATGAGAGGTCAAATAATCTCATAAAACATATTGTTTTATAGTTCAATAATTTTTTTTATATTTAAGAAATATTAATGAAATCTATTTTGATTTCATCTATGGTGGGAATATAAAAATCACATCACTTGTTGTTTAGAAACAGAAAATTCATTTTACTAATAAAGTGAGTGATATTCATGCACTTTTAATGATACAAATAAGGGTATATTTCTATGTTTATTGTATAGGATATATCTTTTACATAAAGTGAATAATTTTTAATTTATAGCTATTTAAGAAAGAACTCAATAGTTTTAAGTCATACATGAGGGTTCTCATATTTTTACATCATATTAAAGGCAATAATAGTTTAAATTCTCATAAAAGATTCTTAGAGTTTAAATCATCCAAGAGGAACCTCATAGTTTATAGTTCAACAAAGATTCTAATGATTTAAATTCTTATGAAGATACTCATGATTTAAAGTCTTATAGAAGAGAATACATAATTTTATGCTATATAAGACAGTTAAAGGGATTTTATCTATGAACTTAAAGTTACTTTGATGTTTAATTCCACACAAAAATGAAAGGTTACTGTAAAATTTTATTCTATCTTATAAAGTTATGATGGTATACTTTTGGGGGTATCAAAAAATAATTACATCTTTTGGGGAGTATCATTGAAATGATAGGGAATCCTCTAGGTTTTACTCAATGATGAAATGATATGTAATGAAATTATAGTTTTTTGGGGAATAATTAATGGAATAAATGTGGATATTAAACCTCAAGGATACTTCCTACATATCCCAATTAAGGAAATAAAAATAAACATAGTTCATAGGGTTGTGCATACAATTTAAAATCATGTATCAATGAGTGACACTTATCCTTATGAAATGATCCTTATAGATTTAATCCATGTAATAAGGAATAACATGCAGTTTAAGGTTGTGTAAATGACCTTTATCATGAAGTTATAGGACATGTGATAAGGCCCTCTATATAATGTTTTGGGATGTTTAGGGTACACTACTTCATATAGTTTATAGTCAGGTGGTATATACCACTTCATGCAGTTTAGGGTCATGAAGGATGCACCTTATATAGGGCCTGTGCAGGAGCAGTCCAAAATAAACCTAAATCCATATAAGATATATTTTCTAAGAATAATAATTCCATGTATAAATACTTAGGCATTATTCTTGGTAGTAATATAGAAGCATCCCAAAATACACATACACCAACAAAATATGGATACAAGTAGGAAGATAAATGAATATAATATGATTGAGGCTTATGCATAAGAAACCCATTATACACTAGAATCTATATGGTATGATGTGGTTGGGTATTTGTTAGATCACGATTATATATAATATTATTTGGGATCACAAAAAAATATCCATTGGTTTAGGGGAATGTAGATGAAATTGGTTATGGTAGATGGTCCTCATAAAGAAAACATGGAATACACCTTAATTCAAGTAATATGGATAAGGGAAGAAAAATGAACACAATAGGGAAAACTTTATATAATAAGGAAATTCTCTACATTAGTGGAATTGAAAAAATATTCGTAAGTAAAAACTTGGGTACAAATGGATCATAATAAATAATACTTACATAATATAATACCACTATAATTGATGCAAGGAAGATGGTCAACTAGTATAAAATTTTTGAGTTTTATGAAAGAATTTATTTCTTGTACACATAGAAAACATTTATCAGGAAATATTAAGTTGTAAGGTTTTGGTTTTATAAAATCACTCTCTTTTCATTTTCATAGGGATTAGAGGCATCATGAGGGAGTTTAGAGGTATTCCTAAGGCAAGAGTGGAGTTTCTAGCCATCTAGAAAGACACCATGTCATGGTGGTTGGCATGGTGCTAACTATGGCAAGTTCCCTTAGAGATGTTAGAATGGGTTGTCTATTTTTGGAATCTACATTTTTATATCTTGGGTGTTTTGAGTTGGTTGTGTAGTGTTTGAGTGCACCATAAGGAGTGAAATGACCACAATAGTCCTGGATCCTAACATTTTGTTTCTTAGTCTTCCCATGTGAGAAATGGGGATGGGAAACACACTATATTAGGTGGGTGTGGTGTTACATAGAAGTTGGAGTGGTCTTCCATTAACCTGAGGATCACCATGCCTAGTCCTATTGGTATTTCACTAGTCATGGTGTATGTAGAGGTCCTATTGTGTGAAACAAGCACCACTAAAACACCCAGTTCAAGGGGAATGGTGGTGTGTCAAGTTGAAATTTGAAGAGATTCCGAGTTTAACATGAGGGAGATAGAACATAATGTAACATCTCAACACACCATAGTCTTGGGTTTGCTGTGATAAAGCGATAAGAGTTTTCCCATGTGTTATAGTGGACGAACGTAGTGTCTACCCGATGGGGTGAAACATTTTCCTCCACACTATGGTGCAAGGTGTGGTGGACATAAAAGGGGTTTAATGTCCTTTTTAATATGCATAAAGTTTTTTTTGGGGGGGGGGGGGTCAAGAAATTTTAAATGATATTACCTCAAATCTACTTTGATCGAGGAACACCATGGGCATGGTATAGGTCACCATTCCATGGTGGAGGTCATTCAGGAATATTATATAAATAGAGGGTCCAGACATCCCTGGTTGGATTTATGATCTATTCCTTCAAACCCTAGCCAACCCTAAAGACCTCTTAGACTTATCCAATATTTTCTATTAAGATACTATCCTCTTAGTTAATTGGTATCAATTTCTCTTGGATCAAGGTACTTTCTTATCCTCTTATCTTCATTTTACTCATTCTATTTCTTTCCATAGGTTTGTTTTAGTAGATTACCTTAGGATAGGGTTTAATTTTGATCATGATTTGATGTTTTTTATGGATTGGTGCTGAGGTAGTTTCCTTTTATTTTTTTAGTGGTTGATCCTAGTTTCTTTATTATTTCTATGAGAATGTGGAACTTCTAACCAAAATAGTTGATTCATTAATTCTACTTTTATTTAATGTTTCAATGTGTAAGTATCATTATTTGGTTTCTTTAGGTAATGGTGTAATCAAACTAATTGAAGATAATAATATGAATCAAGAAAAAATTGGAAAGGGATGTTGTGATCACATGTGTTGATGTTTTCTTTATGAAACCTATTATGATTTTCTAGATATTGAACTGCCTACTTTATATGATTGATTTTGTTGTTTATAATGTTCTATATTATTGAAATTGGATAAAAAATGTAAATCTAGTAATGAAGAACTGATTTATAAAAGAGATATGGGAATTTTATTACCATTATTATTATAAAATTTTCTAAATTAAAAAGAATTTTTTGAAGCATGTTTATTATTGGTTCTTAGTTTTTGATAGCTACTAATTATAGGTTTCTTATTTCTAAGACATATTCATAATGAGTTAGTTAATTTAAGATGGTAGTAAAAATTTTGTTTGTTGGAGATAAATGTTTGGGGATAAGAAATCACATTCTGATTTACTAAAATCGTGCATGACTTAGAGTTATAACATTAGTTTTTTATTGAATTTATGTGCTAAAAGTATGTTTTGTCTCCTTGTACACATTCTCTAGGATGGTATAACCCCTATTATAATTTTTTTGTGAATCTTTTATGGTTGGATTTTTTTTTCATTTTTTTTGGTAATGGGTGGAATATGTTGATAATAGATATTTCCTATTTACTATATTTTAATTTTTGATCGGTTTATTAGTATATGTTGAGATCTAGGTTTTCTTGTATTTCTTGGTTAATGTTTTATGGTTGGATTATTAGATGATTGTTTGATGTGATTCCCAGATTCCCACTACAGTTGGTATATAAAATGTGATCACATCTCCTTGTAGTAGATTAAGATGAGTCCAAGAGTAACCAAATTATGTAATGGTAAATGAATTAATTTTTAACTCAATGGATGTATATTGTTTTCAGTAATATGGAAAAATGAAAACCATGGAATGGTTGGTTTAATTATTTGAGGAGCATGGGATGGAATTCTGGAAATTTTTAATGTGAACTATAAATTAAGTTGTCTTATAATGAATTGAATTGATTAAAATAGGTTTTTTAGTTGGTTTAATAAATAAATTAATAGTAATTTATAATTACTCATTAACATGGTTACATATTTCAAATCTTGATGATTGTGTGAGATTTTATTTCCAAGTCCCTAGAGATGATAGCTGAGTGTCAAGTAGGATGATAACTATAGTTGATTATATGGATAGGTAGTTTCCTTTAGTGTGGTTTTTCATGATACTATTCTTAGATTTTATGATTTCATATGTTCCACCAAAAAATTCGAGTGAGTAGGAAACACACAAATGTTTTGGGTAAGAGTGTTTTCCTCAAAATCTAGGTTGGTGAGGGAATGAATAGCTTACTTTGCTGTCCTCCCTACTCTCCCTTAAGCGTTTCATGATGTTTTGGTGTATCTAGGATATAATGTATTTGGGTATAGGGTAAGTTCCTACATAGGATGTGATGTATGTGTGGGATGTATTGGCTTGAGGTTATAACACACACTTGTATCCCATTTATAGTGACTAATATTTCTTATAGGTGTACTTAAATTGGATGTGATGGATTGATGAATAATACATGATATATAAGATTTAGTTGTTTTCAAATTTACTACTTGGTTATGGATGAAATGATGAGGATGAGGAGATGCTATGGATATATAAACTGATTAAAACATGAGATGTTAGACCTTGTACAAGACTGGGGTAGGTAAGGTCAATTCCTAACCCCCATCATAGGTGACATGATATATAGAAGGGGTTGTGGAAGAAGATTTTTGGTATTGGGTCATGATAGTGAAAAAATAGCGGGGAAATGGATACAAGGTATCTTAATTATATATTATTTTTATATAGAATGACTTACTTCTAATAATTACTTGGTGAGTGTGCCTTAATGAGGATGGTTTATAGTTTTACCTATTTAGGTAACCTGTTGGTTTCATTTGTTTATTCATTGGGATTCAGTATACTTATTTCACATTTACATGAGAGGTTACAGGTATAACCCTATTGAGTATACTTTCATACTCACCCTATATATATATAAATTGTTTTTAGATTTTTAGGATCTGTTTGGTGATCAAGATGTTCATTACTACCATAGTGTGGTTGTTTATGAGTCGTTAGAGTTTATGGTCACTACATAGGTGTTTCTTTTGGTATCATAAGTTTTTTATCATTTTTATGATATTATATTCATGTATTGTGATTTATTATTTATTTAGGATATGGAGTTGGTTGTCGGTTCAAATCTTGTCTCTTTTTATTAAAAAATATAAAGAGTATAATTCCTTTTTTGTGTATACATTCTATACCCTCGGTGCTAGTTTCCAACCCATAGAATATTGGATATAGGTTTTGGGGGTCATACTTCTATTCATTTCCTTACTAGAGGGGGTACTAGTGGAGGGTGGGGGTCATGAAAGAGTGTCATTAGATCTGATGGTTTAGAGATATGATGGAGTTTTGAGGTAAGAACTAGCAAGGATGCATGGGTTGGTAGGGAAATATAATCAAATCAACTTAGTATGTTCTATAAACAGAAGAGTCCAATTAGAAATCATGTATTTAGGGCCCTCTATGATCTGTCATAAGGTCCTTTAAGTTTACTAAACATGATAATAAAATAGATACTACTGGAAATACAAAGACCTAAGTAAGGATCATGTATTATGATTGTCTATGACTATGTATGAATTGGATATATAATGGTAACTAGGTTTAATTTTGGATTAAATAATTAACCTCCAACAATCCATATTATGGGTTTAGGAGCCCCTAATAAATTCATTTTATAGGAATGAATTCATATATAATTACTCATCAGGCTCATATAAAATATGTTCAGTAAGATATGCTATAAAATCAGCATAGGGTAGAGGTCGATGATGAAGACAGTAGGAGGAGGACACTCTAAGAGTTTTAGAATTAGGGTCTTCAGAAGTATGAGGGTACCATATTTGATTAATAGACCTATTATTTGTTAGATTAGGTGAATATTACCTTCATTTTTATTGATGCTCAGAGGGAACACTATCTTTCATTGGTTGCGATGACACTGCTTGGGGTAGTTAGATAGTGGTGGTTCTTATTCCCTAGAGATTGTGATGAATCAACTATTACATGAGAGTAGGTCCAAGATTAGTTTTAGGATGAATTTATTCCTTTGACTTTGAAGGCAGCTTGTCGACAAGAGATTATTACTCTCTTCCATGGAAATTATAGTGTGTGGGAGTTCAATATCTAGTATAATAACCTATTGAATTATTCTATAGACCATATACTAAACGAGGAGGCTAGGGAAAGTCATTTTAAGAAGTATTTTCATCCAATGATCTAGTTCCATGTAACCCCATTTATATTACTGAAATATCTTGATGTTCTGAAGAGGGATGAGGTTGTTGAGAGGGTGCTATATAAGACTATATAATTATTTGAGGGTAGTCTCTTAAACTCTAAATGGATCAGTTTTTTGGTGTGAAGTTATCTGTTTCCCGATCAGATTCAAACTCAAATAATGGAGCGTTGGTTCTAGCCTTATTTAGTTAGGTTCACTATAGATGGTAGTTATCGAACCCCCAATAGAGTATCATGCATGGTTTTATATGCATGTAGAGGTAAAAACATCTAAATCTTGAGTGGCTAACCTTATTTGATAGTTAGTGTGGAGCTAGTGTCTCTATCTAAGCTTATCCATTGTAGTAGTATACCTTAATATAATAGTATTTGAAGTGATATCTAGGTTTTGAATAGTAGATAGGGGATAAGGTAGGAATAGGAAAACCTCATGATGCCCCTTATCCTTAGGGATAGTGATCGGAACATGGCCATGGAGGTAGTTTCCATCAGGTCCAGATAGGTCATAGGGAAGTACGTGGTTAGATTCATGCATTAGAGTTTCCAATTCAAGGTGATATAGATAGCATACGGGGTATTATATTCTTATATTCTACTTGGGTTTATGAATTTTTTGATTCAAGATCCAAAAAATCCTTTCTTTCACCCACCCTAGTCTGAGCCTTAGGACTTGAGGAAGATAGGATTCTAGTTCCATTGGTGTTGACTATTCTAGTTAAAGGTTGAGCTAGCATGGGTGATGTGTGTAGTGATTGAAAGATAATGCTAGGGAAACATTTCTCATGATTTTATTCATTATTTTTATAGATATAATGATATGAAATCATCCTTAACTTGGATAGGATATATTTGGTGTAGGATATTATGGATTTATTTAAGAGGTATGTTATAATTGTTGAATATAATGGATATTAGACAATGTTTTTTGGTGAGTGAGACCCTCAGAAGGGTCATAGGTGTGCTACATATTTATCTTCCTTACTGGATGGGATAATTTTGGGTTCCTTAGAGGATTAAACAGTGGTGTTTCCTAGGGTTATGGAATAGTATCTTGATGTATTTCCAAAATAGGTTAAGATATTTCCCCCTTGATGTGAGATCAAGTTTGGGATAGAGTGATAACCAGATGTCTCTCCTATATCAATGTATTCATATTAGATGGCCCCTTATCATTTGTGTGAGCTGTAGATTTAGATTGATGATCTTATATAATGAGGATTCATTTGGCCTTGTTTGTCACCTTGGAGTTCTCCAGTTTTTTTTCAAAGAAGGAATGTGTCAATTTAAACCTGTGCATGGATTACCATTGGTTTAATCATTTAATAGTAAAAAATCCCTTTCAACTTCCATGTATTAATGACCTATTCATCCAGTTTAAGGAATAGATATGGTTCTTTAAGGTCGATTTACTTTCATTATATCATCATATGGGATTGAAAAATGAAGATATTTCTAATACTACTTTTTGATGTCATTATGGGAATTATGAGTTCATTGTAATTCCATTTGGTGTCATAAAAACTCCCTAAATGTTCATGAGATTGATGAATGTAGTGTTATATGATTTTTTGTATTGATTCATGGTGCTTTTAATTGATAAAAATCCTTATGTTTTTTGAGTTGGTGGAGGATCATACATAGAACCTGTAATCTATTTTAGGAGTTCTTTGACATCAAAAACTATTTGGGAATCTTTTAAAGTGTGATTTATGGGACTACATGTTCTTTTTATTGGGACATGTTATGTATCAACATGGAGCATCCATGGATCCTTAAAAGTATGAGGTGGATGTTTCTTGAGTATACCCCAACACTGTTATGAAGGTTTGTAGGTTCCATAGTCTTGTTGGTTATTACAAGAGGTTCGTTCCCAATTTATCCTAGATTATGAATCATATGATTCGTCTACTAGACAAAAAAATGTTTGTTTGGATTGACCAGTTCTAGGATACTTTTAAGTATTTAAAATATAAGTATTAAATGCTCATATTCTTCAATTATTAGAGGAGTGAACTACATTATATGTTTATTGTGACAATTCAAGTCTTGGATTACTTTGTGTTTTAATGCATCAAAGGGAATTCATCTCTTATGAGTCTTAATAGTTACTGCCTCATGAATATAACTATTCCACCCATGATCTTTAGATTACTATGGTTGTGTTTTCTCTGAAGTTTTTGTGACATTATCTCATTGGTGAGAACTTTATAGTCTTCAAAAATCACAAGAGTCTTAGGTATTTATTCTCTAAGTTTGATTTGAATTTGTGGATGTGGTAGTGTGTAGAATTATTAAAGTATTATATCTTTAATATTTTGTTATACAATAGGAAATGGGAATGGTGTGGATGATGTTTTGAGTAGGAAGTCATGCAATGATGTTGTTCTTTAGTCTCATGATGTTTGGAGGGTTATAGAGGATGTTTTCATGATATACATTGATAAGGAAGTAGTTGATGGTAGATGGTCTTTTTATTAGATGATGATGCTTCCATCATTTGTGTAGTGGGTAGAGGAATCCCATATGGGGAATTATGAAGTGGAGGATTTATCATGATAGTACTCAGAGGTGGTGATGGGCATTCATGGGGTTCTGAGGAAGATTATCTCTGATTGTGATCCCCATTTTACATATAGGGTTTTGATAGGTCTCCTATATTATTTTTTCTCTCAGTCATAGTTGAGAAATAATTTTTATCCATAGATGGATGGCAAGGAATAGTGGAATATCCCAACTCTAAAGGACTTGTTTCATTTGTGCATTTTATATTTTAAAGGTTCATGGGAGAGTCATCTACCCTTGGTGTATTTTTCTTACAATAACAGTTATCAAACCACTATTGGTATGGATCCATTTGAAGTGTTTTATGGTCAACCTTACCAACATACATTATGTTGGATTTAGGTCAAAGAGTTAGTTATTCTTGGACCAAAATTCATGTAAATAATGATATAGAAGTTACAAGTGATTCAAAAATATATGAAGACAATTTATGATAAAAAATGTTTTATATTAATCATAGGAAGAGGCCTCTAGAGTTTTATTTTGGATCATATGTGTTACTGAAGGTATCTCCTCATCATGGGAAGTGAAGGTTAAATCATGGGAGTAATCCTTACCCTTGATTTGTTATAATATTCTAGATGTTAATGCATGTTGGAGATTTTTTGTATCAGTTAACACTACCCCAATAAATGATATATATTCATGATGTCTTTCATACATCATATCTTCACTGACAACATTATGATGATTCACATATCATTGATTAGGGTAAGATAAATTTTGATGATAATGTGACCTTAAATTAACAATCTATTAAAATCCAAGACTATTATGATAAGGTGTTTTTTAGGAATTATATTTCTTTATTTTGTGTCTTGTGGTAGCATGGTAGATTATAGGAGTGTACTTTGGATCAGGATTTGAAAATATGATCTCAATATCCCAAGTTTTTTGATGTTTTATTTTTTTTAAGATATTTTGTTTGAACCATGATTTTTTTATTATATAGTGGATATAGTTTCATGTTTTGTACTCTTTCCTCATGTTGTGTTGGTGGCGTTCTATTTTAGCATGATCCTTGAGAGGTATATCATAGGTTGTTTTTTGTTACCCTATCATATTTCCTTCATAGGTTTGGTTTTTAATTATTGAAGACAAAATTTTTTTTAGATGTATCTGATGTAAGGTTATATTTTTCCAAAAATCGATCCCTTTGTGTTTTCCCAAGGTTTGTTGGAATTGTGAGGGAGTTTGGAGGCATTAAAAACGAGAGAGTAGAGTTTCTATCCATCTAGAAGGCCACCACACTTTGGTGGTAGGTGTAGTACTAGTCATGGTGAGAAAGTTTGGAGCTATAAACGTAGTGTGGCCATTTTGGTGTTGTCTATTTTAGATCTTGAGTGTTACGAGTTGGTTTTTTGGTGTTGGGGTGCATAATAGGGAGTGAAATGGATAGAGTGTCCATGGTTCTTAGAGTTTTGTTTGGGAGTATTCACTAATGAGAAACAATGAGGAGAAAACACCATAGCATGTGGTATCAGGGCATCACCAAAGCCAGTGTGGTGATTCTTTGGCATGAGGAATACAACTCCTTGGTTTGAATGTGTTTCATTAGGTATTGTACTATAATAGGTTCCACTATGTGAAATGGGAACCAATGAAATACCCAGGTTGAGGGGTGTTTAGGAAAGTGAAGTTAAGAGTAGAATAGACACTGAGTTTCATGCGAGGGAGAGGAAATGATGATCGAGGCCTCACTATACTGTATTCTTTTATATGGTGATCTAAAACAATAAGGGTTTTCCCCTATGCTGTGGTGGGTGGCTTTGGTGGTTTCTTGGAGGTATGAAACACTATCCACCATGCCTTGGTTAAAGTCATGATGGTGTTTGAAGGGTTTTAATATAGTTATTAATACATCAAAACGTTTGGATATCAATTAATTTAAAATAAATAAAATGTCAAATCTCATTTAAACAAGAGACAAAACAGGCATGATGTAGGTCACCACAATGTGGTGGAGGTCATTTGTTCTTTCTATATAAATAGAGGGTTAGAACTTACTAGGTTAATTTTATAATATCTTCCTTCAAATCCAAGATTAAACATAGTCCATTATATCCCTCTATAGTTATTTCCCTCTAGATAATAACCTCTTGGTTCATTGGGATTGAGGTATCTTGGATCAAGGTACTCTCTTCTCCCAATCTCTTCATATTCCTTGTTCTCTTTATTTCTAGAGTTTTATTTTGGTGTAATCCCTCTATATATGGTTGATTTTATAGCATGTCTTAATGGTGCTTTACAATGGATAGGTTCTGATATAATTTCCTTTGAGTTTGGTGGTGGCCGATCCTTGTTTGTACATTCATTATCGGAGAACATTGAAATTATAAACAAAGTAGTAGATACATTAGTTATGCTTTTATTTTATGTGTCAATGTAAAAATATCATGATTTGGTTTCTTTAGGTAATAGTGTAATAAACCTAATTGAATATAATAACCAAAATCAATAATGAATTATAAATGAATGCTGTGATCACATTTACCGATACTTTATTGACAATTCATCTTATGATTTTCTAGAAAGCACGCTACTTACTTTAAGTAATTATTGATGTTTTTAGCATGGTTGATATGTTCAAAATTGGATAAAAAATTTAAATATAGTACTAATGAACTGATTCATTAAATAAACATGAAAATTTTGTTACCATTATTACTTTTAAAATTATTGAATATGAAATAATTGTTTAAATCATGTTTATGGTTGGTTTATTCCTTTCAATAAATGCTGATGATAAGTTTATTTTTGTTAAAACCTATACATGGAGAATCATTTAATTCAAGAATGTAATAATAATTTTTATTTCTAGACATAAATGTTTTGGGATAAGCGATCCCATTCTTGTTTTCTAAAGGATTTCAAGCCTTGGAGTTATTGGATTCCATTACTTCAGAAGATCACCACACAAGAAACAAATAAGAGGAACAAGAGTGAGATTGAAGGATTATATTTTTCCATATGTCTAGGGATTGAATTAATTTCTAAAATTTAAATATATATGAAAAATTATCTAGAGAGTTTACCAAAAATAGATAATTAATTATGTTTTATGGTTAGATGTGATATTTTTCAGAATTCCATGGTGTCACACTATTTCTCAAAATAATATTGTGTCTACATAAGGAGAATAATTCATATTTTCACAATGAATAAAGTTTTACATCTTTGAAAATCAACCTACCACATCAGATTTGGAGCCATGGGACCATAGAGTATTGGTCATACCTAAGATAAAATCTATGGAGATATCTCCCTAGGGGGGATCTAGAATGGGTAGTTGTATATATTAGATAATATTTTTATTCTCCTAGAATATTATGCATATTTTTACTATTTTAGAAAAATATCATTTTAACTATATCTAAAATAATTTCCAATCCACTAACAAAATTGTTTTTTATTTCCCAAAGTGCTCATTATAGTGAATATATGTAACTTTTTTCACCCATACTAATCCTTATGAAATTAATAATAAGTCTTAGAAGAGAAGAAATTTATCATGTAATATAAAAGGACAAAAAAATGAACCTTTTTACCAAAATTCCTATTCATTAGTGAAATCTAAATCTTTTAGGTATTGTTCTTTTAGATATTTGAATCCCACAACATCATTCCACATGTTGATGAGTGTATGAATTAATTTCGTTAATAAAAATGCCACTTGATTTTTTTACCACTCTTGTGATTAATCATAAAAGTGAATTTTTATTAATATGTGACACATCATTCTATCATTTTGATGATATTATTCTAGTAATAAAAATATTTAAGTGCCTCATAGTTAGTACGATGGATAAATTCATATTGGAAATGGTACTGCTCCCAATGATTCATATCTTATATTATTATGTATAGATTAATCTCATATATGGGCCACTTATGACATGATTTTTTTGAGATTATCACTCATAAATTTAGTTGGTTATCCAAATTGTTCTAGGAAAACATCAATTTCAATAATATATGTATATGTTTCGAACTCTAATAGCTTACTAAAGTTAAGAAAAATAAAAATTGTAGTATTATAAAGCTTATCCTTTATAGTGGAAAATATTTCTTTAACTTTTTCACCCACATCAAAGTTTTCCTTTTTAGATAAATCTATAAGTGGTTCCATGAGTGAGCTAAAATCTTAGATAAATCTATATTAAAATGTAGTAATCCCATAAAAACTTTATAATTCACCAAAATTCTTGGGTCAAGGAAACTCTTGGGTAGCTCAAACCTTCTCCTAATTAACCATAATTCTATTAACCAATAAAATATAACTAAGGAAGGATAATTTGGGTAGTATTAAACTGCACTTATTAATGTTGACATAAATCATGTTTTCTTGAAAAACTCAGATCACCTCTATCAAATGTTTAAAATGAAGATTAATTATGTCATTATATATGAGAATATCATTAAAATAAAAAAAATTAATTTTTGAATTAATGGGTTAATAACCTAGGTCACAAGTCTTATAAAATTTATAGGGGTTTTTAATATCCTAAATTGAATTATTGATTACTCATAAAACCCCTCCTTTATCTTGAAAGTTGTATTCCATTCATCCCTTGATTGGATTTAAATTTTGGGATAGCTAGTATAGATATCCATCTTTGAGAAAACCATATACCCTTGAAGTAAATTTAGTATATCATCTAATCATAGAATTAGGAATCTATAATTGACTATGATTTTTTTGATGTTCTGATAGTAAATACACATTTTCCATGACCCATATTTCTTGGGTACCAAAAAATATAAAATAGTGCAAGGTTTTATGCTCTGTTGCATGAAGCCTTTATTGAGAAACTATTATACTATCCCCTAGAGGATCTAGATCTATATTGTAATAATGTAGTAGTTTTGATAAATTATTTGACAATACCTTGAGACCAGTTCAATGTTATGCTGGATATCCCTACTCAGTGGTAATCCCATTGGTAACTCACTATGAATAATATTGAGAAACTCATCGAAAAATTCTTAGAAGTGTTATAGAATTCAATTTGGGTTATTTGAGAATTATTATGCTAATATTAATAGGATGTAACTATCCCCTCCCAATTAATTCCAAAAATATATAGCTACACATAAAGAAATTACTAATTTTCCTTGTACTTGAGTATCGTGGCACCCCATTAAAGCTAAAGATATAATGACATTTATCCTTTGTGAACTCCATCATGTTAGATTAAACATTGTGGGTATCATCAGAGTTAAATTCCCATAGTTTTACCAACATTTGTTCACAACTATCCATCTTAACTACATCAGAAACTACACAATCTTTTTAATGGATGATCGAGAACTATGCATTTCATTATTCTATGACTTGAATGTATCCTATGGAATTTATCTATCCAACATTATTGGGTGATGGGCTATTTTTTTAATTTCAACTTATTTAATAAATTTTTAGATATTAAATTATCTTTACTTACACCATCAATAATAACTTTATCCACATGGTCATTCACCCAATAATAGGTGTCATGGATATTGTGACATTACAGGCCCCCCTATCCAAGTTCAGTGGTCATCACTAAGCATCGCACAACTTGAACCTCTTTATATTATTATATTATGTATACTAGATTGATAAAATTTTATTACACCTTTGGTTTATGAATAGTTTCTACATCATCATTAACATCATTTATTAAGTTTATTCAACCTTGATTCATGAAATTATTTGATAAGTGCCTTAGTTATTGGGGTTGATAGAACTTTTCATCAAATATTTAGGCATACAAGTTTTTATTTTACATAGTTTGGGGTAGTATTCTAGGATAATTGTGGATGTTATAAGTAACTAAAATGGCCTATCTTGACCATTCATTACCAACTTCAACTTCCATTATAGGGAATTTCCCTCTCTTTATGGTGGGAACTTAAACTAAGTGTTTTACTAACTTATTGGGTCCCATGTTTGAGTCATTAAAGGAACTAAGAGAGAGTGTCATAAATGATATAACTCTACCTGTAGGTATTTATTAATCACTTCATCTATATTGAATATAGTGATTAGTTCTACCCAATCCTAAATTGTGGTTATATTACTCTAATAAACCTCAATATTTTTTTACCATAAGTCTTTTGATGGTTATTTTGGGCCGATAGCGTGTAGTAATCTTGAGTGTACTGCTAGGGGGTTTGATAAACCTACCAAAAATCCTGGCATTGTTGATATAAAACCTTCTCATAGTCATTCATAATAAACCTAAGGTTCAATTAACCTTTCATTCATATTAAATAGTGAATGGGATTCTTTTCTTATCATAAATGATTATTTTGTATTTGTTCCCACTAATCATAATTTCTACCTTAAAAATCATATTTCATATATTTGACATGAATATTTTACGGTATATCCATCAAGTTAACATATTTTTAAAACTATTTAATCCAATCCAAAAAATCATCCATGTCAAAGTTTCCTTGGAAAGATAGTTGGTCTACTTTAATTCAAGGATTCAATTGAGTCCCTAGTGGTTTGATGAAGTTATCCTTAGAATCTAAATCATCCTTACGTCTAGATAGTTCAACATGAACCACCATGATAATTTCTTTATAATCCATAGTGGCCAATGGAGGTCCATTGTGAGGTTTGAATTTCAGGTGATCAGAAGGTGACACCTGAGGCCGTGGTAAAGGAATTACATGTAGGACTCATAGTTCCTCCAAAATTTCTTCATTTAGGTATTGGGATTTGTTCTATTATTAGAGGATTTTTCCTAAAATTTAAATTATTAAGATAACATTTTCTCTAATATTACTTTTATATTTTAGTTCAATAGAGATAAAGCTTCATTAATTCTGTAATTGTTTAGTCTTAACAACTGATGTATGATAATGTTGGAAATAGATGGTCCTATTTGATTCTAATATCCAAGGTGCAGTAGGGATGCATGAAAAAAATTAGTGATTTGGGTGCATATAAAAGGTGTAGCTATGACTAGAAGGTAACATGGTAGGGTTTTGGAACATGGAGTATGTAAGGGGATGGTTCACCCTAGGAATGTCTTGTATAAGGTAGGTATTTGAACATGGATGGGGTTTGCCCATGGTATAGATCATGAAAGTGGGTTGTGTGAAGTAAGGGGAATAAAATATATAAGGGGTTTGACTAGGGACTAAATTTATAAAATTAAGTTTGTTGGTAGGGGTGTCTATACTTGATTATGACACATGCAGAAGGTGGGTCACACATAGGGGAATTTTTGTAGGATCCCCCCTTTATTTTTCCTTTTTTATTTTTTGTTCTATCCTTTTATTTTTATCAATATAAAAAATGCATGTAGGTTGGTTGCATATAAAGTTATCATAATAAGGGGGTTGATAATAAATAAATATGTCGGGATTAAGGTCTTGAATATAGGGATTTTATATAACTAAGGAAGTCACGTGATTGAAGTGCATACACATGAGGGCCATACAAGATGCGACATTGGTGGTAGGGATATTCATGAATCTCTTGTGGGTTATCATCAATGCTGTATAAGGAATATATTATAGATGTTGGCAGGTTTGTTTCACCTAGATTGTGGGAGTAGGCATTCTATATTTAATTTACAAAGAGGGGGATGATCTTATCCTATAGGTGATCTAGAATGTTATATGGGAGGAAAGGATGGCTCAACGTTACTGCACAATAGAAAGTTTCATAGACAAGTGTATAATTGGATGATAAAAAACATGGAATGTAATTTCTCTGATACTATCTGATATAGCACAATGGGATAAACTATACCTTACTATAATGTACCTGATCTGTTTCATTTCCATCATGATTAAACTGGGTTTCTATGAAACCCTCACATGCCTCTCTATATGCTATAGGATTTCCACTGATAACAAGGGTCAATGGTTATCATGAGGGGACTCTACTCTCTTAGGTACATACAACCATAACTCATAGTGGAAGAAATATCAAGAATTAGTCTTCAAAACATAATATAAATGTAATGTAAAAAAATATTAGCTATGTTACAGTCAAAAGAAATAAAAACCATCCTTCTATAATGAAATGAATGACTACACTTTTCATATAAGTCATACAGAAATAAATAGGATCTACCATGAGAAGATCATATAAAACTGTTTCCAAAAGCAAACAAAATAATGAGGTCCAAAAAATTGGAGTTGAATCCTAGATCTTTCTCATATCTAAACTCCAATCTAGGTTCACAAATCAACCATCCAATAGAGGGACCTTTCACTTACCTTCATCACAAACCATGAAGTTTTCTTAGGTACCATGGTGCCCAAGAAGGTTGGTAGTACAACTTACTAGGAAACTACCAATGGTGTACTTAACAAGTCTAGTAAAAAAAGTTCATGATTTTTAAGGAATTATAGTAAGGTAATAAATAAATGACCCATAAAATCATTGAATTATTAGTATAAAAACCATGTGAAATGATATCTCCTAACACTAGTTTCATAATGGGACAATATACCCATGGTCTAAAAAAACATTGGGGATAAACACTATATCATTACTTGTCTCATAATCAAGGTGAAAATGATGGAACTATCAAC
Source organism: Viscum album (assembly GCA_963277665.1). Classification (NCBI taxonomy): domain Eukaryota; kingdom Viridiplantae; phylum Streptophyta; class Magnoliopsida; order Santalales; family Viscaceae; genus Viscum; species Viscum album. The sequence goes on from OY728151.1 coordinate 1,908,916,627, forward strand.
TAAAGCCTAGTGAATTGTGAATCACCATCACAAACATTATAGGGAAAAAATCCTTCACCAATCCAACAATAATGGTGAACTAGACATCGATTTATAAAATTTTCATCAATAACTCTAGATAGATGATGATAAAGTGGACTATATACCACTGATACACATCTTAGGTGGATGAGGCACCAACAATATGATACACCATAGGTAGACAAGACACCATTATTATAAAATCCATTGTGTGGATGATATACCACCAACATAATAATGGTGGATGATGCACCACCATTAACCATATTTAGGTAGACATGGTACCACTAATTCATCAAACTCATGATGAATGATAAATAAACAACTCAACTTGAGTGGGTAAGATACCACCGGTATAATGTAGGGTGGATCAGATACAACTAAAACACTAAGGGTATAAGTTGTACCACCAATCCATCTCATAAGGTGGATATGACACCACTGATGTACCATGGGTGGAGGATTTACAACCAAGCTATCCCATAAGGTTGATGGGACACCACCAACACACTATGGGTTGATGTGGTTCAATAAAGTGTCTATCCAAGTAAATTATTTATCACTTTTCCAAAATACATAACATTCATTGTTACTTAATATATAATAGCATTATGATATCAATTCTACTTAACCACTAAAAGTATCTTGATTAGGCTAGATCATCCCCAAATTATCATGTTCTTATGCCATTTATTTTCAAATAATGGTTTAAGAAACCAAATGGTTCTCCTAAGGTAATGTATCAAGTATAATTTACACATATAATGTCTAAAGTCATGGTTATGTAACACATAATATGATTCCAAAGGTTAAACATGACCATGAAATTGACACCCATCACACTATAGACATATCACAATTCTATAAGTTTCCATTAATATCATATAAAACAAAGGATTATAATTTAAATCAATTTATAAGTCATGAAAATAGATTGAAACTTCCCACATTTCATAAGAAACATGCATGTTTGTAAAAAAAACCCAGGGGAAATCTAGGGACCACTTACTTGGTTCTAGAAGAGTCATTCCTATTGAGAATCACTGAATGATTTGATTCAATTGGTGAAAATTAATAAACTTGGTAAAAAGTCCCTAATTTAGCACATAATAGATGAGAGATAGTGAAATAGAGAGAGAAAAAAAGGATTTGAAGGAATATGAGATGTAGCCTTACCTGAGATGTTCCAAAATGAAGAAAGATACCCAAATTTGATAATAAAAAAAGGTGATCCAGTCATAGAGATAGAGAAAAGGGATAGGATGATGGGGTGTTCATATGGAGTAAATGAGTGAGGGGATGAGGTTTCCATTATAATAAAACAAAAACATTTAATTTAATTTAATTAAAATTTAAATAAAAATAACACATACCCATCAAGAATCGACCATATGTTCACCATGTATCTTCTACAGGGCAACTGACCACCTGGTGGGACACATGGAGATACTACCCCATTTTACACTTCCATAAGGTACCCAGTACCCATCCACTAGGTACCTTATGAAATCTATAAAAATGATAAATATCCTTTAACTTGGTACATATTCCCAAAATAAACCCCAATCCAATGGAAACACCACCAATGTTTACAAACAATAGAAATACATGATGTTTTGAAAACATTAAACCACATTCATACATTAAAAATATACTAAGTGTTACAACCTCCCCATAATACAATGACTTTTCCTTGAGTTTCACTATTGAGAATCACTGAGCCTCATTGGTGGAAACCTTCAACCACTACACCACTATATCTATTTTCCTCTCCCAAGTCTCCTCTTGGAAATGATCGTGCTACCACTACACTTATACAAAAGGTATTTTCTTCTATCATAGGGTCTTCTCACCCCAATTATCTATCCAAACTAGTAATTCAATGAATAACCCATTAGATCTAGATTGACATCATCGATGATGATCACATGATATGGGTTGGGATAATATCTATGAAGCTGAGATGCATGGGATATGTCATGTATAACACTATATCTTCATAAAATTAATAATTTATATACTAAAATACAAATCCTCTCAAAAACCTTAAACAACACCATTAAACTAGGTACCAACTTTCCATTCCTCTAAAAACAATATTGTCCCAACCAAGGAGAAAATCATAAGAAAAAAAAATCACCAACCTAAAACTACATATGGTAGGATCTCTAATTTGTATAAGATATTTTCCTACTTTGAGTAGTACATAATAGCTTCCTGATCAACTATATGTTCTTTATTGTCTCCTTCATGATACATAACCTAAAAATAACTGATTCCCCTAACTCTAATTCATATATAGTTGATAAACACAACCTCAAATATAAGGAATTAAATTTATATATCTAAATTAATGTCTGATAATTGTTATTATAGGTGATCTATAAAGGTTTTAGATGTTTCATCCAAGAATCAAAAAAATAAAGGACATATTCCTATAATATTTCCTTTAATACTCGAATGGTATGGTCAGACTCTTTGTCAGTCTGAGGACGATATATAGTTCTCAAATTTACTTTAGTATCAATTATCTTTTACAACCTATACTAGAAGAATGACGTAAAATAATAATCTTGATCAGAAACTATTTTCGTAGGCACCCCATGAAAGAAAATTATCTCTAGAATATACAATTGTCCTAACTCATTAATGGATTAAGTGTCTTGAATTGATATGAAATTCATTAAATTCATCAACCAATCCATGATAACCATTACCAAATTAATTATATAATACAACCTCAGTAGTACCATCATGAAGTTTATCACCATTTTATACCATTTGTACTTAGTAATGAGAAGAGTCTAACGAATTATTACGGGTCATTGATGCTCGACCTTTACCTGCTGACAAGTAAAACACCATAGAATGAACTATGAAATGTTCTTCATCATCCTAGGTCACCAATACTACCCATAAATGTCATGGTATATCTTAGTAGGCTTTGGGTCAACTGTACATTTTTAGGTATGTGATTCCCATATAATATCCTGATGCATTCTCATAGGGACCACAACCCAAACTTAGATGCAAAGAACCTCATCAACATATAGGGGAAAATTAGGTGGTGGATACCTACTATATATATTTTCCCTCATCACCAGATAGTCCAAATTAGATAACATACTCTCCTTCAACCTATTGAGGAGTAAATAGTTAATAGTCAAGGATATTAGGGACACTATTCCATGATATTCTTGAATTTCAAGGTGCATTTCAACAAAGAGTCTCAACACATTCCACTCACTACTATCCACCTACATCACCTATACTTGAGTCTTCATACTCAACACATCATCCATGAAATTACCTTTACTAGGGGTAACTTCCATATTGAAATTAAAATACTAAAGATACTTGACCCACCTCCTCTACTGAAGGTTTAAGTCATGCTATGAAAAAAATATAATTCAGGATCTTATAATCAATATATACTATGAAACTTTCTCTTAACATATAGTGAAACCAATATGTTAGTTTATAAATGAACTATAAAATATATAGATCATGTATTTGGTAGTTTTTCTCATGTGACCTTATCTTCCTAGAACTATAAGGGATCACTCACCTCCTTACATCTAAACTATGTTAAGACTGACTCTTAACGCATTAAAAAAAGCACACTTCTTAACTGTCTTAGGTAAGGTCAAGATCAATATATACTTTAACCTTCCCTTAAGATTTTGAAAATATTTATTACAAGACTTCAACCACTCAAACTTCACCCTATTCTTATCCAAGGATGTCATCGGCACTGCCAATCCAGAGAATCCCTAGATGAACCTTACATAGTAACAATTCAAACTGAGGAAACTAAAAATATCAAAGATGTTATTGGGTCACTCATAAGAATCATAGCCATAACCTTATCAAGATTAAATAATATACCCTCCATAGATATAAAATTCCCTAATAAATGAACCTCACTAATCTAGAGTTGATAATTTAAGATCTTTACATACAAATGGTTATCCCTTAGTGTACTCAAAACAATATCCATGCATTAATCATGATCCTCATAAGAGTAATCGTATTCCTGAATATCGTCAATGAAGACAACCAAAAAGGAATCCAAGAATGGGAAAAAGGCCCGATTCATCAAGGAAATAAACAATATATGTTCATTGGTAAATCTAAAAGACATCATGAGATACTTATACAGGTCATACCCTCTCATAAAAGTAGTATAAGAAATATCATAAGGCCTAATATGTAGATGGTGATAAGCAAACATCAAATCAATCTTGGAGAACCACTTAGCACCCCTAAATTTATCAAATAGGTCATCTATAAAAGGATGTGGATACCAGTTATTGAATAAAACCTAATTTAACCTTTGATAATCCATATATAATAATAATGATCTATACACCTCTTTGGTGAATAATATAGGATCACCCTAAAGGAACATGATAAGGTGAATAAATCCCTTCACCTCCAAATCCTTTAACTAATCCTTGAGATCTCTCAGCTTTTCAAGATCCATATTATAAGATTGAATATAAATGGATCCATAACTAGCATAAGATTTATTGTTAACACTATCACATTAATGGGTGGAAATATTGAGAAATACTCATATAAAACATCCTAAAATTTATCAAAAAATGAGGAAAGACTATATATATAATATATTCCTTTCCCAAAAAAATTCTAAAAGTTTAGATGAAATTTACCTCATCTACCTATGTTTAATTCTTGAATGAAAAACCTATAGATAACACTCACCGATGTAGGTATGAAAGTTACCTTTTAAGGATGTGAATGCTACCTACCGATGATAATAGTATATGTGTGCATGATACCAGGTCAACCAATCTGTCATGAGAAACACATTGAAAATGAACATTTATAACATGAATAAATACCATAGAATACTATATAAAATAATATATATAGGCATAAAATTAGTGAAATAATTAGGGGGGGGGGGTGAATGAATGTTTTATCAATTTATGTTTTTACCTTCAGAAAACCTTCACTAATTGTTAGAGTGAAATTTATTTAATGTCTTAACACACAAAAGTACACCCAAACAAGACACAATTTATTTACAAGGCTCACTAGTAAATGTGAGTATCTATTCCTTGGAATGATCTTGTAAAACCTATGATCACATTATCCACTAGTAAAATATTTAGAACCATTATGAGTAGGTTAACTCCTTAAAAATATCTTTAAAATCATGCCAGTTGTTTCTATGCATCTCACATAGTTACTATATCCCCCATTGTTACAATAATACAAATGGGTGAAAAAGTATAGAGTCTCCCACAAATTACTAATATCATTTTTTACATTGATATCTTCTTCTTATTCTATTATTTCACAATAGAAACTCACTACTTCAAATTGTATACATAAAACTACATGAAATCATCACTATCTGCATCTTAATCATGAGAAAGTTATTTAGAATATGTAAAAGGTCATAGGTAATTATTCTCAATATCCCACTTATGTGAAATTCACAAAAAACTCACCAATTTGGTTTATCTAAAAATTGTTCATTTTAACATTTCACTCTTTGATGAATATTTATATTCAAGAGTTATCACTTGAATAATATTCCATCACATCCTATTTGTTTTTTGATCTCACAAATATAATAATATAGTTATAGGAATTCAAATTTAAATTATCATGAAGACTATGATATCTATATTAAAAAAATACAACTATTTATCTTCATAACCAATGAAATAGCTGAATACAATAACTACGAGATAATCATGGAATTCTTCCTCATTAAAAACAATGAATATTTATCTCCTCTATGATGCATGAATTCAAATTAATTAATTCATTCACAATATTTATATTTCCATGTAAATACATTAAATCATCATTAATTTCATAAACCTCATGAATTATTATTTATTATTCAATATTTCCATCCTTTTTCTTTAATCCATTCAGACTATATTTCCTTCTTTACATAATATTCCATGAATTTAAAAAAAATTGAGTATGAAAGAATTATTTCACATTACTATTTTACCTATCATATTATATCCATGAAAATTCATATGAATTGAATATATATAAAATATATATGAATGAATTCACAAACTGTACATAATTGTGGCTTCCTTTTTTTTGGAATAAATCTCCACACAATAACCTCTTCTTTTTTCTTCATAAATTCTGTATGAATCATAATAATAATTATCATGATATTTGTTTATATTAAGAACATATTATCTATAATCATCTAGATTAGTATCATACTAAATTTGTGATGATTTAATCACTAGAATATAGCTCCAAACCTAGTTAATCGTAATTATATTTAGATATTTATATATGAAAAACTTTTGTTTTCACCAAAAATTTTATAAAAAAATCTATATGTATAAAACTAGTCAAATGAAGTAATCACTAGTGGATCAACTATAAGAAGTAGACCAACCAACCGTACCTATCTGAATTACTGTGGGGATTGACTATATATAAGAATCAATCAATCTTTCCTATTTGATTGACCATGAGGATCGATCATATCTAAAATTGAATGACTATATGGATTGACCTTATGATATAGATTGACCATACATCTTAGTCTATGTTGACTAATTTACAACCAAGTGACCATGAATGGATTGAACATAAGAAAAAAGTATCAACCTTGCGAAGCAATGGTCAGTGGATCGATTAAAAAAATAAATGAACACTTTGATGCTATTCTCAGTGGATAGATTGTGAGGCTATCTTAGTTTATAAATTCTAGACTTCACTCAAATTAATCTTGGGCCTCCTCAAATAATTTCTTAAATTTACTCCAATAACTCAAAATCTCTACCAAAATGTTGTAGATAGTTTATCTACATCCATCAACACCTGTACTTGATTTCATTTAAGAACATATCCATAATAATAACATTTAGTTTAAACATGATTTACCTATTGAAAACAAAATAAAACACATGAATCACATCTACTTCATCTATCTCTAATATTTCATGTTGAGATAAAAACCACAACCAATATGAACTTATTCAATCAAAATATCCAGTCTAAAAAATATCCCCCTTTAGATTTTTTCCACCCATTAGAATAAATCAATTTTAATGTAACACCATAATATTTGAAAATAACATTATATTCATTATCTTATGTTGCACGCAACACCGAGCCTAAACTAACCCCAAAATATTATTATTTAAATATGGATATTATAACCTATCTATTAAATTGGCGGGCGTGGATAATTTTAACGAATTATGATATATATATATATATATATTAACTAATAAATATAAATTAATTGATTAATTATTATGAAATATGTACCCAATTTTTAGTTATGTTATTTTATGTTTCAGAAATACATTTTCTTAAAAAAGGGGTTTTCTTTTTTTAGGAGTGAATATTATAATCAAATTTTGGAAATTATATAAATTTTATTTTATATAAATAGTATCATTTTTGAAATAATAATACCAATATTATATTAGGGTAAAATTTTCATATTTTTCTGAAATATCTATTTTGTAGTGAATAGTGACAAATATCGATTTTTATTGAAAACTGTATTTTTATTTCAACAATTTTTGAAGATTCATTTTATTTTTAAATGGTTTAAAAGAAAAATTAGTTATATTATCTTATTAATAATTCAATTAGGTTCATTTTAATCAATTTTATAATTTAATTTGATATGAAATCATTCTTATACATAAATAGGCATTTTTAAGAAAAACTATATTTTTTCTAAAAAACGGTTATCATCACATCTTGAAAACTTATTTTAAAATTAATTTTTAAAACTTATAGGAATTAAAATTAAGGAAATGTAATTTATTTTTTGTATTAATAAATCTAAATTTATCCTAGGATGAGTTTTTTTAATATTTTTCTGAAGAAATTGAATTTTTAGTGAATTATAAAAAATACTATTTTTATGAAATACAATATATTTTATGATATCACCAAGACACATAAATAATATAAAAATTTATGAAACTTATGTAATGAATTAATTATGATAAAATAATATCCATATAATTCACAAATAATTTAAAATATAGATATTATAATTTATTACATAATAAATATGAAAATAATTTTTAGTGCTAATACAAATATCGCATAACACTAGAAAAGTCAAATTTTGTATCTTAAAAATAATAATTGGGATATTATAAGTACTTTATATACTTGGATATTAAATACTAAGTATTAGGGATTATTTTTATGGTTTAACATTAATTTTAAAGTTATATAACTAGTGGATTATCCACATTTGTGTGCAATTCTTGCGCGGGGCCAGAAAAGTCAAAATAACACATTAAACGTGTTGTCATGAGATAGATGTGAGTTAAAATAAATATTGAAGGAATATATATAAATATTTTTATCATAATAAACTTATTTAATAACATAAATTTATTTATAATTTTTATAAATTATATAATTACCTTACATGCTTGTGCAACGCTAATACAATATGAATTTAACTAACAAAAAAATAAAATAAATGTTATTAAAAATATTAAAAATAACATAATTTGAGATATTTAAGGTGATAACAGAATTATATAGATTAACATGAAATTTTTAGGATATAATAAAATAGTTTTTTTTAATTTTACTTATTTTATTGATGTTTTTAAATTCAAGGAAATGAATAGTATCAAAATTGAAAATAATAATATTTTTAGGGGATTAATATTTTATTAAATTATTTAAAAATCATAAAAAAATTAAATAATAAAAAGGGATAAGATATGGTCTAAAATTTAACCCTCTATGTATTTATAGTCTATTTTCAATCTTTTGGCCCTAGAACTGTCTAATTATATTTTAATCTTTTGGGAAATTCCAAAAGTGCCCCTCACTTTAATTAAAAAAGAGAACCTCCTCCCTTAATTATTCACATGAATTTGAGATTTATAGCACAAAAAAGTCCTAACAATTACTATTTTAAATTAACTTATCCAATTTATATAGATTTTTTTCCTTCCAAAAGACCATCCCTTATCCCTTATGAAAAGATCTAAAGGAAGTCTGCTAAAGAGGAGGTAAATGTTTTTACCAACTTTTTTCAAATTTATTTATTTGTCTACTTCTTCTTCATGTGTTGTTTCCATCATAAATTAAAAAATTATATATCATAAATATAATTATATTTTATTTATATTATGGGAAAACTATATTCTATCTCACTTCCATCCTACAAAAAACAAAAATATCTCTCATGCGTACGTACAACTTACCGTCATCACACAACGGTGTAATTTGTATTTCATCACCACTTTACTTGGATGGTTATAAATATAGAACTAATTAATATATATGATATATATTAAATAATAATTATTTTTTAAAGGTTAATTATTATTTACCATTTCTTCATTCAATCCATCGAAAAAAATGAAATCAACATTCATGTGTATGTACGACTTACCGTCTCCATGAACGGTGTAATTATTTTTTTCTATATCTATATTTATATATGACTATAAATATCTATATATTTATTATTTATTATATTTATACCATAAATAGTGTTAATTATATGATATAAATATACCCTACACACAAGAATCAGAACTTAAATGACAAAATATGCATGGGAAAATGAAGCAATTAACACCTGAAATAGGGGTAATAAGGAAATATTATTATCAAGAAGAAAATAAGATGATATAAGAGGACAATGTATGATATTATAAATATTAATATGTTCCTATTATAAATTAATAACATGTTTAAAACCATTATACATGAGTTTAAATTGTGTTCAACAAAAGGGAAGCATTATGTAAGGGTTTCCCATCTCACTTTTACTTCTGTGAGACATATGACATATTCACCACTTATTTTTTTTGTGTAGTTTATATACTTCTTATTTGATATATTATACCATGGGTAAATTTTTCTTTATGGTATTTAAATTTTCATTTAATGCTATTTCTTTCATGGGGCTTACAATTCAAAGGTTACTAAAGTGGTAAGTGTTTAGTTCACAATCTCATTCTGGATTTTTTATGTTTATGTCTACACTAGGTAATATTTATCTTCATTGTACATGTTTTATAAAAATATTTTTAGTAATATAAAATGATCGTTTAAATTCATTTTTCTCATTTTTTTACTTTTTACAAAATGTTTTAAAGGAATATTCCGGTCATTTTTCAGATAGGGTAATTTTTTTACTTTTCTAAAAAATGTGTGAAAGGAATGTTTTATAACTTATACGACATGAATGGAATTTATTTACATCATTAATCCTCAATGTTTTTAAGTTTCCTTTAAAGTTTTATAAGTTTATTTATTATGTGTTCAATTTTTAGTTTTTAAAAATATTATTTTCAAAGTAAAAAGGGTATTTTCCTCAAGAAATATTATTATAACATATTTAATTTTTTTCAGCTATCTCAGCAACCTTTGATGAATAATATGTTTTTTATGCACTATAATGATACCATTAATCATAATTATTTAGCTGGGTTATGATCAATTTGACTGGGGATGTACTATTTTGATACCATCCTTCATATTACTCTGGATGGATTATGATTATGTTTATTGATTGTTGAAATTATCAACATTTAATATTCTTGTTTCAATAAAAATGTTTATCTTGAATAAATCTCATCCATTTCATATGAGGAATGAATTATACTTAGTAAGTGATTGGAGGGGTTCGCTGTATCCCCTTGATGCTTCAATAGGTCTCATGAGACAAAGTAGATATGGTTTTGGACAAGGCCTTACCCATTTATATAAATGTCTTAGAACAAAGAGTTGATGGTATTATATGTATTGGCATAAAGCCTAGATGATATGTTTTAGATGTACAACATTATGAATTCCATCATTATGAATTTATTTATTTATATTCCATGTGATTATTCTATTATTTATAATATCTATGGTTTAGTTTCATGCTCATGTGATTATTTATATGGAATTATTTAACCATTATTTATTCCTTCCATATTATGATCAAGTTAATGATTAAATGGAATGTGTTTTAGTTATTTACCTTTCTATAATGATTATGACTTACTTATTCATAGCTTCCACTATATTCTTACACTTATTGAGTATTTTGTGATCACTCATTTTTATGTTTTATTTTCCCCATGATATGGGGAAGTGTTTTGTAATTTGTATGCAGGGATACAATAAGGGGAATAACAAAATTATCAAAGAAAATTATTTTTATATTTTATGTTTTAAAATGTAATGTTAATTTCAAGTATGTATTTATTTTACCAAGACTATTAAACTATTCAGTCCTTTGGGGTGTGATTCCTTGTATCTAGTACTAATGTAATAAGGTAACCACTAATTTTGGGATACTAAAGTTAGGGTATTTACATTAAAACTTATCACACTTTTCAATGAATCATTAATAGATAATTTTAAGCCAATGCGAAAAAAATCGTTGTAGGAAACAAGAAAATTGAATAATAAAATCATGATGTACATAAGATAATAGTGATTTACATTCACACCTATTCAAAATTCAACCTCTTTAAAATTATCATAAGATATGTTATACATAAATCCCTACACGCACTTCAGAAAACTATTAAAATAGTTTACACATCCAACAAATATTGAAATCACAGATTACCCATTTTAAAAAATTTATCTCAACATATTCACTCCCTTATAAAAAACACATATCTATGGATTCAAAATCAAAAATTACCCATTTGAAAATATATCTCTCAATATATGACCCCCTTAAGAAAATACAAATCAATAGATACCCCTATAAATATTCAACCCTTTCAAAAACTTCAAGGAGATTAATATAAAGTTGGATTTATATTGTCAATTATTTTTATCCCCCTTTGAAAATAATATCCAAATATAAGAAGTGAAAGGGGATAAATCACTATACCTTAGCATTGATATTGGCGAGTCTTAACACCTAACATCAACCTAATATTCTAAAAATATTCCTTAGAAAATGGCATAGTGAACAAATCATCTTTTTGATCCTTTATAGGAACATACTCCAACTTCATCTCATTTATTTAAAAAATATCCTTGATAAATTTATATTTAATATTATTATTCTTACTTATTTAATGTTGAAAAATATTCTTAGACAAATTTATAACACTTTTATTATCACATATGAGAATACATGGTATCTTCACATCAATTGTTAAATCTTATAACTGTGTCTTCATCCACATTAACTAAGTTGTGGAATGAGATTCTACCTAACATTTTGTATCTTAAGTGTTTAAATTAATATCACTCTACTTTTTAGTGTTATAAAAACACACTTATCACCAAGGAATAAAACTCCACTAGATGAAGATCTTATATCATTAATACTACTTTCCCAATCTTCATCTGCATAACCAAACAGATCCAACTTTCCTTTTCTATTCTATTTCAACCCAAAAATATATTGTAGCTTTTATATACTTGGGAATCATTTTTCTTAATAAAAATGGGATTCTTTAGGTTCACTTTGACAGCCGACACATAGAGTAAGAACATATATTAAATGTGTCCTAGAATTTGTAAAGTATAATAGACATCTAATTAACTTACTGAATTATATATGATCAACATCATTTCCTTGTTAATATCTATAAATATTTTTTCTCACTAAAATGGGTGTGAAAAATATATTTAAAACTTACATGCCAAACCTTTTCAAAGTTACCTATCATACTTTTCTTGAAAATGAAAATGTGATCTTTCTCTTGAGATATTTGTAATCTAAGAAAATACCTCATCTCTCCCAACATAGGAATTTTAAATAAAGCCTTTAACCCATTATAAAAATTCTCACACATTTCTTCATTATTTACAATTAATATCATGTAATAAACAAAAATAACAATTATAGATACCTCTTTATCATCTTTAATATATATATTGTTGTCCACTATTACCTTTCTGAAATATAACTTATTCAAGAAGTTTTCTATCCTAGAATACCAAGATATTAGGGATTTTTCAACCCATATAGATCATTATTTAACCAAAAAACATAACTCCCACCTTCTCTAAGAAAGAACCCACATGGATGTTCAATGTAAACTTCCTCTTATAACTAACCATTGAGGAAATAAGTCTTGAAATCCATTTAGAATATCTTGTATTTCCTTTTTTACTGTAACAACAAGAACAAATATAATATTTTTAAGCCTTGTAACTAGTGAAAAGGTCTCATCAAAGTCTACTCATTATACTTATAAATATACTTTACACAAAAATCATTCTTTATTTCTCACAACTTTACCCATTTCATTCACTTTGTTTTATAACACCCACTTTGGTTCAATCACATTCTTATCTTCAAGTATGGGAAATATCTACCAATTCTAATTATTCTCAATTTAGTCTAATTATTCATTCATAATAGAAACCCACTCTTGATTCTCCATTGGTTCTTCAACATCATTAAGTTAAAATTGAGATAAAAACAAAGAATGAGATTCAATATTTATAGTTCTCTAAGCCTGCACCCATTTATTTGTATTTACAATAATATTTTAGACCTCACCTTATTTAGCATCCTTGGATTAAATGAGTTAGATTGTTCTCTATCACTAGAAGTGGATGAATCAACTTCTACAACCTATATAACTTTAACATTTTCATCCATGTTTGGAATTTATTCAGGCTGTTTAACAAAAATAGTATCAACATCACTTCTAGAACTTACTATATCATCTAAACCATCCTTGTCTCTATGTTCCAATATTTTCACATCAAAAGTATCTAAAATTATTATAGTCTCCCTGTTATAAAAATTAAATCCCTTTCCTTTTGGATTATAACCAAGAAAAATTCTAGAAACTCCTCTTTGCTCAAATTTACTTAGATTTTCAACTTTTACTTTGATGATAAAAGGTCTTATAAAAAATATAAGATGTTTAAAACTTAGAGTCATCTTACAATAAATATCATATAGAGTCTTATTAAAATTTGGTCTATAAAAAAATGATTTTGAACATTGAAATCTACTGTAATAGCTTGCCTATAAAAATATCGATTCTCTATTAACATCATTCAATCCATATATACTGAATTCATGAATAATGAAATGATTTTAAATATAATATTCAAATTTATTATTAGATTACTCAACAATATTATCTATATTGAATTTATTTAGGGAATAACCACACTCTTTTTTAACACTTCTCTTAAAACTATTGACCATCTTTAGAGTCATTGATTTATTTTTCATAAACATAATGCATGTAATGTGAGTAAATTCATTGATAATGGAAATACAATAATTATATGAATTTGTTGATTTTTTTCACATTGAACCAAAAATGTTAAAATGGCTATGCACTAATGGATGAGATGTATGAATCTCAACCCCCTTGTGGGATAAATTTAGAATCTTCCCATTTAGTCATATAAAACAAACCCAATCAATATCTCTATTCATATTAGGAACATCACAAAAAATTTCACTTTGGGTAAGTTTTCTCATACTCCCTTATCCAGCTGATAAATCTTTTTTTTCATTGTTCACTTTCTTCTTTTGTTCTTAAATAACATGTATTTTGGGCATATCCTACATGAAATAAGTCACACTTTGTTCACTTTACTCTTATTAAAACCTTTAAAAATTCAATAATTTTTAATAAGAAACCATATTTATTAAAATTAACCTCATTTACTTCATTGTAGAGCTGAGAAACAATCAATAATTTTTGTTTCAACCCATCAACATAAAGGGCGTTCTTGGATTTTAACTTTTATTTTCTGATAATAGCAGAACCAACCCATTTTATCTTGAGTGAGCCATAATTTTTAAAGGTCACAGAGACTTATTTACAATCTATAACATCATTCAATAGATTTAAGTATCCTATCATATAAAAAGAGAACCTACTATATAATATCCATGGACAAACCCTCTTTGAATCTATATGGGAAACTTACACAAAAATAGATTTTTTGTTACCTTTATTCTCTTTATCCTAAAAATTATTTAACAATTGGGATTTTATAATAGTGAGAAATACTTTAGTAAAGTGAAACAACTGATTACATCTTTCAAAAACTTCTTCTAATGGTTGAAATCTATTTTTGATCTTTAATCTAAATCTTTTAGATCATTTCTGAATCAATCTCTATTGTGTGGGATGAATCCCCCTCAAGTTCTATCTTCCATGATTTTTAGACTCACTATGATATTGTTAATTAAAATAATACATGATATCCATACAACCAAAGACACCACAATGATAGCAGTATCTATAAAATCATATTTTCCTTTGAAAACTACATGTCTTCTAGAACCATGTCTTAGCCTTTCATCCTTATTTTGAATATCCATTTTGGATCCTTTTTAATAATTTTTTTCTAATACCCTTACATATTACTCTTCATAATATATTTTTTTTGTATTTTTAGAGTCATTAGTTATAATATTTTTTTAATCAATTTTTGAATTTAGAAAATTTCCAGATTTTTGAGACTCATTTGATTTAGCCAAAAAATTGGTTATTTTGACATGATTCTCCTATTCATACTCTTGAAAAAACTTTTTAACATTAATATAATCCCAAGAATATTTTTTTTTGATGTTATCAAGTTTCATTCTTCTCTGAACATTCTCCATCTTATTAAATAGAGTATTGAAAAATGAGTCAAAATAGTTTCAGTTGTTTTTCTACTTTGACTAGTTTTAGTTGAATAAGATCAAGATCATTCTATAACCCTTTAACCTTTTTTATTTCTTAATGATAAATATATTATCATCATCAAGAAATTTTTTATATCATTAATATCCTTTAACATATTTGAATTTTATTCTTTAGGTACTGATTCTATACTATTAGTAGATTGATCATCTTTCTTTAACTTCTTGTTCCCCTTTTCAAGATTTGAAATTTTCAAGATACATTATCTCAATTTTATCTTCATAATGAACTGTATTTGAGTTTCTTCATCTTCAAATTTATAATTTTTACTTATATTACTACTAAAATATTCATCAATAACTTTAGCAATGATAATATTTTCACTAACATCATTATCATTATCAAATTATTCTTCTTGATCCCTACTTTCACATTCATCACACTTAGATAAAAAATTACTCTTTTTTTTCTTTGAGAAATTATTATATTTTGTTCTAGAAAATAATTTTCACCAGGATGAACTATTCTTCTAATTTCTTATAGATCTTTCAAATTATTTATCAGTGGCTTCAGCTTCTTTTAGTTTTGAGAAATTTTTTGAAAAATGTCCAACCACCCCAAAATTGGAGAATTTAAGTGGTAGATTCCATTTAAACTTTAGGATTCCTCTTATTACATTTATAGAGATGTGATGAGTCATTTTATTAAACCTAAGAATAATATATAAATATATATTTTAAGATTAAACTTCATAATATTCACAATTAACTTTTTTTATTTTATCATATTTTAAGGCTTTAAATGAAATGTATTTTTTATCCTTTCAGTTTTTATGATCAATATGATCTTTCCTCATTTTATAATAAATTAAAATACTTTATATGTAATAAAGGGTAATATATCCTAGATCCTTTTTCATAAAAATAATAAACTTTAACATTAAAATTATCTGGAAAGATACATGAAATCCTTTCAATAATATCAAAATCTTCCAACTTCCCACCATAACCTCTGATTGTACTCACAAATTCATTAAATACTTTGAAGAAACTATAAATATTATCATTAAAATGTATCCATAGATCTTTATACATATTATTTAAAATTGAAACTTAGTTTTCTTCACTTTAGTCTTTCATTCATATATATTTTTAAGTTTATCCCAAATATGATTTTCAATTTTGAGATATTTAACTTTAAAAAATTCATTATCTGAAAGAGAATATAAAATATAATTCTTATTACACAATCATAATATAAATTCCTCTTATAAGATACTATCATATAAGCAACTTTATCATGGGGGAAACCCATCAGTTTTTAATTTCAAGACATCATAACCAATAGAAAAGAGATAAGACAATATACCATCCTTCCAAATATGAAAAACCTTCCCATAAAACATGGTAATCCACTTGTTATTTACTTAATTTAAATTATCCACTTAAGATAATAGAAAATAACAACTTATCTGAGATATAATTAAAAAAATAAAACTTCAAAATATTAATAAAAAACAAAGGTAACCTTAATATGATACTAATTATAAAGGAAAAGGATCAGTGAAATTATCAGGGGTGAATCAATGATTTATTAATTTTAAGTTTTTCCATTAAAAAAACTTTAACAACTTGTTAGAGTGAAATTTATTTTTTATCTTAACATAAAAAATAACAAACATATAGGGTGTAAGAGTTATTCAAGGTTCACTACTCAATGTGAGTAGGTAGTCCCTAGCATAATTTGATAAAACCTTTGATCAAACTATCCACTAGTAAAATACTACGAAGCAATGAGAGTAAAGAAAATACTTAAAACTCTCTTTATACATCTCCCAAATATTTTTGTCCATGATAAACTATTATTTTATCCCAAACTTTTATAATAATATGAATGGGTAAAAAACTGTAGAGTCTCCCACTAATAACTACTATCAAGTTGTTATTTTTATGAGATATTTTTTTTTATTCTGTTCATGCACAGTAGAAACTCACTACTTCAAATCACCTACACAACACTAAATGAAACTATAATTTTTTGTATCTTCACCACATGGAAGTTATTTAAAATATGTAAAAAGTAGCAGTGACTTGTTCCCCTCCCGCTTTTATGAATATCATGAACAACTCACCCTGTTTTTTTCTACAAAAATCACTAATTTTAACTTTCTTCCTCTTTGATGAATATTTATATTCATGATTTATCACATGAATAATTTTCTAGTATATCCACTTTATTTTTTGATCTCCACATAGTTATAATACATTTAAAATAATTCAAATTTTAATTCTCTTGAATAATAAGATCTCTATATTAAAAAATCTTAGTGTTTATCTTCATAACTGATAAAGTAAATACAATTAATAACTACAAAAAAATATTTGAATTTTTCCTCATTAAAAACATTGAACATATATTTACTCCATGATGCATTAATTTAAATTTTTTCATTATTACTTGATATTTACATTCCCCAACAAATATTTGACTTTATCATTCATGACACAAACTTGGAGAATTCTTATTTCTTATTCAATATTATCACCCTTCATTATTAATCTATCCATCCTACATATAATTATTTCTAAAATGTTTTATTCATTTTAAAAAAACTTTTCTTGTATGAGATAATTCAAATTATTATCATGATCTTCACATTTTCTCTACAATAGTTTATATTCTATAAATATTAATATAATATGTATGCATTTATGCATGGACTAGATACAATCGCAGCTTCTTTCTTCTGTGGAGTAAATCTCTCCACAATATCTTCTTCTTCTTCCTTCATAAATTCTTCATGAATAATGATAATAATTATCATTATATTTGTTTTCATTAAAGAATTGAGTACCTGGAGTTATCTGGATTAATATCACACTAAATCTAGGATGATTATATCACTGGAATATGTCCAAATAATCGTCTCATCACATTTATATTAAAATATTAAAATCTAGAGGGATTTTATTCCTCACCTAAAATTTTATCAAAAATCATCTATGTATATAACTAACCATATAAAGAAATTTATAGTGTATTTTTGGTAATAAGTAGAGCAATATACTAAGCCTGTTTGATTGACCATGAGGTTCGATCACATGTAAAAATAAACTGACTATCCCTGTTTGACTGACCATTAGGATTGAATTCATGTATAATTAACTAACCATATGGATCAACTATTTGAATTGGATTGATCATGAATATTATTTTGGATCAACCAGATGTACACCCAAGTGACAATGAATTGATCAACTGAAAAAGATAAATTATCAAATCTATGAATTAACAATCAGTGTATTGACTGCATAGACACGTGATTATAAGAAGTCATGGTTGTGGATCAACCATTACTCTGTCTTAGTTTATAAATTACATTATTTACTCAAATTGAACTAGGTACTCCTCAAATAATCTTCATCCTTCCTCAAACATATCAAAACCATTACCAAGATATTTTCTATAGAGTCTTTACATCCACCAACACTTATCCTTGATTTATTTTAAGAATAAATACACAATCATCACATTTAGTTTAAACATAATTTATGTGTTGATAAAAAAGATAATATATGAATCACATCCACTTAAACCTTCTCCAATATTTCTTATCCAGATGAAAACTACTTCCTAGAGGAACTTGTTCAATCTAAATACTTGGTTTCAACATGATCACTATAACACACTCTGGAAATATTTTGATACCCTTTTATTACAAACCTAAGGGATTATCGATAGAAATCTCCCCATACATATACTATATAACTATCCATAGATCACTAACTAGTTGATATGATATTAATTATTGTGACACACATGTATTATTTAAAACAGATTCTACGGTTAATTCAATAAGTATTATACCTCAAACTATTGATGGATCCATTTCCTAAATTATCTAAGTCTTATTTATAGAATGAAGCTAGCCTAAACCCTAACCCTGGGTTCTCGATGCCTGACTCCCTTGAGGGACATCACCCTTATAGAACTACTACCCCAATCCCTAGGAATCAAGACCTCCTCCATGACCTAAATGACTTAAGGATCCCCTATCCTTTAACTGACTATCACAATGAAGTTTAATACGCTTTAATTGTTCCCACTGATAGGACTTGGTCAAGGATCTCCCTCTCATAGAGAGCATCAAAACTCATACTTGACTACCATTTATATCTCTTCCCTAGATATAATTCTCATACTTATACTTATTACTTCCCGATGACCCAGTCCTGGACTCATTATAAGAAGCATGCTACCCAGATGGTCCACCCTACACCCAGTTCTACTCTGTAATAAGGGCCTAATTCATAACATTTGACAAGGATTTCAACTAGAAGATATTCAACTATGACCAATGGAATTCATCATTCTGTCTAAAAAAATCACAACCTTTGTAGTCTTATCACTTTCCAATAATGGTGAAAAACATAATTGATCTTTAAATTGGGAGGTGTAATCCATCGCTAACGAGCCCCTATATACAAGATGTATGAACTCCCAAGCCCCATTAGCCCTCAGAATCTCTAGAAAAAAATGATCAAAAAATTGAGTCTATAAATCCTTTTAAGAAATCTATATATAATGGTCTTCCTAGAATACAAAGTCCCATCTACACAACATTGGTCCTTAAAGTATATTGGAGACAATATTTACTCACCTCTCAGGAAGTGTCTCAATATGAATAAAAATATTTTTCATAGACTCGATCCAAAACATGATAGAATATAGTATAACCTCATCTAGAAATGGTGGTTGATATTATAGAAAGAATTCTCAAGTCAGGTATAACATGGATTACTTGACCCTCAACACCTGATTCTCTATAGACTATAACACATAGAGTAGGATCTATTAGAGATGCTGATCAAAAATAGAAATAGGCACAATAGGTGGCTTTGAATCTATTGCTAGTGCAACATACTCTTCTCATCCTTTTTAATACTGAATGGGAGGTTATCACTATGATATATCAATAAAATTCCATGTGCACAAATCATATAATAATTCTATCACAACATCATAATACCATAGTTTTGGGTAAGCAATAATAGGAACATTCCACTATACCCTAAATGAAAACCATATAATATAAGGATTTCACAAATACTAGCTTGATTCTAGACCAACCTATACACTCTCAGGTTAGGTATAATATCATATAGAATCACATAGTGAATCATCATATATCATAGGAATAATCAGTATCCATGGGTTGGTTTAGTGGTGGGCCACCAAGAAGTTATATAGTGAAATAATATATAACTTGTTGTTAAAAATTTAAACAACCAATCCCTACATAATATTTAGAATATTAATCATAATATACTATAAAAATTTCATGTGAACTCTATATTCCAATAATGATGTTAGAACTCATACTCTATTATCCCATGGGCCAAGAGTAAAAATCATAAACCATAAATCAATATCACAATGCATAATATTTAGGATATTAACACAACTATAAACAAAAATATAAATCTTTAATCCTATTTTTACTAACTTAGAATTCCTTCATACATAGGTTAGACACTTACAGACATAATATCCATTCCAATATTGGATAACTTCCTATCTCTCTTATACCATATCCCAAATAGTAATAAAAAATAAATAAGACTATAATATTACTTTGTACCATCTTTGGTCTAGTTTACCACAACCATGATTAAACTAGGTTTCTAAGAAACTCAGGTGTGTATCCCCATACACTAGAGGCTTCCAATTAGTAGAAAGATCAATTTATATCATGGGAGATATTATACCCTCTCTAGTATAGAAAACCATAAATAATAATGGAATAAGTATAAAAAATAATCAAAAAATAACCACAATATATTGATAATAATCATAGTTAAGTACCATCAATAATCAATATAAACCATCATTATATAATGAAATGATTAAATGTATATGGTATACTAGTTATATAGTCATAAATAGGATCCAACATGGGAAAACCATATAGAGGAATTTCCAAAAGTAAACTAAAGAAGGAGGTCTAAAATGCAACTCCTAGTTCCTAATCTAGTTCAATCTCCAAAATCCAATCATATATCCTTGATCAATCATCCAATATATGTCCCTTTCTTTTACCCATGTCATGAGCCATAAATATAACAACCCTGATCTTTATTACACACTTAAAAATGATTTATTACATAAAATCTTCACTTGATACAACATGGAAGATCGAGAGGTATATTGTCTTTGGGGATTAGGAACCTTAAATAATGACTTAAATCATGAAACACAATATATTTATTGAAAAATTTCTTTACATGACCACTACATTCCCTCATAATTATCATTGCATGGGATAACCTAAGGACATTCAAAAGAAAAGGGTGAGCTATAAAGCCCAGTAAGGGAGTAAACAAGGAACAACATGAATAATGAAATAAATGTTAGGAAATAGGCATATCAATGGAGCATAAGAGAAATATGAACATACAGGCATGATATAACATTATTATCATAACATGGAAATGTGGCAACAACACTTAACATGGTATTAGCATGAGCCAAGGCTCATTGTACATAGAGCATGAGTAAACCATCATTTCAATTGAATTATAGTGATTAAATCCTCATTTCACTTGAATTATCATGAGTAAACCCTCATTTCACATGATGTATCATGATACCAATATTTACCCAATGCATTGGAGTGCTATCAGGGCGCACCGTTCTTAAACATTTCATTTCATGCATAAGTGTGTCACACAGATCACACAAAATGGATACATTGAACACCATAATTTATTCCATTATAAAGGAATGTGGAATTAATAAATTAAACTCTTTAATAAATAAGTAAATGTTCATAAAGGTTAATACCCTTGATAGGGAAATGGGCATGGTATTCACTACATAATGACTTTGGCTTGGAAAATTCGCGGTGCAATTTCAGCAGCATAACAGCGTGACAAAAGAATTTATAAAAATAGTTTATGAGAGATAAAGGGGTGTATCATCATATTTACATGAAATGGATAGTAATGGGGTCATATAGATACATTTACCAACATAAGTAATGGAATCTTGACTCATAATACAAAAGAAATTCCTGAATGTAAATGAGGAGAGAGAAATTCCTTACGGAATTTCTGCATGGTAATGGGTGTACATGAGAGGCATTAATGAGAGATAAAGGGATCTATAATCATTCAAAAATAAATAGAGAAATATCCTAGAGGTGAGAAATCATACCCCAACATTTTTAATTGAAAATAAAAGGGCATAAAAACTTAAAGAAAATTGGAAAAAATGAGAAAGGAATAAATCGCTTACTTGGAAGTGTGATCACAAAGGCTTGGGAGGGGCTTGAGAGTGGATTCTTGAGAGCTTGGGGAACCTTGGGAGGATTATAGAGAGAGGAGTTAAGGTGTTGGTAGATCTATAAATGCTTTTAGTGAAGAGAAAGTGGGATCTTGGGTGGGTTTATATAGGAAAGGAGAGATAATTCTTTATTATTTAAGTTTGGGTCACCACACATTAAACTAATCCAAACCACAAACAAGCCCATGGTTTTTGCCCATGGTTTTTTCCAAAGGGGAGTGGAAAACAATATTTTATAAGTCCAATGGAATAAATTCTTAAAATAATAGGGTTTCTTATTTTTAGGTGAGTCACACTCTCAAGGAAATCAATTTAAAAAGGTAAAATGTTTTATAAGTCTTGGAGGGCCCACTAAAGCTTTGTAAAATTAATAAAACAAACCTAAAATACTATTATTTTAATGGTAAAAAATATAGTATCCAAAAAATAATTTATTGTATTTTATTACATCACTATTTGGTCATTATGATGTCATAAAATATAATATATTTTTAAACGATATTTAATTTTTACCCAAAAATTTGACTATCTCAGAAAATTATGAAAAATTCACCATTGGATAATTTCGACATCCCGATTCCAAAAATAATATTTATTTTATCTGAATAATTTTCTAAATATGTGAATTATTTAATTTTAAAATAAAAACCGACATTTATCAAAAATTCATGGGTTTTGATAAAAATGACTTTGAAACCTTAATAAAAATTACAATTGTATTCCTAAAAATTATACGATCATTTATATTTAACAAAAAGTAATTTAGTAATATTTTTTAAAAAAATATTATTTAATTCAAAAATCCATTAATTCATAAAAATATATTTCATAATTGAATATTAACTAAAAATACTATTTGTGATTTAAAAACTATTTACAATGTAACAATAATAAAATGAATGTAAATTTTTTATTATATACAAAAATATTGCACATAATAATAGTGTTAAGGTATTGTTACATAACCCCTTAGATTACCCGCATACAACTAAAGGGTACGGTGTGTGATAGTGACAGACACTTGGGGCGGCTCAGATAACATCGCTTGGGTGGTAATATCTATCAACTTACACTTCTCCCGTAGGTAGTTCCGTTCGAGCTTAACGTGTTGAACCTCAGATTGGGATTGGTCAAGAGTGAATCCCAATGATGCCACCTCCTTTACGAGCTCTGACAAATGGGTTTCATATGGGGAAAGTCTATTGGATGAGGCCATCACTTCCTTTGTCTGAGTGAATTGGATTTGTTAAAGCCCTATATTTATAATAATCATGTGATCACTATTCAACGAATATATTAGCAACGGTAAAAATTATTAATGGTATTTTGAAATCCAAAAAACATAAAACCAAGAAAGTGCATATTTTATATAACCATTTTACATAATAAGGCATTTAATTACATCAAGATGAATTTTAATTGATAAAAGTTTGGGTCGTTACAATCTTCCCCACTTAAGAAATTTCTCCCTCAAAATTTCCTTTTCCCACACTAAAATAGATGCGGCTAACTCTGCCTCATCGCTTCCTCTAATTCCCACGTTGCTTATTTAAACTTTTGGTTTCACCATAACACCTTGATGAGGGGAATTTTTTTATTTCGTATAACTTTTTCCTTACAATCTAATATCTTCACCAGCTTCTCTTCATAGAAGAGATCATTATCCAATGGTACCACCTTTAGATTGAGTACATTAAATTGGTCAGGTAGGTAATTCCTTAAGAATGATACATGGAATACATCATGAACTTGAGATAGGTTTGGTAGGAGTGATATTCTATAGGCCAATACTCCAATGCGATCAAGGATATCAAAATGGATGATATATCTTGGACTAAGCTTTCCGTTATTCCCAAATATCATAACTCTCTTCCACGGTGATATGCAAAGGAATAACATGTCTCTAACATCAAACTATAGGTCTCATTGATGATTACCAGCATAGCCCTTTTGTCGACTCTGAGCAGCTTTAATGTGCTGCTGGATGGTCTTAACCTTCTCCACCATTTCTTCGACCATTTCTGGACCTAAGAGTTTTCTCTCTCGAACATTATCCCAAAATGTCAGTGTTCTTCCCCTCTTCCCATACAGGGCTTCATAAGGACCCATTTGGATGCTTGAGTGGAAACTATTGTTGTATAAAAACTCAATAAGAGGAAGATGTTGATCCCATACTCCTTTTATGTCCATTGAGCACACTCTCAACATGTCCTCAAGCATTTGGATAGTCCAATCAGATTGGCCATCAATTTGAGGATGATAAGCCATACTAAAGTTCATATCAGAATCCAGAGCATTTTGAATAATCTTTCAAAACATAGAGGTTAATCTAGGACCTCAATCAGATAAAATTGATAGTGGTACTCCATGAATCCTTACCACATCTATGATGTATATCCGTACCGGTTGATCCAGTGAGAAATCCTCCCGAATAGAAATGAAGTGTGCAATCTATGTAAGACGATCCACAATAACCCAGATAGATGTCTTCAGAAGTCTGGTGATAAAGTCCATGGTGATGTTCTTCCATTTCCATGCTGGTATGGGTAATGGTATTATCATCCCCTTATACTTATGTCTCTCATCCTTCACTTGAAAACATACAAATCACTTTGATGTATACTCAGTGATCTCCTTCTTCATGTTATCCCACCAATAATTCTCTTAGAGATTTCAATACATCTTTGTGTTTCCTGGGTGGATGGAGAAATTTGAACTATGTGCATCATCCAAAAGTCCCTTCTTCAACTCCAGATTTGATGAAACACACATTCTTTTCCCAAATCTCACAATCCCTTCTTTATTAACATCGAAATCTGAGGATTTCATTTTTCTAATAGTTTCTACTTTCTTATGAATTTCCAAATCATCCTTTAACCTTTCTAAAAGAGACATTTGAGAAATTATTTGTGAAAGGATTGATGATTTTTCCTTATTTTTGATTCCCATGTCCATCTTTATCAAATATTAGAAGATTGGATCCTTTTCAATTATCATCAATGATAGAATTGTTGGGTCCTTTCTATTTAGAGAATTCACCACCTTGTTCGCTTTCCTAGGGTGTTAATGGATTGGGCAGTCATAGTCTTTGATCATCTCTAACCATATTCATTGGCGCATGTTAAAATATTTTTGTGAGAATATATACTTGAGGATTTTGTGGTCCGTATATATTTCATACTTATACCCAAAGAGATAATTCCACCAAAATTTTAAAGAAAATATCACTGTAGCCGACTCCAGATCATGTGTTGAATATTTTTTCTTATGAAATTTAAATTGCCTTGAAGCTTAGGCAATGAATTTTTCATTTTTCATCAACACACATCCCATGCCCTTATTTGAAGCATCACTGAATACCACAAAACATTCTCCACTTGTGGGTAAAGTGAGCACGAGCATAGTGATAAGCCTCCTTTTCAACTCCTTTAAGCTCTCTTCACATTAATCACTTCAAGAAAACTTGACTCCCTTCCGAGTTATCTCAGTAAGAGGGTTTGAAAATCGTGATAAATTTCTCAAAAATCAGTGATAATATCCAGATAACCCTAGGAAGCTATGGATATCCGTTATCGATGTTGGCCTCGACCATCCCTTAATTGCAGTTATCTTGGAGGGATACACAGATATCCCATTGCTTGCGATGATATGGCCCATGAATGTGACCTACTTCAACCAGAACTCACACTTGTTGTACTTTTCATAGAGATTATCCTTCCACAAGGTCTCTAGTAAAGTTCTTATATTCTCCTGATGATCCTCCTTGGTTTTGGAGTATATTAGAATATCATCTATAAAGACACCTCAATGTTTTTGAGTTAATCTATAAATAATCTATTCATCAAGTCCATAAATATTTCTAGAGAATTAGTGAGTCTGAAAGGCATTACTATGAATTCATAATGCCTGCACCTTGTACGAAAAGTAGTCTTGGGGATATCCTCCTTCTTAACCCTTACTTGGTAATATCTCAACCACAAATCTACCTGGAGAAGTATTGTGCTCCATGTAGCTGATCAAACAAGTCATTACTTTGGGGCAGAGGATACTTGTTCTTTATCATGATTTTTTTGAGCTGATGATAATCAATGCAAAGGCACATTGATCCATCCTTCTTCTTGACGAATAGGACTGGTGCACCCCATGGTGAAGCACTTGGGCATATAAACCCTTTATCCAAATTCTCCTGTAGTTGTTTCTTCAGATCTTCAAGCTCCACAACATCCATTCTATAAGGAGTCTTGGATATTGGAAACACCCTAGGTATAAGGTCAATTGAGAATTCAACATCTCTTATAGGAGGAAGAGCAGACAATTCCTCGGGAAACACTTCACCAAATCCCCTCACAATAGGCATTTATTTAAGGATGGTTTCTTCCTTGGAATCAATCATCTGAGCCAGATACGCGTGCTCATAGGGCAGTAATATCCATGGTTGAGATGATAGTGATAAAGAATATTCATCTTCTTACTTGCACTTGTATAGAATTAGGGGTTGATTCTCAATATGTAGAGTGATTTCCCTCTCACGGAAATTTATGTTGTTTCTATATAAGGAAAGTCAATCCATGCCATGAATTGAATCAAATTCCACCAGAGGGTGTATGGAGAGGTTCACCGGGAATTTCACTCCAAAAATTATGATAGGGGAGGAGTTATATTAATTGTATGAAATGATTGTCCCATTTTCCTTACTCACTGACATCTTTATATCCATGATTTTTTGTGGTGTTGGTATTGTTCTACTAAACTTTTGAGATATAAAAGAATGCATAGAACTATGAAAGATAACCCTACCTTTCACTTTTTGATTCTGGTTTTACTCTATCTGATATATACATAGGAATGAGTATCTTAAAGTATTTACACATAAAGGGGAATCCAATGAAAAAAAGGGATAACTTATAAATTACACTTATTTCCTTAACATATGAATCTATAGGCTTCAATATATGTTATCCATGATCTACTTCCCAACATATATTCTTAGGGTATTTTCCCCCTTAATAATGGTTCTAACCATGCTTATGAATTTACCAAATAATATCCCCTAGGAGTGTTGTAACAAAGAGTGTGTCAAGGCCTGTTTTTGTGTACCAGGATACCCCAGGTCAAGCCCAAAACTCCTTGTTAGAGTTTTCACTCCTAGGTACACCTGTGCCAGAGCCACTTCTACCTTCTCGTATCCATACAGGGATGTATTTTCTCAATAAACCACTTACTCAATACTCACCAAAATTTAGGGTTGTTTTTATTATAATTATTCTTATCTCTAAGGATTCACTAGGGTTTTCTAATCCTAATCCCAAAAATAACTAAACCTATCCTCTCATACCAACTATAACAACCCTTATCTTTATTACACACTTAAACATGATTTTTTACATAAAATATTCACTTGATACAACATGGAAGATCGATAGGTATAGTGTATTTGGGGATTAGGAACATTACATAATGACTTAAATCATGAAACACACCATCTTTATTGAAAATTTCCTTTACATGACCACTACATTCCCTCGTACTTAGCATTGTATGGGATTACCTGAGGACTTGCATAAGAAAAGGGTGAGCTATAAAGCTCAATAAGGGATTAAACAAGGAATAAAATGAAGAATAAAATACAAGTTAGTCAATAGAATCATAAATGGATCATAAGAGAAACATGAACATAAATTCATGATATATCATGATTATCATAACATGGAAATGTGGCAACAACACATAACATGGTATTAGCATGATCCAATGCTCATTGCACATAGAGCATGAGTAAACCCTCATTGAACTTCAATTATAATGAGTAAATCCTAATTTCACTTTAATTACCATGAGTAAATCCTCACTACACTTGATGTATCATGATACTAATCTTTACTAAATGCATTGGAGTGCTATCAGGGCACACCCTTCTTAAAAATTTCATTTCATGCATAAGTGTGCCACATAGATTATACAACATGGATTCATTAAACATAACCATTTATTACAAAATAAAGGAATGTGGAATTCATATATGAAACTATATAATCAATAAGTAAATATACATAAAGGTGAATACCCTTGATAGAGAAATGGACACGGTATTCACTACACAATGACTTTGGCTTGGAAGATTCGCAGTGCAATTTCAGCAGTATAACGACATGACAAAAGAATTCATAAAAATGGTTTATGAGAGAGAAAGGGGTGTATCATCATATTTACATGAAATGGAAATTAAGGGGGTCATATAGATACATGTCCCAACACAATTAATGGAATCTAGACTCATAATACAAAATAATTTCCTGAATGTAAATGAGGAGAGAGAAATTCCTTACGAAATTTCAGCATGGTAATGGGTGTACATGAGAGGAATTAATGAGAGATAAAGGGGTCTATCATAATTCAAACATAAATAGAGAATTATTATGGAGGTGAGAAATAATACCCCAACATTTGTAATTGAAAATAAAAGGGAATAACAACTTAAAGAAAATATGACAAAAATGAGAAAGGAATAAATCCCTTACTTCGAAGTGTGATCCCAAAGGCTTGGTAGGGGATTGAGAGAGGCTTATTGAGAGCTTGGGGAACCTTGGGAGGATTATAGAGAGAGGAGGGAAGGTGTTGGTCAAGCTATAAAGGCTTTGTGTGAAGAGGAAGTGGGAGCTTCGGTGGGTTTATATAGGAAAGGAGAGGGAATTCTTTATTATTTAAGTTTGGGTCACCACACATTAAACTAATCCAAACCACAAAACAGACCATGGTTTTTGCCCATTGTTTTTTCCAAAGTGGAGTGGAAAAAAATATTTTATAAGGCCAATGGAAGAAATTATTAAAATAATAGGGTTTCTTATTTGGAGGTGAGTCACACTCTCAAGGAAATCAATTTAAAAAGGTAAAATGTTTTATAAGTCTTGGAGGGTCCACTAAAGCTTTGTAATATAAATCAAACAAACCTAAAATCAAATTATTTTAATTTTAAAACATATATTTTCCGAAAAACTCATTTATAGTATTTTATTACATCACTATTAGGTCATTATGATGTCATAAAACACATTATATATTTAAACGATATTTAATTTTTACCCAAAAATTTGACAGTCTCAGAAAATTATGAAAAAATCACCATTGGATAATTTTGAAATCCGAATTCCAAAAATAATATTCATTTTATCTAAATAATTTTCTAAATATGTGAAGTTTTACTTTTAAAATAGAAACCAATATTTATCGAAAATTCTCGGGTTTTGATAAAAACAGCTTTCAAACCTTAATAAAAATTACAATTATATTCCTAAAAATTATATGATAATTTATATTTAACAAAAAGTAATTTAGTAATATTATTTAATTCAAAAATTCATTAATTCATCAAAATAGATTTCATAATTTAATATTAACTAAAAATACTATTTGTGCTTTAAAAACTATTTACAATGTAATAATAATAAAATGAATGTATATTATTTATTATATAAAAAATAATGCACATAATCATAGTGCTAAGGTCTTGTTTTATAACCCCTTATAACACCCACATACGACCAAAGGGTAAGGTTTTTGATAGTGATAAACTGTTGGGGTGGCTCAGATAACATCGCTCGGGTGATAATATCTATCAACTTCCACTTCTCCCATAGGCAGTTCCGTTCGAGCTTAACGTGTTGAAGCTTAGATTGGGCTTGGTAAAGAGAAAAGCCCAATGACACCACCTACTTTCTGAGCTCCAAAAAACTGGCTTCTTATGGGGAAAGTCTAATGGATGAGGCCATCGCTTCCTTTATTTGAGTAAATTGGATTTGTTAAAGCTTTATATTTATACTAATCATGTAATCACTGTTCAACGACTATATTAGCAATGGTAAAAATTCCTAATTCTATTTTTAAATCCAAAAAACATAAGACCAAGGAAGTGAATATTTTATATAACCATTTTATATAATAATACATTTAATTAGATCAAGAATAATTTTCATTGATTAAATTTTGGGTTGTTATAATAAAGTTTTAGTTGGTATTAAGGCTCTTAATCAGTGCGTGAGCACAAAAAAATAGGTCTCCACCAATAGTGTATATAAAAATTACAACAAATAAAAGTTCATGGTCAATATAGAATCTTAATAAAATAATAAATAAATAACCATCATGTCATAGAATGATTGAAAACCAAACCATGTCTGAACATACCTACTTCAACCAGTGCCAGAATGGAATGAGATAACCATGTTCTAAATACACCTTGATGATTAAAAATATATCACTTATCATCTCCTAATTATGGTAAATTAGTTATCACTATCAAGTTACAATCATTTAATGGTGCATCACCATTAGAAACCCTCTAGTTGAATAATTCATCACTAATCTAACAATAATGGAAAATGATAAATCTACTGGTGAATTACGTATCACAAACTCTTGGAGGATGATATACCACCACCACCCATTCTACGTTGGATAATATATCATTGATACACATCTCAGGTTTATGGTAAAATATCAACATGGAACTCTACATTTGGATGAAATAACACCAATATCAAACCCCTTAGGTGAATGATATACCACCAATATAATAAATATGCGTGGTTCATGACTAATAACTAGATATAGGTGGATGAAGTACCACCATAAACCTCATAGGAAATGAAGGATCACAATATCAAATTAGGTGGATGAGATACCACCAGTAAAATATAGAGTGGATGAGATACCACTAACACACCAAGCGAAGAAGATGTACCACCAATCCATATCTTAAGGTGGATGAGACACCAAAAAAATACCAAGGGTGGATTATGTACCTCTATATATCTCATAAGGTGTATAAGACACAGTCAACATACCAAGGGATTATGAGGTAACACCAAGCAGTCATCAAAGTGAATGATTTATCATTTATAATAAATAGAAAACATTAAAAGTTATTTAATTTATAAAAGAGTTATTCTATCAAAGTTACTAACCTACTCAAAGTCTCATTCCTAGGATATCCCATCCATATCCTATTACATTCTCATACCATTCCTTATTAAGGAATGGTCTAGAACACCACAAAAAGATCCTAAGGTCATGTGTCAAGCACAAGCCTCCCATCTTGGGGCTAATGTTGTGGTTACATAACATATCCCAAGTGGCCAAAGGTCAATGATGAATACAGAGTCAAAATATAGCCCTGAAGGGACCTCTCATGGGTCTATCAGTTTTTATTAATAAAATATATAATTAAGGATTTAAATTTAAATCATTTTATTGGTCATGTTTGAAAAGTAATGCTTCCCATCTTTCATATGATGCATGTAGGATTATAAAAATCCAAGGGGAAAGCAAGGGACCACCAAAATAGTGATTTAATTGGTAAAAATTGAGAAATTAGGAAAAACCACATGTTCGGGAATAAAAAAATTGATGATGAAATAATGGGAGAAACTGGCATTGAAAGGATGAGGAGAGGTATCCTTACCCATAATGGTCAAATGTGATGAACGAAACACATATCTGGCAATGAATAAAGGAAATCCAATCTTAGATAGGGTGAGAAATAGGAGATAGTGGAGGGGGTTTAGTTGGAGTTAATGAGAGAATAGGGGGTGAGGTTTCCATTTTAATAAAATTTAAAAATTTAAATTTAAATTAATTATTAAAAAAATACAAAAATTAACCATCAGATACCTTTTAACCTTCCATCAGATATCGACTCTAGGGTCATCTACCACCCAATGGACCACCTAGAGCTACTACCCCACTTACTAACTCCATTGGGTACTTTATACCAGTCCAACAAGTACTTGATGGAATCTATCATAATTAGGGATGTCTCAAAAACTAATATATCCTCTAGAAAAAAACACCCAATCCCCCACCAACACCTCCAATGTTAAAAAATTACCAATATACATGGGGTTTGTTGAAATTTAAACTGGATTTGTACTGTGAAAATATAAAGGGTGTTATATAAAAAACTTGGGAAGAATAATAAAAAAGTAGAGAACACCCTATAATAAATGTTATTAATTTTGAAAAAAATATTTACAATGGATAGTTAATTCCCTATTTAATTTCTTAAAACCAAAAAAGAAAAGAAAATTATAATTTTACCTTAAAATATTCTATGATATGGGAGAAAAATAATAATTAAAATACCCCTCATGGGTTGTGATGGGTTTGTACATGGATGCTAAGGTGTTGCATCAAAGGCCAACTGAGGTGACCCAAGTATAAGAAAAATAAATATTTAATAATTTTATATTAATATAAATACATTTCAAAATAATACACACCCTATAACCTTAAAGGTTTAGTATCTTTGGAGACTATATATATAATCAAATTATTTCATGAATGATTTTCAACATCTATCAAAAATTTATTCTCACATAGTACCCTTCCTAAACATACCCTACTTGATATGTTTCTTCATAACTTTGATAAATGGAAACATAAAAAAGGGTGTGATCATATTATTAGTAGTGGTAAACATAGGATATTTCAATCAACGATCATAAGTAATAATAAGATAATCATAAGGGCATGTGAACATGATCATAACTTATTAAATCCATACCCAATTAGTCAAGATCATCAATCAAGAGTCATGACATAAGTCTCTTTAAAAAAAATTTATAAGAGTAAAAAATCATCAATGATCAATCATGATCCATGAGAACATATCAAAATCATAATACATAAGTTTATAGAATATACATAATCTTATAAAATTATTTCCCTTGTAAATGATCATTTATAAATCTATCATAGTGGAAAGATTCCCATAGTGGATTGGGTTCAATCCAAATTCCATCATTTCCTTAGTCATGGTTCATTCCCAAAACTATCATATTGGATAAATTCCCTTATTAGGCTAGTTTCACTCCCAATTCTAGTTCTCATTATCTCATGAGATATTAGAATTTACCTGATTCACTAGAGGGCTATATAATTCTGGGCCCGCCTATCACATAATAAAAACCATACATATGTGTTACATAAGATCATATAAACATTCATTATTCCACCATATAATAACATATGGAAATTAAATAGTGTTTTGATGTGTTATTTTCATGGGGTGCTCAGAAAAAATGAATTTATGAACCCAATAAAAAAGTATTAGAGTGGGAATCATATTTTTTTCAGAGAATAAAATGTTGTGGGTGAGTTGAAATCTTATTTTTTGGGTTCAATTTTTTTCAAATAGTATGAAATATTGGTTTTAAAATAAATTTTAGAAATAGTGACCTAGACTTGGATATACCTTATCTACCCTATTTAATGGTTATTCAATTTATACTCTCCTTTTTTCTCTCTAATCGAGTTAAATCTCACTCAATCACCCTTTTATGGGACTTACAGTTTAATTGGAGAGGTTCCATGATCACTGAAACCTCAAATATCCCCAATCCTAGTAATTATAGATATACAATTACCCTTAAGTAAACCCACTACTCATGATCTCAATCAATGACGACGACTTAAGTGGCCTTTTTGTGAAATCTAGTGAAGTTGGAAGATAAATTATAAGTGCAAGAAATAGATGATACACCATTTAAATTACACTTAGAATCAATCTAGAAAATTAAAAGATGAAATTAGATAGTTAAAGAATAGAATTAATCAATAATTTTATATGGGGAATCTTCTTGGCTAAGCTACTAAGGTCTTAGTTTGAAATAATAGGAGTTATTACAATAGTAAATGAAACAAATGAGAATAACAATCAATAGTGAGTGAGGGGAGCTTTAAAGATTTAGTGAGTGTGAATGATCATCCTATCAAGTGTAGTGAATAATTCACTCTTTTATAACATAATTATTGGGTATCTGAGGGTGCTTAAAAATTCTCCATGTGAATGACATGAATTTATTCAAGCAATTTAGGAATGTTATTTGTTTTTAGCATCAATCTAGGAATTATTACATGATGAATGCGAAAATCATGTTCAGAATCAAGGTTCTAGATAAATTTTGTAAAGTAATGAGAATTTTATTATAGTGAACCTACCATAATCAATCTTAGCACAGTTTTAGAGGTGAAGTGTTCCAATTCTTTATAACATAGTAGATGTCCTTATATTGTATAGAGGAAGACGATGGAAAAAATGGGCTTGGGCATTGGTTGATGGACCTTGTCACTTTCATAATGCTAACATGATGTTGGGAATGACCTTTTTTACTCATGAGTAAATCATACTATTTATTTTGTGTTTTAAAATAAAATATTCCATCATCAGATGATGAATTCTTACCATTGTTTTTCAGTGGTGCCACATTTCGTAGAAGGATGGATTCTCAAGTGTCTTGATTACATTAAGCTCAAAACATACACTCGTCAGGGGTAAATTTATTTAGTGGAATGGGGATCTTATAAATTGGTGTGCTATGATGGTGTAGACTTCTTGTTTAGGTGACATTCCCTTTTTCTCCCTAACTCTAGCTCTAATCATTTTTTTCTCAGGTATAGATCAGGTACACAGGCGATATTGTGCGAAGAAAATTAGTGTGTCTTTTCCTCTTAAGCTCATCATAGAAGCTTAGTCCTTCAATGTGAAACTTTGGTTGAAGAAGGAAGATATATCCTTCAAAATTTATTGTAATGGAAAAACTTACTTAGAGGTGGTGCAGTAAGGGTTGATTTACATGTGAAACATTTTTCTCGATCTCAGTTTTGGTCAATACGGAGCTCAGATTGGATCAACATATAGCTGTGATTCTCTTGGAAAAGTGGATTCCCCTTATCCAAATTATCTTAGTTGATATAAACCTATGGGTGGAATGATAAGGTGGAAAAATCAGGTAGGATGAACCCTCCTTTTCCTTGCGGAGGGGGATCCATTGGCTGGTAGATGCAATAATAACATAGAAGTGGTGGCAGTAGCTATGTGGAGCTACTTTGAGAAATAGTGGAAGTGGAATGTGATGATGATAATAACATGGAAGAATAAGGGAATGGTGGAATCATAGGTGAAGATAGGTAGCAGTGTGGAGCTACCATTAAGGAATGAAAATATGAATGGTAGCATGAACTACCACTGGAGGAGGGATGGTGGGAGAATGGAATGATGGAGCGGTGAGAGTGGAGTTGGTGGAAGAATGTATGGATAATAATAGTAGGGTTATACCATTATAGGTGGTAGTATAAATGAAGAAAAATAAGTCTAGAGGTGGATGATGGGTTCTTGGAGAAATAGGGGAATGGTAGCATGTTGCGCTACCATTGGTATGGCGGTATCTTATTTGTGCTACCATTGGGTTGTCAATGTCTTGTTTGTGATACCATTGGGATGGGGGTAGCTTGTTGTTCTCTACACCGACATTCACATTCCAAACATTTTTTAGTGTTTAAAATCTCTAATACATTGGTCATCAATCAGACATAAAAATGAATAAATCATTTAAAACCACAAATTAGTTCATTTAATAATTATATTTCAATTTATCAAAATCATCAAAACACTATTTTTACCCAAGAATTGGATTAAATTAGGGGTATTCTGAAAGAATAGTAGACAAAAAATTTCAAAAATTTAAGATCACATATCTCCCCCACACATAAACTATGGCATTCCTGGACAATTTCATTGAATTCAATTTATTCAAATAGAAAAAACAAATAGATATTTTTCATGCCTGTATTTATTATTAATATTTAGAATTGAAAGTAATCAGTGATTCCTCCAATGTTCAAACTTTCATGACTCATATGTGAATCAAGTAATTATTCTACTTCAATAAAATCAATGTTCTAGTTTAGGAGTGGATCAAATGAGATTTAAGTGGAATCATTGTTTTAACAAGTGTAAATTCTATTTACCCCTCTTTCTTAAGTTTCTCAAACCATAGTTTGATTATCTTGTTTATTGATACAACTCAAATAAA
This sequence comes from Viscum album, assembly GCA_963277665.1. Classification (NCBI taxonomy): domain Eukaryota; kingdom Viridiplantae; phylum Streptophyta; class Magnoliopsida; order Santalales; family Viscaceae; genus Viscum; species Viscum album. Next base: position 1,908,953,456 of record OY728151.1, read on the forward strand.
TTTTCTTTAAGTTAATTTTTCCCTTAATGGTTTTAATATTCTCCTAACCTAAATGAATTCATTTTTTTAAATTATACACTTATTCATTATTTTTATTAATTTTTTATGATTTTTTCATAGCCATGTATGTGTGAAGCACTGTGAAAAAGCACTTATTAATTTGTACAGAGGGATACTCACACACACTATGTAATTGTCTTATAAATTAATTGTGGGTTCCCAATAGCCCATTTTAACCCATATTCAAGGTAATTACATCAATTTAATTTGAGTTTTATCCATAAGGTTCTCTTCTCTCCCAAATTTCATGTAACCTCATATTAAGTTAAAAATTACTATTGATGTCAAGTTATAAATTTGGTTCCACAAAAAAAATTTCACGCACAATTCATTTCCTAATTTTATGACCAAAATTATATGAATACAGTGATCAATTTCACTCAAAAATCATATAATAATTATAGGTTTAGAAGTAATGAATTCCTCTAACTCTAGCATGTTATTTTCAAACTATGTAGGAAACCATTGATATTCAAGTAAATTTTTAAATTGAAAAATAGAAACTATAGAGAAGTTCTATTTATAGTATTCACAAATATATTTTTTTTATAATTATAATTAAGTTAAAATAGAGACAATGATATTTACATCCAAAAAATACCTTTTCCCTATTCATCACACTTAGTTCATACATAATTACAATTGAATTCCATCATGAATTTTTTAAAGAAAAATAGTTCAATATAAAATAAGAAGATAGAAAAAAATGAGTGAAAGAGAAAACCTAATAGTGCACTATTTATTAGTTGTAGGGAGGAGTTTGGATTCCTCGTTAGGTTCTTTCCAAAAATCCTCCCAGTAATTCTTTATTTGTTAGAAATTCACCTTGAATGGCTGTTTTAAACCTTCTCATTCAATTTCAACTACACTAAAATGAAATGTGTTAGTTACTATATATGGAATAGTCCACCAAGAATGAAGCTTACTAGGGAAGATCTTCATCCTAGAAGAAAACAGAAACACTTCGGCTTCGACTTGAAATTCTATTTTTCTAGATCAAATTTTCATGAGAAGACTTAGTTTTATCCTTATATAATAGAGAGTTTTATTATGCTTCCCTTCCTAGATCATCTGCCTCAATCATCTGTAGTTTCTTATATTCTTCAGCCTAACTAAACTTTAGTTTCACCCTTTTAACATCCTAGCAGGCCTTGTTCTGTATATCAATAGTAAAGTGGAAGTATTTACCATATACAATTCTACAGGGTGAAATACCTAAGGGGGTTTTGTAGGATGTTATATATACCCACAATGAATCTTCTAATTTATTACTCCAGTCTCTGCGATTGAGATACACTATATTCTCCATAATTCTTTAAAAATATTTATTGGACACCTTAGTTAGTCTATTTCTATATGGGTGGTTGGTAGTGAAAGTTTTATGGTGAACTCCACATTTATTCAAGAGGGGCTCTATGTTATTGTTGAAAAAGTGGGTTCTTTGGTAACTGATTATATATTGATGTATTCCAAACCTATTTTTTTTTTGATTTTAGAAACTAAATAATAGTTTTTAAATCATCAATTCGAGTATATTTTGATTCAATCTACTTAGAAACATAGTCTACAACTAACATAATGTAGGAAAATCCAAATAAAATGGTAAATGGGACCATGAATTAAATTACACATACATTGAATATCTTATATAAAATTAAGGGTTTTTGGGTAATCTCTTTTATTTTGGAAATTCAACAAGTAAACTTATATTTTGGACATTATTTATAAAAGTCATATGAATTTTTAAAAATTGAGGGCCAAAATAATCCATCTTCTAAAATTTTAATAGTGTTTCTTTGAGGTTGAGAATGAAACCTTCTAATGACATGTTCATTATAAATTTTCCTTAAATAAGAATCCTCCCAGACATAATATTTTGATTCAAATTTCTATTTAGAAGTTTTATGTTTAAAAAATAAGGAGAGTACCTTTTATGTGACTAGAAAGTTCACTATGTCAACATACTAGGTCACTTGGGTGATTTTATATAGTTTCTCACTATGGAATGAATCATCCAGACTTGTCTTAAGTATTAGTTCTACCTTAGTAGTGTGAGGAAGCATGCTCATGCGGTCAACCACTAAATTTTCATAGCCCTTATTTTCCTTAATCTCCAAGTAAAACACTAATAGTAGCAATATCCATCCCACTATTTTGGGATTTTTATTATCTTTATTGATCAAATATCTCGAGGATACATTATCAAAATAAACAGTTACTTTACTCTATAAAAGAAAAGAATGAATTTTTTATAAATATATAATAATTGACAAAAAATCATTCTATGTTGTTGTGTAGTTAATGTTGGAAGTGTCTAAGGTATATGAAGTGGAAGCTATCACTTTTATAAGTATATAAATATTTTTAGAAAGTACATCCCCTAAAACTTTGTTAGAATCATTACACAAAATCTCAAAGGGGTAATTCTAGTTTGGTGGATAGATAATGGGGGTAGTGGTCAAGCACTATTTCAATTTGATAAAATGTATCCATCTTGAATCATTAAAAATGGAATAAATTTTCTTCTTGAGTGGTTAGTTAGGGGTAAATAAATTTTTATAAAATCCCTAATAAAACTTCTATAAAATATAACATGGCCTAGAAATGATCCAATGTGACTTATAGTAGAGGGGTAAGTAAGTGTAGAAATAACATCAAATTTTCTTTATAAAATTCAATCCCAAATTTAGAAATTAAATGGCCCAAAGAATTTCATTTTTCAACCATAAAATTGAACTTCTAAAAATTTAAAACCATTTTCTTCTCAATACATCTTTTTAAAACATTTTCTAGAATCTCCAAGCATCTTTGAAAACAAGTCCCATACACAGTGAAGTCATCAAGGAATACCTCCAGGAATTTTTCAACCAGGTCTAAGAAAATACTTACCACATACTACTGAAAGGAAAATGGGTAATTTTAACTACTGAAATCAATACTTCAGTAGGAAAACATACCAAAGGGACATTTAAAGGGGTTATTATCATGATCATAGAGATCTATTGGAACCTGAAAATATACCAAAAAATACATCAAGGAAATAATAATAGCCTTTACCAGCTAGTATCTCCAACATTTGTTCCAAAAAGGGTATGGGGAAGTGGTATTTTCCAGTCAAATGGTTTAATCCCCTATAATCAATGAAAAATCTCCAGCTGTTTTGAATTCTTATGGGAACCAAATCATTATTCTCATTTTTCACAATTGTGTAACCAGTTTTATTTAGGAAAATTTGGATGGGAATCGACCATTAAGATTCCAAAATAGGTTATATTATTCCAAATCCTAAAATTATTTCTACCACTTTTTCTAATACATCCAAAATGGTTAGGTCGAGCCTTATTTAGGGCTGTATCACTAGTTTAGATTCACCTTCCAGCAAAATCCTATGCATGAAGGTGGTTAGGATAATCCCTAGGATCTCCACTAATGTACAACCTATGGCCCTAGTGTTAGTTTTTAGAATTTTCCATAGTTTTTTTTCTTTTCTAGGATCTATATTTTTTTCATAATATAACAGTAAGTTTCTAATTTTCTTTTAAAAAGCAATAATTTTAAGTTTGATGGTAGTAGTGTTAATTCTAACTTAGGGGGTTTTCTATAGAGGTTTCCAAATCAGTTTTATCCTTACTAGAAACTTATATATGTAAGGAAAAAAAATTTGTAACATATTTGAGTAAATCATCAAAATAAATTAAATAAATTTCTTAAATTTTTTTCAACACTTGAAATTGCATAAAAATTAAGTTAATTTTAAAAAATAGTTTTATCAAGAATGTTTGGAGATTCTAAAGAGTATTATAATATGATTATATCATTGAACATTTCAATTTCCTTCCTATAAGAACATGTCAATTCAAAATGTTTTAATTTAAAAATAGTTTTCTATTCATGTGGGTGTTTCATTGAATCAAAGATGTTGAAATCCATTGTTTTGTAATAAAAGTTCATGGAAAGGGTGACTTAATTAACATTTATGATTTTTTTAGAAGTTTTTAGGAATGGTATGATTATAATGATGGTTTATTTATATTTAACTTTTCCTTCTTCCTTGTAGAAGTCAGTAGGGAATGAGAAACCTTTTACATTTACCAAGACATGTTCAAGAACACCTACTAGGTAGGTAGTAGCTCGGTTGGAAAGTTTCACAACCACTAAGGTGGGTTTTAGTTTTCATATATGTATAGAAGAATAAATTTAATAAGGAATCACATTAATTTAATCTCTTTAGCCACACAATGCATTTAGAAAAATCATTTAACCAATTTTGTATGGGATAGAAGAATTACTTGGATCTTGGAATTTATAGGGTATTTAAGGGTTAATAAGAACATAATCATTCTTACCTAACCCTACATATTCATTGACTCACAATCTACTACTACTTTTACATACGTCTTTAATTAATTTTTCAAACCATGGAATTTGGAGAATGGATTCCAGTAGAGAGATGTTGATCTTAACTTTCTTGAAGACTTATAGCATCTCATGTTGCAGTGATTCTTCTATGGTTTTCTTGGGTTCTTGCATAATTGGAGGGAAGGGAGGTGGGGGTTATTGTGAACTTTCTATTTTGGATTTACATTTTTCTATCTTTATTGGGTGTGTCTTCACATATTTCTCTTTAGGTTAACTTAATTGGGAAGATTATTTAGATTCATACTGCTGTTCACTTCTAGCTTCAACCTCTAGTGGTGTTCCTTCACTATTTTTAGCTCCATTCCACTCCTTAATGTAACATCACTAAATTTTCCTTTAGGTTTTGGAATTGTTTGATCAAGAAGCTTAATAGAGACTTGATTTACCATATTATTGAGGATGGTCATGATCTAAATGAACTTTCCTTTCAATTCCTTGAGCTCTGATCCATGAGCAGTGAGACTGTTTTATTGACTATTTTGAGATTATATTACCTACATGAGAATGTATGTCATGGAAGGATCTTGTGATTTCTATTTCCAATAACACTTAGACAGTTGGAAACTCTATATCTAAAATGGAGTGGGTTGGAAGGGTTATTGATAAGCCTATTGGAATGGTTTCTAGAATCATGGTCTTTGTTTATGTTGGCTCCCATCTCCAATATAATTTATTGGGAGGTCTCAAAATCCTTGATTTCCATCTGGTTGGTTCCATAATTTACTATAGAACATGGCATCATATGTTTCAGTCACTTGAAATTGAGGGCATCCATCAATGAAATTCTCCTAGGAATAACATAGCTGGAAGACCCATAGGGTAGTGATAGGTTATGATTCCTGTACATTATTCACAGCTAGCTGTCTCAAAAGAGAAGTTAGTTCTTAAATTTTATTTTCTAATAAGGGTGATTTGGAACTTTTTACCTCATGTATGACTCTGTTTGTAGTTATCATACCAAATTTTAGGGAATTTTGTGATATCCTCTCAATCATTTCTCTTACTTATACTGGTGTGTTATCAATCAGAGCTCCTACTAAAGAAGTTTCAAGTAGGTTCTAGTCATTTTCCATCATTCCTTGGTAAAATAATACCACGCATTGATGCTATTCATTTGGATAGTGCGGGAAGGATGTTGTTTGTTTCATGAATCTTTCCCAAAACCCATAGAGAGTTTCTCAGGTTTTCTATTTGATACCATAGATCTAGTTTCTAAGAATATCACTCCTTGAAGAAGGGAATAATTTCTAGGGTAAGGTCCTTTATAGATCATCCCATGAGGTTAATTCTCTAAGATGAAAGTTATAGAGCCACTCATTGGATTCCCCTTTAAGTGAGAAGGGGAAATCTATCCATCTGATTTAATCCTTAGTGAATCCTATGGTTATAAATCCATTTCAAAATTCTCTAAATTCAATCAAGTGTTTATTGGGATCTTCACTTCATAGTACATAAAACTTTGGAATTATTCCAATTATTCCAGTTTTGTGTTGGCATTCATGTTCATTCAATTTTAATTTTCAGTTATTATGATTTAAATTTGGTGAATTCATTTCTCTCAGTGTCTAATTGACTTGAGAAAGGTTGTCCTATATTTTTTAACTTCCTAGTGTATCTATGGTGGAAGAGTAAGCTGAGGGAGGAGAGTTATCCATTAGAATGTTGATAAAATCTCTTTCCTTAAGTTCAGTTATTTTTATCATTTGATATCTAGACATTACATTTATCTCAACCTCTAGATCAAAACTAGTGTGGATAGAATAACTTGATCTAGTCATTTGATTTTTTTTTAAACAAAATTAAAATAAAACACTGGCCTCCCAAGAAATGGTGTTAGGTTTTATGTGCTCCTATCTTAGGTTACTTAGAAAAATGAATTTATGAACCCATAAAAAATGTAGTAGAGTGAGTATGAGATTGTATCTATAGAAGAAAATGTTGTGGGTGTGTTGAAATATTCTTTTTTGAGTTCAGTTTGTTATGAATAATATGAAATATATTTTTTTAAAATCAATTTAATAAATAGTGTCCTAGTCTTGGATATCCCTTATTTTCAATATTTTACCATTACAAAATTTATAATCTCTTATTTTATCTCAAATTGAGTGAAATATAAATCAATCACCATTTTCTAGAATTTTTGGTTTATTTGGAGAGGTGAAATGATCATTTCAACCTCCAATATATCCTTGCATAGTAATTGGAGATTTCCAATTACCCTTAAGTCAACCCAATACTCACAATTGTAAGCAATGAATATGACTTAAGTGACCTATGAGTGTGATATAGTGAATATGGAAGATAAATTATAATTGAGTGAAATAGAATATCTCCTATTGTAATTACACTTAAAATGAATCCAAAAAATTAACCTAATAAATTAGATAGTTAAAGTTAATAATTCATCAATAGGGGGATATTAGGAATCTCCTCGGCTAATCTACTAAGGGAATAGTGTTCCATTATAAGAGTTATTACAATGAGGAATGAAATGAAAAATATAATTACAACCAATAGTGAGTTAGGAAAACATTCAAGAGTGAGTGAGTACAAATGCCCCTACTCTCAAGTATAGTGAATAGTTTACTCTTTTATAACAAAATGATCTTGTGTCTGAGTGTGCTTCAGAATTATCCATGTGAGAAACATGAATTTTTTTAATAATTTCCAAAATTTTATTTGTTTTTGGTGTTGAGAAATGACTTATTCCATAATGAACAGTTTACACATGTCAATAATTGAGGGTCTGGATAACTTTTTTAAAGTATCAAGAATTTTCTCCAGCACACATCTCATGATAAAGCTCAGTGCCCTTTTATAGGTGAAGTGTTACAATTATTTGAAACATAGTGGCTATACTTATCTTTTATAGAGGTAGAAGATGGAAAAAATGGGCTTGGGATTTGGTTTATGGGTGTCTTCTCTTTCTTAATGCTAGTATGACACTGGCCATCACCATTTTTACTCATTATTACTTCACACTCTACCTTAAGTCTTTGAAAATAAAATATTCCATCACTTTACAATGAATTTGAAACATTATTTGTCATTGGTTCCACATTTCATAGTGGGACAGATTCTCAAGTGTCTTTCTTACCTTATGCTCAAAACTTACACCCATCAGGGGTCAATTTATTTAGTGGTGAGGGGAGATTCTTAATCACTATGATATGACGGTGTGGAATTCTTGTTTTTATTACAATCTATTATTATCCCTAATTATAGCTCCAATTAATTTTTTCTTAGGTGTAGATTGGGTCCATAGATGACATCATGTGCAGAAAATCAGCATGCTGTGTCCTATTCAGCTTATAATGGGAGTTTGGTCCTGTGTTGTGTGGATTTACTAGCAGTATGCGATGATCTACTTCTCAAATGAGTTGAATAGAAAAACTTTCTTATAGGCGGAATAATAAGGGAAACTTTACTCATGGCATAATTATGCGGATCTCAACTTCGGTCAATGCGGATTTCAGATTTGGATTGGTGTACAACCTTGATTATCTTGGAAAGGTGGCTTGCCTCCATCCCACCATGCCCATTCTATCTAGACCTATTGGTGGCATGAGAATGTGGCACAAATTGGGTATGAGAAACCCTCTTCTTCCTCATTGTGGTGGATATATGGGGTGGTATATTTGGCGGTAGCATAGAAGTGGTGGCTATAGTTATGTGGAGAAACCGTGAGCAATAATGGTGGTGGCATGTGATGATGTAGTACTATGGAAGAACAAGGGAATGGTGGCACTATGAGTAACGAGTGGTAGTAGTGTGGAGCTACTGTTGAGGAACAATAGTATGAATGGTAGCATGAACTACCATTGGAGGAAGGATGGAAGGAGAATGGAATGGTAGAATAGTAATAGGGGAGATAGTAGAATAATTCTAGGAGAACAATAGTAGGGTGCTACCGTTAGAGGTGGCGGTAGCATCAGAGTGGAAGTAGTTTGGTAGTGTAAAGACCCGTAAAATTCAAGGGAAATTTTTTCTTAATTTTCTTTGGGATTTTACAAGAATGCAGTTTCTGACGACGCCTGATTCTGAGGCCCGGTGTGCCCGGAATCAATTTCCATAGTTAGGCTCGGGTACGTTCATTGAACGAACGAGCGGGGTTTTCTAACTTTTGAACCTGTGCTCGGAATTGAAATCCGAGGGCATCGATGAACTCGCAGAGCCAGTAATTGCTTAACAAGACCCTTTTTGGAGTTTCGTTTACTCAGGAGGAGTTGTTAAAAAAAAAGTGAGGAATAAAAATATAATTGTTTTACAATTTTATTTTTATATCTTTCTAAGTGGTTAAGTGATGAGTCACAACACCCTTCCCCTCTCTTATGTGGTTATATCCTAAGTAAGGGAGTTGGGGGTGGGACCCAATTGTTGTAAACTACCTTTGAGAGGATTAAGGTGGGGTGGGGCCCACATGAGCCTAACCCCTCACCTTCCCCTAACGTTCATAACTTTTCCCCTCTTTAATTTGTAACTCTCAAAAAGAAAACCACCTCTCTTAACTCTTGCCAACTTACACTAAATGATTAATTGAACCTACTCAATTAATTAATTAAGCATTTTGAGTTTTGAATTTGAAATGGCATGTGTTAATAAAATAATTGGTTGAGCCCTTTTATTTTATTTTGGGGGACACACTTTGTGTGGAGGATTTTGGGGGGGGAGAGAGAGAGAGAGCCTTGTGAGAAGAAGAAGAAGAAGAAGGAAGAGGAGAGAATTTATCCTCGTTGAAGAACGACACCTCTTCAACAAAGAACGACGCTTCCTTATCGAATAACGACAACTTTCCTCTTCCGGGACAAGAAAGGAGACGCCGACCATGGAGACCGATGCCAACAACAACGTTCTTCTACTTCTTCTGACATCGATGGAATCAATACCGTTCTTCCACGACGTTTGACTTCCGCGACTTGACGACGTGCGACGTCATTTTCGAGGTAGGGGATTATTTGTTTTGTTCGTGAATACTTTCATCACTGTTCATTGTTTTCTAAATTGGGTCGCTTGTTATCACAATAACGGGAGGAGGTCAGACCACACGAATAGGGATGACTCTCCTCCCCCCTTGATGCTTGATTTTGTTGCGGCACGAGCAAGGCAGCGCGGTGCCGTTGCACCGCGCGGAAATAATAAAGAATGGGCGGAGAAGCGTGGTGCCGTCGCGCCGCGCCGGAGAACCTCAAAGAGGCCGCGACCGGAGCGGGGCCACGACGGAGGGGCACGACGCCGTTGCGCCACGCCTATCAGACAAGGTCGCGGTGGTGCGGGAGCGGCGGCCGGAATCACCTGCCGCCGGAGCAGGAGGGCGGGACCGCGGTGGTCCCGCGACGACAAGAACCGGCCGGCCGGACCGGGCCGGCCGTTTCAGGGGGAGACCGGGGGTTCGTAACCCCTGGATGGCCGAAGGAGCGGCCCCCCACATGGGGGCCGCGTTTTGTCAATCAGGGGGGCAGCGTGCCCCCCTGTTCCGCTCAGCTCGGCTAGCTAAGCAGGCCACGCGGGCCGGGCCGCACCTAGGCCGGGTCGTGCCAGCCGGGCTGGGCCACACCCAAACGGGCCGGACTCGGACCCGGTTCGGGTTGACCCCGTTCGGGCCGACCCAGGGGGTCTCGGGCCGGGTCGGTCCGGGCCCAAAACCCCCATTTTCGGACCTCTTTCGGTCTTTTTCCCATAACTTGGGCTACGGACCTCCGATCGACGCACCGTCAGCTACGATACGATCTTTGGGTTGAGACGGTCATTTAGGTATATTACACTCAAGGTTTCGGAGAACTTTGGGTACGACCGGGTTGGTACGAACCTGAAACCAACTGGGCCCTCGGAGCGGAAACGCTTATAACATGAGCTCCGGACGTCCGATTAATGTGCCGTAGACTTTGTTGGATTCCTCTTGATGAGACAGAACTTTTGGCATACTTCGCCTGAGATTTGGACACAGTTGGATAGTGGCCAGGTTGGATTGTACACAAAATCCAACAGGGCCCATGGAACGGAAAAGCCGATAACTTTCAGACCGGACGTCCGTTTGACGAACCGTCAGCGGCATTGGTGATCACGTTGAGAAACGGTCCCTATGAGTATACCTTATGAGAGTTCGAGGGAAAATTGAGATACGGCCGGGTTGGTTAGCACACGAAACCAACTGGGCCCCTGAGATGAAAAGGCTAATAACTCACAAACCGGGCGCCCGATTGACGCGCCGTCTGTTGCGTTGAGACCCCTATGACGAGGTGGTACTTTGAGATACTTCTTTGTGGGACTTTGTGATACTTGGAGTATCGACCTGTAGCTCGTGGAGCAGACCCTCCCGGAGATGAGCGTACGGAGTACGGAGACTGTGTAGCTGGTTGAGACCTGACGACTGCTTGACCGACTCAACTTGGAGTGAGTCGACTAGCCCAGTGGATGGAGCACTAATATGTTTGGGTGCAGACCCATGGTGGACGGAGCTCCTGGTAGCAGGCAGCAGACCCACGGTACTTGACAGGAGAAGTACCTCTGCAGGCTATTAGGGGGGATGCACTACTGTGTTTGGGTGGCAGACCCCGGCGGGAAGCACTACTGTGTTTGGGTGTCTTACCCAGGGTACTCGACAGGAGGAGTACCTCAGCAGTCTTAGGTTAGTGAGCATTACCTCAGAGTCGTGATAAGATCACTATACTCATCAGAGAAGGGGCTCTTCAGCAGTTACGGTTTCGATAATGAAAATTCTGGTTTGAGCTGAGTCTATGGAATTTGTGTTTACCTCATGATGGAGATGGGTCACTTGATAACTTAGGTATATGTATGGGCATATACCTAGGTAGTGGTTATCCGTTGATATCCTAACCTTTGTGTTTCCTCATGATTGAGATGAGTTACTTGATAACTTAGGTATAAGTATGGGATTATACCTAATTAAGGGTTATCCGTTGAGATCCTTATTTGTGGTTATTCTTGTTGGATTTAGTGATACCTTGAGGGTCTCGGGGTCCCTACTGAGTATCGTATACTCACCCCTACACGGGATATGCCTGCACCTTGTTGTGTTGGTTGAAAACGATGGGCAACGCTGACAGAGGCCGAGTGTTCGAGGACTGGATGGTACCTGGAGGTGGACCTCACGAAGAGTCATGATCTGGAGGTGGACTCATGATGAGATGATACTCGGAGGATGTTGAAGGGCAAGAGCGTTTTGGAGGCTATCTGTACCTACCCTTCCGATAGGATCCGTGGAGGACGATCCAGGAGCTGCGCTATCTGTACCTACTCTTCAGGTAGGATCTGAGGTGGACGACCCAGGAGATGCTTCTATTTTTCTTCTAGCTGTTTTTATTTCCTGTTGTAATTCGTTCAGTTGCATCTGTACTTTCAGTTGGGTTTGTATTCTGGCCCACTTACTTTTCAGTACTTCCTTTTGTACTTAGTGTTTTACTTCCGCTTGTACTATGTGGTGTTTGTTTACTTTTATAAAGGAAATTCATTCCCAGTTATCGCGATTTACGCCTTTGGTGCTAGTCGCTAGCCCCTGGATTATGAAGGAGGGCTTGGGGTAGTCAAGGAATAGGCCCCGAGGATGGGTCGTGACAAATTGGTATCAGAGGAGTCGGTTATACCACATAACCTATAACTCTGATATTTTCTTTCTGTGAAGCGATAGTGTTAAGAGTACCGAGTGTGGTTTTCAGTTCAGAGAGTCCAGTGTTGGTGCAGGCAGCCGACGTATCCATACACCAGGACCCTGACAACTGATTTCCGACTTTGTGCATGAAAACACTGATTGCGTGTGTGTTTCCAAAAGTTTTTTTTAAAAAGTCAGCTCAAACTAGGCCATCTCACCAGGTATAATCGTTTGACCGTGTCACGTCTATTTCTTTAAGGATGCCTTATCACGAACGACCAGCTAGAGCTCTGAGAGATGTACGTACTAACAACCTGCCGAGAAACAAGGCTTTGGTATAGGACCCTGTTACAGTTGAGGCACCAGTGGAGGAATCAGCGGTACTACCATACGTTGGGCCACTGATGCCACCAGCCCTAGTAGCAGGCAATGCACACCGCTTGAGCGCGCTGCACGAGTTTCAGCGCCAGAGGCCACCCAGGTTCTGGGGAGAGACAGACCCACAGGCGGCTGAGGATTGGCTGGAGGCTATGGTGAGAGTTTTCAGGATAGTGGGTACTCCAGCAGACTTCATGGTGATCTTTGCTGCCAGCCTCCTTCAGGCAGCAACTGAGAGATGGTGGAGCCACTTGTTCCAGTTTTGCGATGATATGACCTTCACATGGGGAGACTTTGAGACCTTCTTCAGGATGGAGTTTATACCAGTGGCTCTACACCCCGAGCATGTTCAGGAGATGATGCCTTTTCCGCATGATATTCCATCAGTAGCTGAGTCATCTGTAGGCAGTAGACAGATGATGTAGAGGTCTAAGAGGACCAGACCATCTGGTGGGTGACCTCGGGTTATAGGGTCGGTAGTGCGAGGCACCAAGGGGAGTGACAGAGCCAGACCTGTTATGCTATGTTACACGTGTAGAGGACAGAGTCACATGGCTCGTGACTGTCCGACTCCCCACACAATTGATTCGCAGGCATTAGAGGAGCCACCGAGGCAGAAGCAGCGGCGGGTGCTTGAGCAACAACCGAGCAATGGACAAGGCAGTATAGCTCTGATAGAAGATGGATAGGAGCAGAACTAGTGGATTCCTTTTGTTCTTGGTACTTCTAGTTCCATGTTGATGTTGTATTTGTGTCTTTGTACTATGAGTTGAAATAATAAAAGACACTTATCCTAGTGACACTTGCTTTCCTGTCCTTTTGTTTGGTTGATACTGAGAGGACCCGGTTTAAACTGTTGAATTGAACCTCACTTTTGAGATTTCTACTGGAGGAGACCCAGTGACCTCACACTGATGCCGACAGTGTGACTCGACCCTTGGAGGCGAGAGTGACAGTTGGATCTCTTGGTAGTAACGTCGAGGCCTTACGACGTCATCCATGGCATTAGTGCATCATTCATGTCAGGATTGAATGTATTAGGCAATGGGCGTGGTTCATCCAGGGGATGAGACCGAGTTTCTCTTTTCAGCAAAGGAGAAATCTTAGCAGCTCTTACAAATTATAGGAAAAGAAGATGCAGATCATCCAGGAGTGGATGAAGACTGTACAGTGCAGTAAGAAAAAAGAAACTGGCACCAATCTTAGAGACTCAGGCATGTTAAATGTTTCAAGAAGAAGAAGCTTTAAGGAGAGATGAGTCTGCGAAGCAGCAGACGTAGAGGCAGAGCTAAGAGAGTAGCATGAGGTGGTGTACATTTTAATATGCTACAACCACCCACCTTAGTTATCCCCGCCAGGCTCAGGGAGCTGGAGGGCAGGGGAAGAGTGCGACTGCATGCGGTCAAGGAGTGTGACCCAATGGCTCTAAAAATGATTCAAGGGATAGTCTATGTCCACTACTAGCTGCAGTAGTAATAGACGTTGATATGAATCATTCCTTACTTCCATGAATCTTGTCCTAGACCTAGAGTTTCTGGTAAGCCGTAGACTTGACCCTCACGTCTGGAGATACCTTGGGAGGAGACTCGATAATCACACTTACGCCGACAGTGTGGTCTGACCCTCAAGGTGAGAGTTTCAGTTGGAATCTCTTGGTGGCAGCGTCAAGGACTTACGATGTTGGTCTCAGTGTGGATTGGATTCACAGTTCATGCTCAGATTGACTGTATTAGGCAAAAAGGTTATGGTCTAACTACAATGTCGGGATGTGTTTTCCTTGGTCGGTGAAAAGGAAACCCCAGGAAGCATATGATGAACTCATGCATAGGAGGGTTTGGCCGATCACTCTTGGGTCGACCAACCTTACCCTCATGGCAGTAGGAGTTTTGGGTTTCAATTCTAATCAGGAAGTGGAGGCCTCTAGAGTTCGAGGATGATGATCGCGTCCCTATACGGGTCTCACCAAGATGAGGTTTATGGAGATGTGGCCAGGGCAACAAGTTATCTCTGAGGTTCACGGACCTTTCTAGGTCCTCAGCAGGGCAGGCGAGGTGGTTTACCGCTTGACCCATCCACCTCAGTTACACCAGGTGCACGAAGACTTCCATGTATCTCAACTGAGGAGATACGTGCTTGACCCAATGTATGTCATCGACCATGGAGAACTGGACTTTGGCAATGGGGTGACTCTGCGGGGTTCCAGTAGAGGTTGAGGATCGAAAAGAGCGGTCCTATGAGGATGGTTGATTCCTCTTGTGTGCTTTTGTTGGCAGCACAGGAATCTCTAGGTGAACACATGGGAGCGGAAGGCTCAGATGCGTGCTCAGTACCGCTTTTGTATCCCTAGTTTGTGTTAAAGCTTTACGAGGACGTAAATCCCTGAGGTGGGAGTAATGTAAAGACTAGTAAAATTAAAGGGAAATTTTTTCTTAATTTTCTTTGGGATTTTACGAGAACATAGTTTCTACCAGCGTCTGATTCCGAGGCCCGGTGTGCCCGGAATCAATTTCCGAAGTTAGGCTCAGGTACGTTTAGTGAACGAACAAGCGGGTTTTTCTAACTTTTGAACCGATGCTCGGAATTGAAATCTGAGGGCACCAATGAACTTGCAGCGCCGATAATTGCTTAAGAAGACCCTTCTTGGAGTTTCATTTACTCGGGAGGAGTTGTTAAAAAAAAGTGAGGAATAAAAATATAATTGTTTTAAAATTTTATTTTTATTTCTTGCTAAGTGGTTCAATGACGAGTCACAACACCCTTATCCTATCTCATGTGGTTATATCCTAAGTAAGGGAGTTGGGGGTGGGACCCACTTGTAGTCAACTACCTTTGAGAGGATTAATGTGGGGTGGGGCCCACATGATCCCAACCCCTCACCTTCCCCTAACATTCATAACTTTTCCCCTCTTTAATTTGTAACTCTAAAAAAGAAAACCCCCTCTCTTAACTCTTGCCAACTTACACTAAATGATTAATTTAACCTAATCAATTAATTAACTAAGCATTTTGAGTTTTGAATTTCAAATGGAATGTGTTAATAAAATAATTGGTTGAGCCCTTTTATTTTATTTTGGGGGACACACTTTGTGTGGAGTATTTTGGGGGGAGAGAGAGAGAGAGCCTTGTGAGAAGAAGAAGAAGAAGAAGGAAGAGGAGAGAATTTCTCCTCGTTGAAGAACGACGCCTCTTCAACGAAGAACAATGCTTCCTTATCGAAGAACGACAACTTTCCTCTTCCGCGACAAGAAAGGAGACGCCGACCATGGAGACCGAAACCAACAACATTGTTCTTCTACTTCTTCCGACGTCGACGGAATCAATACCGTTCTTCCACGACATTCGACTTCCACGACTCGACGACGTGCGATGTCATTTTCGAGGTAGGGGATTATTTGTTTTTTTCGTGAATACTTTTGTCGCCGTTCATCATTTTCTAAATTGGGCCTCCTGTTATCGCAATAACGAGAGGAGGTCGGATCGAACGAACATGACCGACTCTCCTCCCCCCTTGATGCTTGATTTTGTTGTGGCACGAGCAAGGCAGAGCGGTGCCATTTCACCACGCAGAAATAACAAAGAATGGGCGGAGAAGCGTGGCGCCGTCACGTCGCGCCGTTGAAGTCGATCAAAGCCGCGACGCCGTCGTGCCGTGCCAGAGAGCCTCGAAGAGGCTGCGGTGGAGGGGCGCGATGCCGTCGCGCCGCGCCTATCAGAAAAGGCTGCGGCCTATGGCCGTGGTGGTGCGGGAGTGGCGGCCGGAATCGCCGGCCGCCGGAGTAGGAGGGAAGGACCGTGGTGGTCCCGCGGCGGCAGCAACCGGCCGACCGGACTGGGCCGACCGTTTCAGGGGGAGACTAGGGGTTTATAACCCCCGGCTGGCCGAAGGAGCGGCCCCCACATGGGGTCCACATTTTTTCAATCAGGGGGGCAGCGCCCCCCCTGTTCCGCTCAGCTCGGCTAGCCGAGCAGGCCACGTGGGCCGCGCCAGCGCGGCAGGCCAACTGGCCGCCGGGCCGCGCAGGCCGAGTCGGGTCGTGCCAGCCGGGCCGGGCCGCACCCAAATGGGCCGGAACCGGACCAGGTTCGGGTCGACTCGATTCGGGCCGACCCAGGGGGTCTCGGGCCGGGTCGGTCCGGGCCCAAAACCCCCATTTTCGGACCTCTTTCGGTTGTTTGCCCATAACTTGGGCCACGGACCTCCGATCGATGCACCGTCAGCTGCGATGCGATGTTTGGGTCGAGACGGTCGTTTCGGTATATTAAAATCAAGGTTTCAGAGAACTTTGGGTATGACCGGGTTGGTTCAAACCTGAAACCAACCGGGCCCTCGGATCGGAAACGCTTATAACATGAGCTCCGAACGTCCGATTGGCGTGCCGTCGACTTTGTTGGATTCATCTTGATGAGACAGAACTTTTGGAATACTTCGCCTGAGGTTTGGACGCAGTTGGATAGTGGCCGGGTTGGATTGTACACAAAATCCAACCGGGCCCATGGAACGGAAAAGCCGATAACTTTAAGACCTGACGTCTGTTTGATGAACCGTCAGCAGCATTGATGATCATGTTGAGAAACAGTCCCTATGAGTATACCCTATGAGAGTTTGGGGTACAGTTGAGATACAGCCGGGTTGGTTCGTACACGAAACCAACTGGGCCCTTGGGACGAAAAGGCTAATAACTCACAGACCGAGCGTCCGATTGACACGCCGTCTGTTGCGTTGAGACCCCTATGACGAGGCGGTCCTTTGAGATACTTCTTCATGGGAATTTGGGATACTTGGAGTATCGAACTGTAGCTCGTGGAGCGGACCCTCCCTGAGACAAGCGTACGGAGTACAGAGACCCTGTAGTCGGCTGAGACCTCACGACTTCTTGACCGACTCGACTTGGAGTGAGTCGACTAGCCCAGTGGATGGAGAACTACTATGTTTGGGTGTAGACCCACGGTGGAAGGAGCGCCTGGTAGCAGGCAGCAGACCCACGGTACATTACAGGAGAAGTACCTCTGTAGGCTATTAGGGGGGATGCACTACTGTGTTTGGGTGGCAGACCCCGGCGAGAAGCACTACTGTGTTTGGGTGGCTGACCCGCGATACTCAACAAGAGGAGTACCTCAGCAGTCTTAGGTTAGTTAGAATTACCTTGGAGTCATGACAGGATCACTTTACTCGTCAGAGACAAGGCTCTTCAGCAATTACGGTTTCGATAATGAAAATCCTGGTTTGAGCTGAGTCTATGACCTTTGTGTTTACCTAATGATGGAGATGGGTCACTTGATAACTTAGGTATATGTATGGGCATATACCTAGGTAGTGGTTATCCGTTGATATCGTAACCTTTGTGTTTCCTCATGATTGAGATGAGTTACTTGATAACTTAGGTATAAGTATGGGCTTATACCTAAGTAAGGGTTATCCATTGATATCCTTCTTTGTGGTTATCCTTGTTGGATTTAGTGAGACCTTGAGGTTCTCGGGGTCCCTACTGAGTATCGTATACTCACCCCTGCATGGGATATGCCCGCACCTCATTGTGTTGGTTGTAGACGACGGGCAGCGCTGACAGAGGCCGAGTGTTCGAGGACTGGATGGTACCCGGAGGTGGACCTCATGACGAGTCAGTATCCGGAGGTGGACTCACGACGAGACGATACTCGGAGGAGGTTGAAGGGGAAGAGCATTGTGGAGGCTATCTTTACCTACCCTTCAGGTAGGATCTGTGGCGGACGATCCAGGAGCTGCGCTATCTGTACCTACCCTTCAGGTAGGATTCAAGGTGGACGACCCAGGAGCTGCTTCTATTTTTCTTCCAGCTTTTTGTCTTTCCTGTTGTACTTCGTTTAGTTGTAGCTTTAATTTCAGTTGGGTTTTTATTCTGGCCCACTTAATTTTCAGCAGTTCCTTTTGTACTTAGTGTTTTACTTCCGCTTGTACTCTGTGGTGTTTGTTTACTTTTATAAAGGCAATGCCTTACCAGTTATCGGGATTTACACCTTTGGTGCTAGTCGCCAGCCCCTGGCCTATGAAGGCGGGCTTGGGGTAGTCATGGAACGAGCCTTGAGGACGGGTCGTGACAGGTAGTGGATGAAGGGTGTCTATTAAAATAGAGGAATAATAGCATTCTATTCAACTATTGTACTGGAGGCTGCTTGTTTGTGCTACCATTAGGACGGAGGTATCTTTTTTGTGATACCATTGGTTTAGTGGTATCATACTATTCTTTTCACCTCCATTCATATTCAAACCATTTTTTTAGTGATGAAAATTTCTAATGTATCAGTTTCAATCTGCCATAAAAAAACAAATAAATCATTAAAAACCAAAAATCGGGAAATTTAACAATTATATTCCAAATTTTCAAAATACTCAAAACACTGTTTTTATTGGTTAATTATATTAAATTATGGGTATTCTCAAAAAATAGCCTATAATAAATTTAAATATTTTCATCGAACAATAGTTTCAAAAGATTCTATCATCACATAATCATAATAAAAAAAGGCATTCGGGTCATTCATGCATAAGATATATGCATATTTACCAGTCAGATTACAAGGGACAAGGCTCTATATGAGGATTCATAGCTGGAAAATTCAACCGAGTAGAGCTAACTGGAATTGGAAGAATGAGAGGGTATGACATTTCCATAAGTACCGGGCCTGTGTAGCTCTGCATAGGATAGCTTGCTGACTAGCCTTGTAAAGGTGGAGTGCTGATATCATGAAATTTTCTAAGGAGGAGCAGTTCCATGTTTTCTTGTCTGGGTGACTCCCTTAAGACCTACGGGTCATGTAATTGTATCTTAAGCCTTTCAACCTTGTAAGGGTTCCACCTCACCCCTTGAATGGTGGATTATCAAAAATAATAATAAATAAAATGCCTTCAGGCCATTCAAACGTAAGAAATGTTGAGAAATAATTTTTTTTATCATTATATTATATCCATAGTGAATCATAAAGAACACCAAAGGATATTGACATAGATGAAAAATATACTTAAAAGAATATTTAAACATTTCTTTGAAAACATGATAAAAATATACTTTTATTTTGATTTTTTTTAAAACAAATCCCATAACATTTAGAAAATGTTTTTCTTTTAAAATAACCATGGAAAATTGTAAAATATTCTCTAAATAAAATAAAATTCACAATTTCATGAAAATATGTTCGTGCAGTAAACATTTAAACTAATATTGTTTTCACACTTTTTGTAAAAATTCATAAATAACTAGACATTGTAAAAATTAATTTTTAGTCCTTTGAAAAAAATATGTTTGAAAATGAATTTAAATAATAATTATATCATAAAAAATAAAATTATTGATAACATTTTAAAGAACATGGACATAGAAGAAAATGGTTTCCAACCAAAGAGGAAATAAGATTGACTTTTCTTAAAAAAATTCTTGATAATTTTATGTACCAAAGGGAAAAGAATGTAAGGAAAACATGAAAACCCTAGAAAAAACCAATTTATAATAAAATATAGCTATTTTAAGAGATAACTATCATATAATTTCCCCAAATGATATTCAAGAATAAATAATCCCGATTAATGATAAAATATTGCAACATAAACCCCTAACGATTTGGTAACTTTTGAATCATAAAACCCTTGAAATAAATAACTTTAAATGGAAATTTAAATACAATTAATATGATGAAATTAATGAGATAATATATCAAATGGGAATAATATACACCATATAAACACAAATAGGTGCATAACATGAAACATGTCTCAACGAAACAATATTGAGACGAACCCTTATAGTTTTGGTAATCTCTGAATAAAAACATCATGAATGGTATAAGATTAAATGGATTATTAAATCACTATATTTTTCATTAAAATCATCATAAAATAAATTCATTGGTAGTATATGTACCACACAAAAGAAACAAGTAGTGAATATGACATATGTCTCATAGAAATAAAAGTGAGATAAGAAACCCTTACCTCATGTCTTGAATTTATTAATACACATTATTAAGTTACTTTATAATAAATTCAGATTTATTATGAATTTATAATAGAAACATATTCATACTTATATTACCATATATAATTCACTTATACTTTCTAATTACTTTATTAATAATTCCTCCCTTAGATAATCATTCTAGACATTCACTATTCCATTTTTCATGCATGTTTTGGTTTGGTGGTTACAGTACTTATAACTTAGTCATGGTTTGATCATATACCAAATCATAATAATTTCATAAGTATCATATTTATTCATTATACACAATTTTATAACCATTCATATAATGAAGTGATAAAAAATGAATTACAACACTTCACGGAGGTGGTAGTTTGTACACATGCAAAGGTGATGTTTCATTTTTTAATGGTTGAAAAAAATAAAGGTAAGTAATAATTCACTATTATGGAATTTTTATGTCATAAAAATCATATATATTCATTAAATCTATCCTTATTATCATCCATATAAATAATAACTGAAAAATAAATTACATCGCATTGTAGTGGTGGTAGTCCATATGTATGCACGAGCGTCGTTATTGTCTTCTAATGGATGGAATGTTTAGAAGGTAGATAATTTTTTTTCTTTATATAATAACAATAATTTCATAATAATCATATTAAATCCTTCTATACAACCATCCACGTGATTAAGTGATGAAAAATAAAATACGTTAGTTGTTGAGATGGTAGTTCATCTGTACACATAATGACGTTTTCATTTTCCATCGGGATGGATGGTAAATAGACAATGGTTATTATATTAATATAGTAACATTTTTGTAAGATAATTTTACTAATTTCACTATGTTAATATGGTTAAATAATATTTTTAAGATGTATAAGAATAAATAAACTTAAAAGGATTTTATGAAGAGGATTACCTCTTCTTTTAGAAACCACCTTTGGATCTTTTTTTAAGGACCATTGGGTTTGTATTATAAGAATAACATAACCTCTATAATGTTTTTTTAGAAGTTTATAAGATATTTTTTTCTTGTTTTTTTAGCTAAGTGTCACAATAATTTGCGAAGAAGAGACTATAGTAGGTTCCGTTTTATAAGTGTGGGGAGTGGTTCACTTGAAATTAGTCTAAACATTAAAATAATATAAGGCTAATTTCATAGAAACAATGGCTCCAAATTGGACAAATTTAAATTTTGGGATGATATATAGAAGAAAATAAATTCAATAAATAGGATTTAGAGAAGTTTTTTTGTTATTAGAACCCTTATATCTTTAGTTTAACCTCTCGTTAACCCTTTTAACCCTTATCATAATAATGAATCATTATCTCAATTACTATTCATAATAACAAAAAATGAAATAGATATCATTAATAAATTTGGAATTTATGATTAAAAATATTTAAATAATTTTATTATATAAAATTTCTATATGTTTTATAAATTCATTTTACAATAAGTGTGAAAAACACAAAGAAAACTGCTTTTAGAAAAATACATTTTTTTACATAAAATTGAATTTATTCTTATTCCTTGACTATTAAAAACCATTATATGAATGTTAATATATTTAAATGAATATATTATCAAAAAATTTCATTAAAAAGATTCATCAATACCTATTAATTCAATTTATTAAAATAAAATACACTATGCAAAATAAAAACAGTTTTATGAAATATATCTCTTTTTTATATTCAAATGCTTTTATATTCATTTATAATAAATTAATAATCAAAGTATGAATGATTATTAATTTTATTACATTTAATTAAAATATATTTCATCAAAATACTAGTTCATTAGATATCAATACACATAATATATAGAAAAATATAATAATTTTAAAAATTAATCTTTTAACATAAAATGATATTATTTTTAACATTTAAAATTGAGTACTTATTTCCTAGGAATGAAACAATATTTTTTCATTAAGGAAAAATTTTATAAATAATTTTCATAATTTAGTTAGTATTATTCATACCCGCCAATCCAATGGCTTAGTGATAACATTCAAATTTAATAATAATATTTCAGTAGTATATCATGATTTATTTAAGAATGATGTTTTCTATAAAGAAAGATATCAAAAAATTTGAATTTTTTAAAGAAAAATATATAATAAAATATTAGGGTGTTAAATTATACCCCCTTATAATAGTTTCTACCTTATAATTCCATCTATCTGATACAAACAATAGAGGATATTTCTACCTCATCACATCCTTGAGTTCCCATGTAGCTTCCCTAAATTTATGATTCCCCTAGAAAGATTTAAACAGGTGAATAGTTTTGTTTTGTTGTAATTTGTCTATATAATATAGTATTCACACAAGTTATTCCTCATAATAAATATCATTCCCTAATAGTAAAGCCTTTGATTTTAGTACATATGAAGGATCAGACATGTATTTCCTCAAAATCAATACATGGAACTCATCATGAACCTAAGAAAGATTTGGTAGAAGAACCAAGAGATAAGAAACCATCCTGATATGATCATGAATTTATTAGGGAAATATATATTTAGGGATCATATTTACATTCTTTATAAATCTATTAACCTTATTCTAAGGATATATTCATTAGAATTCCTTGTCACCAACATCAACCTATAGATATTGATGAAGATTTTCATTATAACTCTTCTATCTAATCTAAGCTAAAATAATGTTCCATTGAATGGATATAACATATTTTAACACTTTATTATTTATCTTAGGCCATAATATATATTTTTCTCAAACTTAATCCCCACACATTGGAGTTATATACTTATTTCTATAGAGGAATTCATTGGGATCCATCTTAATGCCTAAGTCAAATCTGTTGTTGTAAGAATATTCAAATGGAGAAAAGTGTTGATACCAACCACCTTTTAATACCATAGAACATGATATCAAATTATATTCTAGGTTTTTTATGGTCCTCTAAGACTGAACATATTTCTATGGATGATATGAAATGCTAAATTTCAAATCTTTATTCAAATATTGCTAAAGACTTCTCTAAAACTTCAAAGTAAACCTATGATCCTAATCATATATAATAGAATGAGTTACCCTATGAAACCTTACCAATTCCTTAATATATATCTTAAAAAGATAATCATGAAATAAATATTCTCTAATAATAATAAAATGTTCTGAATTCATAAGGCGGTCGACTATAACCTATATAGTATTTGGGACTTTAACTGTTTTGGAGAGTACTACGATGAAATCAATGGTGATTTTTTCTCATTTCCATTCTTGTATAAATAATGGTAATAACATACCCTTATAATTTTTTATATCAACCTTAACTTTATTAAATACTAGGAATTAAGATACATACTCTATAATATCCCTTTTAATGCTGTCTCACCAGAAATACTCTTTTAGATCTATATACATTTTAATACTTCCAGGATAGATAGAGGTTGATAAACTAAGAGCTTAATCCAATAACTCCTTATTAAATTCTAGTATTGATATAGCACATACATGATTCCCAAATATTATCATTCCATTACAACATGGTTGAACATAGAAACATTCCCCACCTTCTTCTGTAGTTCCACATCCCCCATTTGAACCTCTTTAATCCTTATATAGTTAGATGGTTGCAAAATCATTTAAGAAAGATAAGATATATCCTCTTTACTCATGATTTTATGATCTATATTTTTCAAATATATAATTATTGTATCTATTTAAATCTTTATAATGGAAATACTAACATGATCCTTCTATCTTAGAGCATCACCTTGTTCACCTTCCCAGGGTGGTAGTGTATTGAGTAGTCTGAATCATTAATCAACTTAAAACATATCCTTTACTAAATTCTAAACTATTTTTGTGTGAGTATATAATTTAATATTTTATTATTAGTATACATATTATACCATTAACCATAATAATAATTCTTCTATATTTTCAATGTTGGGTCTCTGCCCAACCATTTGAGATAAATACCTCTTATGAATAGGTAGTAAGACCCATACAATGAATGAAATTGACATTAAAAGTTCATATTAATACTCAAACATATAGATGATCATATATTGATTAAGAATATCAAATTTTATTTCATTATAATATAAATTTATATGGGATTTATACAAATAGAGCTAATTAATTCTCAAAATATTGTTAAATTCCACTAAAAGAAAAAAATAATATGATTTTCATAGGGAAAATTCTTATTAACTTTAATACGTCTACCCAAACTATGGAGTGGAGGATAAGTGTACCTTTACCATCATGGTCTACTTCAATGATTAACATAGGACATGCCCTTACTTGGTCTAAGAGTTAGCCCTTGTATTTGGGCATTGAATTAGATAATTCCCAGGTTCACCACTGATAATACATTTAACTATTAGTGGAACCTTAGGTTCTACTTTATTTACCTCCATCTAAATAATCATTTTTTACTTAGTAATTAGTTTCTCTATTCCTTTATTTTATATACATAAAGCATCTTACAATTCCATTGAGACATTATCCTAAGTAATTATTGTAACACCCCAAGAATTTACAAATAGATTTAATACATAATGCGTGAAATGCTGAGTATCTACAAAGCACCACTTTGTTATAACCTAACCAGTAAACATAATTTTTCCACCTCTTTGATTTAAATTTCACAAAACTGAGATACATGGTTTCGTTCAGTAAGATATTTAGAGTATGATACGACAAACTTAATTTTTGGTGAATAGTAACATACCCTTAGGAATAGTAACATACCCTTATGAATAGTACTATTACTCTTATGAATAGTAATGAATAGTAAATTGGCCAAAAAATAGAAACTTCACCCATGAATTTATAAATACAATTTAGACCTCTTATAAGTGAATAAATGATCTTATTATAAGTATTAGTTTTTTTTGTAAGTCATAAATATTTTAATTAAAATTTAATGATTTTTTTAATAATTTAAAATGGAAAATTATTTTCATAAAATGTAATCATAAATTGTTATTTTATAGTCTTATCATAAGATAATTTTATGAGACCTTGATTAATTTTTCAAGGTGTTATAAAATGAGTTATAGTTTTAAAGTTGTTTTTTTGGAATAAATTATAATTTTATTTAAAAAATAAATTAAAAATATTTAGAAAATTATTTTTAAAAAATGGATTTAATTTTTTAATTCTACACATCAAAAAATGGTTGGGGTGAATTTTTGGAATTTTTCTAAAATACTTGAATTTTTCGTGAATAGTAAAAATAAAGTTTTGAGTTTTCAGTATGTTTAACGAAATCATAATGATGTAATAATTAATATAAAATGATAGTTGACCTATGTACATTGAGATATTATATGAGGTTTTCCAAGTGTCCAAT
The DNA here is from genome assembly GCA_963277665.1 of Viscum album. NCBI lineage: Eukaryota > Viridiplantae > Streptophyta > Magnoliopsida > Santalales > Viscaceae > Viscum > Viscum album. The sequence continues at coordinate 1,908,979,218 of OY728151.1, forward strand.
ACCATGTTCTTATACCATGGTCAAGACCATGGTTGTGCAAAAAACCACTAATGAGGTGTCCTTTGAAATTAATAAAAAACTCCCTCTCTTTTACTATAAATTCCCACCCATTACTTCATTTTATTTAATTAAAAACTCATCATACTCGAATATTTGGTATTTTTACCTCCATATGAGTCCTCCCAAGGTGTCCTCAAGTCCCAAAGGTCCCAATCTTCAAGTTTTAGGAATTACTCTACAAGGTAAGGAAATTCTCAACTTCTCTTTTCCAATCAAGTTCTCTTTTATATAAAATGTATTTCAAGTTTACATACCATGTTATTATTTCCTTTTTATTCTATACCTATACTATATTATTAGTCTTTTATAAATGTATTACTCTTGTACCCTCTCTTTTTAATGTTTTCTAAAACCATGTTCAATAGTCATTATGCTGCAGAATTTTCGTCTCAAAACCTCTCTCTTTTTCAAGCACTCTTATTATGTTATTATATTTTAATTTAAATTGTATTATATTGGGATATGTCATTACATACCCCCTTAAATTAAATATTATGTAATAATGATGAGATACCCCTTTTTCACTCATCAAAATAATTTATGAATTTTTAAGCGACGCTGTTAGGCTGCCGAATTTTCATAAGGGATTTCTCAACTTTTCTTTTATTTTGAGTTCCTTTATTTTCTTTTATTTTTTATTTCCTCACCTCATTTCTTCAAAATGTTATGATAAATACAGTAATATACATGTACTAGAATTTTTTGTGATAATGGAATAATTCATCACCATCTTTCCTTCCCCTTTCTTTTATACTAGAAATGAAAACACCATCCGAGATGTGTTAATTTATCACATTCATGGACGATGGGTTTTCAATTTATATTACCATATTTAATTCTGGTAATGAAACCATTTTTATGATTGAAACATACTATAATATATGTATTATAACTTATGTAATTTTCTAGAATCTTTTTTCACACAAGATATTAATTTATAAATTAAAATGAGTTCATTGTGACAAAAAACCGCCAATTAACCCAAACAATTATCATTAAAGTTTTATATAATGAATCATCTTCACTACCAATAATCAAATGAATTTTATGACCATGTAATATTATGGATGTTAAAAAATAAAATAAAACTTATTTTCTGGAAAACCATATTCATATTACATGTTTATCCTTACATATATATAAGTAAACCGGTCATGAATACCAAGAAAACTCTCCCAAACAATAAAATTGAACCTCTTAAACCCATCAAGAAGGTCATGAATGAAATTAATAAGGCCATAATAAATAAATTAAATAAATAATAGGTTATTTAAATATTAATTACTAAATTTAATTTCGTTATCCAGGACACTAAGATCAAGTGAAGAACACTGTTGGACTTAAGGTAAGGGTTTCTTCATCTCACTCCCATTTTTGTGAGATATTCCGTATTCACTACTACTACTTGTGTATGGTGTATTAATACTTCCCATTTATGTTTCATATCATGAATCTATTTATTTTCATGATAATAATTGTATCATTTGATGATTATTAATTTTGGGGCATACAATTCCATTGATTACAATGTTTTAAGTATTTTCTACCTTAACCTCCATTTTCATTCGGGTTGCTCTTATTCTCTACTCACCTAAATGAAATTATTATTCATTACTATGTAATCCTCATAAATTCTGAGAGAATTTTCTATATATTTTTAATAATTAGAGTCCTTCTTTATTTTATGGGTAGTTACATGTTTTAATATAATCATTAAAAAAAATGTTTAGAAATGCAAGCTGACTCAAGGAACTTCTCAAAATTCTTAAATATTTTGAAGTTCACTCTATAATATATTTTAATAAATATTTATCTTTATAAAATAATATATTTTAACATGAAAAATATATTTTGGTTCATTTCTAGTTTTATGAAAGTAAACATTCCTTGGCGCTTTAAAATCCATTAATATTTTCCTGAAACTGCACTAAAATGTTTTATCTCTAAAGCTTCTTTAAAATATATTTTTAAATGATTTAACCTAAATAAGACTTTATTTATGACTCAAATATAATTTCAATGAAATTAAATTTTATTTATAGGATATAAATATTTACAATCTGATTTCATGACAAGTAAAAATTATTTTCCAAAAGAACACTTCTTTCCAAAGTAAACATGATTTTTCTCATCTCACTTTAACTTTTATGAGATATATGCCTTGTTCACCACTTATTTCTTACTTGTGGTGTATGTACTGACCTTTTTGTAAGAACCTAGATCTTCTTTTCTGGTATGTTTTTCTCTTTTCTTGTGTTTTTGAGAAAAAGAGGAGGTTCTAAAATTTTTTGAAGTACACGCTGTGTACTTATATGTACACACTGTGTACACTTTTTCCACACATAGCCATGTGCTGGACATGTAACGGATGAGCACACAACCATGTGTGGTGACCTAGATACCACCTAATGTGGGGGCCGGTAAGGGCAAGTACACGCCGTGTACATTTTTTTCATTAAACGGACCGAGGTCGCGTTTAATTGGAAGAAGTGTCTTCTTCTTCGCCTTCTTCGACCAAGAGCGTCCGTACAACACCGATCTTTCCCCAAGTCCCCGATCGAGCATCCATTCTTCAAATAAAACTCTTTTAGTTGCGTTGGAATCACATCGGTGAGTTCTCTCTTCTTCTTGAACCTCATTTCTAATTTTTTCTTCTCTCGTGAGTTATCCACGGTTGAACATTTTAGATGTTTTTGTAGATTTATCGCATTATAGGTCGATCCAAGGGTTGATGCCAGGGTATATCGATCATAAAACACTAAGGTAGGTGGTTTGTGCCTTTCTGTATATAATCTTTGAGTTATATGTGCAAGAGTTCCCAATACCCCATTTGGGGTATTGCGTGTTTACGATTTTAACCCTATTTTTCCGGCTATGATTTATATGGTTGAATAGAGTTCAATTGAATATGAATAGTGTTAATTGATATGCTATGGATGTGTTTTACATGCTTGTATTGTTTATTATTGTTTGGTCTTTCTTAGCCTGTTAGGCTTCTTTCTTTACATTCCTAGTGCTGATAGGATGGAGTGATATTATTTATCTGACATGCTGTTATGTTGTAGACTATTTAGCCAAGTAGTTCTTGTGGTATAATTTGGCCATTATATATTGTTGTGATCTATTGACTTACACATGTCCATGAGAACCTGGTGTAGTAGACCATAGGGAGAATGGACGTTGAGGGCTTCTCCAGAGTGTCTATTTACTGTCATGATGCGAGACCATAGGGGGAATGGATGTAAGTGCTTCCTCAGAGCGTCTGTAGTTCCTCAATGTGGGCCATAGGGTGAATTGGATGTTGAGTGCTTACCCAGAGTTCCTTTTAGTTACCAATACAAGACTATATGCCGAATTGACTATGAGTGCTTCCTCAGAGAGTCTATGAAAAAGATGAACCAGAGGGGTTAGACTGTGTGTACTTCCCAGAGGATTTCTTGTGTTTGTTTTAGTTGGACTAGAGGGATAGATTGTGAGTACTTCCAAGAGGGTTCCCTACTTATTATTATATTCCTACTTGATATCTGATAATTGAATTCATTTGAAACTATATGATTGTTTACTTTTGAGTACTTACTTGTTTACTACTTCATTTTGATTATATCCTACCATATATTTTTACTGACTGTTAGGAACAGATATTTGGGTGGTTTCCTACTGGGATTTAGTCTCACACCCAATTTGGGTCATGATTTTGGGTCCAAAAAGATTATTTTTCTACAGGTATAGATAAGGACAAGCACCCTTCTACTTCAGGTACTTGATTACTACGGAGCTGGGGAGCATGGGACCAAACTGAGGCTTGCAATACTGTAGATCATTTTATATATTTTCTATTGTACATTGGTTTAGTATTTTATTACAACATTGTGACTTGTTCGGTTGCTTTCCTAAACATATGTATCATGCATCATATATATATATATATATGTGTGTGTGTGTGTGTGTGTGTGTGTGTTCTCCAGTTGTTTACTACTTCCTCTGTTTACCTATTGCATGTTTTATTGCTTCCTCTATTGCTGTCTGTTTTACTTCTACTGTGTTACTCTCCCAATGATGGCATAGTTTCCCCACTATCACACCCAAGGACCTCACTACTAGTTGGAAACATCTAGTATTCAGGGAAATGTGCTTGAGGCCATGTGACCAACTAGGTACGGGGCACCTTTGGGAAGCTTCCGGAACAGGGATGTTACACCATTGGTAAATCATATCAAGAGTTTCCTTATTCTCATTATATTCTAATGTATTATGATTTCAATATTTCAAGGTGGTATGAGACACTTTGGAATGTTTAAGGGTTATTTCCTCAAGGATTTTTCAATGGTATCATTCAAAAGTATATTCATCTATGTAAAAATAATTTGTTTAATCTTGTCCTTCATTGAGTTTTATTTCCTATGATATCATCCACTATGTTTTATTGAATGGTTTATGATTAGTTTGACTGTAGATGTGCTATCTTGAAACCATTCACCATTTTAATCCGAATGTTTAGTGTTTTTGTTTAATGATTGAGGAAATTTATTTATATTTCATATGTTAGTTTCTTTATGAATGTGTATATTTTTTATATTGATCCCCATTCATATGAGGAATGAATTGGACTTAGTAAGTGTTAGGTGGATCCCGCTATATCCCCTCGGTGCATCGGTAGGTCTCATGAGACAAACTATGGTCTTGGAACAAGGCCTTGACAAAATGGATATTTATGGTCTTGGCATGAGGTCTTAACGGTATAGTTATGATATACCGTATTATGAATTCCCTCATTATGAAACTAGTAAGTGAATGTTCATATGGTTTTTGACTATTAGAATACCAATGGTTGTGTTTTATTATGGAAATATTTACTCATCTCATATTACTTCCATATTATGTTCAAGTTTATTTTTAAAGGTATGTGTTTTTAGTTATTCATCATGCCTAATGTTTGTGTTTATGATATCTTATACTATATTTCTTACCCTTACGGAGCATCTGAGCTCACCCCTTTCTAAAGTTTCATTTTATCAGGACATGAAGAAGTTTATTATGAATGACCTGCAGGGATAAACTTATAGTTGTGGACGTTCCCAATAAAACTTATGTGTTGTATTTCATTTCATGTTATAATGATGAATTTATGTATGTATCTTGTTTCCAAAGCTATTAAACTACTCGGTCCTTCAGGAAGCATATTCCTTACTTATATTCCAATGTAATAAAATAAGGCACTGACTCTGGTAAACTGGGGTCAAGTCCTTACAATTGGTATCTGAGGAAGTTTAGTAGAAGATATAGAAACTATATTTAGGAAATATAGATTAGGGAATAAATAACTAAGATAGTATTTGAGGATAAACATAAAATAATATCCTCATATTTTTATAAGGAATAGATTATGTGGATATTTATAGAAAATACATCTGTGTCTGGATACTATAAGTGGATGTGGTTCTGACACAGATGTACCTAAGAGTGACAACTCTAACAATGTGTTTTGGGTTTAACAGAGGGTAACCTGGTATATGACAACATGCCTTACTGTTCACCCAGTTTGACACTCCTCAAGGATATGCTTAGTATAATTCACATTTTTTCCTTATATACCATTAGGAAGGATTTATTCTTCCAAAGTAACCAAATTACATGGTTCTAGGATTTACGATGCATAAATTTATGATACGTGCTATACCATATTTAGAGTTATAGAAAGTTCATAATTTTATGAGCTAAAATAGCATATAGAATTTATTAGAAATGGTTCTAAGAAGAAGGAATGTGATCATCACCAATCCACATGATGAAAATAGTAAGAAAGATCATATATCTCATGGTATTAAACCATCGTTTCAAAGGAAGATAGTCTACCATGTGTCCTAATCATATGAGGAAATATTATCATGTGTTAACAAGGTACATAAATAATTCTCTTAGTCCTATGGATTTGAAGGGAATAAAAAGAATAAGAGGATGCTAGAGAAAAATATAAAGGGAAGAAGAGAAAGAAGGGTTTTCCCACACGTGATAACTATGGAAAGAATCACCCTGGTAAATGATTGAAGGAAATGAGTGTTTGTTATAAGTGTGGAGAAAAAGGACACTGAGTTCATGATTTTAAGGGTAAGAAAAAGGTTTCCAATGTACAATGCTTCAACTATAAGGAGATGGGAAACTATGGGAATCAATTTCCTAAGCGTAAAAGGAATATATCCCAAATGATGATTCTAGATAATGATAAATTTATGATGTTGCTGCAGATGAAGAAGAATGATTAATATGACTATTCATGAATCATGTCACTTGGATATTTTGTTAGCAACATACTGGTTATAAGAATTATGGAATATATGAGGATTGTACTGAAATACTTTTTCATTAAGGATTTGAAACCATAAGTTGAATGGTACCAAGAAAATTTATTTAGTGGAAAGTTAAATTTTTTAGAAAACACATGATTGAGGGAAATACAAACCTTAATATATATCTAATGATGAGATAATGATGAAGAAATGATTGCTTTAGATAAGTACTGACTACCTTGGAACTGGTTACTAACTTGTTGAGAAGTGCTCTATACTATCATCGATGGAGTTTACAACACTTTTGGATTTAAGGAATATATCCAATAACATGTATCTTAGTTAAGGAATACGAAATAATGTATGTTTCCAATATGGTTTTTACAGAAATTCAAGTTATTAACATATTTCAAAAGGATACATGATGAAGTTATTCACATGTTTGGAAGGTTTAACTATTTATGAAATGGTTTAAGTTGATCATTGTACAATCTTTTAGAGGTTAATGTATTACTTCACCATATGGAGTAACCTATGCTAAGTGATGAAGTATAAATAGTTTAAGGTGAAATCAAAGGATGAGTTTGTAAATAGAAATGTATATTTATACTCGTATAGAGTGGAATAATTCCTCTACTCAAGGAAAATAGTCTTAAATAAAATTTTCTTCTATTATCACAATCTTTAATAATATCGTTGATTTATTTTTCATAGTAGTTTATAGTTTTGTAGTAATCAACATTAATCTAAACATGTTCTCTATCATGTTACATCAGAACTTCATAGTTATATTTTTCTTCCATGTCTAAGTTTTTACTTCTAACTAATGTCACCACATTCAAAAGAATAATTGTTGGGGTGACCAACTCATTTCCCTTAACCCCTTTTAAGAGGATATTTTATTAACCCTATTTTGGACGTGGGTTTCCCATAAGGGAGTTTTCAAGTATCAACCTTTAACTTTTGAAGTGTAGTTTCAAATTGCAAGGATGGAATTCTGTTGAGGGGGGAATAATGTAACACCCTAAGAATTTATAAATAGATTAAATACAGAATGCATGAAACATTGAGTCTCTACAAAACACCACTTTGTTATAAACTATCTAGTAAAATAATTTTTCCTCCTCTATGATTTGAATTTAAAAAAACTAACATACATGGTTGCTTTTAGTAAGATATTTAGATTCTGATAAGAAAAACTTAATTTTTGGGGAACAGTAACATACCCTGATGAATAATAACATATACTATTGAATATTACTATTACTATTATGAATAGTAATGAATATTAAATTAGACAAAAAATAGAAACTTCACCCATGAATGTATAAATACAATTTAGACATCTTATAAGTGAAAAAATGATCATAGTATAAGTATTGGTATTTTTGTAAGTCATAAATATTTTAATTACAATTTTATGATTTATTTAATAATTTAAAATTGAAATTTATTTTCATAAAATGTAATAATAATTTTTTATTTTATTATCTTATGGTTATAAAATAATTTTATGAGACATTGATTAATTTTTCCTCCTCCAATGGACCAAAGACCATCATTTTTTTATTGATTTTTGATAATCCACCTTTCAAGGGGTGATGTGGAACCCTTAAAAGACCCGTAAGTGTAAGTATTACATGGACCATATGACTTAGAGGAATTCATTGCTCATAGGCTTCAAACATAACATACAACCCATAATAACTACTTGGAACTCCTCCTCCCCAGCATCTTCATCGTGAAATCAGCTCTCCACCTTCCCATGGCAATTCGAATAGGATTTCCTATGCATGCATAAGATTATCCCGATGGCAGGTGCCATACCCTCTCATTCTTTAAATCCATTTAGTTTCTGCTATGGTAAAATATCCTTTCTCCTCCTCTTTCTGAAGCTTGTTCATTGTAGGTTGTTTGGTTTGCATCTGCACTTAAGGTGGCCCGAAGGCCTTGAGGTGGCTCGAAGCCCTTACTGACCCGAAGGCCTGGGTGGCCCGAAGGCCTTAAAGGACTCAAGGACCAAATCAGTGTCCCAAAGGCCCAAACGGGGGAATATTCCCAACTTCTACAGTGCCAAATAGTTCCTACTACAGTACCTGCTATAGTACCTGCAACAGTTCTGCATAGTTCTGCACAGTTCCTACTACAGTACTACTACAATACCTGCTACAGTACTGCTACAGTACATGGAAATTAGCCTCCACCTGGATTTGACTCAGGGTATCTTAGATGAACTTAAGGAGTCCTCACCAATTGGGCTGAGGCTCATGTGCCATTGATTAATTTTTCAAGGTGTTATAAAATGAATTATAGTTTTAAAGTTGTTTTTTGGGAATAAATTATTATTTTAATTAAAAATTAAATTAAAAAATATTTAGAAATTTATTTTCAAAAAATGGATTTCATATTTGAATTATAAATGTAGAAAAATGGTTGGGGTGAATTTTTGTGATGTTTCTAAAATACTTGAATTTTTCGTGAGTAGTAAAAATACAATTTTGAGTTTTTAGCATGTTTAATGAAATCATAATGATATAATAATTAATATAAAATTATGTTCGACCTGTCTACATTAAAATATTATATTAGGTGTACCAATTGGCCAATACCATGTGAAAATACCATGAGCAAGCCCATGGTTCTTCAAAAAACCACTAAGGAGGTGTCCTTTGAAATTAATAAAACACTCCCTCACATTTACTATAAATAACCACCCATTCATTCAATTTATTTCATTAAAAAATCATAATCCTAGAATATATGGTATTTTTACCTTTCTATGAGTCCTCCCAAGTTGTCTTCAAGCCACCAAGGTCCAAAACTTTATATTTTAGGAGTTACTCTACAAGGTAAGGGAATTCTCAACTTCTCTTTTTTCCATTCAAGTTCTCTTTTATGTGGTATGTATTTCAAGTTTCCATACCATGTTATTATTTAAATTTTATTATTTCCCTCTAATATATTATGAGTCTTTTATTAATGGGTCACTCCTATCCCCTATCTTTTTAATTTTTTCTAAAACATGTTCAATAGCCATTATGCTGCAGAATTTTTGTCTCAAAACCTCTCTCTTTTTAAGAACTCTTATTATATTATTCTATTTTAATTTTAATTGGATTATATTGGGATATTTCATTACATACCACCATTAAATTAAATATTATGTTAGATTTATGAGAGAATATTTTTTCTCTCATAAAAATATTTTATGAATTTTTAAGTGACGCCGTTAGGCTGCCGAATTTTCATAAGGGATTTCTCATCTTTTCTTTTTATTTCGAGTTCTGTTATGTTCTTTTCTTTCTTTCGTTCCTCACCTCATTTCATAAAATTTTTTATGATAACTCCAGTAACTTACATGTACTGTAATTTTTTTTGATAATGTAATAATTCATCATCATCTCTCCTTCCCCATTCTTTTTTACTATAAATGAAAACACCATCCAAGATTTGTTAATTTATCACATTCAAGGACGATAGGTTTTCAATTTCGAATACCATATTAAATTATGGTCATGAAAACATTTTTATGGTTTAACCAGACTATAATATATGTATTATAACTTATGTAATTTTCTGTAATCTTTCTGCACACATGATATTAATTTATAAATTAAAATGAGTTCATTGTTATAAAAAACTGCCAATTAACCCAAACAATTATCATTAACGTTTTATATAATGATTCATCTTTACTCCCAACAAAAAAATAAATTTTATGACCCTATAGCCTTCTAGATGTTAAAAAATAAAATAAAACCTCTATTCTGGACAACTATTCTCATATTACATGTTTATCCTTACATATATACAAGTAAACTGGTCATGAATACCAGGGAAGAAAACGCTCCCAAACAATAAAATGGAACCTCTTAAACCCATCAAGAAGGCCATGAATGAACATAATAATTCTATAATAAATCAATTAAATAAATAATAGGTTCTATATATATTAATTAATTAATTTAATTTGTTTATCTAGGACACTAAGATCATGTTAAGAACATCATCATACTTAAGGTAAGGATTTCTACATCTCACTTCCATTTTTGTGAGATATTCTGTATTCAATACTACTGATTGAATATGGTGTATGAATAATTTAAATTGATGTTTAATATCATTAATATATTTATTTTCAAGATAATCAATGTATCATTTTATTATTATTAATTTTGGGTCATACAATTCAATTAATTACAAAGTTTTAAGTATTTTCTTCCCGAACCTCCATTTTCATTTGGGTTGCTCTTATTCTCTACTCACCTCAATGAAATTATTATTTATTCCTATATACTCATCATAAATTATGTGTGAATGTTCTATATATTTCTACTAATCAGCTTACTTCTTTATTTTATGGGTAGATACATGTTTAAAAAAATCATTTAAAAAAAAAGTTCCGAAATGCAAGCCGATACAAAGAACTTCTCAAAATTCTTACCTATTTTGAAGTTCACTATATAATATATGTTAAGAAATATTTATCTTTCTAAAATAACATATTTTAACATGAAAAATATATTTTGGTTCATTTTTAGTTTTATGAATGCAAACATGCCTTGCCTCTTTAAAATCCTTCAATATTTTCGTTAAACTGCACTAAAATGATTTATCTCTAAAGCTTCTTTAAAAACTATTTTTAAATGATTTCACTTAAATAAGACTTTATTTAAGACTAAAATATAATTTCAATTAAATTCATTTTTATTTTCTGGGATGTACATGTTTACAATCTAATTTTATGACAAATAAAAATGATTTTCCAAATAAACTCTTCTTTCAAAAGTAAAAATGATCTTTGTCAACTCACTTTATCTTTTATGAGATATATTCCTTGTTCACCACTTATTTCATTCTTGTGGTGTATGTAATTTCATTTGGTAAATCATATCAAGATTCAACTTATTCTAATGATAGTCTAAGGGATTATGATTTGAATGTTTCAAGGTGGTATGAGACACTTTTGAATGATTAAGGATTATTTCCTCAAGGATTTTTCAATGGTCTCATTCAAAAGTATCTTCATATATGTAAAAATCCTTTGTTTAATATTGTGATTAATTGAGGTTTATCTCCTATTATATTATTCAATATGTTTTATTGATTGGTTTATGATTAGTTTGACTGTGGATGTGCTATCTTGAAACCATTCACCATTTTACTCTAATGGTTAGTGTTTATGCTTAATGATTGGGGAAATTTATTTATATTTCATATGTTATTTTCAATATGAATGCTTATTTTGTTTATGTTGATCCCCATTCATATGAGGAATTCATTGGACTTATTAAGTGTTGAGTGGGTCCCTATATATACCCTCGGTGCATTGGTAGGTCTAATGAGACAAACTATGGTCTTAGAACGAGGCCTTGACAAAATGGATGTTCATGGTCTTGGAATGAGGATTTTACAGTATAGTTATGATGTCCTGTATTATGAATCCCCTCATTATGAAACTTGAAAATGAAATTTCATGTGGTTTTTCAACTAGTACAATACCCATGGTTATGTTTTATTATGGAAATATTTACTCAGCTCATATGCCTTCCATATAGTGTTCAAGTTTATTTTTAAAGGAATGTGTTTTTCGTTATTAATCATGCCTAATGTTTGTGTTTATTATAACTTCCACTGTATTTCTTACCCTTAAGAAGCATCTAAGCTCACCCCTTTCTTATGTTTCATTTTCTCAAGACATGAAAAAGTTTATTATAAATGACATGCATGGATAAACTTTTAGTTGTGGATGTTCCCAATAAAACTTATGTGTTGTCTTTCATTTCAAGTTGTAATTATGAATTTATTAATGTATCTTGTTCCCAAATCTACTAAACTACTCGGTCATTCAAGATGAATATTCATTGTTTATATACCAATGTAATAACATAAGGCACCGACTCTGGGAAACTGGGGTCGGGTTCTTATAATTATTCCTATATTCTTGACATATAGTAAGTGCAATCTTATTCCCTATATGGTATTTATAACCTAATATTTCCTAAAATTCCATTTTATATTTTTATTTCATTCAGAAAATCACCTAGGTTCACTTTGTTAATTATAATTAGAGATAAATGACTAGTCATAATCATAAGGTTTTTCATTCCATATCCATTTTCATTTGGTTTATCATGAGGATGGTTTTTTCAAATACATAACATTAATTATTCAAATTATTCCTCATGGTTTGATCCATTGACTAAAAAAATATTAGTGTAAGTATCAAACATCTATAATATAAGTAAGAAATCATATTATTATGAAAATAATTCCTATAACATCATAAAATATTATTCCTTCTTTAAAATTATGAAACTTTAAATTCATATCATATCACTATGGATTATCACAGGTTATCATAAATTCTATCCACTCATTATTCATAATGGTTCATAAAGAGAATGGGAATTAACTAAATCATATCCCCTGGGAGTTCTAAACTATGTGGGAAGTTAAGCCTTTTTTTCACGAACCATGCAAAGATAAAGTTAATACCCAACTAGCCTATTTAGGGTTATTACACTTAGTTTAATATATTACATATTCTAAATCCACTTGTTTGTGTCTAGATAGAGATTTCATTGCTTGGAAACTGCACAATATCTACTTTACCAAAACTTTAGGATATCATCCTATACATAGACTTATTCCTAGGGTTTTCAACAAAGTTTTCTAATACTAATCTTCCAAAATAACTAAACCCTAATTTTATACCAACTAAGGCAAACCAAGTATAACATACATAAATATTTCATCTTTTTAGATTAATATTCAACAATCACACATACCCCAAAACCATGAAGGTTTAGTGTCTTTGGAGACTAGATACACAGTTAACTTATTTCATGAAATATTTTCAACATATCCCACAATGTTCTTCTCACATAGTACCCTTCATAGTGATACCCAACTTAAAACCTAAATTGATAACCTAGGGAAATTAAAACATAATAAAGGGTGAGATCATATGATCAGTATTGGTAAACATAAGATAAAATAACCAATGATCATAAAAAAGAATAATATAAGCATAATGGTATGATAACATGATTATAACATATGAAATTCATATCCAAATAGTCAATAACATTTATCACGAGTCATAGTATAAGTATTTTTTATAAAAAAATACATAAGTCAATAGAGTATGAAATCATAAACAATCAATTATGAGTGATGATATCATATCATAAGCATAAAGCATAGGTTTATAATATACAAAAAATCATATAAAATAATATCCTTAGTCAAGGATCACTAACAAGTATATCACAGTGTAAAGAGTCCCATAGTGAATTGTGTTAACTCCCTATTCCATCATTTTATTAGTCAAGCTTCAATGTAAATACTATTATAGTGGAAATAATCCCTTAATGAAATGGTTCAACTCCCTATTCTAGTCCATATTATCTCATGAGATATTAATAATTACCCAATAAATTATAGGTATATATAATTATAGGACCACCCATCATATAATGAAAACCATATATATGTGTTCTATAAGATGATAGAAATATTCATAATTCCATCATAGGATAACCCATGGAAAAGGAATAGGTTTCATAGAGATTTTCTCCTCAAATAATCATAAGCCATACAAAGAAAGAAAATAGATGGTATCACTAGATCTTATCCATAGTGAAGTATAAGAAACATCAAAATATATTTACATAGATTAAAACTACCTTTAAAATAACATTCAAACGTTTCTTTGAAAATTTGAGAAAATTGTACTTTTCTTTGGATAAAATTTTAAATAAAAATACCAAGAATATTGAGAAAATTATTTTCATTAAAAATAAACATATAAAATTATAATGTAATATTAAAAAAAAGGATGTCCATGATAGTGGGAAAAGATGTTTATGCGGTAAATGTTAAAATAAAGACTCTTTTCACACTTTTTGTAAAAATTCATAAATAAACTATTCATAATTTTTTTTAAAATTCATTGTCAATCCATTTAAAAGAAAGTAAAATATGGTTAAAAATGAAATTAAATAATAATTGGATCAAATAAAATAATATTCTTAAAAACAATTTAAATAACATGGGCATAGAATAAAAATTTCACTAACTAAAGAGAAAATAATGTGGACTTTACATAAAATAATTTTCTCAAACTATTAAACTACAAAAGATAGTATAATGAAATAAAAACATGAAAAACCTATAAATAACCATATGAGAATAAAATATATATGTTTTAATAGATAAATATCATAAAATACCCCCAAATTATATTCAATCATAAATAATCTCGTTTAAAAAATGATATTAAAATAGAAACTCTTACCACTTTTGTAAATTTTGAATCATAAAACCCTTGAAAGAAATAAATTAAAATATAAAATTAAATACTATTAATATGAAGTGATTCATGATATAACAAATAAAATGGGTAGTATATACACTATATAAACAAAAATAGGTTCATATAATGAAACATGTCACAAAGAAACAATATTGAGACGAAAAACCCTTACAATTTTGGTAATATATGAATCAAAGCCTCACGAAAGAGATAAATTTAGATGGATTAATAAATTAAAATAATTTAATTAAAATAATATTAAAATAAATTCATGGATATTTTATAAACCACAGAAAAGAAAAAATTGGTGAATATGACATTTTTCTCATAGAAATGTAAGTAAAATGAGAAACCCTTATCCCAGGTCTGAACTTTCTTCATACACATTATTAAACTCCTATATAATAAATTGATATTTATTGTATATTTATACCAGAAACATATTCACTCTTATATCACCAGATACATTTCACTTAAAATTTCCTATTACTCATTTACTAATAATTCCTCATAAAATCATCATTATGGGTATTCATTATTCAATTTTTAATGCATGCTTTGGTTCAGTGGTTTTGGTCCTTGAACCTTGGTCATGGTTTCATCATATATAGAAAAATAATAATGTATTAAGTATCATATTTATTCATAATATACACTTATATAACTCTTCATATAAATTGATGTTGAAAAATTAATTACATCACTTCTTAGAGGCGGTAGTCTACACATACCCACAAGCAATGTTTTCAATTTATAATGGACATAACGAATGAAAGGTAAATAATATTCACCATTAAAAAATTATTATATCATAAATATGATCTATATTCATTAAATATATCCTTATGACCATCCATATAAATAGGAAATGAAAAATTAATAACATCACTTCGTGGTGGTGATAGTCTACACGTACACATGAGCAATGTCATCGCCTTCCAACATATGGGTGGTTCATAAGGTAGATAATATTTTATCTTTAATGAATAATAATAATTTCATAAAAAATATATTAAATCCATCTATAAAACCATTTTTTAGAGGTTGTGATGAAAAAAAATAAATCAATTGTGAATATGGTAGTTCATACATATACATGATGACGTTTTCAATTTCCAATGGGATGAATGACAAACAGAAAATGGTTATTATATTAACATAATAAAATTTTAGTAATATAATATTACTTATTTCACTATTTTAATATGGTAATATAATATTTTAAAGAGGTAGAAGAAGAAATAAACTTAAAAGTATTTGATTAAGTTGATCAAATCTTATTTGAGAAACCTCCTTTGGATCTCTTCTTAAGAACCCTTAGGTTTTTATTTTAAGAATACCTGAAGCTATAAAAGGTTTATAGGGAAGTTTAGAATATATATGGGTGGGTTTTGGTCAAGATAAGTGGATAAATAAGGTGTTAATAGGATGGGAGAAGAGATGACCTTTTATAAGTGAGGGGAGTAGCACACTTTTTTTTAAAATAAGCCAGGGTGTAGCTTATTTTTATCAAGGAAATAGAACGCCATTTTTTTAACTAGGTTGAGAGGGAAACCATTACATGTCATGTAGGCCTATAGGAAGAAAGGAATATGAGAAACATAGTCCAAAGGCCCATACATAATCCAAAGTACCCATGGCCTATAGGCCCTGAAATTGGCCCCAAGGGATTGGCATGTGAGCATAATAACTGAAACGAAGGCCCATGGTATGACCAAATTTCCAAGACTAACTAACCCATTCATATCCCAACCAATCACATTAATGGACTACTTTACACATCCCTAGATCACCCTGGACCATTTCTCCTGCACCCAGCCCCACCTGTGATTGTTCTGCCACTGCCCCATGCCACTCTGCCATATCCTCCTCCATCACGCACACATTCTCATGAGAGAAAAGCTTCCACACTCTAGGGGGGGGGGAGAATGATATACAGTTGGGATTCAAACCTTTTCCACATAGGTTTGGTGCATTATTTTATTACCACTCTTCTATGGTACGAGCTACAAAATGTGTGTGTTGGTTATGCTTGACTCCCAGTGGGCCCCCCAACCAATCCCAGAGTGCGCCACACATTCCCTAGAAAGGAAATGGATTTGAATAACTCTATTAATAATATAAATAGTTTATATGTTTTTTGGGCCCAACACCTTCACCAATTACCCTTGTAAGTGAATTGGTACCAACTTGCTGTACCACTCAACTAACACCCTAGTGGTGTGGCACAATTGTAATTATTATAAAGATTAATATAATATAAGGTCACCTCCATGGAAAAGTGGCCCCAAATTGGCTCAATTTTGAATGTGTAATGATATAGGATCTAAATACATTAAAAAATAGAATTTAGACTTGTTTTTATGTTATTTCAAACCATATCTTTTTAGTTTAACCCCTCATTAACACTTTTAATCATTATCATAGTAATGAATTTTCACCTCGGATACTATTCATAACAAACTAAAATGAAATTAAAATCACTAATAAATTATTAAATTATGATTCCAAATAACCATTTTATCAGATTAAATTTCTATAAGTGTTAGTAATTAATTTTAAAATAAGTTTGTAAAATGCAATGAAAATTGTTTTTAGGAAAAATGGATTTTTAATCATAAAACTAATTTTATTCTTATTAAAAACTTGGTAAAAACAATTATATGAATGTTAATAAATTTAATTTAATAAATTATATACAAATTTCATTAAAATAATTCATAAATACTAATTAATTCAATTTTTTAAGATAAATACATTGCACAAAGTAAAAACATTTTTATGAAAAATACCTCATTTTATATTCAAATTATTTTATCTTCATTTATAACCATTTTATAATCAATTTATGAATGATTAATAATTTTTTCAAATTCAATAATAGTATGTTTCATCAAAATCCTAGTCCATTAGTGATTAAAAAAAATAATATATTGAAAAATTAAATACTATGAAAAATTGATCTTTTAGCATAAAACAATGTTATTTTTAACATTTAAAATTGATCATTTCCTAGGAATTAGTCAATAATATTGTATTAAAAATAAATTTTATAATTTTTTTTCATAATATAGTTAGTACAATTCATTCCCATAAATCCAATTTCTTGGAGATAAAAATCATAATTAATAATAATATTTCAATAGTATATCATGATTTATTTAAGCTTGGTGTTGCGTGTAACATAAAATATCAACTAAATCAATTATATAATTATTTTTTAATAATTTTTTTATATATAAAATCACTTTTATAAGTTTGATATTCTTTAAAGTAACATGAATTCGTTGCTCATGGATATTAGTGACTTTTTGGATTCTCTAGAATGACTTTTCAAGTATCAAGATAAAAAAATATCCTAAAAATCTATTTATACAATGGTATTTATAGGAAATAAATCATTCTATTCTAAAAAATGACAAACAAAATAACTCTAGAACAATTATTAGGTAAGTTTTACACATGTTCATGAATATATAGTAGAGTTTTGTGTTGCATATAAGTATAGACTTACACTCGTGAAATATTTTCCATGTGAACTCTTACAAACATCATATTGATCTTCATAATGTTATATAAAATTATTTTGTGTCTATAATTGGATTGGAATATTTAGTTTTTAATTTTTTTAGAGTTTAAATGAATTCCTTATAGAAAAAATTGGTTTTATTTTCATTATTGACTATAATATGTATCTCATAGATTTTGGTTTAACTAGTCAGGATCTGATGAGAGAAATTATTTGAGACAACAAACAATATTACTATAATTTTTAGAAATCTAGCTGTAATTATCAAAATTTGACATGGAATCTGGGAAAGAACATGTTCCAAATTCCAGTGGAAAAAATGTTCTAGCCTTATTATATATAATTAGTACATAATAATGGAATAAAAAAAATATTATTTTCCAAACTTCCTTATTTTTAATTTATATTATTATGTTATAATCTTGATGTTATGAAAATTATAATGATTGTTTATGATAGTGTGGTTTTTATAATTTTTAATGAGTAAGGGAAATTTAAGGATCATTTAATTATTATAAGGACATATAAATGATGAATATAAATCAAGATATATGGGAACTTGATAATGGGAAGTATCTTGTAACATTTTTTGTATTAGAAAAATAGGAAAAATATTTATCCCTTCAAAGACTAAAAAATATTAAGGTACTTGATGGATATTCAAGTAACAATTCAAGATGTTCTGACTTAATGTATCCTAATTCACATAGACTTAAAATCCATGGATCTTATATTTTGAAAGAGCAATTTTAACCTTCAGCATTGTGTAAATTATTACTTGATAAAATAATAACCATTTTAATTGAGTTTTTTTTGTTTTTTATACAACCTTTTAAGAAAAATTTAAAACCTGTTGTGCTTGAAAAATATAAGGAAATAATTATAAGGACATTTTTTCATTTGAATATGACATTTCCTCCAACATTTTTAATGTGATAATCCATCATAAATTTTATAATTATATAATTATGTTTTTCAAAATCATTACATATATGGTTTATTCTATTATGTTACTTTTTTTAATTAGGTATCTTTGTCATTTGAAATATTATATATATAAAAAAGTTTAACCAGAAGTCTCTATTATTGAAGGTTACATGGGAAAAAGTGTCTTACCTTTTATTAAATATATTTTTATGTGATTGAGGTATGATTTAATTAAATTAAACATGTTGATGGGAACTAAAATCAACTGAATTCATAAATTAAATTATCAACCTTTTCAACATTAGGTCACCAAGGTTTGAAAATATTTATAATTTCATTGACACAAAAAGAGTTCATAAATTCATATACACATGTGTTACTCAATAGTGATATTATAGATCCTTTCATATTAATAGTGATATTTTAGATATTTTTATTAAATGTTGTTAATCTAACTGATGTATCAAATAATTTGAATTATTTGACATAATCTAATTTAACACAGGCAAAGAGATTCAATGACTTTAATATTATTGGATTTAAGTTTCATACAATTTATCACAAAAAGATTTAAAAACACAAAATAGTGGAATATTTTCAAATTTTTTTAATTTAAAATACTATAGAAAGTTTATTGAAAATATAAAATTAAATAATCATGGAAAATTTTTAGCTGTGTTATTAAAATTCACGTGGGTTGATATTTAGAATGGTATAAGGCAAGATTCATTAAAATTTACTTATATTAACTTATATCAGTTTATTGATATTAGTGATCTTGAAGAACATAATCTATATATTTTGTATTCATAGGATAAAATGTTATATTATACATATGAAGGATCATATGATGGGTGGTTTTATGTAGTCCATGTAAAACTAATAGTCATGTATGATATGGGTGATAAAGTTAATGAAGGGTTTTGTGATAGAAAACCCAATAAAATAAGAGATTTATTAATTTTTACATGATGATATTGAAATATATGATTCTATAAGGTAGGGTGAAGATGTGGAAATCATGTTAATTATAAAGGATGGGAAAAAGATCGAAAATGTTGTAGTGGGTTTCCACTTCTCATGGTATTAACTATGAATTTAATGGCCAATAAGCCTTTTGAGATTAGAGTTGGTTAAAAAAATAAAAAAATAAAATTTATTTATTAAGACATTTTCAATCATAATAAATGAATAAATAGAATAAATTTGATATTAAATCTAATTAGTAGGAATAAAAAATTATTTAATTGTGAATACGACACAAGTAAGATATGATGACATTAATAAAAAGATTCAAAGTAGCTTGAAAACATATTAACATAAATACTTTAAACTTTTCATGATGATTTTATCAAAAAATATAATCATATCATGAGAATATTAAAGAATATTTAACACACAACTAGAAAAAGTGTGATATAATCATGAAAAAACAAACAAGAATCTTGTAAATAGTATATAATGATCAATATTCTCAATAATTCAATAACATTTTTTAAAAAACTACTGTTTACTAGGAATAATAGAAATAGATTAAGTTCCAAAATTTAACATACCATAATATTGGTTCAAATAAAAAAACCAAAACCAAAGTTAACAATAATGTCCATTATATAATAGAGTGATAGTGTATCATTCAATGCTATCAAAGTAGTAAAAAATAAAGAAAAAGAAACTAGAATTTTATGTGATTTTTTTAATTTGACTTATTTGTATGGGGTAATAATATATGGGTACTAACTATATGATATATAGGAGTAATATAAGAAACATGAAAGACTCATTCAAACATGAACTAGAGAAACTATCCAAAAAATCATGTTATTATTGAAGAAATTTTTTTATTCAACACAAGGTCGAGGTAACCACTTATGTTCACACATTGTATGAACTCAAAAATACCAAAGAAAACATGTACAAGGCATTGAGAATGAAAATAAAAATAGAAAACCATACCAAGAACCCCTTACCAGGGCTTGGTCTCACTGATGTCTAAGATCCTCCATGATCATGTGCCATTTATCATTGTAATCAAGTCAACCAGAATCATCATATAGGATTTTTAGCTATAAATAAGGACCCTCAACATGAACCACGTATAAAATAATGTATGCAGTGGATTTATCACCTCCTGGGGCTCAAAAATAGAACTAATAACTATCCCAACTTCAAACCAAGTTTCTCCATATCTTCATCAATACCTATCTTTCTTCATTGGAAAATATAAACCATAAAAATTTCAATATCTCTCTATCCTCTATTGATGAACCATTCGTTTAACTTAGGGAGAAACCCTAAGAATGAATCACCAATTAGAACCAATGAAATTTCATGGGAAATTAGTGTGGGAGATGATAATTATTCATTCTTTTTTATAACATAAATCACAATGACACATAGAGTATTGTGATATATTGATATCAACAAAAAACCATCTTAGTGTTAAGAAATAAATGACACATAAAGTAAAAATATTTTATTGGTAAAAGAAATGTAGACCCACCCAAAATTTCTTAGTGAGAAAAAAAGCACACTAAGTGAGAAAGACAAAACACATGATTTTGGAAATCAATGAATCAAATTAAACCTAAGGATTATGGATCAACCAGAGGGAATACCAAAAGGTTAGATAAATGTAGTATATAAGGTTCATGTCTAAGGAAGACGACCCAAGTTAAGAAAATAGGACCATGATGGAAAACAACACAACCCATATAAAAAGAATCCTGATTACACACATTTAAATCCATTATAACATGCAATATAATCCAATGATATAAAATATAAAATATTGAAATTAATTTACAATATATATAAATCAAATTAAAAATTCTCCACTATGTAAATTTAATTCATAAACATATTTAATATGAAATTAAAATGAAATAAATTATAAAAAATCTAGATGTTTCTATTTAAATACCTAAACTATGTTGTTCTTACACCTATTAGAAATTTATTGGGCTATAAATGATAATAATCTAGGTAATTATAAGAACCCAGTTTTTATATGAGGTACATATAATTTAAATTTCTATATAACTATTTTATGTACCAAATATGGAGGCTTAATGAGTTCATGGTTATTTTGGGGGTGTCTGGGGTCTATTCAGAGCTTGGTACCCCGGTTGGGGGATAAAAGGACTGGGGCACATGGTTAGTATAAATTGAGTAATCCAGTCCACATGGTTTCCCTAACCATGTGAGGGATAGACAATGGGATGAAGGAGGCTGTACAGTTTGAGTAAACCATTCTACTAAGGGAACATGCTAATGCAGTTGGTTTGTAGTTTTTAATAGATCCATTAAGCATATTTATTGCATGGTTTCTCATACCATGCATTTTAGCAGTGTGGGGTACCCCTTGAGGTAGTTCCTTGGACACGATTGGCGCATGGTTTGGCTAACTGTGCAGTTAAACCATGGAACCCAGATACTTTTGGGTGAAATGACCATTTTTGACTTGAATATAATTAATCCCCACCCCTCCTCTCATTTATACTCCAATGGAAAGGAGGATTGTTTTTTCTCTTGTATGAATCTCTCAAGACCCCTTTGTATAGATTTTGATCCCATTCCTTCATCCAGTATCTGATTGAAGAATTTTTTGTCTCTTTGTATTACTCCAGGAAATCTCTACTATCCTTAGGCTTAGTTCATCATTTGTATTTCCCTCAATAACACTATCTTGATGAAGGATCATATGCCCTATTTTCTTAGCGTTCATCTGTTATTCCATTTTCACTCGATCCAGGACAAACGAGGGTCTGATACTAGACAAGAGAGTACTACGAGATCATGGTAGGTGGTCTAGTATTTATTACTTAAAGTATTTATTTTATATAACATGTGTTCTATATCACATTCAATATTCTATATGCATTGTTCTAAATTTTACCTAAATCATGATAAATTTAGTGCCTAAGATATAAGTGATATTGTGATCCCTTATTCAGGTTGGGTTAGGTCCCTTTATACATTTCCACCCCTCTATGCATGCCCATGGTTTTTTCTTAATAACTATATTATCTTCTTAAATGAATAAACCATCTTCTAAATGGTTTTGGCATGATGCCTAAGTGATATAATTATAATTAATTGAATTGAATGTGAGTGGTATGACCACATGACTTGATTAAATGGAGAATGATTATTCCCTTATTAGAATGAATATTAACAGTTTTAAAGACTATTTGACTAATAATTAAATTATGAATTATAATGGGAATGTTTACCCTTAATAATTATGGTAAATGGGCATCAGGACCCTTGTGTAGGTTATATATATATGGGCATGGCGACCCTATATAGTGATATTGGGCATGGAGTCCCTTATTTATATGATACTTAGTATGGAATACCTATACCATAATACTAAGAATGGAATCACTATACCATGATATCAGGCTTAAAATCTCTATATTGCGATATTAGGCATGGTGTATCTATATCATGATACTAGGCATGGATTCCCTATACTGTGATACCAGGCATGGTGTCCCCTATTTTGGTGATATTGGGCATGGAGTCCCTATACTATGATACTAGGCATGGATTCCCATACCATTTTGATACAGGGAATGGAATACCTTACTATTATGATATTAAGCATGGAATACCTTAATACTATGATATCAAGAATTGCATCCCTTGGTTACTTGCTCATAGATATCCTGACATGGGATGAAGTAGTTAGTGTCAGCCTAGTTTTCCTTCAAGAACCAGATCTAACCCATTTATATTTATTATTATAGATTTTAATTATTATATCTTCATAATTAAATGTTATACACATGGAATGGATATTTATAAACTCTATTTTTGGTAGCCTATTGAGTTTATCTCACACCCTATCTGGGTTGCTGATGGTACCCGAGAAGACTATATGCTTGCAGGTGTAGATAAGTGGAAGCACCCTCTTACAAGTGTGTGAATTATTGCATGAATTAGGATGGGATCTTAGTAGTAGATGAATGGACTGGAGCTCAGGATACTTGGATAGATTTTCCATTTTTTTCCTTTTTTATACCATTTAATGTATAGACTTTCTATTTCCTTATATACATGTTTTACTTGTTTTGTAGAGACATTACATCATACTATTTTGTATAATATTCAGTTTACTTATTTTGATTATTATTTAGTGCTTGGATGTTTATATCTTTCATTCACTATGGTGGGTTACTGGTCTAATTGTTTATATGTTCTTCCACTATCTTTTTCCCATAGTGATATGATTCCACTATTTATTTATCTTTCTATTTCACCACTAAACTACTTTTAAAAGAGGGAATAGTCTTCCCACAAACACACCGTAGGTCCTCACTGCTAGTCGGAATCCTATGGAATACATGGGGGGCATGATTGGGGCTATTTATACCACGAAATCGGGGCACCATTTAAGTGGCATCTAGGATGGGACGCTACAAAGTGGTATCAAATATTTCATTTCTTACCTTACTATTTTGAGACAGTAGATTGAATATTTTGAATGCTTCGGGAATTGGTTAAAATCCATGCATGGGAGTAGCTAACCCATGTTTTGGGTAATAACAAGTTTCCTAGAATAAGGAATTATTGTTCTACCTTTTTCCCTGTTACATTAAATTTGATTACACTGTTGGGTGAAACACATTCTATGTGATGGTTATTGTTATTATAATTAAGGTTTACCTTTCATCCTTGGACCGATGAGATGAGGGAAAGGAATCATCAACCATTCATAGTATTAGGCACCTTATAAGAAATTAATATTCCATGCCATGTAGGAGCATTTTTTTCTTGCATTGCCTATGATTTCTATGAGTGCTTTGACTGCATGAAGATATTATATGTGCCTATAGGATAAAAATGTTAATGAAATAACACTTTATGTAGGTGGTTGAGAAAAATAATTGATACTTATAGTGCCTGATGTAACCTAATAATTTTTTCCTGCATAGGTTATAAAAGAAACCCTATGTAGTCAATTATGGATCATTGAGTCATGGACCATTGGTTTCATGGACTGAAAGATGTTATGATATGGATTAAGTGGACACCACACTTCGATTCATAAGGTGTATAGGACCTTATAGATTAGAAGTGGTGATTCATTTGGTCCAACCATTGAAATAAAAATTGAATTTTAATACAAATATAAATTAAATGAAATTTAAATTGAAAACACACAGCTTGACCTAGTCCCGACCTTAATAGTGGGAAGTAAGTAGTATCTCTTGTGTTCTATATCAATCATTCTATAAACCAAAATTGAATATTTTAGCTAGAAGAGGGGTGTGAATAATGCATAGAAAGGAATTGTACCTATTATATTCCTATGTTTGTGGATTATTCCATTATTGAATTTTATTTAAGGCATGTGTTTGGAATTTTTAGAGCATTTCCACCATGATGTCCTCTGGTTGTATGCCAGAATGTTGGTGACGACCATGCTCTAGAGGTGGTGTGACCTAAGCCACCAGTGATACCTCCAGTAGTGCCTCATGTGGAACCTATTCCAATTCACGACATGGACAATGATTCTCAATTTTTAGGGGATTTTCTATAGCTTATACATAATATTCAGGGAGCCCCACACTCTTATCCTTTTATGGGAGAGCTTACATGGGAGTTACAGGAATAACATTTTCCCACGTTTTTGGGGTATAAAGGACTACAATTTGTAGAGGTATAGATCTATATGGTTATGTCTATATTCAATCACATCAATACATCTCATGATAAGAGAGTGAAAATCACTACTTATATGCTTTGAGGATCTACCAAGAATTGGTGGGATATTATGAAGTAGGAGGGACAATATCAGAAAGTGAATTAGAGAGATTTCCATTCTAGTTTATTTGATTATTTATTCCCTAAAACCCTGAGGGATGAAAATTATAGGTAATTTAGTGGCCTAAATCAGGCTTCTATGACATTTATAGACTATTCAACTCATTTGAAAGAGATTCAATGATGTGATCCCATCTATACTACTGATGATCTAGTGAAAGAGATATAATTTGGAAATGGAACTAGGAATCATATTTGTTCTTAGGTGAATATTTTACAATTAACTACCATGTATGATATATTAAACTAGAACCTTATCACTGAGAAAAACCGAAGGGAAGCTAACAATGTGAGCTAGGGTGGTTCAGAACCCAGATAGGGTAATGGTTCTATTAACGTCCATAAACAATGCTTTAAGATTGTGTTCATGATTAGTGGTAGCAAAGTGACATCCACAGATAGTTATGTGGTTTTTTCACTATTGTATAAATCTTGGGCATAAGAGGTCCTAGTGTACCAGAGACCCCGTTGAGTACTAAGGTTGTGGAAGATTAGGGAATCTACAACATGTTTTCTAGACCTTCCCATCCGTGCCTAGGGGGAGAGGATTTGTGCTTGCTATACCTTCATGATAAAGATCAGTAGTAGCTCAAAAAGAAGGTAACTATAGTAAAACTAGTTGTATATACAGATAAGGTGGTCATGGATGTGGTATCCAAACTTCAAATATATAGCTCCAGCAGAGAGGACCTACTCCATGTAGTCAATTTGCAATATGAGGTTAGGAATCATACCATGTCTATTTAGTGAAACATATACAGGAGGAGCAGGATTCGAGGCCATCTACTATTTGAGATACTATTATAGTAGCCTCTACTATCTTTTATTCTTTATTCGATATAGGTTCATCACATTATTTCATATCTATTTCTGTTTTGGAGAGCCTTGGTCTTGTCTTTCAGTTATCTAGTGGAATTATGATACACGATACACCTTTGGGTATACATTATGAGAGTATACTCTAGTGCAAGGGTTTTCCTCTTGAAGTAGGAATCCATCATTTCTTATGATACTTATTTTTCATTGATATGACCAGCTTTGATGTCATTCTTAGGATGGACTAATTGGTTCCCTATCTTGATTACATGGATTGTTATCAACAAAAGGCTATCATTTACATCACCAGAGGATGGAACTTACATTCACAAGGGTGAGTGGGATGTCTTGGAAGGTATAACTGGACCAAATAATTTTGGGCTACGTGGAGTGATTTTCCAGCTTACTATCTTTTTTATGAATGATTAGGGAATAACTTAGACTAAGTTCACTCCTATATTCAATAATTTCAAGGATGATTTCCATGATGAATTTTACAGACTACATCCTGAGAGGGATATGTAGATTTTACTATTGATCTAGTTCATGGAGCTACACTAGTATCCATTCCTCCTTATAGGATGAATACTACTATGTTGAAAGAGCTCAAGAGGTAGCTGTAAGATTTAGGAGTTAAGGGTTTTATTTGGAAAAGTACTTCTCCCTAGGGTTCATTGGTCCTTTTTTCTAAGAAGCTAGATGGAACCCTTAGGCTTTGGGTGGATTACCCAAAGTTGAATCAACTTACTATGAAAAATTGATATCTATTACCTCGTATATATGAAGTTTTTGACCAGATCAAAGAAGTGAGGGTATTCTCAAAGATCGAAATAATATCGGGTTATCATCAGGTTTAATTTATACCTTCAGATATTCCATGTATAGCTTTCCATAGTTGGTAAGGCTTATATGAGTATCTTTTGATGTCATACGGTCTTACGAATATGCCTAATATCTTCATGCCTTTGATCAATTGGGTTTTCTATCCCTACCTTGATTCATTATTGGTGGTATTTATAGATGAAATCTTAGTGTATTATCATACTATTTTGAGATCATTTTGAATATACTGAGAGAGCACTATCTATTTTATAATATTATTAAATGTCACTTCTAGATTGACAAGGTTCACTTCCTGGGTCATATCATCATAGAGGTAGGATTATTAGTTGACCTAGATAAGGTGAGATATGTAGTTACTTGGGAGAAGCCTAAGAAAATTTTTTACATTTGGAGTTTCTTGGGGATAGATATTTACTACATGAATTTTATACAGGACTTCTCATGCTTAGAATCACCTCTTACGAGATTGACTAAGAAGGGTGTGAAGTTGGTATTATCAGAATCCTTCAATACAACCTTTAAGAAGCTGAAAGGGATGTTGAATTCAGCACTAATCCTAATTCTTCAAAAGATGGGAATAATCTATACAATTTATTGTGATTCATTAGGTATCAGGTTAGTAGGAGTTCTGATGTAGGGAGATCATTTTTTTGTGTATGAGTCGTGGTATCTGAGGCATCAAGAGTGGAATTAACCGATAAATGATTTCAAGTTGGAAGTTTTTGTTCATTCCTTGCATTGTTGGAAGCATTACCTACTGAGAGATCATTTTATGGTGTTTATAGACCAAAAAAGACTCAGGTATATTTTCATGCTGTGAGACTTGAATCTTAAGTAGTGTAGATGGGTTGAATATCTATAGTCCTTTAACTTCAATCTAGCCTATTCGCCTAGGAAAGGCAATGATGTTTCCAATTACTTAAGTTGTAGGACTCATACATAGGTAGTTTAGAAGTCCAGTAGTGAATGGTAGCTTAGGGATCTATTTTTTGATATACACATCATGGTTTAGAACCATCATGGACATTCTATACCTACATCACTATCAGTGATTTCTTCACTTCTAGATAGAGTGAATATGAGGCATTTTTTAGATCCTAAAGGCTTGGTCATATGTGAGAGTATTTCTTGTGAGTAATTTCCTCTAGATTGGAATATCGATGATGATAAAATCCTACATATACATGGGTGTATCTGGATTCCCAAAGATATGGTAGAGGAGAAGATTCATGAGTCTCATGCTTCTCAGTGGGTAGTGCACCCAATTATCTCCAAGATGTATCACAATATGTACCAAAAGTATTGGTGGCTAGAGATGAAATGTCAGATTCCAAGTTTTATCACTAGGTGTTCCACCTATCAATAGGTGAAGGTATAACACTGGAGAACCATTGCATTTATAAAGCTATTACCAGTCCCAAAATTGGAATGGGAGGATGTTGTGATGGATTTTGAATTCAACTTACCGAGGTCACCAAGAGGTAGTGATGTGGTTAGGGTAGTCGTGGATTGATTGAAAAAAGTATCTCACTTACTTTAAATTTGAGAAACATTCTTAGTTGATGATCTAGTAAGATTTTATATCCATGATATCATATAAATATGTGGATCCCTCATACTATTGTTTCAGATAGGGATTATTGTTTTACATCAAATTTCTATAAGGGGTTATTGAAAGCTATAGGTAAACAAGTGCTTCTGAGAATAGATTTTCACCTTCAAATTGATGGATAGTCATAATGGGATATACATGTGTTATAGGACATTATCAAAGCATGAATCCTTGATTTTAGTGGTTCTTTGGAGAAACATATCCCTATCATTAAGTTCACCTATAATAATATCTATTAGTAGATGATATAGATGGTTCCTTATGAGGCTCTATATGGTAGGTTGTTTTGTTCACCCCTATGTTGGTTAGAGGTAGGAGATGTAGCACTATTGGGTCCTCATCTCATTCAAGAGACTTCAGAGTAGGTTAAATTTATTAGGAATAAAATGTATAATACTCTTTTTATGTAAAAATCTTATACCAATCATCATCAAAAACCTATAGAGTTCATAGATGGAGATCATGTTTTCATGCGGGTATCACCCAAACTTGGAAATAGATGGATAAAAAGGAAAGGGAAGCTATATCCAGGATTTATTAGGCAATTTAAGATCCCAGAAAGAGTTGGTCTGGTATCCTATGGGTTTTATTACCTAAAAAATACCAAACCATGCA
This sequence comes from Viscum album, assembly GCA_963277665.1. Classification (NCBI taxonomy): domain Eukaryota; kingdom Viridiplantae; phylum Streptophyta; class Magnoliopsida; order Santalales; family Viscaceae; genus Viscum; species Viscum album. The sequence continues at coordinate 1,909,009,058 of OY728151.1, forward strand.
CAAAGTCTTCCACATTTCACAGCTTCGCCATTATCATGATGACCCATCTTAAATTTTTGATCTTGAGGATGTTGAGTTGGATGTTGATGCTTATTTTTGATTAGTATCCTATACACATTGTCGAATGGATCACATAATATCTTTTAGAATAATATATCCATTTAGTATGGGTGATATGGAAGAAAGGTTGAGTATAGGATGAGACTTGGGAGTGGGAGACTGACTCGCGTACTTGGTGGCCAAAATTGTTCTTAGATGATGTTTTTTCGCCCTTGGAAGGTGAAATTAGGGACAACTTCTTTTAAGGGGGAAGACTATAAGAACATGGTTTTTATATGAGGTATGGTTCCTTTAAATTTTAGTCTACCTCTTTTTTGGATGTAATATGGGTTCCTAATGAGTTCATAGTTGTTTTGGGGGTGTCTGGAGCTTGTTCGAAGCTTAGAACCCCGACTAGTGGAAAAAAGGATTGGGCCGAAGGGTTAGTAGAAACCATACAAGCCAATCCACATGGTTTCCAAAATCATTAAAGAGCTATATAGTGTGTTGAATGAGATTTAATGGTTTGAAGAAACCATGCATCCAAGGGAGCATGCCCATGTGGCTAGTCTAGATTTTTAACAGATCCACTGAGTGTAGTTGGCATATGATTTCTTAGACCATGCAGTATAACCATGCGGGGTCCCCCTTAAGGTAGTGTCACAAACATGGTTGGTGAACTGTTTGGCCAATAGTGTAGTCAAACCATATGGCCCAGATATTTTTTGGTGGAATGATCATTTTCCCCTTAAATCTAATTAAACCTCACCCCTCTCATTTATCCTCCAGCAGACATGAGGCTTGTTTTTCCTCCTATAAGAATCTATCAAGCCCACTTTGCAAATATTTTGATCCCATTCATTCATCCTGTGTCTGATTGAATAACTATTCATCTCTTTGTATTCCTCTAGGTAAGATATACAATCCTTAGGATTGGTTTATAATTTTTCTCTTCCTTAATGATGTTATCTTCAAATAGTCTCATATTCCCTATTTTCAAGGCGTTCTTCTTTTATTACATTTTCTATCAATCTAGGAAAAATGAGGGGCTGATATTGGATAAGGAGAGTACTACAAGATCATGGTAGGTGTTATATTATTTATTCCTTAAAGTATTGATGTTTTATAACAATCATTATATGCAGCATTCCATATTATCCATTCATAGATGTAAATTTTACCTAAAGCGTGTTAAATTTAATGCCTAAGATAGAAGTGATCTAGTGATCCCATATTTAGGATGGATTAGGTCCCTTTATCCATTTCCACCCTTCTAGGTGTGCCCATGGTTTTTACTTGATAATAATATTAACTAATTAAATTACCAAACCATATTCTAAATAGTTTTGGCATGAATCTTAGGAGAGAGAATTAAAATGAATTAAATTGATTGTGAGTAGTACAATCACATCACCTGATTAAATTGAAAATGGTTACACCCTTGTTATAATTAAGGTCAATAGTTATACAGATTATTTTAATGATAATTAAATTATGAATTATAATGTGCATGGTGACCCTAGATAATTCTGGTAAATGGGAATGATGACCCTTGTGCATGTTATATATACATACGGGCATCGAGTCCCTATATCATGATACTGGGAATGGAATCCCCTATTTCAATGATAATAGGCATGGAAAACCTATACCATGATATTGGGCATGGCATCCCAATACTATGATACCAAGCATTCTGTCCCAATACTGTGATACTGAGTATGGAATCCCTATACTATGATACTAGGCATGGAATCCCTATACTATGATACTGGGCATGACATCCCCTATTTATGTGATACTGGGAATGGAAACCCTATACTATAATACCGAGCATGAAATCCCTTACCGCTGTGATACTAGGTATGGAATACCTTACTACTATGATACTGAGCATGGAGTCCCTTACTACTATGATACTGAGCATTTTGTCCCTTGGTTACTTGATCAGAGATATTACAACATGGGCTGAAGTAGGTAGTGTCAACCTAGTTTTCCTTTAGGAACCAAATCTGACCCATTTACATTTATTATTAATACTTTTCATTATTATATCTATATAATTCCACATTATTCAAATGGAATGTATATTTATAGATGACGTTGGTGGTGTCGTACTGAGTTGATCTCACACCCTATCCAGGATGGCGATGCTACTCGAGAAGACTATATGCTTGAAGGTGTAGATATGGGGAAGAGTCCTCTTATATATACGTGAATTATTGCATGAATTATGATGGGATCCTTTTATAAGATGATTAGGATGGAGCTCGGGATTCTTGTATAGATTTGGACTTTTTTCCTTTTGTATACCATGTACTGTATAGACCGACTGCTTCCTTGTATACATGTTTTCCCTATTTTTTAGATAAATTAAATCATTATCTTTTATAAAATATATAGTTTACTAATTTTGATTATTTTTTAGTACTTGGATGTTTATACCTTTCTTACTCTACGATGGGTTACTAGTCCTGTTATTTATATGTGCTTCCACTATCTTTTCCATTATTGATATGCTTATGCTATTTATTTATCTTTCTATTCCACTTATATGATACTCTAACAAGTGGTTATAGTCTTCTCAAAGACACACCCTATGCCTTTGCTACTAGTGAGTGGCTTTTGGAATACTGGGAGGAATGCTTGAGGTTATGTGTCCCACTGGATTGGGCACCTTTTAAGTGGAATCCAGGTTAGGACATCACAATAATAAACTAAGTCTAACATTAATCACTATTAGTCAAACTACACATTGATTAAGTTTTTAGAGTGTATTGAATTGATTCACATATACTTATAATTAATTAAATCTAATTTTATACTAAACATTATATAAATTAATTTTAATTATAAATAAATGAATAATTAGAACATACCTATAATTCTCCAATCCTTCCATTAAGATCCTTATATTGAGGAATTCTATGATTAGCCACAAAATAGAATATAAAACAGTATCCATATCTAATAAAACATGACATAAAATTATCTCACACATATATAAAGAATATAAATTAGGTATGAGTATCTCAAATATGCAACCAATAACAAAAAGTTAAATACAAATAAAAGGATAAAAATTAACACTAAATATAGAATCTTAACTCAAATCCAAACAAAGACATATCCAAAAAATTTATACTATCATCTTTTTCCTGATACACATCACCTAATCAATATAATATTTAGTATAATTTTAACAAAAGGAACCCATGGATCTAAAAAATGAATAGTATCTAGAATTTTTATATAAGTAAATAAGATTTCCATTATCTAATAAAATATAATATTCCATAAAAAACAGAGTACCACTATAAATCACATATAAACCTAATGATCTAAGGACAATCTCCTAACCATGAGAGTGAATGATTAATGAAATGACTATGTATTTACTCCCTTTTTTTACTTATCTAGTAAATTATGTTTTTATAAGTGTTTTAAATAATTTATATATTATTTTTATACTTATATTTTTTAAATGTTTAAATACTCAAAATAATTTACAATATAAATTAATCATCTATAAAAAATTAATAGAAAAAATACAAAAATTATTTTTCTATTTTCTTAATGGTGTTAATTTTATTCATAAAAACATGATATTAATTTTACATGTATTTTTTAGTTTTTGGTTTGAGAATTATTTATTTGTTAAATTTTTATATTTTTAGAAGTTATGTTTCTAGAATTATAGTTAGAAAAATTATATGGAGATAGTTTTACCTTAACCATGGATGTTATGATTCTGGTCAGTGGAAATATTTGAGTGGAAGTAGTTTCAAAAAATAAGAATAATGGAATAAGTAGTGAAATAAATAGTATTCAAGTGTGGGTATGAGGAAAAATGAACATTCAAACACTTGAACCTAGGGAGGAACCAAATTTTAGAGGATGGAGTGATGTAGATGGAAGGTTAGTTCTAGATATAGGATGTGAGTTTCAGATGAAGTGGATGTCAATGAAAACTATTTTCAAATGAAGATAAAGTATAGAGACACAAAGGAATTGTGGAAGGGTTATCTCTATATAAACGAAAGGTTAATTATGAAGTTTCATAAGGTTTTATAGTATTTATAATTAGTATGAAAGGGTTACTCAGCATGTTATGTAAGATTAATCCTGTGAAGTTTTAGAAATCACACATAGTTCATTAGAAGGATTAGTTTAGGTGGTAGTGCTCACTTGGTTTCCTTGAAAAAGTGGAGCATCATTTGTGAAATTTAGTCAGTGGTGAAACTGGAACTACTTGTTGGATATTGTAATGATTACCTATAAAGGGTAGATGGGGGAACATTTTCTTGGAGACACAAAGTTTAGGGTTAGCTAAGATGAATATTATAGTTCTAAAGGCTGGTAAATATTGAAGGGGGACCAGATAGTGTTTTCCCTATGGGGAGGATTCCCTATGTGAGCACTTTTGGTTGGAAGGAGATGTTGGAGGTTTTTCTATGGTTCTTCAAGTATGATTTATAGGAGTCCCTTATAACTCAATCGAGGAGGGTTTCCAGATGAAAGGTCCATTTTAACTCAATTTATATCTTAATGAAAGATTAGTGTGATCTATTATGGAGTAGGATTTTAGTATAAATCATGTAATTTTTTATTTTTGTTCTTTTTTAAATTTATTTCATGTGTTGTTCTTGCTTGTTTTTTGTTTACAGAAGTTATAATTTGGTTTTCATGTGTGCATTGCTGTGTGGTGACTTAGGTGTAACCTTTCCCATAATTTCCAGATACATCATAGTCACATGTTTGTTTCTATGAAAAGGATATATACATTGTTTCACACCCCTAACCACATATAATTAATTAATTACTTACTTTATTATTATAGGGGATGAGGTTATTTTATTTTTTAAAAATTTAAAAGTTTAAAATATCTTTCATATCGCATGGTTTGGCTATACAGTTAGCCATAACATGTGTCAAAAATTCAGGAAAGGTCTATATTTCAAAAAATTCATTATTCATAGTTGGGGCATAGTTTTCCCAACCATTTTGACGAACTGTTCAAGCTAACTTGTGTTCTTAGTGATGGGTGAAATATTGGTGCATGGTTTGGTAAACCATGTGAAAAATGTGTATTTTACCCCGTCTTTAAAAATTGGAAATTATAATATTTCCACCACCCTAATGAAACCTAAAACAATTCCTACTACTCCTTGTTCACTCTACATGTCCAAGAAGCTTAGGGAGGGTGCATGTACGACCCCTCCTCTCCTTCACTCTTTGATCTCCAACCCTTCCACATGTGATTTCAAGATAGATTACTACATGTTAGGGTTCCATTTCTTATACTCATCCTCTTTTATCCCCTATAATTTTCTTAATTCCATTAATACAATATATGATCAATAAAAACCCAATGTGGTTTCATGATCTTATTTCTTTCGGTGTTTGTTTCCTAGGGTGTGTGAATCCCTCTTTAATCCTTTTTTCTCCGTTCTTGGTGGTTCTACATCTTTTATCCTGGATTGAGGTTGGTGTTTCTATGTTAATCTATTTTCTTTGTTTTCTGTATTGTTATTTTTTATTTCTTAGAGCCTTAATTTTTAGTTTAAAATTATATGTAATACCTTTTTTGAATTTCAATGGTGTTCTATATGTTTATTCTCTTATTATAAATGCTTTACTTAGAATTTCAAGGGGCACTTGAAATGAAAATTATTAATAAATTAGTAATCAATTTTACAATAAAGTGAGATATTTAAATTATTTTTGACCCCATTTGGCATATGATTAATTGGAAATTTTTATTTTAAACATTTTTTGGTTTTCAACAAAAAGGGTGGGTTGACTTTTTGGAGGTTTTAGATGGATTTCCATAATTTTTTTAACGAGTGTTTTGAAAATTATTTTCAATGAGTTGATTCTAGAGGAGTCATTTAAAGTAAAAATTCAAATAACTAATAAGGATTAAGAATTATGTGACATCCTATATTGGGTGATTATATATATATATTAGTATATGTATATATATAAGGATATACACATTCACATGGAGATACATGAATGTGTGCATAAAGTGATATATATATATATACATGCAAATGTGTATGTGTATAGAAATAAACCTCCAATAATTGAGGTATTGGATTCCCAAAGACTCTCCCTTTTCATTTTCCTATGGTTTAGTGGTTTCAATGAGGGGTTTAGAAGTACTTTGGCTATTTAGAGGGTCACCACACCATGGTGGAGAGAATTGTGCTAGAAGTTTCTGGAGATAGGTTCTTAGATGTTGGTTATGTGGTTCTAGGACGCACCATGAAGAGTGAAACAGTCTACCTGGCCATGGTATTGGGCATGGGGATATGGTGGTTAATCTATGAGAAACAAGAAATTTTGAAACTCTTACTATAAGGTGTGTCACTATACAAGGTTTTTTGGGATAACTCTTATGAAAAATAGGGATATGGAGCTCACTACAATGTGGTCCTTAGCATGGTGGTGATAAAAAATCCAAGAATTTTGTGCTACATAATTTTTGATGGTCATGTATGATGTCATAGGATTGACCACAAACTAGACTACAATAAGGCCTAGGCTATGGTGATGGTCAAAATAGTTTCTAAAATTTATGAGAATGGTGGAAATGACCAATGGAGATTCAGATATCCTTTGATCTAGGGAGACCATGATGTAGTGGGTCTTCTCCAAGACATAGTGAGGATTTTTAGGATTCAAATTTAATTAATGATCTCAATATCCCTCATCTTAGTTCCCTTTTATTATCCATCAATAATTTTATGAATTCATACCCCTTAGCATATTCTTGATCATATCCTCTATGGATTTTAACCTCTTGGATCATGGACAATCAAGTCCTCTTTATTCAATGTACTTTTACCTCCTATTTCTCCCTTAGTTATTCATTTTTTCTGGGTGATCATTGTGTTAATCCCCTCTATTTTGGGTCTGAGATCTGGGAATGGTTTATTAGTGGATTAAATATGTTAGGTTATGGTATGTTTTACTTTATCTTGTTGGTGTTTCCTTTGGTAGTTGTTTATCCTCGATCATCCATTCTCACTCATAGAATATTAAAATTCTAAATCAAGGTAGGGGATTCATTACTTCTCCTTGTTTTAAGCATAATTGTGAAGTTATCCTGATTTACATAATTGGTTAATTTTGAAAATAACCTTAATAAAGATTAAAATATAATTAAATAAATAATTAGTTTTGGGTTATAATGATCACATGTGTTTAAGATGCATTATTATAATTTTTTTTATGCTATGGTTTATCATGTTTTTTTATGTTTATAATTTAGCTAAAGATAGTAAATATTATTATGATTTATGACTATATAATAAATATTAATGTTTAATTTTAATCATTATACTTTATAATTGATATTAATAGAAGTTATTCTTGAATCATGTTTAAGAAATATTATTGCTATTGATAGCTGATGCCTTATATTTCCTGTGGTTGTAACCTGTGTTAAAATAATTAGTTAATTCAAAATGATAACAAATTGGTTTTTTGGTAAAGATAATTGTTTAAGTCCTAGTGGTCCAGTTTTATTATAAGGGATATATTCCTTAGTTCTAGTTTCTAGATTCCTTGTTAAGTATTTTTTATTTTATTAGTGCCTTTTTATCTAGAATAGGACCCTTGTTATGAGATGTGATGTGATCCTGGGATATATAATGGTTCGGAGAGAGTTGGTCAATGAAACCTGGGTTTTTGGTATTAGTTGAAACCTATAATGTATGGATAGTTGGTGATATGTATGGTGGTGTTGGGGATTGAATCATGATTAATAGAGGGGAATGAAGCTGAGATTTCCTATTGTTTATCGTGATGAAAGCTGAGATTCTTTATTGATAATGAATTATCTTTAGAGTATATATGGAAGGGTTGCTTGATTTTTCCACATAGCTTAACACAACTAGATGTGTGTGTTTTATGTATATTTTATATTAGATTAATATGATTCCTAGAGTACTTGGAATTATAGAATGATAATTGATGTTAAATGGATTAACCCATAGGGTAGAGAGTTTGATGGTTGAATTGAAATAATTGGATATTAATTAATGTAAAAATGGAATGTTTAATACAAATAATTAATTTAAATTATCTTGAAATGTTTTTGTGCTTATAGGATATCTATTTCATAGAGTTGGAAGCCAAGTGTTTGAGATGTGATAACTATAGTTGAGGTTAATTCTAGGTAGTTTCCTTTAGTGTGGGATATGAGTTATATATTTTCCTTATGTTACATAATTACATAGGATACCCCACCCATTTCAGTAGGGTGATCGACACTTAGATGAATCTACAGGTTATTTTATCCAATATCTCAATTTGTGAGGATAAATGAATATGTATCCTCTCTCCCCCACTCTCTTCTCCTGGGAGTATTGTTATGACCTGGCATGAATGGTTGTTACATTCCCATATTTTTATTTATAGGTATACAATGGATTATGGTTATTTCAAGCACACATATATCTAGATATAATATCCTACAAATTATTATAGGTATTTTGTATATGTCTTGTGATGGATTAAGGTATAATACATGATTTATGGGCTATGGAAGATCCCTAAAACTAATCGGTCACTATCTCGTGATGATGAGATTATGTGATCCATGAAGTATGGGTTGTTATATAGTTTCCTTTGATGTATGTGGATTATTTAGAGATATATGGATCATGATATGTGATGTTGGGGTGATAGAAGAAAACTAGTGGGGAAGTGGTAGTAGGGTACCTTTCACTTTTATATTATGTTGTATAATATATTATTATTTCTATGCAATACTTGGTGAGAGTGACATGATGTGGAAATGATCATATTATGCCTATTAAGGTGATGATTTAGTCTCACTTTATTATTAACTGGGATTTAGTATGATTTATTTAACTTTTGAATAAGAGGCTCTGAGGAGTATCCAAATGAGTATACTTGTTATTCTCACCCAATGTATATATAAACTTTTTTTTAGGACTAAAGGAGTTGACTAGTGATCAGGATGGACATTACTAGCTCATTGAGTTGTTCAAGAGATTCTCACCCTTCAATAGGGGAGGTCCAGTATATCGAAGTTTGAGATCTATTTTAGGAACCTTCTATAAAATTCTTCATACTTGATATGAAATGAGGAGGCTAGGGAGATGAATTTCAAGGAGGCTTTACATTTAGAGATCTAGAACTATGTTACTCCTTTTATACTGCTAAAATATCATGAGGTGCTGGTGAGAGGATAGGTTACTAAGAGGATGCTGACTAGGAAGAAATTACCAAGATAGTGGATTCATCAGTATTCTAAAAATAGTAGAGCTATGGCTTGGGGTTCCTAATTATCTAGAAAGAAGGGTTTTCAGATAGTTGGGGGTAGGTCCTAACCCTCTTCATCTCATTTTTATGGGGTCGACAGCACATAATCCCCTTCCAAGTGATCATATATTGTTTTTTTCTTATGGAGGATATATTCATTAGTGATGGGAGTGCTTGAAATTTTTGAGAAGACATGTGTGGCTAGTGTTCCACTTTAGGTTCCTTTGTTGTAGTAGTATCAGTTGAGGTTGTATCAGCAAGGTTCTCTAGCCTATGAACAGTAGTTGGGAGATGAGGTTGGTAGAGGGAAGATTTTTGAATATCCTCACACTCAAATAATAAAGTAAGACCATGGAGGTGGTCACATTAGGGTTAGAGAGGTCGTTTAGAGGGATATGGTCACATGAATTCACTACTGTTACAAGTTCCAGGAGAGAAAAATGTCATTCAGTGTATTTTTTTTCTTACTTTTTTACTTGAGTGTATGCCTTGTTTGATTTAGGATCTACACACTCCTTCATTTAACCTACCCTATTTTTTTTTCTTTGGTACATGAGATGGAGAGGCTTCTATTTCCCTTGGAATTGACTACACTAGTTGGAGGTTGAGCTAGTTTGTGTGGAATATGTATAGATTACGAGTCAGTGTTGGGGCATAACTTATCTTGGGGATACATCCTATGTTTGAAGATATATCCATATAACATCATCCTTATCATGGAATTTCTATATTCAGTATAGGATATCATAGATTTATTTAGTAGGCATATTATGTTCTATGATACTAATGAATATTCTACTTTATTTATTGGATAGTGATACCCACAGATGGGTTTGAGGCATGTTTGGTCCTTTCCTTCCTTAATGATTAAATTGATGCTTATTTCATCAAAGGTTAATCTAGAAATGTTTCCATGGGTTGTGGAAGAGGACCCTAATGTATTTTATGAAGAGGTTGTATCACTACCCCCTCAACAGGAGATTGAGTTTGAGATAGAGCTACATTCAGGTGATTATTCTATCTTGATGTCTCTATATAATATGGTTCTTTCTAAGTTGTGGAAGATAAGGATATAGATCATTGATATCTTGAAATGAGGTTTTGTTCATCCAAGTATGTCACCTTGGGGTGCTCCAATTTTGTTCTCACAAAAGGATGATGGAGGTCTATGTCTGTGTATCAATTATCATCACTTGAATTAGTTTAAAACCAATAATTGATACCCTCTTCCATGGATTTATGATTTATTTGATTACCTAAAGAGATGAATTTTTTTCTCAATGATCTATCTATGATCAATATATCATTATATGTGGGTGAAGGATGAGGATATTCCAAATATTATTTTACTATATCATAATGGGAATTATGAGTTTGTTGTAATTCCAATTGATGTATTAGAAACTACAACTATATTCATTAGATTTATGAATGAAGTATTATAAGTGTTTCTAGATCGGTTCATGGTGATTTCCATTGACCACATCCTTGTATACTCCACATACGAGGAGGAGCATGCATGGAATTTATGGGATGTTTTGAGAGTTCTTCACCATCATTACTTGTTCAGGAACCTATCAAAGTGTGATTTATGGGATCATGAAATTTTTTTCTTGGGGCCTGTTGTGTCCCAGTATTGTGTAGTAGTGGATCCTTTGAATATTGATGCAGTTGTTTCTTGGGAATCACTATAGAGATTACTTAGTCTTTTAGGATATTATAGATGATTCATACATGAATTCTCTCAAAATAAAAATCCTCAGACAACCTTTACCATAAAGGACCAAGTGTCCTTATGGATTGGTTATTGATAGGTTTCTTTTGAGTAACTAAAGGATAAGTTGGTTAGTGCCCTAGTTCTTCACTTTCTATAAGCGGGAGTTCAGTCCAAGGTCATCTGTAATGCTTCTATCTTTTCTTGGTAAATTTAATTATGAATAAGGGAGTGGTTGTTTCTTCTGGGTCTTTGTAGTTACGAACAAATTATCATAACTATGCCACCCATGATCTGAATTTTATAAAAGTCTTATTTCCCTTGTTGTTTTGGAGGCACTACCTCATTGGATAATTATTTATTCTTTTCACATATCACAAGATTCTAAGTTATTTATTCTACCAATATGACTTGAACTTTCAATAATTCTAGTCAATGGAATTATTACAAGACTATGAATTCATAATTTCTTATACAACATAGAAGGATAATGTTGTAGCCAATGTGCTAAGAAAGAATTCATATAGTGGCACTATACATGGATATGAGGATTCTTGGTGAGTGATATCTCCAGGATACATATTAATATAGGAGAGGTTGGAGGTAGTGTATGTATTTTTTAGATGATAGTACATTCGTATTTAATGAAGTATTCAGAGGAGTCCCAATTAGGGTATTTTGAGGTGGAAGTTTGACATGATTAAGTTGTCTGTGGTGATTATCTTTATAGATGGTCTAAGGATGAATAATATTGGGTGTTGTTTTAGGGAATAATATTCATTCCTTTGGTGATGCATGGGGTGGTTCTCCATGAGTTCCATAAATCACCCTTAGTGGTACATACTAGAATGAAAAAGTTGTTTCATGATCCAAGATGTCATTTTTAGTGGTCTAGGTTGAAGCATTTAGAAGCAAAGTTTCCATCCCAATGTTTAGTCTACCAGAAGGTGAAGGCCGAACACCATGTTCCTAATGGTTTGTTTCCACTGTTAGATGTTCCTTATTGAAAGTGTGATGTGATTTTAATAGAATAATTCAACAATTTACCTTGATCTTAAGGAGGTTATGATTCCATATAGGTAATTTTTTAATGTTTGATAAAATTAACTCACTTTTTAGTGGTCAAAGAGTCAAGATCAATGGAGGTTTTGTTGAGGTAATATTTGGGGGAGGTGTTGAGACTTTACGTAGTCTCAAGGATGATCATCTATGAGCATGATCCTCATTTCACCTCTAGGACATAGAGAGGTTTTTATCATGATTCTTTGTCTTAGTTTTTCCTTAGTACTGTTATTCATCAGTTGAAAGATGATCAAACAAAGAAGACCATCTAGACTTCTGAATACATGTTTCACTCTTGTGTCCTAGATTTTGGAGGTTCATGGGCGATACACCTAAATTTTATTGAGTTTACTTACAATAATAGTTTTCAATCATCAATTAGTATGGAACCATTTGAATATTTTTATTACTGACCTTTCCATTCTCCATTGTGCTACACTGGGGTCAGTGAGTCATTAATTTTTATTATGGAACTAGTTTAAAGCATGAAAGTGATGGTTCAAGTTACTCATGATATGATGATGACAATTTAGGATTTTCTAAAGTCATATACAGCCCATAGGAGGATACCCAGGGAGTTCTATGTTGGAGGAATTTTTTTCTTGAAGGAGACTCCTCATCATGGGAAGTGGTGGTTTGGTCATGGGAGTAAGAAATATTCCTGATTTGTAAGGAATTTCAAGGTGTTGGATTAGGTTGGATCCTTCACATATTGGTTTGAACTCCCCCCATAGATGATATAGTTTCATGATGTCTTTCATGTGCCACAGATTCACCACTATCTTTATTATGATTCTCACATCATCAATTAGGTTGATATTGATGTTGATGATGATGTGACCTTCAAGGAATAGCCTGTATTGATCTGAACTATAAAGAGAAGGTGTTCCATAGACATGATATTCCCTTAGTTCTTGTCCTCTAGTGACATGGTGGCATGGAGAAGATAACCTAGGAACGTGATTCAAATATACACTCTCAAGATATCAAGTTTTTTTGGAGCTAGAATATTATTTTGTAATGATGTTTTGGTGATGTTGACCTTTACATGGATTATGATACAGTTCTCTCTTTCTTGATGCCTTATTTATGACCTTACTCTTATTTGAGAGGTATCTCCCCCAGAATAGTGTTACATAGTTTTGATCATCATTTCTTGAAGTGAGTAGCTATGTTCCAATAATGGTGATATACTTGAGAGATATCTCACGAGGTGGTTGTTTAGATAACCCTTTATATTTTTCTCCCATCTAGGTTTGGTTTTGATTATCGAGGACAAGAATCATTTGAGTGGTATATGATATAAGGTTCCATATTCCCAATGAATATCCCTTTTCATTTTACCATGTATTGTCATCGTCAAGGAGGGGTTTAGAAGTTCTATAGAAATTCATAGGGTCACTATACCCAAGTTGAGGGAGTGGTACTATTCATTTCAGGAAATGGGTGCTTGGAGGTTGTTCGTGTGGTGCTAGGACATACCATGATGAGTAAAACAACCTATTTGTCCATGGTTTGGGGTTTGTAATTTGGGTGGATGATCTATGAGAAATGGTTAGCTTAGAAATTACCAATATAGGGAGTGTCTCTAAAAAATGGTTTTTTGGGAGACCGACTATGTAAAACGTGGAGCTGGATATTACCACACCATGGTGGCACAAGGTGGAGAAAATGACCAAGAATTTTGTGCTATTCCATTTTTCCTCATCATGATAGAGGTTATATAAGCCACTGTGTCTTAGACCATCTTGTAGCCTAGACTATATTGATAGTCAAACTGGTTTTTAAAATTAATGAGAAAGGGGGAAACAACCATAGGATATTTAGATATCCTTTGACCAAGGGGGACCATGAAGTAGTAGGATATCTCAATAACATAGTGAGTCCTTTAAGAATCTCACTATAAATATAGGGCTCAACCACCCTCATCTCTATTTCCCTTTCTCATCCTCCAAGACTTTTCTGACTTTGGACGCCTTGGTTTCCTCTTGATTTTATCCATTGAGGATTATAACCTCTTGTATTATAGGGAATTGGGTGTTATTGATTCAAGGTAACTTTCACTCATATTTCTACATTCATCCTTCCATTAGTACATGTGATCATTATGGTAATCCCCTCAATTTTAGGGATGATAAATATGAAATGTTTGTTGGAGTAAAGTGAATGTTAGGTTTTAACAAGTTTTCCTTCAGCTTGGGGATGTTTCCTTCTGTAGTGGTTGATATTTTATTGTCCATTCTCCATTTAATAATGTTGATCTTCTAAATCGAGGTAGGGTATTAATTTATTATCCTTTTTTAAGTGAAATCATAAAGTTATCATGATTTATCTCACTGATTAACAGTGGAATTTACCTCAATGAAGATTAAACCAGAATTAAAGAAATAATTAGTTTTGGGTTATAGAGATCACATGTGTTTACATTGTGTTGATGGTATTATTCTTAATTCTCTAGATAATGTGTTCTATTTTATTTTATTTTATGGTTTTTCATGTTATTTATGTTTGCAAATTGGCTAAAGAACATAAATAGGGAAATTCTTGATCGTAAAATAATAAAGAGGCATGTTTAAATGTAATTGTTATTCCTTACAATTTATGGGAATGGAAGTTATTCTTGAAGAACGTTTAATAAATATTATAGCTATTGATAGTGGATATATTATGATTCCTATGGTTTTAACCCTTTTTCTATAAATTGGTTAATTCAAGCTATTAATAAATTGGTTTTTTGGTAAAGATAATTATTTGGGTCAGAGCGAGCCCACTTTCTTAGGGTGGTGGTATGAATTGGTTCTAGGTACTAGAGAACTTATTTACTATTTGTTTTATATTTTATTCCTTGTGTGATTATACTAGATGAGAAGCCTTTCTTTTCAATGTGATGTGATCTTGGGATGGTTGATGGTTTAGAGAGATCTGGGTAGGGATGCCCGAGATTTGGAAGTAGTTAACATATATATTGGAATGATGGTTTGTGATATGAATGGTGGTGTTGGGGATTGAACTAAGACTGATGAACCCAATTGAAGATTGGATTTACCATTTTTTTATGATGAAAGTTGGTATTCTTGCTTGATAATGAATTCTCTTTAGAGTATCGGTGGCCATGATTCTTTTTTATATTTTATTTTCCCTAGTACTTAATATAGATGGATGTTAATTGCTTATGCATATTTTATGGTAGCTTATAGTACTTGGAAATATAGAATAAAAATTAATGATAAATTGATTAACCCATGGTGTTGTGAGTTCAATGATTGAATCATAATAATTGGATGGTAATTGATGTAAAAATGGGATGTTTAGTAGAAAGAATTAATTAAAAGTATCTTGAAATTTTTATTCCTATAGGATATCTAGTATATAGTGTTTGAAGCCATGTGTTCAAAAGGTGATAGTTAGTGTTGAGGTTATGGATATATATATTCCCTCAGTGTGGGTTGGGAGTTATATATTTTCTTTATATTGTGTGATTTCATACTTTACTACACACATGTCTGTGGGATGACCAAAACCCAGTGGACACTGGAGGGTTTTTTACCCAACATCTTGGTTGGAAATAATAGATGACTAACTACCCCATCTCCCCTTCTCTCTTATAATGGGAGTTTTATTATGCAATGGTATTCATGGTGATTACTTTCCTATATATTTGTGTAGAGGGTGGAAATGTATTGTGGTTATTTCACACACATGTTTCTCTAGATATGGTATCCTAAGGATTATTATGGTATGTTTTGTATGGGATGTGATGAATTATGGTATAATACACGATGTACATGCTACGATGGATTCCAAAAACTACCCAGTTACTATATGAAGATGAGGATGTTGATGATGATATTATGTGACACATGAGATGAATATTATTATACAGTTTCCTTTGATACATGTATATTATTTAGAGTGTGATAGATTAGAACATGTGATATTGAGGCAAGAGAGGAAAAATAGTGGGGAAGTGGTATCATGGTATGGTATCTTTTATATTATGTTGGATACTATATTATTACTTGTATGATATACTTGGTGAGAGAGCCATGATGAGGCTAGTAACTTAGAATACCTTATTAGGTGATGAGTTAGCTTCAATTGCATATTCGGTGGGATTTAGTATGATTTCAATATATTTTGAATGAGAGGCTTCAAGGAGTATCATACTAAGTATAACTGTTATGATCACCTAATGTATAAATAATTTTTTTAGGACCACATAAGATGGTTGGTGATCAGGCTGGAAATTATTAGCTCATAGAGTTATTTAGTAACTATTTGGGATTTGATGTTTTTGTTGAGGGTATTATTTTTGTAATTGTGGTTTCTTTTTCATTTTTTCAGTTTGTATGACATTATGTGCGTGTATTTGGATCTTTTATTTATTAATGAACTTTATTTTTTTGGTGTTCACTGTAGGTTCCGGGCGCAGCGGAAGCGCGTTGGTGGGATTTCCCAACTTTAATTTTAGCATTGAACAACATTCAATCCGAGATCCGTCACGATATAAAATGCCGGATCTTTGGAATGGAACAAAGAACTAAAACGAAAAGAAGATTCCCAGAACCATTGAGATATGATCATCAAATGTTGGTTATAATTAATTTAATTAATTCACAAGAATTACCTCGGTGGAATTCTTTCTTCTTAGATGTCTCTGGTCACAATCCTGTGATCTGTCATTGCGTCATAGAATCCAAGCATAGGATTCCTCTAGAGGTGATCCACACGTGCTCCACGTATCTCTGGACGTCGCTGAAGGGATCTCCAGGTGCTAGTGCGGAAGAACCTTCGCTTGCGATGTCCGCCTTCGACCGCCTTGATCCGGTGGAGGATCTCGCTCTCATAACTTGAGGGCGTTCTTGGTGGAAAGAGAATTCTCTCTTGGCTTGAGAGTATTTCCAAATACGTTGTGCACAACAATGGCTCTAGAAAAGTGTTGGGGTTGTGAGGATATTTATAATCAGGTTTGAGGTTAATAGAGTTATGATAATAAATAAACGCGTTACGCATTTTATTTATTTCATTAACTCTTATTGAAACCCCATGTCCAATTATTAATTCCTTGACATGTGACCATGCTGATTATAATTAATATCATTTAATAAAACAATATTATATCCTAAAAATCCCAACTGGAAAACTACAAGGCATGTAATAATTAATACACGGCATGTACTTTTATTTTTCATTTTTCTCCACCACATTTATTAGACCTTGAGTAATGGCTATTTATTTCTTAAATAAATGCAATTGCATTACTCGCTAATAAATATATTATTTAGCCCACAATATATTCTCTCGAATAACTAGTGTTGAAATAAATGCGATCAGGCATCCTTAAATAATTATTAAACCATAGTCAGGAATAATATTTATTTAACTTGTTAAACTAATATTTAACTAAGATACATGGACACACTTAGTGTGTGACCCTCTAGGCCTCTTTCTTAGTGGCATTAGGCGGAGCCTGCCTAAAGTCCAATGTTAGTGTCTAGAAACATTCCAAGGCACCCATAGAGAAAGAAGTTAACGCCACAATGATGTGTCGCCTCCTACAAACGCTTACCGTGTAATATAATCCCTTTGTCGTGATATATCTAATCAAGCGGGTTGCATGCTAGTTCCATCAACCCATGTGCTCGATTATTCTTTCTTTGACTTCACAGAATTGAACTCGCCCATACCTTACCATGTCCATGGATTTATTTAGTCTATATCAATTCCATCAAAGGGCCTGAAATATCTACATCCATTATGGAACAGAAGGGACAAATCCTTTCTCGCATTATCTATTAATGCCGTATTACTCGTGACACACCCAACGTATCTTACCTCACTACTAATAGTGTGTCGTCACAGTTTTCGTTAATACATCTAAGTGCGCGAGTTTTAATACCCATTAATAATAATCTAAAAGTCTAAGGACCAATACACACGTTCACAGATAGGAACATACAATGAAACTATGAAATGTTGATTTCCTACTGGTGGGTCTCGTTCTCATAATATCCTCCTGGATATTACCAAGGGTGCACACCATGTGAAGGTGCCTCAAAGTTTTATGAGTCCTCACCCCTAATGACCTGTATTATTTGTGTCCCTCAAATAATATCATCTGGAAATAGAACATATATTCAAGAACAATGTTATGGCACTTCTGGGTTCTCATCATAGCAGGGTTCCGCTATGACCCTTTAATGCAACAGCTGTCCTTAGGACATTATCACATGAATTTTCATGCATAAGAACAATCAAGATAGGATAAGACTTTTATTAATTAATAAAGTACAAAGTAGTTGGTTCTAGACCACCAACTCCAACAGACTCCCACTCGGACTAGAGCCAACTTCTAACAACCTTTAACCCGCTATCCCTCACATTATATTCATGCTTCTGCTGAGATAGGCCTTTAGTCATGGGGTTCGCCACGTTCTCTTCTGTAAACACTATGCTCACATTAACTTCACCGCTCTAATAGAAATTCCTCAAGAGGTGATACTTCCGGATTATGTGATTTGTCCGTTGATGTGACCTTGGTTCTTTTTCAAGAGCCACCGCTGCAGTATTATCACAATACAATGTAATGGGATCTTTATTGCTTGGAACCACATAAAGCTCCTGGACAAAGTTCTGAATCCAGACAGCTTCCTTGGCTGCATCAGAAGCCGCTATATACTCAGACTCCGCTGTAGAATCGGTGACAACTCGCTGCTTTGAACTCTTCCAGCTCACAACTTCTCCATTGAGATAGAAAACATATCCAGATTGCGACTTTAGATCATTCTGATCTGTTTGAAAACCAGCATCATCATACCCTCTGATGACAATATCCTCGTCTCCTCCATATATCCGGAACATATCCTTAGTTCTTCTCAGATACTTAAGGATAGTCTTAACAACAGTCCAATGTTGTTCTCCTGGATCTGCTTGATATCTGCCTACCATGCTCAGTGCATAGGTAACATCAAGCCTGGTACATAACATGGCATACATGATGGATCCTACAGGCATATGGGATCTTACTCATTATATATTTCTCTTGTTGTGTTTGAGGACACATTTTCTTAGAAACATGTAGGCCATGTGACACTGGAACCAATCCCCTCTTGGATTGTTCCATACTAAATCTATTTAGTATCTGGTCAATGTATGTACCCTGACTTAGTCCAAGCAGCCTCTTGGATCTATCATGAATGATCTTGATCCCTAGAATGTAGGCTGCTTCTCCAAAGTCCTTTATGGAGAAAAACTTGTTTAAACAGTCCTTAAATGACTGTAAGACTGGTACATCATTTCTAATAAGAAATATGTCATCAACATATACTAATAGGATAACGACCGCATTCCCATTAAACTGTTTATAAACACATGGCTCACATTCGTTCTTAATGAAACCAAATTCTTTTATGTCTTCATCAAATCGAATGTTCCATGACCTGGATGCTTGCTTCAATCCATAAATGGATTTATGCAACTTTAAAACCCGTTTGGCTTCACCTGGTGTCACAAACCCTTCTGTTTGTGTCATATAGACATCTTCCTGAAGGTTCCTATTAAGGAATACTGTTTTGACATCCACCTTCCAAATCTTGTAGTCATGGTAAGCTACTATGTCAAGTATGATTCTTATGGATTTAAACATGGAAACTGGCGAGAAGGTTTCATCATAGTCAATTCCTTGATGTTGTCTGAATCCTTTAGCTACTATTCTTGCTTTATAGGTGCTAACTTGACCTTCCATGTGCAGATTTCTCTGAAATACCCATTTGCATCCAATAGTCATTACATCAACTGGCTCATCGACCAGAACCCAAACTTGGTTCTGATAAATGGAATCCATCTCAAAATTCATAGCTTCTTGCCATCTTGTAGCTTCTAATCTTTCTACTAATTCCTTGTAGGAGAGAGGCTCATCATTGTCAAAAAATAATGATTCACCATCCTTGGTGACTAGGAAACCAAATCTCTCTGGTTCCCTTACCTCTCTTGAGATCCTATGCTGTACTTGTGTTTCTAGAACCTCTTCCATGGGGACCTATGGAACTTGTTCCTATACTAACTCCTGTGTATCTTGAGCATCAACTTCGTCGCAGTTAATCTTGCTCCCACTATCCTTTTTGAGGATGTGCTCCCTCTCAAGAAATACAGCTTGTCAGGCGATAGTCACTTTCTTGTCCTGAAGGTTATATATGTAATATCCTTTAGTTTCCTTAGGATATCCTATAAAGATACACTTCATGCCCCGGGGTGCTAGTGTGTTGCCTAAGAAGGCCTTAAAAAATTCCTCGCATCCCCATACACGTGTATGCTACAAAATGGGTTTCTTTCCATTCCATAACTTGGAGGGAATTCCATTTTCCACCTTAGTTGGTACTCGGTATAATGTGTATGCTACAGTTTGTAATTCATATCCCCAAAAGGATAATGGAAGATCTGCATGACTCATCATCGACCTCACCATGTCCAACAAGGTGTAGTTCCTCCTTTCACTAACACCATTCCACTGTGGTGTATAAGGAGGATTGAGCTGAGATAGAATCCCAGACTCCCGTAGAAGATCGATGAACTCTTGGTTCAGATATTCTCCACCTCGATCTGATCGAAGTTTCTTTATCTTCTTACCAAGGTGATTCTCTACTTCATTCTTTAATTCCTTAAATTTCTCTAAGGCTTCTGACTTATACCTCATTAAGTAGACAAATCCGTATCTAGTCAAATCATCAGTAAAAGTAATTAAGTAAGAATATCCATCTCTATCTTCTACTGGAAATGGTCCACATACACCCGTGTGTACCAATCCTAGAAGCTCTGTGGCCCTTTCACCCTATCCACCGAAAGGAGGCATGGTTATTTTACCTTGTAAACAAGTGTGATGTCTATCAAGTGGTTTTAGATCAGTAGAGTCTAAATAGCCATCTTGGAAGAGCTTTTTCAAGCGCTTCTCGTTTACATGATTGAGATAGTGATGCCACAACTGAGTGATGTATGATTCATTTGAGTTTGTTTCGTTATCTATTTCCAACACTTGGTTTTTGTAATTTAATACATACAAACCATTATTTAAATGTGACACCATAACATACATTGTTCTTATAAAAGAGACAACCCTTATTTGCAAACTTGAAAAAAAATCCATCCATATCCAAACAAGATACCAAAATTATGTTCTTGGTAACACTAGGCACAAAATAACAGTTTTGTAAAACCAAAATCATGCAAGTTGGTAATGAGAGGTGATAGTCACCAATAGCCAACGCAACTAGCCTTGCGCCATTGGTAGCTCGAAGATCCACCTCTCCTCTAGAGATCTTTCTAAATCTACTTGGTTCCTACATTTGAATAAATATGTGAGCCCCACAAGCTGTATCTAATACCCAATGTGTAGAAATAGAAAGATTACACTCGATAAGAAATGCACCTTTAGCGTCCCCACGCTTTTGGGTACAATTCCTCTTCTAGTGGCCCTTCTTGCCACATGAAAAACACACTGCCACCCATTCCTTGCCCTACCTCTGGATCTTCCCCTTCTTGGAGGGACGGTGCTTGGGGGCTTCAGACCGTTTATAAGTCTTTGGCCCCTTTTCCTTGTCCTTACTTTTCTTGTTCACCATAAGGACCATGGGTTTGTCACACCCCATGTCCTTACCTACCTGGAGAATCAAGGTCAGAAGCTCCGATAGACTCTTCTCATTGCCGCTCATATTATATTTGATAATGAAGCTAGAGAAGGTCTTGGGAAGTGATGATAGGATGAGATCTGAACACAACTCATCCGGGAATTTAATCCCTAAGATGTCCAGGAGTTCAATGTAGCCAATAATCTTGACTACATGAGGTCCATCTGGCACAGACTCTCCAAGATTAGTTGTAAACAAATCATTATATATCTTATACCTCTCCTGTCTTTCCTTCTCTTGGTAGAGATCCTTAAGGTGAGACATCATGCTATACGCGTCCATATTTTCATGTTGCTTCAAGAGATCATTGGACATGGTTGATAGCATGAAACATTGGAAATCTGTGGAATCATCCATGTGTTTCATATAGAGAGATAATTCCTCATCACTGGCCTCTTTCCCAGGTGCAACTGGAATAGGCTCTTCCAGCACATACAATTTCCTTTCGTGGAGAAGGATGACACGTAAATGCCTCTGCCACTCTTGGAAATTGGTGTCGGTGAGAAGGTTTTACTTCTCATGTATAGTTCGCAATGATATGTTTGAAGTCATTTTCTTTTCGTCTCTAAAAATTAAGATGAGCAAAGGTTTAGTACTTTATTACAAAACTGAGACAAATAAATAAATTAATACTTATTAGTCTCCCACTATTTTATCGAAATCCAATAGCCCTCACTATTGATTTTGGAATATTCTTTTGACTGAATATTCTAGTGGCAAGGATCCATATTGACCTTCGCATTACCCCAACTAGGGTTGGTCAAGCAACTTGAAGGGTTTTAGTTAGGCATTCCAAATGCCAACTCCATTAACTCACAGCTCCTTAATCCGCTGAGTGGACTCCCCAATCCTGAAATCCTTTTATTTTGGATTTCCTCAACCTTTGCCTCTTGGTCACACCAAGTCCTACTGTGGCAGTCAACCCTTGATGTGAACCAAGTCAAGTCAACCCAAAACCTTGAATTAGAATTCCCTGATAATTGAAATCACCCCAACTAGGGTTGGTCAAGCACTTTGAACTATGGTTCGATTCTAACCAAGATTATGGAAGGCTATACTGAATTAATATTTCTTTTAAGGTATTTTATCCTTATACATAAATTTCCATTTTATTATCTTTGATTACATGCTTGTTAATATTAAGTGGGATATACTTAAGTGATTAACCATGGCTAAGATAATATTTACTTATAAGACGATTTTTATTTTAGTTCCATCTTGCATGCTCGTTTAATTAATTAATTGTGTGATCATGAAAACACACCCACAATAAATAAACCATGCAACTGACAGAAATAAAATAAATAGTATGATGATGAGCTTTTCTATTGCTTAGTTTATCTAGCGGTTGATAAACTAACCCAATACCTAGGGGAGAAACACCTTGAACCTTTCAGGTTTGTGTTTACAGCTTGCCACTTGTCCACCTTTGTATCTCCTTGGATTGGTTTCACCTTGGGTTATGACTTGAGCCGCCTCCACTAGCTTGGGATCTCCATCCATTACATATACATTTATCTCACATGAAGGTGAGGGGTAAAAGGGGTTTTTACATAAAATAATCCTTGGGCACGCAGACCCTACATATTAATGAAGAGATGGCTCGCATGCTAACAAATTTAATTTAAATAAATTAATTAAAAGAAACCATTCACATACAAAGGTCTTAGTCTAGCTCATGATCATCTATACATGCAACAATATTTACGCATAAATAAAACTAGCATTCAATTCTTTAATCGTTCTTATTTAAGATAAATCACGCTCGAATTAATTAATTATCTTTAATTAACCAAACCTTTTATCTTAAACCATTTTCTGAACTTCCTTGAGATTCTCATCCATCATAATTTTAAACAAATAAATTCATTTAAAATTATCCTTGTACGTAACTTGTACCTTGGAGGAAACCTGGTGAATTCCCGTTCATTACGCAAATGTTAAATTAAACACATATATATAAAACACCTATCACGTGTTGTGCCTCAGCTTTACGCCTGAACCATGGTACACGTCTCAAGGGTTTGTATAATATAATAATAAATTTTAATAAATCTGCGTAATTTAGGTGAGTACACGACGTGTAGTTCCGACTACACGACGTGTAGTTCCGACTCCATGGAGTGTACTTTTCTTCACTGTCTATACGAAGTACATGCCCCGGGACAGGGCGTGTTAATGTACTTCAGAAATTTTTGGAGTATATGGCGTGTTCTGTGGGACACACGCCATGTAGTTTTCACATTACACGGTTTCCAGCTGGGAAAGCTGTGTACGGGGTACGCGGACCAACCCTAACCCGAAGGGACTACACACCGTGTTCATTGGACCACACGACGTGTAATCCAGAAACTGTGTGCCACCTGTTTTTGGTCAACACACGGTGTCTTAAATTCTTAGAAAGAATCCAATACACAACCTGATTTGGCAGATCAATCAATGCATTGAACCTAGACTACACGACATGTACTTCTGAATACACGCTGTGTATTCTGGTGTTTTCTGTCTAGAAATGTTTGGCTCCTCCGGATGAGTTCCTCTATTTTATTTTAATCAAAAGTAAAAGAAAAATTCGTTTCTGTGAGGTGAATGAGAAACGAGGGAGGAGGAACAGATCTCGAGATTCAGATTTCCAGAACGATTAAACATGAATTGAAATAACTAAATTATTAAATGTGTAAATCACCAACGAAAAACTAAATAATTATAATCAACGATATGACCTCTATGGTACCACTTGTAGGTTCCGGGCGCAGCAGAAGCACGTTGGTGGGTTAGCCCAACTGTAATTTTAGCATTGAACAACTTTCAATACAATATCCATCACGATATAAAATTTCGGATCATCAGAATGGAACGAAGAACGAAAAATAAAAGAAGAGTCCTGGAAGCATTGAGATAGTATCATCATATGTTGGTTATAATTAATTTAATTAATTCACAAGAATTACCTCAGTGGAATTCTTTCTTCATCGATGTCTCCAGTCACGATCCTGTGATCCATCATTGTGTCATAGAATCCAAGTATAGGATTCCTCTGGCAGTGATCCACATGTTCTACATGCATCTCTGGACATCTCCGAAGGGGTCTCCGGGTGCTAGCGCGGAAGAACCTTTGCTTGTGATGTCCGCCTTCGACCGCCTTGATCCGGTGGAGGATCTCGCTCTCGTAACTTGAGGGCATTCTTGGTGGAAAGGTAATTATCTCTTGGATTGAGAGTATTTCCAAATATGTTGTGCACAACAATGGCTATGTAAAAGTGTTGGGGTTGTGAGGAGATTTATAATCTGGTTTGAGTTTAATAGAGTTATAACAATAAATAAACGCGTTACGCGTTATATTTATTTCATTAACTCTTATTGAAACCCCATGTCGAATTATTAATTCCTTGACATGCGTCCACATTGATTATAATTAATATCATTTAATAAAACAATATTATATCCTCAAAATCCCGACTAGAAAACTACACGGCGTGTAATAATTAATACACGACATGTACTTGTTTTCCATAAAACTACACGGCGTGTATATTTAATATACATGGCGTGTACTTTTATTTTCCATTTTTCTCCACCACATTTATTAGACCTTGAGTAATGGCTATTTATTTCTTAAATAAATGCAACTGTATTACTCACTAATAAATATATTATTTCGCCCACAATATATTCTCTCGAATAACTAGTGTCGAAAGAAATGCGATCAGTCATCCTTAAATAATTTTTAAACCACAGTCGGGAATAATATTTATTTAACTTGTTAAATTAATATTTTACTGAGATACATGGATACACTTAGTGTGTGACCCTCTAGGCCTCTTTCTCAGTGGAATTAGGCGGAGCCTGCCTAAAGTCCAAGGTTAGCGTCTAGCAACATGCCAAGACACCCATAGAGAAAGAAGTTAACGCCGCAATGACATGTCACCTCCTACGAACCCTTACCGTGTAATATAATCCCTTTGTCTCAATATCTCTAATCAAGCGGGTTTCATGCTAGTGCCATCAACCCATGTTATCGATTATTCTTTCTTTGAATTCCCGAAATTGAACTCGCCCATACCTTACCATGGACATGGATTTATTTAGGCTATATCAATTCCATCAAAGGGAATGAAATATCTACTTTCGTTATGGAACAGAAGGGACACATCCTTTCTTTCATTGTCTATTAATGCAGTATTACTTGTGACGCACCCAACGTATCCTACCGCGCTGCGAACAGTGTTTCGTCACAGTTTTTGTCAATACATCTAAGTGTCCGAGTTGTAATACCCATTAATAATAATCTTAAAGTCTAAGGACCAATACAAACATCCACTGATAGGAACATCCAATGACACTATGAAATTTGGATTTCCTACTGGTAAGTCTCGTTTTCATAATATCCTCCTAGATATTACCAAGGGCGCACACCATGAGAAGGTGACTAAAATTTTTATGAGTCCTCACCCCTAATGACCTGTATTATTTGTGTCCCTGAAATAATATCATCCATACATAGAACATATATTCAAGGAGAGTGTTATGGCACTTCTGGGTTCTCATCATAGCAGGGATCCGCTATGAACCTTTAATGCAACAGCTATCCTTAGGACATTATCACATGCATTGTCATGTAGAAGAACAATCAAGATGTGATAAGGCTTTTATTAATGAATAAAGTAAAAATTAGTTGGTTCTAGAACACCAACTCCAACATTCACTTCATGTATTTCATTTCTCATGTTCATCTTAAAGGGAAATACCACTCATTTATGTATATGATATACCCTCACTACTATTCACCAACCTGTGGTCGATTAGAGGTGGGATTTGTGTGTCATTATCTGTATTCCCTTATTGCTAAACCATGAGTGGTACCTTTGTGGGGGTGGGGGCAGTGAGAGATAATTCTCAATTGTATCTTGTGGTAATATTGAGACATTTTAAGTGGGTGTATATACACATATATATAGGTTTATATATATATATACATGGATGTACACATTCACATGGGGGTATGTGAATGTGTTCATAGAGTGACATACATGTATACATGTAAATATATATGTGTAAAATGATGAAGTAAATATTAAAAATATAATATTAATGTTTGAATATGGTTTGAAATATCTTTTCAAGGGTAATTTTAACATTGATTTTTAAACAATGGTTTAAAGGATCATTTAGAATTTTTTAAATAAATATAAGAAATTCATAATCATTATTATTAATATTTTCCTTAAAATATTCCTTTTCAATTGAAAAAAATTGATTTTATGTATTATCAGGAAATTAGAACTTCTTATGAATGGTTTATAGAAAATGAATTATTTACTGATTAAAGTGGCATTAAACATTCCTCATGGGAAACCCCAAGTACATGGGTAGGCTAAACTAGATCGGATGAGGTCCATTCTACTAGTTATCTGTGTTTACCTAACTAGTGATGTAGTTTTTTACATATTCCAATGTTGTGATGTAGAAATTCCATCATCCTAGTGAAGAAGATATAGTTAATTTCCACTAATTGAGGGTATCCCTAATTATTGATTTAGAAATTCTATGTTCCTACAAACTTAATTCTATTAAGGTATTTCTCCCATAATGACTATCTTAAATTATAAATTGTATATTTATTCCCTTTTACTAGTTTCAATTTATACTAACATGTTTATACACCTAAACATTACTCTGATATCCTATTTATTGCACAAGGTTATGATTTTTCTTTAGTAGCACTATTTTTTCCCTTCTTGTTCTTTTTTATAATTTACTATTATAGGTTATTTCTTCACATTATATTCCAGTTTATCAATATAGTTTGTACTCTCTTTATGTGTTTTTTGACTTTTTTTTGGGATTTTTTTTAAATAAATAGTTTTAAAATGGGTATTTCAGAATAATATTTTTATGGGATACTTAAATAAGATCTCTGAAATATCTATGTTTTTTTCGATTTTAAAATAGGTTTAGAAAATATTTATTCTTTCCCTTGTAAATAAAAAAAATATATTTCTAATTAATGTATTTAAAACTAGAATTTATAGGTTTTTTTTTGTAAAAGAGAATGCATGGACCCATTGGTGAAGAACTATTAGGATTTATAGCTCACACCCTATTTACACCACTTGGTATCGGTAGGTTGAGTGGCCCTTACATGTTATGGATTAGTTTATGTCTGCTCTTAGAGGGCATGTAGCTTTAGGATAGGAAAGTGAAATTAGGTCACATGGTTATATTAATCTGTGTATGTTAGTGTTTATTTTTAATTCCTTAGTAGTCTCATAGAGACATGCCTTTATTTTTTTAGTTTGTGTTATTGGTGGATGAACTATAACTATGGATGTTGCAGTGGAGTAAGGGGTTGTTCTATGTAAGGAAGTTGGATATGAGAGAAGGGATTGATTTGTTTAATTTTATTTCATAATTTTATTTATTTATTGATCTGTTTATTTGTTTCTATAATTATAATTCAACTTATGAATGGTTCATGTCATATTTTTATTAAAATTTCCACTACTTGTTAATTTTTTTTATTTGGGTGAAATTTTCCCACAAAGTATTATCTAATTTCCTTTCACTTTTTTACACCTCACGGTGATTTGGAATGTGCCTTTGTGATGTTTTGGGTTGGATTAGGTGCCCAATGTATGGATGGAATGGGTTAGTTTGTAAAATTTTGTTTTTTTGGGCTAGTTATTGAGTGAAAATTTCTAATCGGGAGGTGCATTGGTCCCAGTAGTATTAAACTATTTATTTATGTTTACACTATAATTATATATTCTAATATAAATAAATTAGAAAAATATATATTGAAATAAAATTGAATAAATAAAATTTTATATGAATTTAAACTATGTCTTATTATTTAATAAGTCCTTAAATATATTTATTCATTTAATGTAACCATATTTAAAATAAAAAATATATTATTTATGATATGCAATAGACTTTAAAAATGATATTATGTGTTCAAATAAATAATCTTTCTTTGTTATGTTGTCACATATTTATTTGGACTACATCTCCCATATCCAATTGATTTTTTTAAAAAACTTATTTTTTAGGTTGATTGAGGACCCAAATAATTTTATTATTATATGGAAGAAAAATCCATACAAAAAAACTACCAAAAATCCAACCAAAAATCCAACCAAAAAACAACAAAGATTCAAAATTAAATTTTAAATTAAAATTTCAAAATTAAAATTTTAAAAACAAAGGATTGGATGATAAAAATTATAGATAGGAACCTAAGGATGGTAACTTCATTTAAAATCATGCATAAATTTAAATTATGGAATGTCTCATACTGATTATTGTTCATTGACCCCGAGGCATGTCATGTTGATACCCATCCACTACCAACTCATCATCATCTCTCCACTATGAGCATTTTTTCCATTGAACCATAACATTATATCTATGAAATATCAAATAAAACCTTCACTACCATACCAATAACCATATTATAACAATTTCCATGAGTATGCTAATACACACCTCAAAAACCATAAAAATAAAACTATAAACTTCAAATTGATTGTGTGCTATGAAGAAAATATGATAAGAAAAACACTATCACTATGTGGGATAAACAGGGGAAATTCCATAATTAACATACATTCCTAAATAAAGCTCCCTGAGTTTATAAAAAAACCTCCATCGTTGATGTAAAAATTTTTAATAATAAAAAACTTGGAATAAACCATATAATCAAACAAGGAAACAAACAAAGATAACAAGGCGAGTCATTATCTTTGGATTTATCACTGAAACCACAATCACAAACCCAAACCACTAAAAACAATAATACATCATACTATAATTGGGTATTTCATGGTGGGTCAAGAAGAAAGTTTTAAGTAGAGGATGATCAAGATCTACTCCTTAGCATCAACCACAAGATCAAAACCCATGAGAAAAAAGCTAAAAACTAAATAAACCTAGAAATCTGATTTTCTTCACCAAATTAAACCCAAGACACCTAGAACTATAGCATGACATACTATAAGTGGAGTATAACATGATGGCATAGGTAGAAATAGATTAGGTAGAGAGAAAATGATCCCCTTGGATGTAAGAAAAAGAAAAAATACACCCACAAAGCCTAAAACCATGAGAATCCAAGAAAATATGAAAATGAAAACTAGGAAAGGATAAAACTAGGAAAATAAAAAATAAAGGGGAAATGTTATAAACTCAAGGAGGGTTCCATTTATAAAATATAACATCTATAAAACCCCATAAAACTAAAGTGAAAATAATGAGATGATACAAAGAGTTTAATTCCAATAATAAAACTCCAACAGAGGATAAACTCTATCATCATTTGATTAAACCCTTGGAAAGATGCTCCTAAGAGTAGATATATCAAAAGGGTAGACATAATATTCATTCTAATTGAAAATATGAACCTCCAACCAATACTCTATGACTTTTTCCATATTGAAAAAAGATTAATGTTAATATTTTAAATAAATTATTAATTTTTGAGAGGAATAAGTCAACACTTATAGCGGGTGGGGAATTACAGTTAATATGACTAAAGATTTTATAAAACACATTCTTATTTTATATAATATATCATATTACAATTTGTTTCATGTTTTTAAAGGTAGTAATATTCAAATAAAAATCATTTATGATACAATTTGGCCTTTTACAACTACCATTCTATCAGATGGCTTATAAAATCCATCAGTTATCCCATATGATACGCTCACAGATTCATTAGGTAAACTAGTTCTACATGGTATAGACCCTTTATCTTAAATTATTTCATATAATATGATCCAATATTCATCAATCACACTCTCTATATTCATTACACACCTTATGCTACAGGGATGCTATTAGATGAAGGTGTTGGGGGATTAGATTGTCTAGCTGATGAGTAGGCATTGATTGAGTATATGGTATCAACATAAACACCACAAGGATATTAAAGAGTGTCTATAATTGGTATGTAAACGTTAATATTAATTTTTTATTACATATGTATACTAATTATTAAATATATTTATTGAAGAACTATAAATAAAAATATAAAATAAATGAACATGAATACATTAAATATTTGGATGTTGAAAAATTTAAAGGTATTTATGCCATTTGACATGTATGAGGCACCTAAATATATATTTTAATGATTATGAAGGAAAATATTATGGAATCTAGAATGTGAGACAATGTCCCTTCTCATCATGTATAATGCATAGAGACAAATTTCCATTGATTAGAAGAATGAAATATTTGATAAAAAATTACCTAGTAAATAAAAATAAAAATAATTAGATTATTTTATTTGATATAACTATTTAACATAATATTTTAATTATTTTTATATGTTATCTGTATATGATTTTCCATTTTTATGTACATGACATGATTGTGTGTTAACAGAAATTGAAAAGTTTAGGAAAAACATGGATGAGCATCAAGTATGGGTTTTGGAGAACGTTCAATGGAACCTATTTGTGTCTCTATCATATTTATGAAATTATACCCAAATATACCTTGGGATTACTTGAATCCATTTAAATATATACATCATACCAATTCAAATTAGGTATTTTATAATTTCATATTATAGTTCCATTAATTTATTAATAATAATGCATTTTTTATTAACATTAATTTTTTAAGAATATTTTAAAAAACACATAATGTAGGGAGGAGTAATATATTCCACAAACAACTGGTTCTACATGTTTTTATAAGACATGATTGAGAAATTTAATTTTTTAACCATTGTAAAATTTATATTTGTTATATCTTAAGTGATTTAATTTTTATAATAACTAATTTTTTACTTTGATGCTCTAGGAGAAAGAAGTTGGTCATAAGGTTGGTCAAACTAATATGTAGTTGATATCCACAATAATGATGATGGAAGTTATATAAATGAACCTCATACAAAAATTGGTGTAAAAAATCATAATTAAAATTTTATTTTATTGAATCAATAATTTTTCTAATGCTGTTCTATTTATAGATTAAAATTAATGATATTTGTGATGAAAATACATTACTATCATTATTGGTCTCCATTAATGATACCATTTCCCATGCTTTAGGAAATGAGAATGTGATTTATGTATGATGGATGGGTTCTAGACCATCCCCATAATGAGTTGTTGAGAGGTTATCAACCTCATTTACTATGATTCCTCCTCCCATAGGTCCCAGTTGTGTTTTAGGGACAGTCTAAAAAAATGAAAATTATAATGATGAAGAATAAATAACTACTATAAAATTTACCAAAGCCTAAGGTTTTTGCAATGTTTTAACAAAATGTAGCCATATGTAAGTTTTTTTGATGATTTTCCAAATTATATTTTTGATTTAATCCTATAACCATAGTTTTACCAAACAATGGTTTAAGTTTAGGTATATACTTGGTTAGACTAAAGCATGGATATATATTAACAACATAGTCAACCTACAAACAAGATCTGATAAAATCATGGTTGTAGATAAGTTATAGCCATGGTATGCCCAAATGATGCACATAGGTTACCATTATATCCACCTTATACCAACAGTTTGATCAAACCATGGGATTATGTAAGATATAGCCATGGCTTGACCAAATCATGGCTATAGGTTACTGTTTTCCAAACTAGATTCATGATTTGATCAAACCATGGTTGAAGGTATTTCATAACCATGTTTTGATAAAATTTTGGATATAGGTTATCACTATAGCCCCCTATAGCCATATTTTGACCAAACAATGGCCATATCTAATCTATAACTAACCTTTGGTAAATCCATTTACATAGGTCACCTATTATAATATAAATACCCACTAGTGTGATTCATACTAGTGGCCTCTAATATGTTAAAAAGGAACTTCAATAACTGTATTGAAGAAAATTTTATGTGTATATATATTTGTAATGAATATATAAATAATTAAATAAAATTTATGTATAATATATACATATGTATAATTTAATTATTTAATTATTCACATATATATAAATTTTTAGTTATATATTTATAGATATGTATTTATTTATTTATTCACACACACAAACAAAAAATGAATAAATTATATTCACTATTATATATATAATAATTATATTTTTAAATACATAATAATTTAAATATTTAAATATTTAAATAGTAAATTTTATTTTGAATTAAAATATTAAATTTGAATTGAAATTAAAATTTTAAACATTCACACACGTGTGCGTCTGAACACACACAATCTGTTGTAGTCTAGTATTTGAAGTGTATCTATTGTAAGAAAGTATCTAGGGGTTCAAAAATCACTGTTGGATATTTTTTTAATATTAAAGGATAATTATAACCATATTTTTAAAGCTATGGACATAACCTATTTCCATGTTTTAAAAAAATTGTGATCATGGTGTAGCTTAACAAAATCCATGGAAATAGACACCTCTATGGCCATGACTTGGAAAATCATGACCAAAGGTATACATATATCCATAGATTGAAAACAATTCCTATAAATTTTAGAACCATGGAAAAAGGTAAAAAAACCTATGATGATGGATCATATGGCCACAATTCTCTAAAGAGATTAGGATGAAAATTTTATAGTAGTGAAGAGTACATCAACTACTCTATATATGAGCATGGTAGGGAGTGTTCTTATAGACATTACATCCTTCATAAAATAACCTCATTTGGTACTGAATCTATTAATTTTAATCTATTAATTTTATATTTTAATGATAATTACTTTAAATATATTATATATGTAAAATTTATAATTGAAACTAAATTATACTCTAAACTACTTTTAATGCTGGTATTAGAGACAAATAACTGAAAAGAACATAAAGAGAATGTGTAATATAGGGGAAAGCATGTTGACACACAAGAGTAGAAATATTTATGGATCCAACTATATATGTGTTGTGTTTTTATAGCGTGTAAGTGCTGAAATAGTAGTCTATATGTCACAGAGGAAATATTTAACTCAAAAAATTATTTCGGAACATTAAAAAGATATTTTTAACATAATATTAATATTTTTCATATATTTGTTTATGTTATTCACCATTGAAAGTATTTATTTTTATACCTATATGAATATTATGATTTTTCATATAGAAGGTAGTAGAATAAGTAACTAACTAATCATTTATTATTTTTTTCATTTTACTCACTAATAGAATTTTTAACCACCACTATACAAAAAAAAACTGTTGATATTTTATTAGTGGTGGTTTTAACCATCTCTCTCAGTTGAAAAACCACCAATTCCTATTTAAAATCCAATAATTATAATATATTAGTGGTTATAACCACTTATAAAATAGAAAAAAATCACATTTCATAAACCATCATAATAGATTAGGTGGATGTTCTATAATTACTATGAATAAATAAAACCTTCATATAATAGTATTTGACTCTATAAAATTCAATGATTTTATAAACTACTATGAATCATCACATAGTGGTTAAAATCATTGTATATTCCTAAAATTATTTCAACTAATATATTATTTTCATATAGTGTAAGACCATAGTGTTTCACCCTCTCACACATAGCTGTTATAATGCACCATGAACTCTATAATCCATCCAACTCCATTATTTGTAGGTTGGATCATGGAAATGGAATAATTACTATTCATGAAGTTAAATAAGTGGATATAGTGATGTAAATAAAGTAAAAAAGCAATGATCACTACCTCTACACACTATTAAAATTGAAAAAAACTCATAGTAGGGAAATAAAAGTAAAAAATAATGGATATATTCAAATATAAAAACTCATAAAATCTAATGGTTCTCACCCTTAAACTAACCACTGAGGATTATATTTCCATGGATGTTGATATTAAAAAATCAGGGGAGAATTATAGTTCTAGAATGAAAATTCTATAAAATAAAAACATATATTGTTTCTCTATTAGAGAGTTAAACTCCCCTATTGGGACTAAGGTTCACTTGTGGTCCTCCTCCTCCATTTATAGGACACAACATACTAAAACTTGTTTCTTCTTCATTCGTATTATTCGCTATGTGAATGTGATGCATTGGTTATCTCTCTATATGAAATGTGAACATTATTAATATCTCTACCAAATTTTATTCTACTTGGGTTACATGGTTTTCAACACCCATCCCACATTACTTTTCTTCATTTTATTTATCCTAATGGGATTAACAATTTAAGATACTGTTTCCTTTTCCATTCCAATTAGACAATTCATAAAAATAAATATCCACTATTCCTTAATATTTTAATGTGTAATATATTTATCAGGGTTTTCAATAACATTATATCACATTAGGCGCACCTTTATTATTTAGAATTTTTAATCGATATACTATAGGATTCAGTTGCTTTTTTGGATTGGATTTGGTGATTCTATGATTGAATTATGGGTTTTTATGATATGGTAATATCATATTGACTATATAGATTCAGTTTAAATTCATCATCCTATAATATTCCCCAATATGGATATATCATAATCCATGACATGGGGTTTATTATATATCATGAGAAACAATATGATGTTTTTTCCACCTATAATAAGATCATATCCTATGATATCACATATCGTAAGTGAAAAAATACAGTTTTCCTTCATTAGAATCCCCCAGAAGCATCATTTCATAATAATAGAAAGCATATAATAATAATATATTTCCCTTCATGGAACTATTAATTGAAAAAGGATATCTATAATTGTTTTTTAATATCAGGATATCATATTTGGTGATAGAATTATAGCTTTTTATATAGAAAATTATTAGCAATGATATCGATATTTCTATTTGGTTTTCCTCATGGATATTCACCAATATAGATGTAACATCCAAACTCCAATTACACAAAGTTAGTGGTTATTTTATTACATTTATATATATTAAAATATATCACATTACATAATATCTATAAGTTTAGTAGTCATAGGATGCTGGATACAACATGATCTGTACATCAATTTTGAATAATTGAAATACAATATAAAATTCACTAAAACATTATTATTCTTCTAAGATTATCCTTATATAATTCATATTATTCTTCTTGTTTTCCTAGGTAAAAAGGATACAAAATAAAGGGGTGATATGAAACACTCAGTATGGGGTAGCCTAAAACAAAACCTATTATAAAATAAATAGGGCATAAATAATAATATGGGAATAAATAACCAAATTCATGCTAGATGATCATAATATATCCATTGAAAAAATAACAAAAATTAATTACTTAGATAATAAACACACATCTTCCACTGGACACTTCACTAGAAACTACATGGTTTTACCATATAGTTACTATCAACTATGTACCAATCATTTGAGTCAACCCAAGAACAAAATGAGTCACACACTTACCTAGAAAACCCCACATGGTTTGGGAAACTTTGCACTAATCATGTGAATTCACACTATCAATAATTATACTACTATCACATGATTACTACAAACCATGTTTTAAACCATGTAACACCCAAAAATCTCCCGAACTTCAAAATAAAGACCCAATTTTTCTCGAAACCTCAAGATAACCAAAAAATAATTTAATATACATAATAACAGTGACATGGGGTGTTATAATTTTCCATTAATTAATTATTCATAATGATCCATTCAATTTTTTCCAAATTTAAAATTCAAAAACAATTATTTTTTTAGTCAAAAACTAATAAATATAAATGGAATTAAAACTATTCATGATTTTGGGGTAAATTCATTTTTATGCTTAAAGAGGAAGTTTTTCTAAAAAATATTTTTGTGGTATTAAACAAACTTTTATTAAAATTAATTTTTACCACCTATAAAAATTAACTCATATTTTTTTTTTCATATTTGGAGTCATCATATTCAAATTTGATAACATGTTTCATTTCATTTTTAGTCATAAAAATAAATTAATATTATAAAATTCCATCACCTCAGTAAAGGATAAAATAATATTAAATTGTTAGATCAAGGGGAAGAAACCTAGAATTAAATAAATGATATTTTTTTGAAAAAGGTGTATGAGGTATTTTTTGACCTCCCGGTTACCTTATCTCTGATTTTTCTCAAATTTTTACTTACTTTCCTTAAGAATGAATTTTATTTTTATATTAAGGAATTGATATTAAAAAAATTACACTCCTCTCACTTATAAAAAGATCCCTCATCAAAACCTAAAAAGATATACTAAAAATTAGAAATATACCCTTTAATATGGAATATTTACTTCACTAAAAATCATCTCCCATATTCGTGAGATTCTAGTCCCAATAAGGATCCCTAAACTGCTCATTTCCAAGAGGTCCTTCAAGTGGATATTCAAGCTCTCAATATAAGTGATATCTTATTATATATTCATATTCAATATATTCTTTATATAATTATTATGAAATATAAATTATCTATTATATATATATATTTTAAATTATTAATCTTCTATAAAGATGATATTATCCTTAAAAAACAGCATGTTCTTAATCATTCTGTTGTTATAATATGCTATTGTTTGGGTCAATTTTACCACATATATGAATTATATTATAAATTTAATGTCACGAATGATTATTTAATCATATATAATGATAATATTATATAAAATTAATGAATTTAATATTTTTTAATTATTTTTTTCATTGGTTATATACATATTTTTTTCACTAATAAAATCAATTCTTTTTATGGAACTAAAATTAAAAAATGAAAATTTTAAGATTTACATGTAAATAATCACTATACGTTATATGAAATATACCTGAGACTCTAGATCCATATAAAAAATTTAAAACATAATGAATATTTGACTTATGTAGTTTAGAGAAAATTTTAATTTTTGATCTTGGTGAGGGGTTAATCTTGAGAACCGCGACTCTTATCGTGATTTTGGGGTTTTTTTATATCTATAAAAGATGATTTTGTAGAAGGTTCTTGGATAGGTGAGTGTTTTGGGTGTTTTGGATTACTCCTAATGGTTTTAACTAATAGGAGGTCAATCACGTCCTTGTGCCCCATGCTTGGGAATTTTAGTGGGTGTTTTGGCCCAGTGTACTTCCTTATGGGAAACAACAGGGGTGAAATTACTAGGCTAGGAATTTCACTTGGTGTTTTGGTCAAGGGGGACCAGGTTTGTTTTCATGGGTTCCAAAACACATGGGATCCATGTGTTTTGGTTGGGAGTGGAATCCTTGGGTCAATGGTTCACTATATGGAGAATTTGATGTTGTTCTATGCCCACATCCATGCCCTAGAGAATGGTGTGATGTGTTACGAGTCGACCTATAAAAAATGGTGATAAAGGAGGGGGTGTCCAATGTTTTAGATATCATGTTGTTTTTGTATAGGGTTTGGGGAATAAAATAGATAAAGACTCCATATAGTGACCCCTTCTCTTTGGTAATTTTAGGTGCTATAGTGGAGGTTCGGTCATGTACGCCTGCTATCTAAAACAATGAGATGGAGGAGACCATATCTATGGTCCTAGGCATGGTGGGGGTCCTTAGGGGACACATGTGAATTCACCAAAATATAGTTTATGACATAGTTAATTCTTTTTTTTTTGTGATTTCCCCTTGGATATGGGGTGTGTTGGTTTAATTTATTTATTGATTCGACTTAATATATCCTCTCTTCTCCCTCACTAGTTATGCTTGTTTCTTATCTAATATCAAGAAACATGGTTAGGTATTTGAGTGATGATTCCACTGGAGCATGTTGGAACCATTCCATTATTATGGGTCTTTATCATGTCTTGGATAAATGATGTTTGATAGGTTGATCTCATGTCGTTTTATACCGTTTTTATGAAGGTATGTTTCCCTATAGATTTTTCTAGGGTTTTAGTTTATATTAAATTAAATTTTTTATTTAATGAGTGCCAATTGTTAGGGATTTTTCCTAGGAAGGGGTCAGGAGTACCTCTTAGACCTTTTGATAGGGGTTGGTTTCTATTTCTCTGTGATGGGGTCACCATGTGAGTTATTAGGAAATTAGTATTAATTGTTTTAAATTGAATAATTAATTATAAATTATTATAATTAATTAAATGGGAATAAAATAAAATATAAAATGTTATAAATAATTTATTTAAGCATTATGGATAGTATTAGGATCTTGTGTGGTATAGAAGAGGCTAGTTGAACTTGGATGATCTTGGGAAATAGTCATCAAGTTACTTTAAAATAAAATGACTCATTTGAGGTATGTGGACTTGACCTTTTCTAGTTCTCTTTTCCAATTGGATATTTTATGTTAATGATATATCATTATTATATCTACTTTCATATTGTATGACTTTTGTGAAACACCATGAATTTGGATGAACTTTTATCGACCTAATAGTCAACATAGACTGCATAGCTTGAAAAATGATTTGATGGTGGTGCCTTAGTCAAATGAGTTCTGGTGGCCCTCTTTATGGTTTTACATAGTGTCATGTGTTGGATTTTCAAAGAGAAAATATTATTTTTAAAATATATTTTAAAAAGGGTTAGAATCAAATAGAAATTTAAAAGAATTTTTTTAATTTTATAGATAGTTTTTAAAATGGTATTCAAATGAATACATGGTATTCTAAATAATGTTTTGATGGCATTTTGGCCAAGGTCATATTGTGAGTGAAAAAAATACGGGGACTTTTATCAATGATTTTTAAAGATGTTTTTATTGGTTTATAAAGAAAATTCGAAGGTCTTGATTGAGTTATTTTGTTCAATTTAACCTCATGTGGGCAATTCCCTTTTTTCGAAAGCCTGATTGCTTTTGTATATGACCCCTTGTTGTGATTTCCTTGTGTGATTATTATTCCATGATGATGTTTTTTATGCCTAGGGGATAATTATAGTTTCTTTTGGTATTAATTTTGTGGGTTGATCTAGATGGACATGAAAAACTCGTTATATTGTAGAGTTAGGTATGAAAGACCCTTACAAAAATCAAGGGATGTTTTGATTGGAATAACGAGGTGGGACCGAGAGGTGGAAATGTGACTGAGGAAACCATGTTGTGTGTTCACACTATAATGAGACTTATGGGAATATAATGAGTTCTATGATATTAAGTTAACTCTAGATAGGGTTGTTATGAGTTGTGGATATTGATGATTTTATGTATCACCTTAGAACCTGAATCATCTGTGTGAGACTATCATGAATATAATGGCGAGTATAGGTTGGGAACCTGAGAAACTGACCATGATTTTATGATATGGGTTTGGGTGGATGTATAATCCATGAGTTACATGTGTGATATATAAGGTTATCATGAGAAATACCTTGGGTGCATGATATATGAGGTTTCAGGAGGAGAGTATACCCCCATGTATATTTGTTTATTTTATTTTCATGTACGATTTATGAAATAATGGTTTAGGTTCTATGGGAGGGATATAATCCTTGGGTAATGGAGGCAAGATACATGGTTCCAGGTAGGGGATGCAACCACCTAGGTTTGTGTTTACATGGTTCTAGGGATGGATATACTTTCTCCAGGTGACTTCTTATATTCTAGGGTGGGTATATTTCACCCAAGAGACTTCTTATGTACTGAGGACCAGTATATTTCCCCTCGATGGATCATATGTTCTGAGTATAGGTATATTAACTCTAGGTTATTATTATGTTTTAGGGATGGGTATATTTTCCCCGAGTGCTTATTTGTGCTTAGAGAAATCTGAAACTGGATAAAGTAGGTTTGATGTTTAGTTATTGGTTCTAGGGTAGGACTAGTTCCACCTAGATGGTTAGTGTGACATGTTAATATACACCCTGAAATTGGCTAAAGTGGTTATGGCTAGGGTTTGAGGTGGTATGGTTGACACATGATTACCTGAAATGTATGTTTGATGTCCATTGCATGTTATGTTTCTTAGTGGGTGTGTTGTATGGTCACTAATACACTACTTATATATATATATATATATTGTATATAAATATACTTGATAAAAACAAAAAATAGTATTTTTAAGACTTTGGGGATTCCTGCTGGCCCCTTGGACTCACCCCTACCCATAAAGACGACATGGGTTTTGATGTACATGGATAAAACTTCATGTTTTCTATCAGGGTATCGGTATAGCTTGGAGCCTGAAATATGTTATAGGTCTAGAAGATCATGGAGGCCAAGTATTTAGTATGATGACATATGTGAGTTCGAAGAGAGGACAATGTTATTATTTTTAGTTATTGTTTAGAATGTTTTATCCAGCACGTCATTAATTTATGTGATGTCTTCTTTATTTATCACTTGTTTCTACTTATCTATTAGAGTTGTTGCATAAACAATTTTATGATTTCAATTATAAACTATGGAGTCTTGTTTGGATCCCTATTTTAATTCTAATAGATTTTGGGATGCCTTTTATATGGAAGAGTCATGCTAAATTTTTGGTTGGTTCAATAATGACCATCATGCTTTATATTAGAGGGAATTGTCTCCCCATGACTAATTTAGGTCCTCACCGCATGTTGGAAGCTTTTGATATATGAGGAGGCATACCTGAGGTCATTCCATGTCCCTATATGGGAGATATTTGGATAGTCTAGGCAGTGGAATTACAAAGCAGTATTAAAGTATATTTTGGGTGAGAAGGTATTATATAGAGATAGAGATAGATTTTTGGGACTCAAGAGGCAGACCAAGTGCATGACTAGATAACATGACATCAGTTGAAATCCAAGTTATTAGGGGATATCCAGTATTGGGACCATGTACTGTAGGATGAGAAATATTTTCTTAGACTGAGAATCCCAAAGTGGGATATATGAGACCTAGATTGAGTCATTAGGATCATCTAAGATACTAGTAAGTAGTTCATGCATCTTGATAGTGGAATTATTAGGAAGTCTTATATGAGATACTAGTAATTAGTTCATGCATCTTGATAGTGTCATTCTTAGGACATGATTCGTGCGACCATGGGTAGTGTTTTTAGCATATTTTCTTAACATAATCCATTATTAATTTAATTATCTTATAATATAATTTATTTTTTCTTGAATATTTTATAAGGAGTGATTAGATTAATATGAATTTTAGAGGCTTGTTTTTTTGATTATGATTATTATCATTGGCCACCATAAGGAAATGTTTTTTGGGATAATGTTTTTTTGTGAAAACTTTATTTTAAGAGACAAACTCTTATGGTGGTAAGAGGTGTGTGTAAAATGGTTTTATAATTAGGTTTTACTAAAAAAAGATTATAGAGATGATTATTTTGAAATGGTTTATAATTTTTGGATTTTTTGAAAATATGAGAAAAATATTTTTGAAATTGGATTTCAAAATAGTTTTTGAATTTTGTATTGGTTTTATTGGAAAAAAGTAATAACACAGCCATGAATTTTTGGGATTTCATTTTGTGGTGAAAATAATTGGATTCGAGGGGGTGTTTTGAAATATTGGGTGATTTTTGGTGGGTGTAAAATGTTTTTAATGGGATTTTTAAAATATAAAACTAGTGCCATGTAAAGTAGACTATTTGGATATTGTATTTTTTTCTAGTATGAAATGAAATCTTCAATTTTGTTATTGGTTTATGTACCATGTTTTTTTAGAACTTCTAACTGAGGTTGGAGAGTGTGGACCTAATTTGGTCCGGTGATAGGAAGAAGAAATCGGTGCCTGTGTAGATTGGGTTTAATGGTTTTTAGTGGATAACTAGGAGATTATTGGGTTTTTTTGTATATTCATAAATTATTCCAAGGATATTCCTAGAGTTCCACTTGTGGTGAAAAAAATGGATAGATATAGATGCTTGACTTTAGTAGTCATATGTGACGTTTTGGGTTCATGTATTTGGCCCCTTGATGTGTGTTTTATTGATTTTGTGGGTTATAATTCCTAGTGTGTGTTGTTTACAGAATATTCCTATGTTAGTGAGAATGATTACTTGTAATTATCCTATTTTATTTGATACTTATGTTGTAAATAACCATAATCCTAGGATGAATCAATTTTGAAACTGTTTTTTGAGATCAGTGAGTATTTTTGAGTACAATATTAAATCTTGGTGATTGGTGTTTCAAATTAGTACTCTATTTAGACTGGGTGGTCATGTATAGTCGTTACACGTGGTAATAAATAGGATGTGAGAACTGAAGATCGAATGTGTTGGTTCAGTTTGGTGAAGACACAGATACTGCTTTGCTGGAAAGCATCAAATTATTCATGGGTGTATAACCTTCATGTAGAAAGGTTTTTGGGTGTGGTAAAACCAGTTAGTGGATAGTTGTGACAATATCATATGTCTATTTAGAGTATAGAAATTTCTGGAAAATTTATGCATGGTATTAATGGAAGCCTATTCATTTTCATATGGCTCAGGATGGTGGTAGTGTGATCCAATGGTGAGTCAGATTGGAGAAACATTATTGATCATGGATAGAGCATGAAAAATAGAAGGATTAGCTGGGGATTCGACCATGTAAGTAAACCAGGATTGAATTTAGGACTATAGTACGTGTTTTAGGATAGTTCAATGATTCTTTTGGGAGGAAAGGCATCATGATCGGGAGATGTCGTGATGTGTCAATGGGCGTGGATGATTATTTTTAGGAAAAATCAACCT
This sequence comes from Viscum album, assembly GCA_963277665.1. Lineage (NCBI taxonomy): Eukaryota > Viridiplantae > Streptophyta > Magnoliopsida > Santalales > Viscaceae > Viscum > Viscum album. The sequence continues at coordinate 1,909,052,370 of OY728151.1, forward strand.
GAAAAGGGATGAATGATGATATTGGGTTAATGGATGTAGTGTATTAGAAACCATTTTTGAATCATCATTTATTATGTGTTTTAGGTTTTTAGATAATTGTACTCAGATTTTATAGTAAATTTGGTGTCATTTGGAGTAGTGTTGGAGTTGTGTAATGAAAGTTTATTTAGTGTTTGGAGATAGAACACAATGAGTTAAGAATAAGTTAAAAATCAGGAGAGGATGAGTTATATGTATAAGGAAATTAAGGTATTCTATGATATGGGAAGTGATATTGGGGGGGGGGGGGTGTTTATAAAATCCTATGCCTTTTTGATTAAATTATTTCAAGGAAAATTTGAATTTTTGATCTTGGTGAGGGGTACATCATGAGAATTTGGGATCAAATTATGATTATTGGTGTTTGGAAATATCTAAAAGATTATTTCGGATAATGTTGGATAATTTGGGAGTGTTGTGGGTTTTTTTGGATATCCCTAGAGGTTTTTTGGACAAGATATTTTTGACCATGCCGTGGTGCCCTGTTCTTGGGCGTTTTAGTGGGTGTTTTGGCCCTAGGTGGTTCCCTATTAGAAACGATGATGAAAAAATGCATAGGTTGGAACTTTAATTAGGTTTTTTTGGTAAAATGTGTCGATGTGTTCTATCATGGGATCCAAAACACCCAAGATATCAGAGTTTTATTTGTGCATGGAGGTATGGGGGATGTGGTTCATTGCTATGAGAATCTACGGATGCACCACACCCATCTCAATTCTATGGAGTGGGGGAATGGTGCATTATGAGTTGAATTGTGAAAAATAGTGAGTGGTGAGGGGGTGAATTAGTGTTTTGGATATCATGATATGTCTAGGTAGGTAAGGGGACCAAAATTCCCAAGGTCACCATGGTATGGACCTTTCTATTTGGTCATTTTAAGTGTAGTAGTGGTGTCTTGGGAATACAAATTCTATCCAAAATGGAAAGAGAGAGGGGAATATCATCATGGTAATTTTATTAAATTTGTTCCTTAGGGACTACTGGTGTATTAATCCTGGGGTAGTGAATACCATTTTGTTTCCATAGGGTGTGAGTTTTTGGGTGGTTTTACATTTTTTCACCCATCCATTTTAAACACCCCTTATCCTATTTTCTCTTCTCCTCTTTTGCAACTAACCTAAAATGAAATCCTCCCTTGTCTCCTTCAATTTATAATTGGATGTGGTGAGATTTGATTTGATTTATTTAGTGATTCAAGGTGAGATAACCTCTCTTATCCCTTACTATCTCTTCTTCTTATATATTCTCTGATCTTGGGTAACCTAATTAAGGATTTGAGTGGCAATTCCATTGGAGCATGGTGGAATCATCCTGATATGATGGGACTTTGTATGGATTTGTTATATGATATCTGAAAGGTTTATTTCATACCATTACATTCCATTTCGATGAATGTATGTTCCCCTACCAAATTTTATATTGTTTTGTTTAAATTAAATTAAATTGGTTACTGAATGGGTATAAATTGTTGGGGATTTTTCCTCAGAAAATGTTGGGAGTACATCAAAAACTTTTGATGTGGGATTGGTTTTCATTTTAATGTGAAAAGGTCACTGGGTGAGTTATTAGGAAATTGTGACTAATTATTTTGAATTTAATAGTTAATTTTAAATTATTATGACTATTTAAATGGTATAAAAAATAATTATAAAATGATTTAATTAATTTATTTATGTGTTATGGATTGAGTTAGGACTATTTGAGGAATGGTAGAGGCTGGTTGGACTTGGACGAGTTTGTGTGAAATTAACCAAGCTTCTTTAATGTAAAATGTCTCATTTTACATAGGTTTCCTTGAATTTTATAAGTCTCTTATTCCGTTGGTGATTTTTTTTATGTTGAATCATTATTATATTAGCTTAAATATTGTATGAATTGTGTGATACCACCATATATTGGAATGAACATGTATTGGCCTAATAGTCAACATGGATTGTATAGATTTCTAAATGGTTTTATGGTGGAACCCGGGTCGAATGAGTGCTAGAGGACATATTTATTACATTCTGACGCATTCCTATCATAGGGCGTGGAAAAAAAATTATTTCCTAAGTTAAAATGTAGTAATGCGGTTTAACTAGGATGTCTCCCGAAGAGGAGTGCACACAAAACAGGTTGTCACTTTAAAACGAGGGTGAAAAATGTTGTGTTTTTGAAATGAAATTTGAAATTAAAATGATTGAAAAAATATGACATTAAAAAGGGTGATTAGGTCGGGGTCGGTTTCCTAAATGTAATGCTATCCTTGTTCAATTTAATTCAAACCACTTCTTCTTTTTTGATTAAAGTGAGTTTCCACAATGGTTTCCTCTCACTTCCTTGGTGAAATTATTATTGTGAGAGAAAACCTTACCAAGATCTCGGTTTGGTCAACTCTCCTTCCATGTGTAAAATAGTTGTATTGAATATTCTTAATTGAAATGGGCAATACCTGATCAGGTTTTGTTTATCCCAAACAATCAAGAACATTCACTACACCTTTTACACGTCACTACCACAAAACTGGGCAAGGCCAGCACCACCACTTTATCAGCGCTAACAAAAAAGCACTGATAAGGGGGGGGGCTTTATCAGCGCTCAAAAAAGTGCTAATAAAAGTACCACTTTATCAGTGGTTTTTTTAGCGCTGATAAAGGCCCCCCTTTATCATCACTTTTTTTTATCGCTGATAAAGGGACCCCCTTTATCAGCGCTTGTTTAGTAGAGCTGATAAGGGGGGGGGGGGGTTTATCAGTGCTTTTTTTAAAAGCGCTGATAAAGGGTCGACTTTAATTTTTTTTAAAAAATATATATATTAATATATAAATATAGTTATATAGTTATATTGATATAAATATAATATATAAGTTTTAAATACATTTTAGATAATTATAAATGTACATTTACACTTAATATACTTAATATATAAGATATTTAGTGAAAATGGATTCTTAAAAAATTATAAAAATATTTTTAATTAATAATTTGATAATTATCATGGAGTAATAGTCATTTAATAACAATTTGAAGAATAAAAAAATAAAAAAAATTAAAAAAAGATCCAAAATATGTTGAAAACGCAACTCAAACTTCAAACGACCATAACTTTTGATCCAGGTGTCCGTTTGAGCTCTACCACATATCAAATCGAAGCCTGCGACGAGATCTACATCGCAGTGACTCGGGGGGACCCTAGTCAAGCGGTTTTAGAGGCCAAAAGAAGCCCATAAGGCCTCTAAAACTGAGTTTTTAGTCGGGGTGCTTAGATTTTTTAACATTTTGTGGATTTTCAGCCTCGTTTAAGGGGGTATTATTAGCTTTTTTTGGTGGGGACTGAATTTTTTCCAAGGTATTACATTCATATTGATATTATGTCTTTTAAATTTTATTGTTTTTTATAATTCACTACTATTTATAATCAAATATATAACTATATGTACATATTTTTTATATATTCACACCTAAAAATTAAATTTTTTAAATAAATAATTAAACATATTTACATATAAAATATACTAGATTTATCTAAATAATAACTAATGTCCATTTTATTTAAAATACCAATATATGAATATTTATATAACTACTATATATTAATATAACTATATATATATTAATATAACTATATATATATATATTAATATAAATATATATTACTGTACAAATAAATATAAAGAAATATATATATAAAGAAATAGATATATCATGAATAAGAGAACAAATCAATATAGGGCAGTGGAAAAGGCTTTAGGTGTGCATGAGGGAGGTCTCGAGATCAAATCCGGGTGGAGGAAAGGGCACGCGCGCAAGGGTGATTTAAAGGGCTAGCACTGATAAAGGGTGTAGGAGGTGTGGGCAGGCGCTGGATGTGTGGGAAAGCGCTGATAAAGGGGGGCTCAAGCGCTGTAAAAATCTCCCCCCATGAGATTGGTAGTATTTTTTTTATTTTTTTTATTTTTTTAAATTTTTATCAGCGCTAAAAAGAAGTGCTGATAAAAGGGGTCTTTTATCAGCGCTAAAAAGAAAGCGCTGATAAAAGACCCTTTTATCAGCACTTCATTTTAGCACTGATAAAAGACCCCGTTTATCAGTGTTTTTTTAGCACTGATAAAAGGGGTCTTTATCGGCGCTTTTTGGAGCGCTGATAAAGGGGACCCCCCCTTTATCTTCACCGGCATTATCAGTGCTTTTTATAGCTCTGTTAATGGCCATTTTTTTCACTGATAAAAGACATATTTGTAGTAGTGCATACTGACGATCATCAAGTACTTCACCACTAATTCCTGGTTTATTCCATCGTATATAAACCAGAAATTAGTGGAGGGAGATTATGATTATTTTACCAAGGAAAAAATCAATAACAGAATTAATATTCAAGAATGATCATTCTTGATAATAAAATCCACTATAGGAAATTGAAAACAACTTTTAAGAAGAAAGAAATTTATTCAATTGCGTCCAAGAACTCAAGCATTACAATATAGAAAACCAACCCTTCCCCAATCACTCCAAAAGTTTACCCCACCATGGTAAGGGTAATAGAGATGAATGGGGGAAAAGTAGGCATTATAAAACTATGAAAAAGAAAAGAAATAAAAAAGAAAGCTGAAAAGTTCTCTTTCCTGGTGTCCTGGAAGGAATGGGATGGAGAATGGGATGCCTTGAGAGGGTGGTGCTCTCCTCCTTTTATAGCCATAATTTGTCCCCCAGATGTTGACACGTTTAAGGCCCATTAAATGACATCTTAACGCATTGATCCCTTATTTAATATTGTTCATAATTCTCTTGTACGTGTCCCCTCATAATCTCAGCAGAGTTGGACATTTATTCAGAGAGTTATGGCCGTTTTACTCTGAGTAGTTATTCTGTCTAGTCAGACACTCCAAAACGAAATCCTCCATATTAGGGTGATTTAATGACCCCATAAACGGCCAATTAACATGGCCATTCCTTCATAAAAGATTACCCAAAACGTCTTTCGCATCTACCCACCAAATATAACAATATTTGGGCTCACTATGTATGAGTTATGGATCCCACACCAAAACTAGGCAAGACTGTAAACAGTTTTCTTGAGCCAACTTGTGAGCTTTTTTGGAGATTCCGTATGGCTGATTCAGCTTTTAGTCGCAAAAATAGAAAATGAATCCATGGATGTATAGAATCTGGAAAAAATAGAATGTTTAAATTTGGATTAGTTTAGATAATGTTATGGCCAAACTACATAAATAATTTAAAACTGTTAAAAATCCAAAATGGCCCATTTTTACTATTCAGCTCAAAATAACACCAATATCATAAAAATGAAACAATTTATCTTAAAGGAACACTTTTGTGGGTTTAAAAAAATGATATTCAATATAAATTAATTGAAAATATTTTCTCTAGAAATTCCCCCACACTTAGAACTTGGACTCCTGGACAAGTAAAAGTCAAATCAAATCAAATCCAAAACACATATCAATGAGATCTACCAAATCAATTCCAAAAACCAAAAAGATATCATGCCTCATCAAAAATAATTATTTCAAGTTCTCTGTTTTATATTTTAATATATTTCCACTTCATTTCTTATCCCATGCACAAAAAACACCTACCTCACATGAATTTTCTCTCATCTCATAAATGTAAATGTTGAACAAGGCTTTTCTCATCCAAACTCACACAAGAGTCACCATAGGATTGATAAATTTCTACTTATCCACCCAATGTGAGTCAAGGACATGTGTTTCTCATGAGGAATTTTAGGGTTGTTTTGTGGCTTCTGGTTGGTAGGATTTAGATGTTAAAAAATTCTGACGCTGGAAAAGGAGGGCTTGGCTCTTATTAAAGAAAAATTGCAAGATTATAATTTTCACTAAAATATGGTCTCCTTATCATCCCCTTTGTAGAAACTTATCTCCATCATCATTCAACTAGATCAGTATTTAAGCAGAAAAAATTTCAATCTTTTCAAACATGATTTTTCTTGAAAGCTTCAGATAGGCACAATTTTCTTTTTTTTTTACATCGGAAGCTCCAGAAAGGAACAACTTCTCTTATCATGAAAGCTCCAGAAAGGCACAACTTTTTACAGAATGAAATATTCAGTAGGAACATCAATTATTCAACATTTTATATTCCACCAAAAGTATCACCAAATGAGGTATTACACCACAAGACATCTTCCCCCACACTTAAGTTCAACTAGATCATGCAATTTCACTTCAAGAGCAGGTAGGATAGGGAAAATTGGCTTGGAATGTGGCTAACCTAATAGGAAATTCATGGATACTAGTGGCTACAATGAAGGATAAAAATCAAGATGGTCTATAATGAAAAGTATTATTTTGAAAAGGGGGCTTAAAACTAAATAAATGCCTCAATCATTTAAAACACGTGTACCCCAAACCCTCAAGTTTTGAAAGAAATAAATCAAATTCTGGTTAAATCATGCATGGTATGGTTCTCTCAATAAATGAGGTGAAAGAAAAGAATATGAAAAAAATGGTTTAGAAGCCTCACAGGAAATTGATTTCAATGAAATAGACAGTGAAATATGGCATGATATTTAAAAGTCAATGTACTTTTCATGAAATTCCAAAAGATTTGAACTCGAAACAAAGTCATTTCAGCATTCATTTAAGCTCAGTTTCATGGAATAGATTGGTTTACTCATTGACATGAGTTTCAAAAATGGAAATGATTATCATTTCAGATCAAAAGATTCAAAAACACACCAAAAACACAAAAAATTGAAAACAGGCTATTTATTTTTTAAATAAGAAACACAAAATGAAAATCCAAAACTACAAAGGTTCCCTCCCCCACAATTAAATGATGTTGTGTCCTCAATGAATTCAAGTTTATTTAACATGTAAGAAAATTTTAAAATGAATCACAACATCAAGAAAGTGTGAAGGAGAGGTACAAACTAATTTATTCGTAGTGCAACATTGAGTTAACCTCCTAAGTGTTGCACTCTGAAAACCTAAAAATAAAATAACAAATGAAAACATAAGATATTTATTGAAAGAAATGAAAATAGAAATAGTATGAGAATAGAAGGATAAAACTTGGTTTAATCCCCCAAGTGGGCCCTGGGTTATGACTGCCTCCAGAGGGGCAGTTCTAATTGGTTATCCCCAATCTGATGGTGGGTGAGGTTTCTTGCTCATGAACCAAAAAAAATTCTTCTTTCCAGGATGAACTTCTTCATTTTTCTTGAGGGATCCATCGATAAAATGCACCAAGTCTACCCCCAATATAATGAGATAAAACATGCATGGTGGGGTTATGACAATGAATGAGTCCTCATCTTTCTTGGGTTCTGCATGAACAACAACTTATTTATTCTCTAGTGGTTGTTTAAGGTATGATACATCTGGGGAAAAATCAAAGGGAATGTCAGAGTTTAATTCTATTTGAAAAAAATTAAAGTATAAATAATCAATATCAAATTATTCCCTTTCAAAGTAAGTAGCTTTTGTCTCATTTTCCTCCAAAAAATTCACTTTGATCTTCTCATGTACTCCCTCCATTAAATGTTCATCAGGTTTGGGGAGCTCTAGATGTTCTTCCATAGATGACTCTTCTTTTTCATCGTCTTCCTCCAAGGAAATACATGTATTGGATGAGTCTGAAAATTAAAACAAGGGGAGGTAATACTAAATTCAATTTCAAAAAAATAAAAATATAATGAGTTTATGAAAAGATTAACTCCCTGATCTTGTTTGGATTCAATTTCTTCTTCAAAGGGTGGTGGCTCTTGGAGTTGAATTTTCGTAGATAGAGGTAGGTAGTCAGACTCCTCTATCTTCTTTTTAAATTCCACTACTTGGTTGGTTTCTTAATTCTATGTTGCTGAATCATCTAAATTTATGATGAATAGTTGGATCAAGAAGTTCCTTACACTTATTCCAGAAGTCATCCAGATATTTTGGATCTCCCATATGAATTTCAATTGCTAAATCTTCTTCATCAATATCCTCAAACATTGATTAAGTTGGGCTCAATGGATCTTCTTTTAATTTCATCAAGGCTTCCATGGGTTCTTCAACTTGAAGGATTTGTGGGGATACTTCTTCCATCAATTTTTCGAGTTCTGGTTCTTGTTCTGGCTCTATTTGTTGATCTTGTTATACATGTACTTGTTTTTCTATCCACTCTATTGAGGTCTCCAGGTTTTGAACTGTTTGACTAATTCTTTCTAATTGGGCTTCAAGATCCTTATGAACTTCTTATTCTTGGTGTTTCACTTTGATCATTTCTTGATAAAATTCAGGAAAATACTCCTAATGTTTAATTAATTATCTTTCCAATACCTCTAACACTGGGTGTTTGTGGTTATGTTTAAGGTTTTCAATGAGATCCTTGAATTCATCCTCTGTGATGATTTGTATTCGAGCTCGCCGAATTTGTTTAGACAAGAAATAAACTTTATAATCTATAGACTAAGGTGATTCAATAATTGGTTCTCTCACTGGTGGGTAATTTTTCCATGAATTAAAGAAATAATCATTTTAAAACAACATGGAAAAAGATTTTTAATTTTTTTTTAAAAAAATTGAAAAAGTAAAATATTTACAATTAGTTTGTGGAACTACCTCCCCGGAAACAGTGCCAAGTTTGACGCAAGCCTACCATAGGGGGTGGAAAAACAATTATTTCCTAAGTTAAAATGTAGTAATGTGGTTGGCCTAGGATGTATCCCGAAGAGGAGTGCACACAAAAAGGGTTTTCACCTTAAAACGAGGGTAAAAAATGTTGTGTTTTTGAAATGAAATTTGAAATTAAAATGATTGAAAAACAATGATATTAAAAAGGGTGATTAGATCGGGGTCGGTTTCCTAAATTTAAGGCTATCCTTGTTCAATTTAATTCAAAACTCTTCTTCTTTATTGATTAAAGTGAGTTTCCACAATCGTTTTCTCTCACTTCCTTGGTGAAATTATTATTGTGAGAGAAAACCTTACCAAGATCTCGGTTTGGTCAACTCTCCTTCCATATGTAAAATAGTTGTATTGAATATTCTTAATTTAAATGGGCAATACCTAATCGGGTTTTGTTTATCCCAAACAATCAAGAACATTCACTACACCTTTTACACGTACTGACGATCGTCGAGTACTTCACCACTAATTCCTGGTTTATTCCATCGTATATAAACCAGAAATTAGTGGAGGGAGATTATGATTATTTTACCAAGGAAAAAATTAATAACGGAATTAATATTCAAGAACGATCACACTTGATAATAAAATCCACTATAATAAATTGAAAACAACTTTTAATAAGAAAGAAATTTATTCAATTGCGTCCAAGAACTCAAGCATTACAATATAGAAAACCAACCCTTCCCCAATCACTCCAAAAGTTTACCCCACAATGGTAAGGGTAATAGAGAGGAATGGGGAAAAAGAATGCATTATAAAACTATGAAAAAGAAAATAAATAAAAAATAAATCCAAAAATTTATCCTTCTTGGTGTCCCGGAAGGAATGGCATGGAGAATGGGATGCCTTCAGAGGGTGGTGCTCTCCTCCTTTTATAGACAGAATTTTCCCCCCGGATGTTGATGAGTTTTAGGCCCATTAAATGACATATACATGCGCTAATACCTTCTTGAATGTTGTTCATAATTCTCTTGGACGTGTCCCCTAATAATCTAAGAGGCTTTGGACATGTATTCCGAGAGTTATGACCGTTTTACTCTAAGTATTTATTCTGTCCAGTCAGACTCTCCAAAACGAAATCCTCCGGATTAGGGTGATTTAATGACCCCATAAACGGCCCATTCACGCGGAAATTCCTTCATAAACGATGGTCCTAAACCTCTTGTGCATCCACCCACCGAATATCACAACATTTGGGCCTAACATGGATGAGTTATGGAGCCCACACCAAAACTAGATAGAACTGAAAAAAGTTTGATTGGGCCAACTTGTTAGATTCTTTGGAGCTTCCAAATGGCCGATTCAGCTTTTAGTCTCAAAATCAAAAATAAATCCCTGGATGTGTAGAATCTTAAAAAAAGAATTTTTTAATTTTGATTAGTTTAGATAATGTTATGGCCAAACTACAAAAATAATTTAAAACTATTAAAAATCCAAAATGGCTCATTTTTACTATTCAGCTCAAAATAAGACCAATATCATTAAAATGAAACAATTCATCTTAAAGGAGCACTTTTGTGGGTTTAAAACAATTATATTAAATATAAATTAATTGAAAATATTTTCTCTATCACATTCATTAGTGTCATGTATTGGATTTTCAAAGAGAACAATGTTCCTTTTTAAAATATGTTTTTAAAAGGGTTTGTGTAAAACATCATTCTTTAAGGGATTTCATATAATTTCATTAGTGTTTTTCGGAACCCAATTTTCCTTTTTTTCTTAGTCATATAGAAATATAATGAGTTCTATATTTGGATATCCTCCTCTACTTCATAGTTGTTCTTTGATTTGGGTGGTTTGGGGATGATTCAACATGGTGATTCATGGAAAGACACCTTCATATCTTCCTTTGGTTACAATAATTTATTTCACATTAATTTTGGATTCATAGTCTGGGGTTACTGGGATGTGATTTCTTAGATAATGGAGATATATTCCCAATTTATTTGGATTTCACATGTGGATTATAAAGGATGTCCTAGGAGGAGGAAATCATGTTTCTGTTCATAATTTACCTTAAGGTATGTTGGATGGAAAATTTATTTTTGGGTTTTTTCTAATTTAGATAAAATCAGCCATTGTAATAGGTGTATAAATTATATCTTTTGTATGTATTAGGTCTTTGTGTGTGTTGGGAGTGGATAACACCCTATTTATCAAGGTTTTGATGAGAGATTATGGCTTGATGAGTTTTTAGGTGTTATGAAAATTTGTATTAAATTAGAAAATTAATTGCAATTTGTTTTATTAACTTTAAATGATTAAAATTAATTAATTTAGATTATTTAACTTGTTTTAGGTCCTTGTGATTATGGTTAATGGCTGTGTGGACTTCGATGATCTCAAGTGAGATTTTTTGGGTAGTGGAGTTAAAAAGGGAATAACTATGAATTGATGTAGGTAGTCCCTCATACATAACCCTATGATATTATGTATTATGTTATGGAATGTGATATATGGTACCAACACTGAATTTTATCAAACCATTTATTTTAAAATGAATTATTTCTTTAAAATGAAATTTTAGGACTAAACAAAGTGAAAATGTTCACGATGGGCCCTTGTGCATTATCTTGATTTCCTTGGCCACTTATGGACCATGACTTGATTAAAAATGAATTAACTATGAGACTTGGATAATTTTGGGTGTAAATTAAGTGAAATGAATGAATGAAATGTAACATCCATAGTGGTAAGTGTCATTAGTGACCTCAAGGAAAAGGTGAGTGATGATATGAGATAGATGGACTAGTGATTGGACATGTGAGACCCTTAGGATATATTTAAGACTTTGGTTTAGATGAGACAAACATTGGGAAAGTGATTCTATCCATTTTTTATTTGATTACCTAAGAGGGAATGCCTTTGGTAGATTTTTGGATTGGAAGAGTGTGTGCGACCAACCTTGGATGACCTTGAAAAGCGAGATGGGAATGATGATATCTCTTGATACATATTCCAATGAGGGTTTAGACAGTGAGGATGTGATATGATTATGATGATGTTGAGGGATGATATTACCTAAGAGTGATTGACATAGATATAGGGTTGATATTTGGATAAGGTATCCCAAGACGAGTTTCCTGGTTATGATGTGGCCTATGGGACCTCAGTGCATTCCCTAGTGAGGTATTGACTCCTGAGTGTGTGTGTATAAGAAATGGGTACTGATGATTGCAGGTTTCACCTTATAACCTAAATGAATGATGACACATGATATGGTTTGGGGGGAATGAACTTCCCACTAAGATGTTTTGAGATACATGTGATTCCTAGGAAGTTCTCCTAGGATCTAGTTATTGAGCTAGATACTAATAATTTCCTTGGACTTTATCCTTGAAATTAGGGTTGTAGATGTAACCCTGTTGATGGATGTGCTATTGGTTCAGAATTAATTTGAAATTCTCTTTGTATTAATATGTTCAATGGTTTAGAATTCCTTATACACCCTTCATGGATTTATATGTGACATGGTTTGAAATGACTTGGATATTTACCTTGTATTAATTTCTCTATTGATTTGGATTTCCCGGTATTTGATCCTTAGAATTAGGGGTAAGGGGTCCAAACATCCCAAGTGGCATTTAGTCTTTATTTTTATTACCCATGACATGCTCCTTGTAATTATCTATTAATAATGATATTGCTGGATTACTTAGGACTTACTCTTAGGAATCATATGTGGGATTGGTATTGGTTGTAATAATTACATGAAATGCATAAGGACACTCCAACAATGGTAAAATTAGGTGTTGGTCAATCTAGAGTTTTACTTTCGAACCCAAGGATTAATAGTTGTTATTTATTTATACATATATGGTTATAACTACTTATTTACTCTGATCATATTAGTTGTGTACACTACATTACTAGTTATATAAGGGACCACATTAGTGGTGCCCTACCGAGTTGTACTCACAAATCTCTCAAACATCCATGAAATTTGAGCACCTAAGTAGACATCACTAATTATAGGTTTAGGATTTACAGAGCATGAGATTGCATAATCAAGTGAGATCACTCTAATGGGATCAAAGACTACATGAAGTGATGCTTTAGTATTGAAGTAGAGCCTCATAATCTATTATTATTTTGTTTATTATATATGTTATTGGGGAAGTGGTTGGAAAAAATTGTATTTTGGTCTAAAAAAATCTTATATGATCATTTTCTTCCACTTTTAATGTATTATTGATGGATGTGTTTATTGATTCCATGTACTATAATTATTTACTAATATGATTCATGTTTGGTTTATTTTCTTATTATTTTTCACTCTTATATGGGGGTATAATCTCCTCAAGGTACTACAATAGACCCCATGTAACATCCTATGACCCAAGGTATGCATCTTTTTATGTTTTTCAAATATTAAGGGTGTAATTAAATGGGTTGAGGATTGTTAAGGGTGTTTAGAGAAGGAAATGGTTCAACAACAAGAAATTTGGAAACAAGAGCGGTTCATACCATGAATAGATATTCATGATGTTATTATATTCTATGTATAATCCAAGAATCTACATTTTTAAATGAAACAAATTCATGAAATGAAATTAAATTCATGACTTGAATGTGGTTTTTGGGATTTTATGCTGAGGTGACACATTTTTTGACATATCAACTAATCCAAAAGTTCACGATGTGAAACATTAATTCAATCCATGAATTTATTCAATACAATTAGATTTAAAACCTTGAAAAATAAATTATTTTCTCATTCACCTCATTTTCTACTACTCTAAACCCTAGGCCCCCTCCATGTGATTTTAGACTCTCATCTCCCCTTCTAACACCTCTATTCGACACCCAAACACCCATTCGATGCTACACATCAAGTACGATGAGTTATTATTTGATCAAGACCATGTATCTACTCTTATAATTGATTAAAATAAATTATATACTCAATGTATTGGTTTTATCAAATGGTTTCAGAAAAATATAATGATATTTTTGATGATATTTGATAGAATCAGCATCCAGATTCAAAAATTTGGATTCTATACAATTCTTGGACCAATACCATCATCGAAGGAAGATCTTATTTGGTAAATTGATAATTTACTAAACTTTTAGTGTGGTTTCCATTATAACTCATTCCTACCTATCCAAATGTATCATTACTAGAATGATTCTATCACCCAATGGTGCTTTTGGAATTGAATGGCGAACCTTTCCTTGATCGTCATCATTCCACTTGAGGTAGGAAGACCTTGACATTATAACATGATTTATATGGGTTATTGGTATGATTTTTGATATGTGTGTGTATACCTATAGACCTATGTTTGATTATTGATTACATGTGGTGTGTGTGCATAGCCTTGGGATACCTATGCTTGTGTTTCTAGCATATGGATTGTTCTGGATATGATGCTTATTGATGTGATGTTCTACTTAATTTATCATTTGTTTGTTGTATCATATTATGTTGTTATTTTATCTTGCAGTTGAAAATGTATGTTGAACCTAATGGACTATTACTCTCAGGGGGATGTGTCAGATTCCCTATTTTTATGATTTAGGATATCCATTTAAGAAGGATATGTCATTCATATTTTTAGACTATCCCATCAAGGGGATGTGTTATTTAGATAATCAATAAGCCTTTTGACATGGTTCCAAAGTATTTAGAGATAGTTTATAAGGATATGGAATATGTTTTTTTCTTTTGTGATATATCATTTTTATATCTATACCATATTTACTTTGTGGGATGCACCTAAATATCTCTATTTACTTATGTTAGTGTCCACTGGTGGTGTCCTACTGTGTCTTTTACTCACAACCTACTTGGGAATTTTAGTTTTCTTGTACATATCATTCTTAGGGATCTAAAAAATGGAAAAGTTTCTATAATGAAAATTTTATTAGGTTAGCTTGAGGATAAAGATGATGTAGGATGGAAATTGGGATGGATGTAGTGTTTTTTTTATTTTCTTACTCATACATTGTATCCTTTTGTTTTTTTGGTTTATCTACTGGACATGACATACTATTTCTACATGGGAAAGGTTTTTTTATGTTTTTTAATATCTGATAGTTATTATTTTACTTATTATTTATTTATTTATTAGTTATGACTTCCTTCATCAAACTATGATGCTACAAGGTACTGAGGGAATAGTCTCCCAACACCATTCCATATGCCCTCAATGCTACTTTGAAACCTCTTACTTATGGGGAGGCATGGATGAGATTATTTGGAACCCTTACACCAGACTTGGTGGTCCAGGTTGGAGTGTTATAAAATGATATAATATGACTATGTTCACTAACTTTTTTCTCATATTTACATTGATTTGGTACAAGGTATATAGGAGATAGTATGGTTGGTACTAGGGTAGGGGAACTATGTCATTTTTTGGACAGCACTATGTAGTGGACCTCTGAGTTACCATAAAGTGGGAATTTATGTTTTTTCTATTTGATGTTTCCATTGATTAAATTCACCTTTGGTGATGCACATGATGTAGATATGTTGATTTATAGGATTTTGTGTGCATTAATTCATCTTTCTAGGCATGTAAGTTTATATTACACATACATCTACTTATTGTATTAGATGAAGCCCAAATAATTAAATTCTTGTTAAAATTATGATATGTTTTTTGGTTAATTATTTCTTACATTCATTTTTAGCATATTATATTATATTATTGAGTGAATATATGTGGATTTGAATAATATGTAGGCATCAGAAGCTTAAATTGGGTTTTGGGTAGTACTTAGGGGATTATTCCTTGTACTTATGGGTATCCTATTAGGATAAAATTTTTTATAATACCCTATGCATGATTATGAACTATTAATAATATTCTTATTCAAGTATTTTTTAAGTATGTAAGATTTATCGAAGGTTTGTTCTGGAATTTCAAGAAAATGTTCCACATATACATCTCATACAACCATTTTCACCACATGTTATTCAAGAGGATGCAATCGAGTATGCTACCTTAGTTGCTATAATGGGTTAAAAAATAAAATTGATATAACGAGGACTATTTTGGATGGTAAGTGTTCAGGGAGGAAGAGCCAACATGGGTGGGCCAATGATGATCAAATATGGATGCAACTTTATGATCTAGTACCCCATACTTCCAGAGAACTTGAGACCCCATGGATACAGATAACTAGATATGAATAATAGACAAGATTTTCAACTTGGTAGAGATCCCAAATGATTGGAAGGTAAATCTTGTGACCTTAATACTTTAAGGAATAGTGGGATGATGGTGGGATATCATGTAGAAGAATGGTAGAATAGAAAGACTGAAATGGGTGACCTTAATGGACCCCTTATTCCAAGATTTATTCCATAATTCACTAAATATAGAGCATTCTCAATAGTTTATGAAGCTCTACTAGGGGTTGAAAACAATTACTACCTATTCAACACACTTCATAGAGTTAATCCACTTTGCAAAACATCTGGAGGAAAAAAAGAAATAGAAATACAAAAATTTCAAGATTGGCCTTCTCCCAAAGCATATATGACAAGTCAAAGAATTATATTTGAAAATATATACTATTTTGATTTACAATGCAATGATAATAGATAAGGACATTGAGGAAGATAAATCCACTGGTCTTCTTCCTATTTTTAGTGGAATAACAGGCACCTTCTCTGATAGATACATAATTTCTCATTCTAGGAGAAAGTATAGGAATCCATAGGATTTATTCTAGGGTAGTGGACAATATTAATTGAATATAAAATATTATTTGACTCTTTATATGGGGAGATACTAGGCTAGGTGCTATAATTTTGGGAGAAAAGGATACTTTATCAAGGATTGTCTTGTTTCTCTCAAGACTTCTTACCGGTGTGGGAATAATAGTCACCTGATACATTTTTGTTCCAAGGTTTAATGTTTCCAC
Organism: Viscum album; assembly: GCA_963277665.1. Lineage (NCBI taxonomy): Eukaryota > Viridiplantae > Streptophyta > Magnoliopsida > Santalales > Viscaceae > Viscum > Viscum album. The sequence continues at coordinate 1,909,068,926 of OY728151.1, forward strand.
ATAGATAAATTAGGATATAGTGATGATATACGACATCCATAGTAGGTTCAAACCCCACAAGGGTTGATGAACCATGTGAATCATGAGCTGCTACAGAATCATAGATTATTGGATAGTTAGGAAATTTGGTTGTAGATATGTTGAGGAGGAAAACATAGGAAGTGGGAGAACAGATGTCAAAATCTAGATATAACCTCATGTATTTTTTAGAAGTTTTGAAAGTGGTCATAAAATAGGACTGAGGTATAGTGTTGTGTGCACCCTTTGTGATCACATTCTTGTTGGTGGAATGAGAGAAGGCTAACCGGGAGCTTGATTTGGAGTGGGTCGCAATACATGAAGTGTTGGTAGAGAACAATTATTTTTTTGGATGGGATTTATAAAAATGAGGTGTACATATAGTTTATGGTTGGATGATGGTTTATTATTCTTTGAGATAGGAACTAATGATTGATTCACATGCTTCACATTGGGAATTTCACCTAATATCGACTAAGATTTATCACAATTATTAATATGAAATTTTGATGGCTTAACATGAAGAGAGAAATTTTAGGTTTCTACTCATATTGTCCAACATGTCATAGAATTAAGGCTAAGAATCATAGACATGAAGGGTTACTCCAGCCACTTGCAGTTCCCATGTTGAAGTGGGATGAGGTAAAGAAAAACTTTGTGACTATATTGTCTAGAATCCCAAGAGGTCGAGACTCCATTTGGGTGGTTTTAGATCAATTAAATATGGTAACTAACTTCATAGAGATCTAGAATATACACTAATTAGATGATCTAGGAAATCTATATATTTGAGAGATCACATGTCATCATGATTTATATTTAAGAATGGTATTTGATATATATTCATAGTTTTCCTCATAGTTTTGGAAATTATTATAGAAGGCAATGGGTACCCAGTTAAAGCTGAGTACATACTTTAATCCTCTGATTAATGGGCTATCAAAAAGGATGATATAAACTATAGAGGATTTTCTTTGAGAATTTATTTTTTATTTCATAGATCCTTTGGATTATCACTTATCTTTGATAGAGTTCTCCTACAATAAATACATCCAATATTCAATTGAAATGGATCTGTTTGAGGATCTATATGTGTGGAATTTTTATTCAACTCTATAATAGTATGATACATGAAAGTATTCAGTTTTTGGGATGATTATGTTAAAATATACCTTATAGAAGTTTCATTTGATTCAGAAATGGTTGGTTATGGCTCAAAACAAGTAGTGGTCTTATGTTGACCAATGGATATACCCAAAAAGTTCACTATAAGTGAAAAGGTTTTCTTGTGAGGGTCTCCTCAATTAGGGCATACACATATAAGGAGGAAAGGTAAGTTTTCACTATGTTATGTTGGTCCATTTGAGATATTCATACACATAAGGATGGTGGACTATTATTTAGATTTTCCTCTATGGTATCATGTTTTTTCATAATATGTTCTATGCGCCTCATATTTGGAAGTATGAGAATGATCTTATGCATGTTCTTGACTACAAGGATGTTGATATGGAACTCAATGCATCTTTTTTGGAGTGATATATTCTGATTTTGGTTTAAAGTGAGAAGGTACTGTGATGAAATACCATTACTATTATTTAGGTTCTATAGCATCATGGATGGATTTAGTAAGAAAAGTGGGAGTGGAAAGTGAAAATTATGGTGGAGTGGCCTCTATATTTCAAGTAGATATCTACAGACACTTTTAAAGGATGAGAATTCATTGTGTGGGGGGGGGGGGCTTTTAACATTCTTAATCACAAGGAAAATTTATTTTTAAGTACTTTCCCATTATAAGGGTGTAATTTAACATTTCAATGCTTGTTAGGGGTGTTCATATAAGGAAACAACTCAAAGGCTAGAAATTTAGCTATATGAGTGATTCACACTGGGAACATATATTAAAATCATGAATGGATTTTGGTTAAAAATCCCGAATCTACATTCATGACATGAAACAAATTCATGAAATAAAAGTAAAATTCATGAAATTAATGGGGTTTTTGGGATTTTAAGTTGAGGTGATGTGATTTTCGGTATATCGGCCAATCTAAAAGTTCATGATGTGAATCAACAATTCATGCTGTGAATGTAGTCAATCCCAATCGATTTAATACATTGAGAAATCAATTTTTTTTCTCATTAAAATCCTTTAATAAAACTCAAAAATCCCAAAATATCTCCATGAAATTTTGGACTCTACTCTTCCCTTATAACCCCTCTATTTGATTCATGAACAACCATTAGATCATATGCATCCAATATTATATGTTATTATTTGATTATGATCAATTATATACCATTATAATTAATCAATAAAAATTATTTATTTAATTTATTAGTCATATATAAGGGGGTTGTAATGATATAATGTGGTTTTTTATGATCATTGATAAAATAGTAATCCAAATTCAAGGATTTGGCTTATGTGCAATGCTTAGACCAAGACCATTTTCAGAAGTGGGTCTTCTTTGGTAAGTTGAAATTTTCCTAAATTTTTTGCTATGGTTCCTCTCCTACCTTAATTCTAGAGTTATAAACATGATATAGTAGGAATGGTTATTTGATATTATGGTTCTTATAGACTTGGATGATGATCATTATTGTTGCAAATGATGCACGAATCCCTTGAATTTAGTGAATGTTTTATCTGATTTATTTGAATGCTTATTGGAATGTGTGTCTTTCACTAGAGACTTTTTTTATTCTTTATAACATGTGGTGTGCATGTGTATCCCTAGGAGGCCGATTCTTGTTCATATTTAATTTGGATTGTTTTAGTTATGTTGATTTTTTATTTGATGTGATGTTTGATCTATCATTTTTATATTTTATTATATTATTTTGTTCTTATGTATTTTATTTGTGTGTATAGGTTGAGCCTCATTTACTATTCCTATGAGGGGGTGTGTTAGACACATTTTCATCATGCTATGAGATATCCATTTATAAGGGATATTTATGTTGTGTTTTTGGACTATCCCATTGAGGGGGATATGTTAGGTAACTATTTTTTGTCCCTTCTATCATGGTATTGATGAATGTAGACCCAATATTTGAGGACCCAAAATATTTTTTGTGCTTTTTGGATATATCCTTGTCATATATATACCATTTTTACTTCATTTAATGCACTTATATGTCTTTATACTCTTATATTAATTTCCATTAGTGGTGTCATAATGAGTCTTGTACTCACACCCTGCCCAGGAATTTCTACACACTTGTAGATTTAATTATTAGGGATTTAGTGAAGGGAAAGGGCCTTCTGGTTGACAATTGAGCATGTTAGTAGGAGTATGCAAATGATTCTGGATAGATCTCATGACAGATGCTACTATTTTTTATTATTGGATTACCCATACAATGGATCCCTGTGTTTGGTTTTGGTTTATCTACTTGACATGTCATACTATTACTACATGGGATGAGTTTTATTTATATTTTTTCCTATAATGATGGTTATTCATTTATTCATTATTTATTTATTTATTTGTTATTTCTTCTTTTATAATACTACGATCTTACCTGAAACTAAAAATATAGTCTCCCCATGTCATTCCATAGGCCCCCTCCTCTAGTAAACAACCTATTGCATATTGGGAGGTACGTATAAGGTCACATGGATCCCCCAGATCATACATGGAGGTTCATGTTAGGTTTTTTCAATCCCACTACTATTTGAAAATATCTAGAATACATGGAGGTGCACCTATGGTCCTAGTGGCTCTCTGATCCAGATACTAATTAGTGGTATCAGGATTAAGATGTTATAAAGTGGTATCAGAGCTTTTTGGTGACCAATATAAATAGCTTTTATCAGAGTTTTTGTTTTATCATACTATTTATAGAGATAATCTATAGGTGACATAGGAATGTATTAGAGATTATGATGGATATCATACTAGTTCATCGCGAAAACCCTAACACATAGGAAATATAGGTTACTGGGGGTATGGGATTTCTATTCTTGGTTTTCCAATGTAATAACTATATGATTTTAAAGTTGTGTGACAAACTTTTATTTTTGGATTTAGGATTTATTTTGGATTTGGATATTTTTCCATTAGAAAGAGGGATATATACATAAATTATTATGACCACGTATGATTCACATGAAATATGCCTAAATGTGTGTTATTTATATAACTGAAGATAGAGGGTTTAGTTTTTTAATTTTTAATAATAAATTATACAATGTTATATTGTATAACATGTTGGTTTCATTATACTTAGCTAAACCATGATATATTTATTTTATGACATGTCATATGGATCTTGAATCGAGCTTTTAAATGGATATTATTTTTCATTCCCTTATTATAAGGTATTTATAGTGACCCAAGTAAATCTATATTTGATTTATATGCCTTAGTGATGAACCCCTTGTGAGTGGTTCTCATACTAGTTATGAAAGAAATGGGATCAGTTTTTCAATGTGTCAAAAAAAACTATATGGTTATTTCCCATATAGTTTCTTGGTTTCATTATACTTAACCAAACTATATGATTATGGTTTACTCAACAAATACTGTGGTAAGTAAATCCTATTATATAAAATATAGTGTACCTGGACTAGAATATTATCCTTTAAGGGGTCGATCCTGCATGTAGAGACTTAAGGAGGATAAGTATGAGATCATTATTCTTGAGGGGGTAGTCTCATATGAAGACGAACAATGAGAATCTTTATTTTAGTGGGTTGAGAATTTGGAATCTAATGCCTGGGATGTGTTTGAGATATGAAAAAGGGTGTTTTGTAATACAAGTTTCCATGTGATGTTAAATATTGGAATATAGAGGTGTTTTCTGTGAGTTGTGACCTATGTGATATGTGACAATTCACTAGTAAAAAAAATTCATTTTTCACAAATCATTTTTAATGTTGGTTATATATAAACGATGTGTAAAATAATAATTTGATGCTTTTCACATCATTTGAAACCTATTTTTGTTAGGAAAGTTGTCATTCATTTCCAAGTCTATCCATTTGCATGACCACATGACCAACATCATCATTCATCCCCCCTCACTGAACACTCACCTACTTTGCTTCTCAATAGTTTGCCACCATATCTATTTTATCACATGCCACCATTAACCCATAGAAAATTCTTCTATCACATCTCTTAAAACTCTATTTATTGTCAATCCGTAATTATGCCCACAACTACCATTAAGAATGAGAAAAAACATACAATATTTAAATGATTATAAATTTTATTTTTTTTAAAATGTTGGAAACCCACGGGCTTATGTGGGGTAGGGCAGGAATGAAATTTTTTGTTTGCATTATATATGGGATTTTTCATAAAAACCCACACGACCTCAAACTCATGAGGGCTTAGACCACCCCTCCCATTTTTTATTACTATTCATGTCTCCTTCTCAATTGTTTCTATTCCTATATCCATTTATGGTTGTGTTTATTTTTTACCCATTTTCTATTTATTCAATTTATTTTAATTTGTGTTTTGGTTCCAATTTTCTATTGATATTGCATTATCTTTGAATTGGCATCCACCGTCGTGTGCTATCCACCATCAACCATCATCGGCCATCACTTGCACATTCTTCTCATTGGGTTTTCCTTATCAACTTTCTTAGTTATGATTTCCAATTAAGGGTTGTGTTTATTGTTTCTATTTTCCAGGCATCCAAGATATTTTCATTTATATTTTCAGTTCCAATATTCCATTTATGTCACTTTTTCTTTCATTCAGAATCCACCATCACTGTCCACTATCACCTATCGTTGGTTTCTGATCGTGTATTCTTAAGATTGGTGTATCATTCCTAATCACCACAATTCCAATATAAATTTATGGTTTCTGTTTATTGTTATTATTTTATATAAATCCAAGATATTTTCATTTGTATTTTCTGTTCGATTTTTCTTTTGATGTCTCTTCATCTTCACAATCTTTATTTGAAGTTATAATTTTTATCACATCTTATATATTTTTTAATTTTTAAATGTTTGTATTTAGTTTAAGGTTTGTGTTTTTTTATTATATAAGGATAATTTGGTATGTTAAAAGTTATATTTTTTTATCAAATATGTTGTTTTTTTGTGAAATATTTTATTATTATTTTATTATTATTTATAAAAGTATATTTTAAATTAAATTTGAAAATATAATAACTTATTTTCAATTTTTGAAATTATTTATAGATAATAATGATTTGAAGTTGGATTATTACATTGTAAACAAGTATTTAATATGAGGATTGTGTCGATGATTTTTCATAATTTTCTAAAGAAATTTTCTAAAAAATTACATGTTTTTTTATCCATGCCTAAAATGTTTAAATATGATGATGTTGAAAAGTAGAAAGATTAAAGATCATTTAATTTTTCATGGTTTTAATCTGTGTTACTATTCTTGGATTTGGTATGGTGAAAAAAGGAATAATTATGGATCTATTGATGATGATGGTTTTCAAGATGATAAGTCTGATCAGATTGGTGAAATGATTCATGATAATATAATAGAGGTACTTGAGAATGAACTAAAAACTGAGTAGATACTGAATAAACATTGTGTCTAGGATTTACAGAATTTACAGTTTTATCAATGTTGTTAAGATTGATTAACTTGAATGTGAAAAATGGATTGAGTGATAATATTTTTATAGATTTTCTAAAACTATTTAATCAAATACTTTATAAAGAAAATGAATTTCTAGATTCAAATTATAAATCAAAGAAATTATTATTCCAAAGGGGTTTGTGGTATGCAAAAAATACATGCCTTACTGAATGATTTTGTGAAATATTAGAAGTAATATGAATGTCTTTCAGAGTGTCCTATTGTGGGGAATCTTGGTATAAGTTGAAAGAAAACTCAAAGGCTTCTTTATCAGTTACATAAACTCCTACTACGGAAATTTGGTATCTTTATATAATTCCTCATTTGGAAAATTTATTTTCAAATTCAAATAATGAAATAATATTAAGATGGAATGAAAATTAGTGGATATGTGATGGAAAATTACATCATAAAACTGATTTTCCATAATTTAAGAACATTGATCAATAGTTTCCTATATTCAAAAATGATGTTCAAAATCTCAAACTTGGACTATGAATAGATAGAATAAATCCATATGGAATTCTTAGGAGCACACATAGATCATGGCCTATTTTATTGGTAATTTAAAATTTACTTCTTAATTTTTTTTATGAAGCCAAGATATATCATGTTGAGTTTAATGATATCTAGACCAAGACAAAACATAAGTGATATTGATTCTTATCAAGGCCTTTGGGTCACCTTATGTCCTTATGGACACCCCAAGGCCTTCGGGCCACATGAATGAAGATGTACCAGTCAAACTACATGGGACATGGCTTTAGACGAGGATTTAGGGCATGCACATTCACTAGAGTAGAGCTAACTAAAATTTTAAGAATGAGAGGGTATGTATTTTCCATCAGTATCAGGCCTGTGCAGCTTTGCATAAGATATCTAGCCAACTAGCCTTGCAAAGGTGGAGTGCTGATATCATGACATATGATAGGGAGGATCAATTCCAAGTTGTCTTGTCTGTGTTATTTCCTCTAAGGCCTATGGGTCATGTAATTTTCTCTAAGACTTTGGGCATTTTAAGTGTTCCACCTCACCCCTTGAAAGGTATATTATCAAAAATAATAAAAATTGAAGGGCTTCGGGCCATTCCGACTAAATGTTAATGAGATAAAGGTTTTAGGGTGTATGATTCTTATAAAATGAAACATTTTCAACTCCATGAAATGATTATGTCACTATCAATGACTTTCTAACATATAGAATTTTTTCTAGGTATAGTGTTAAGGGGAATAAATCTTGTCCAATTTTTGAACAACAACCTTAATTTTATCAACTGCAACATGGGAGAAAAAAATATACATGGGTCTTAAGAGGTTTTTGTATATGGTTAAATCTTATAAAAAATTATGAAAGGAATTCAATGGATCATAAGAATATTATATTTCTCGAAAAACTTTTTCCACCGATTAATATTTTAAGAGGGTGAAAATAATTGATGTCACATTTGGAAAGACACAAAAATATGGTAATGATAGATATATTTGGAAGAAATGATCAATATTTTTTGAGCTACCATATTAGATATGCAACAACCCTACTTTTTACTACACAATTAAACATAATTTATTACATAAACTTCAATTGATACAACATATAATATCGAGAGGTATAGTGTATTTGGGGCTTAGGATCATTACATAACAACTTAAAACAAGAAATACAACATCTTTATTGAAAAATTCCTTTACATGACCACTATATTCCCTCGTACTTAGCATTGCATGGGATAACCTGAGGACATGCATAAGAAAAGGGTGAGATATAAATCCTAGTAAGGAAATAATCATGGAACAACATGAGGAATACAATACATGTTAGAAAATAGGCATATCAATATATCACAATAGAATCACAAACATAAAGGCATGACAAAGCATGATAATCATAACATGGAAATGTGGCAACAACACTTAACATGGAATTAGCATGAGCCAAGGCTCATTGCACATGGAGCATGAGTAAAAACTCATTGCACATGAAGAACAATTAAAACCTCATTGCACTTTAATTAGCATGATTCAACACCCATTGCACATGACGTATCATGATACTATACTTTACCCAATGCATTGGAGTGCTAAAAGGGAACACCCTTCTTAAACATTTCATTTCATTCATAAGTGTGCCACATGGATCATATAACATGGATTCATTAAACATAATAATTTATTCCACGATAAAGGAATGTGCAAATATAACATTTACACATTGAAATCACAATATATCATTTCAAAATATTGATAAAAATCAAAACTTTTATCAACCTATTTTCAAAAACAATTAAAATGTTAAATAAAGATATTTTTGAATCAAAGTGTCCCATACCACTTTGAAGTTTTTGAAAGAAATTTCAATTTCAAAAAATTAATGTACATATGAATAAATCCTTAAAACCACATTTAAAACATGGACATTAATGTGAAAGATTTATAAGAATAAACATTTAAAACATGTAAAATGATATTTTATTTAAAGTGTTTTTAACAAAATGAGAGTTCCTAGAATACAAATAATTGAGGAATAACATTTAATCACAACTTAATAATATCATGATAATAAAGGTATTCATGATATAATATGCCAAAATACAGTATATAAACCATATAAGAGTGAATTGGTGCATATCAACAATGAAGTCTCAATGGAAATTTAAATTGAGATGAAATCCCTTATAAAGAAGGTATCCTTAGATTAAGGATAAATAAATTACATAATTATGTGTGAAAAATATAAATACACCAAATATAAGTGGATAATAAGTGTAAAAAATTCAAAGTTTATTCACACATATTCATAGAATGACATAATCAAGAAGTAGATGTTTAATCCAAAAATTGAAATTGGGTTAAGAATTTTTCTTATAGAAATTCGACAGCCTAACAACATCACTTTAAAATTCAGAAAATACGTTTATGAGAGAGAAAAGGATATATCATCACTTGGAAATAAAATTTACATCAATAAGGATATATAATAACATATCCCAACATAATAATATGTAAATTAAAAGACATACAAAAAGAAGTCTTTTAACAAGAGGAGGGTGAAAGGTTCCCTTATCGATTTGATAACTTACAAAACATAAACCCCACGAAATAATGATCACACAATGAATATGTAAATACCCATAAATTAAATTATATTACACAAATAATACAATAATGGGCAGTATATCCACCACACAAAAGGAAATAGTGGCTAATATAGCAGGAATCTCATGGGAATAAAAAGTGAGATGAAAAACCCTTACCACGTTGTAATCAATTGAGTCGTATGAGAAAAAGATAATAACCACCTAATTAATCACATAATTCCATGAATATAAATAGAATAATGATAATATATATCAAATGTCAGTACACAATACACCACATGAAATAAATGACTGGTGAACAATGGAAATATCACGAAATTAAAAGTGAGATAAGAGATCCCTTACCTCGTGTCCAACTTGACTCGTATGTTCATTTCTCTTCCTGAATAAAAAACATAAGTTAATTTCTAATTTCTTAATAAAATTTTTAATGTTTATTATTACTTTTATATCACTTATTACCTTGTAATAACAGTTAGTTGATTATTTGAGTTCATATCGGATATTTTGTCGATGTTCAGAATTTGAGTTAAAATGAACTTGTTATAATTACAATTTGTCCATGTGGTCAATAATTAATTATCTCCAGAATTATATTAATGATGTAGATATAATATATATCACATATATACAGTATATATAGGTATTTATATTATAACATAACATTTGGAGATAAGAAATGAAATGCACCGTTCCTGGTGATGGTAAGCCGTACCTAGACATGAATGCTACTTTCACTTCTATTTAATATTTAATGGAATGAAAACTTAATTATACATAGTAATATTATAATTAAAGTATAATATAATATATAATATCATTAACTCCATCCTTTATACATCCCACATAAGGTATTAACGAGTCATATCACTTTGAGGGGGCGATATTCCGCACTTCCTAAAATGACATTATTGCGTTTACCCATTATGGAAACCATAAAGGTATTCTATAAATGAAAAATACATAAGAATAAAGAAACAATAAACATAATATATATCATATATAAATACTGTTCCATCATAATGGCCACCATGAGAGGCGGTAGGAGTTAATTGAACAATCATCGTTTCATGAGGTGTTAGTTTTCCATCCACAGAAACATTATGTTATTTACCCATTAAATGGAGGTGTGTGTATGTGTAGTTATAATATTTATCATAACAACATCCTAGTATATTTAGGATACTGGTTTTTTATAAAATAAAGTAATAAAAAGAGTTTAATGGGTTGTAGAACTAAAATAAAACAAAAGAACTTAAGAGAAGACGTTACCTTTAAATCGGGTAACTCTCTTTGGTTTGAACCAAAAGGGTTTCTTGAAGTGTTTTCTACCTAAGGTAAGTCTTATAGGATGAATAGAGGGATATTGGTAGCTTATTTGAGTAGAGTTTTTATGATACAAAGGCTTGATAAGTGTGAGGAATGAGTTAGAAGTGAGATATTTTTATAAGGTAGAGGAGGGGCTCTTTAGGAAAGTTTGAAACAATTATTTTCTTATAACCTCATCTTCAGTTTCAAAAGGTCAAATATTCGTTAAAAAAATCTAAGATGACTCATGGTTGAAAGAAAATAATCCAATAATAATTGGACAGTTTTTGGATGTTGTTTTAATATTTATAATCTTATTTATTTAAATAATTTATTAATGAGGTAAATATTGCATCATTATTGTGTCATAAATAATTTAATTTATTTGATGTCAAAAAATTATAAAACAAATATCATGATGTACAGAATATTTTTATATTTACAAAGAATATTTATAGTTTAAAATATAACTTATATAACCCCATGTAAAAATTGATTTACTAAAAGATATTTGTTTATGTCATTTTTGTCTTTATTTTAAATTAATTAATATAAAGTGTCATTATTACTCCCATGTGGCTCCATGGGGTCCCAAATTCAACCCAAGGATTCCCATGGTCAGATATGTATCATCCAATAGGATTAAAACACATGTTAGGGTAATTTAGTATTATTATAATATTATATTTTACCCTTATTTACTATATTTACCCTTTAATCATGGTAAATAAAATATTTACTGAAGTAACTATTTAAAATGTCTAAAAATAAAAGTTACCTATTTACACAATTTGGACCTACTAATTCCAAATATGGAATCCATTTTTTCTAAATTCAAAACCCAGAAGTGGAATAAATTAATTTAAAATTAATTCATGCTGTCAAAACAAAAAGTGTGTTTTTAAGAAATAATAACTATCAAAAATTGACACTTGTTTATGTCCAATTTCATAGTGAAATTAATTAAAATGTACAAAATTGGATTAAATGGTAAAAATATATTCTAATTAAACTTTATAACTAATTAAAAAGCTAATATAACCATATAAATAAATTAGATTAAAAAATACTTTTGAATTAAAATACAGTATTTTTCACTATTTATTAAAAAATGAACTTTATCTGAAACATACCAAAAATTTACCCAAAGTAAATTTTTATGTCCCAAATATAAATAAGAATTTTATTTTTTCAAATATAACATATAAAAATGACCAAAACTATATTTAAAGAGGGTTCTCCATCAAAGAGCGGTAAATCGTCCTTTTAAAGTAAATTATGCTTAAAATTATATTCATTTACATTTTAAGCCTCTGAATTTTATTGGATGAATGTAAAAACATTTAAAAAACATATATTATCATATTTAAGTATGTTATATTAATTCACTCTAATAAAATGTCTAGGTGTTAACTACTATTTAAAATAATAATATTATATTATTAGTGTGCAACGTAAGATTTCAAAGAAACCCATTGTTGCGTGTCTGGTATGCCATTGAATACAAAATCCCCTTTAAAATAAAATTAATATTTAATTAAAAAATATAAATAAATATGAAAATGTAATATTCTTTTTTTCCTTGGGATGTTACATTCTTCCCCCCTTTTGGAAATTGCATCCTCGCAATTTTAAAATTGGGCTTGGAAACTTCATTGAAAGTCCCACATCGGAAAAAAAGTCAGTAAAACTATCACTTTAAAAGAAAGAAAGCGAAGTACAAAGGTCACTCAAGTTAACCGATACTAGGATTCCATGTAGGAAAACATGGATATTGAAGAGAAAACAAATGGTCAAGTTCTGATGGAGAGTGATAGAAAACATGATTAGGAGAAATTTAACCATAAGAAAATCACAAACTTATGACGTGTTAAACGGTCTTCGATCACCCAGTAGGAAACAAAAACCAAAAAAGTTTTTGTTTTATGTTCCTTTTCATAATTTTGAGGAATTTAGTTACTACATAGAATAAAAACATAAGGAAATATACTTACCTTTATGTAGATTTTCTTCCTTTAATAAGTTTCTACTAAAAACTAATCTTTTCTCCAAATAATGAGCATTCAAAAAGACTTGGTCACATCAAAGCACAAGAATATTTTTATATATAATCACATAATCCACAAAAAAATAAATATATATTTCCCTTGTCTTTAGACATCAAATAAAACCAAAAATGTTTAGTACGTGATCATATAATACCCAAAAAGGATAATCCTTTATAAAAAGAAATACTACTATTAATCTCCAAAATTCAACAAAAAGTACCCAATGTTCCAGAAAGACCATTCAATACACAATCATCCTTAAAATTATTCAAAATACTCCAAAATAATATTGAAAACCAAAAATCATAAAGTTTTAATCACATAGTCTTCCAAAATAAATCTTATCATTTATCTCCAAATAACATCGACTACTCTTAAAGTCTCATACTTAAGTGTAATTAACCAAATCACATATTCTCTATGGCAGGTTAATAATTTTCCAGAAATAACCCAAATCACTATATATCCACAATAAATACATATATTCTTATAAAATAAAAAATTTCAACCATTCCTCCATAATTGAAATCCTGTAGTATTTTATTTTCCTTAAGCATATAGTATTCCAAAAGAGAAAACATCTTCCAAAAATAACCTTTATCATTTAATCACCAAATCATTTTCCTATACTAAGGATATCCATTTGATAAAACATAAGTTCCCAAAATAAAATTATTCTTGATCTATAAAATCATTTAACTAAAAAGAATAAGTCATACTAACTAGGGACTTCACGTAGGCCAGTGGTAGGTGATAAAACCCAACCACACTTTGCTTGTGGGTTAGATTCCCACAGCTTTGTTCGACGTGAAGGGTTGTCACACCGTCCGTGTGTTGTCCTATTTATAAAACAAAAAAATAACCCTAACATGTTTTAACCTTAATGGTTTTCTTATACCTTTCATTTTCATCCCAACACATTAATATAATTCTTCTTGTATCCAAACATGGATGTATTTTATTGATAAAATACTTAATAAATACTCACCAAAATTTAGGGATGTTTTTATTATACTTAGTCTTGTCTCTAAGGATTTACTAGGGTTTTCTAATCCTAATCCCAAAAATAACTAAACCTATCATCTGATACCAACTGTAACAACCCTGATTTTTATTACACAATTAAACATAACTTATTACATAAACTTCACTTGGTACAACATAGAAGATCAATAGGTCTAGTGTATTTAGGGATTAAGATCATAACATATCAACTTAAAACATGAAATACAACATCTTTATTGAAAAAATCCTTTACATGAACACTAAATTCCCTCATACTTAGCATTGCATGGGATAACCTGAGGATATGCATAAGAAAAAGGTGAGCTATAAATCATAGTAATGGAATAATCATGGAATAAAATGAGGAATACAATACATTTTAGACAAAAGGAATACCAATAGAGAACAATAGAAGAATAAACATAAAGGCATGATAAAGCATGATAATCATAACATGGAAATGTGGCAACAACACTTAACATGGAATTAGAATGAGCCAAGGATCATTGCACATGGAGCATGAGTAAATCCTCATTTCACATGAAGCATGATTAAAACCTAATTTCACTTGAATTATCATGATTCAAAAACCATTTCACATGATGTATCATGATACTATACTTTACCCAATGCATTGGAGCTCTATAAGGGCGCACCCTACTTAAACATTTCATTTCATGCATAAGTGTGCCACATGGATCATATAACATGGATTCAAAAAACATAATTATTTATTCCATGATAAAGGAATGTGGAAAGATAACAATTCTACATTGAAATCATAATATATCATTACAAAATATTGACAAAATTAAAGCATTTATCATACCATTTTCAAAACCGTTTAAAATATTAAATAAAGAGATTTTTGAATCAAAGTGTCCCATACCACTTTGAATCTTTTGAAAGAAATTTTAATTTCAAAACATTAATGTCCATATAAATAAATCATTAAAACCATTTTTAAAACATGTACATTAATGTGAAAGATTTAGAAGAATAAACTTTTAAAAAATTTAAAATGATATTTTAGTTAAAGAGTTTTTAACAAAATGAGAGTTCCTAGAATACAAATAATTGAGGAATAACATTTAATAATAACTTAATAATATCATGAGAATAAATTTATTCATGATATAATATGCCAAAGGATAGTATATACACCATATAATAGTGAATTGGTTCATATCAACAATGAAGTCTCAATGGAAATTTAAATTGAGATGAAATCCCTTATAAAGAAGGTATCCTTAGATTAAGGATAAATCAATTACATAATTATGTGTGACTAATATAAATTCACCCAATATAAGTGGATATTAAGTGTAAAACATTCAGAGGTTATTCACACATATTCATAGCATGTCATAATCAAGAAGTAGATGTTTAACCCATGAATTGAAATTGGGTTAAGAAGTTTTCTTACAGAAATTCGAAAGCCTAACGACGTCACTTTAAAATTTAGAAAATAAGTTTATGAGAGAGAAAAGGATATCTCATCACTTTTAAATAAAATTTACATCAATAAGAATATAGAAGAACATATCCCAACATAATAATATGTAAATTAAAAGACAAAAAAAAGAAGTCTTTTAACAAGAGGAGGGTGAAAGGTTCCCTTACTGATTTGGTAACTTACAAAACATACACCCCATGAAATAATTATCACACAATGAATATGTAACTACCCATAAATTAAAGTATATTACACAAATAATACAATAATGGGAAGTATATCCACCACACAAAAGGAAATAGTGTCTAATATAGCATGAATCTCACGGGAATAAAAAGTGAGATGAAAAACCCTTACCATGTTGTAATCAATCGAGTCATATGACAAAATGATAATAAACACAAATTTAATCACATAATTCCATGAATATAAATATAATCATGATAATATATATCAAATGGTAGTACACAATACACCACATGCAATAAATGAGTGGTGAATAATGGAAATATCATGAAATTAAAAGTGAGATAAGAAACCCCTTACCTCGTGTCCAACTTGACTCGTATGTTAATTTTTCTTCCAAAATAATAAACTTAAGTTAATTTATACTTTATTAATAACCTTTTTAATGTTTATTATTACTTTTATATCACTTATTACCATGAAATAATAGTTAATTGATTATTTGAGTTCATATCAGACATTTTGTTGATGTTCAGAATTTGAGTTAAAATGAACTTGTTATAATTACAATTTGTCCATGTGGTCAATACATAATTATATCCAGAATTATATTAATGATGTAGATATCATATATATCATATATATCCAGTATATAAATGTATTTATATTAGTACATAACATTTGGATATAAGAAATGAAATGCACTATTCATGGAGACGGTGAGCCGTACCTACGCATGAATGCCACTTTTATTTATATTTATTATTTAATGGAATGAAAATTAATGATACATAGGTATATTATAATTATAGTATAATATCATATATAATATCATTAACTCCATCCTTTATACATCCCACATAAGGTATTAACTAGTCATATCACTTTGAGGGGGCGGTAGTCCGCACTTCCTAAAATGAAATTATCACGTTTACCCATTATGGAAACCATAAAGGTATGCTATAAATGAAACATAAAGAAGCATAAAGAAAACATAAACATAATATATCATATATAAATATAGTTTCATCATAGTGGCCACCATTAGAGGTGGTAGAAGTTAATTGAACAATCATCGTTTCACCAGGCGTTAGTTTTCCATCCACAGAAACATTATGTTCTTTACCCATTAGATAGAGGTGTGTGTAAGTTTAGTTCGAATAATTCTCATAAAAAAATAATATTATATTTATGATACTGGTGTTGTTATAAAATAAAGTAATAAAAAGAGTTTAGTGGGTTGGAGAAGTAAAATAAAACAAAAGAACTTTAGAGAAGACGTTACCTTTAAATCGGGTAACTCCCTTTGGATTGAACTAAAAGGGTTTATTGAAGTATTTTATGCCTAAGGTAAGTATTCTAGGATGAATAGAGGGATCTTGGGAGCTTGTTTAAGTAGAGGTTTCACGATCCAAATTCTTGAGAAGTGTGAGGAATGAGTTATAATTGAGAGCTTTTTATAAGGGAGAGGAGGGGCTCTTTAGGAAAGTTTGAAACAATTATTTTATTATAACCTCATATTTGGTTTCAAAAGGTCAACTATTCGTTAAAAACAATGTTAAGATAACTCATGGTCGAAATAAAATAATCCAATAATAATTGGACAGGTTTTGGATATTGTTTTAATATTTATAATCTTATTTATTTAAATCATTTATTAATGAGGTAAATATTGCATCATTATTATGTCATAAATAATTTAATTTATTTGATTTCCCAAAATTATAAAAAAATTACATAATTTATAAAATCATTTTATCTTTCCAAATAATATTTATAGTTAAAAATATAACTTATATAAACTCATGTAAAGATTGATTTAGTAAACATTATTTGTTTGTGTCATTTTTGTCTTTACTTTAAATTAATTAATATAAAGTGTCATTATTACTCCCATGTGGATCCATGGGGTCCCAAATTCAACCCAAGGATGCCCATGGTCAGATATGTATCATCCAATAGGATTAAGACACATGTTAGGGTAATTTAATATTATTAAAATGTTATATTTTACCCTTATTTACTATATTTACCCTTTAATCATGGTAAATAAAATATTTACTGAAGTAAATATTTAAAATTTCTAAAAATAAAAGTTACCTATTTACACAACTATTACTCTGCCCGTGTGATTCATGAAACTATAACAAAGTAGATGAATTTTTAAGGAAATTGATAAAAAAACATTAAAAAACATAATTACACAAACTTCAATACCAACTTGAGAAGCAACTGTATTAAAAATGTTGCAACCTAAATTGTACTTAAAAACATAAATATGTTGCCTAAAAAATACAATAATAAATCATTGTAGTTTCTAGAATCTGAAAATCGTAAATAGTCATATCCTTAGTTCTGATATTTGGGTATATTTATAATACACATAGCATGAAACAACCATGGACATGTGACATTCAAGCTTCAAAAATTAGATATGGTTCATCATAAATTACCAAAATGCCTCTGTTAAATTACTAACAACACTTGGTAACTTTCAAATGCTCACTTAGGTTCTTACCTATTATAGTGAGAATAGTTTTCGTATTTGTTTTATAAGAACTAATTGCTTATTAAGGTGCTGTGACATAATTTCCATCTACACATAATAAAGTTTCATGAGCATGAGTAATGGTAGAACGTAGAGGATAAAAATATAAGATGTCATGTGAAAAAAAGAAAAACATCACATAAAGTTATGGAGTATCACTATCATATAACTGTAGATGGGAAAAGGAAAGATAGGAATTATACATCTCACATGATTTAAACTGTAATTATAAATATGATCGGGATAAATATTTTCCATTATTTCAACATGAATCATCTCCAACTGCAATTAGAAAACCAATAAAATAAAACACTATCATTACAGTAAACATAAAACAGGGTGAATAAAAACATAGAAAATACTATTTTGGATAATGATTATATTACCATGGATAGAGATGTTTCCAACAACCCACATATGCCTCTAAAATCACCGATCAAAGTCCCAATCATATCAGTCCATGTAAATATATATTTTATCATATGAGCCTGGTTGTATGTGTTCACACGCGAGTGTTAGATTTGCAACATTGTAATTTATAAAAACTTTGATGATTTGTTCTATACTTAGCTTATGATTTTCCCTCAACCTTGCAAGATCCCCATTGTGATGAACTCTTTAGAAATGTAGATCATCATCCATTCCCTAAAATTGATTAAGGAAAATGATAAAAAAATTAATCTGATAAACAAAGTGTGCCATAAAAATATGACTTAACATACATTATGCCATTATCAACGGGCAGGAGGTGAAGCTAGATGATACTGTTTCACTTGGAATAAGGTGTTGAACTAGTGAGTTATGCTGTAAGAGGATCCACTTAAACAAAATATTTACTAACATATACAACAATAGAAGAATATTAATGTCAATCAACTGAATTATAAAAATCATTGCCCTAGAAAATAAATGGAAAGATCAACCTCACGCAAAGGGTTATTTACTAAAGACTTGGAAAATAAATGGAAAGAGAAAAATATTCTATATAATAGATATTTATAATGGATGTTCTGGATATGATATATTCATATACAACATATGCGGTCTACATCTACATAGTATAGAGAATTTTCAAAACCAAAATATTCTAAATAGATTAGGAATATTCATATAATAATGGGATTATTAAATGGAAAATGAAAAATGAAATGATGGTTTCACAATACATAGGGTATCCAACCTTGCATGATGAATAACATGAATATGAAAAATATACATTTAAAATAATACCTTTCCCACAAATCATTTAACCATACCATCAAGAGAATAAAACCTGTTGGAAAAAATAAATGAACAACTCATAAGAATATTATTAATGAATAATAAATAATTTAATTATTCACATGGTACTAAAACATTGGTATTAATCAATAAGTGTATTAAAATCCCATAGTCATGAGTGAAGGGAATGCATACTATAATAACTACTTATATTTGCAGGTCATGCACTACCCAATGATAGTCTTGCACTGCCAGAAGGAATAAGTGAAACTGAAAAATGAGGTCATACCAGTGGAAAATGCATTCCAGGAAGCTTGTACAGGAGATGGTCGACCTGCCAAGCCTTTCTATTCTTCAAAACTGAAACCTCCAGAAGACATCCATGCACTACCATAAAGTTGTCAAATTGATAATCAGAAAATAGAGGGAATTCCAATGGAGAAAGAAGCCCAGGAAAGAGAAAAAACCTATCATCAAACAAAACAGGGCAGCAACTCCAGGATAACATCAAGACCTTAAATCAGATTGCTGAACAGGGGTAAATCACCAGTATCCAGTGCGATCAAGCTAAGACATACAACAAACCATCAAAAAACAATGAAATCATGTAACATAACATCATGGAGGTAAAACCCTAAAAGTCTTCACAAACAAGAAGAAATCTAGTTCACCGAAAATCCTGTAAATCCCTCAGAGACCTGCTATCACAAGTATACATCCCATATCAATTGACTCACAATCGAGAAGCTTGAAAATCCATTGTTCTTTAAGCCACTTGAGAGAAAAACAACACCCTTATCCAGTAATGAAATATTATATAAAGTATTTCTATTAATGAATAAGTGTATTAAAATCCCATAGTCCTGAGTGAAGGGAATGTATACTATAATAACTACTTATACTTGCAGGTCATGCACTACCCAATGATAGTCTTTCCCTTCCAGAAGGGATAAGTGAAACTGAAAAACGAGGTCATACTAGTGGAAAATGCATTCCAGGAAGCCTTTATTGGAGCTGGTCGACCATGCCAAGCCTTCCCATTCTTCAAAACTGAAACCTCAAGAAGACATCCCCACACTACCATAAATATGCAAAATTGATAATCAGAAAATAGTGGTCATTCTAGTGAAGAAAGAATCCTAGGAAAGATAAAAAAATCCTATCATAAAAAAAACAGGGTAGCAACTCCATGATAGCATCAAGACCTCAAAGCAGATCACTGAACAGGGATAAAAAGACACCATCCAGTGCAAGAAATCTAAGACATCCATCAAGCGATAAAAAACAATGAAATCATATAACACAACATCATGGAGGTAAAACCCCAATAGTCTTCACAAACAAGAAGAAATCTTGTTCACATAAAAGCCTATAAAGACCTATGGGACCTGCTAGCACAAGTAGACATCCCATATCCATTGACTCACAGCCCAGAAGCTTGAAAATCCATTGTACTTTAAGCCACTTGAGGAAAAAACAACACCATTATCTAGTAATGACATCTTATATAAAGCATTTTGGTATGAAAACAACACTCCTAATGATCCACTACCTTGATTTTCACATCTTTGAAGGAAAAAATTAATATTACAAAAATGTGGTGTTTGTTTTCTAAAAAATTAAAATGGAGAAATTATAAAATTAGTAACTGGTTATGTTCAATTATAAAAAAACTCTCCAATATAGGTTGAGAATTTTTAGGCACATCATAATGTAAGAAGCATTTTGGTAGAATCATTATGGAAAATGCAGTTCTTAAAAAATGATGTCAAATAGATCATTAATAACAATAGGCAGATATTATGATCAAGGTACAAAAACTTCATGAAAGTTCCAATAGTTAAATATTTTACATGCAATAAAATAAATCAAGCCTAAAATACTAATTAGTGATGTTGTGATATCCTTAGTTATCTGTATCAAGCATGGCATTTCTACCATTCCCTCAAGTTCAAATGTTATAACAACATATATTTTTCCCTGATTATATTGTGTACTCTAAAAAACATGATGCACAATGAAAACACAAAATTAGAAACATAATCTAAGATTGACATTTCCTTATTAAGTAACGAATCCTCTTATCGTACATGGATTCATTCAGTAAATACTAAATGCAGATACAAAAGAATCCATATCAACCTACTATGGTCATCATAAGAAATATGGTAACACTTATGCATCAGAAATTTAGAAATAGTTATGCATATGAAAGCTATAAAAAAATTATGTATGATGACTTGAAAAACACTTGCATAAGAAATACAGAAATATATATATATATGAGTAATCTGAAAAAACTTACATATAAATAGTCTGGAAGCACTTATGCATAATCCATCTGCAAAAAAAATGTATATTTTTGGACCATATGAATGTAGGTGCACCAAACAGTTGCCACCAAAAAATATGTTGAGAGGGTATCTAAAAATATCCTTAACAATATATTTGGTTATCATATGAATTTTGGAAACAGTTCTGCATGAGAAATATGGAAACAGTTTTGCATAAGATGCCTATCAAAACATTTATGTATGAGAAATTGGAAAACACTTTCGTATAAGAAATCCATAAATAGATATGTATGAATAATATATAAAAAGTGACATATAAACACTATGAAAACACTTATGTATAAGAAATCTATGAACAATTATGTAAATTTTAGGAAAATTTGAATGTAGGTTCACCAAACTGTAGACTTCATAAAATATCAGTTGATCTCAGTCTTTAGAAACCCCCTTCATTGAAGGTCATTGGGTAAGAAAATTGTTTACCACTTTCAGTGCTTGAAAAATATCAGCAGTACAAATTTATGGGTCACTATAGCTAGAGGGAATTGAAATCGAGAGGCTGAGGTGATTAATCGGTCTATAAAGGTTAAAATAGTGTAAATTCAGGGTTACCATAGCTAGAGGCAACAAAAATCATGAGCCAATGGTGGAGTCTGAAACCGTAGAAGGACCGGAGAAGGAAGAGTCATAGGCGGAGCAGACATAGTAGGCGAGGATGATAAAGGCGAAGTAGGAGGAGGTGGAGGCTGAGACGGAAGCGAATATATATATATTTTTTAACTATTAATAGAGAATAAAGAAAAAGTAAACAATATAAAGAAAGGGATACCCATAGAACTTCTTCTCCAACGCTATCATTACAATCTTGGAACATCCTTGTATACCTTGATTTCCCATAGAAACCCCTGCCAAAAAGAACCCATGAAGAAGCAGGCTCCAATTGAACATGTGAATGAGTGAAAAAATTTGTTTCTAAGTTGGATTTTCATCAATTCAAATGAAAATGTATAAAAAAAATTTTGAGGGAAGGAAAAAACACATTATACAGGGATTTATTTATGGGAAAATTATAGAAAAGGATCAAGAGATGAATTTGGTGACTAACACATCAAAAAAATAATCAACCTTCTTCTCATTAGTTTTTTTTGGAAATGTCATTGTTTTCTAGAAAATAAAAACATGCTTATGTTCCAATGTAGTGACTAAAATTTATATTGGATTGATAGAATGCTAACAAATAAAGCACATAAGTAAACATTTATTCAATTGAAATGACTAATAGATAAATCATGGATGATACATATAGATAAACGTAGGTAATTTTTTAAAGAAATTACTCTTACCTGATGTGATGCAAGAGATAAATGGAAATGTTGGTACATATGTAGTCAAAATAACCAAAAGCAGTATAGATGTTTCTGATGAATCTGGATAGGTGATATGTATCTCCAATCATAGTAATGTTGTTAGAAATTTCATATAATTTAAAATACACATATGTGTAAAATAAAGTGTTAATACATGTTGATTCACCTAGTCAATATTGTTGAAGGAATAGATAGATATAATGGTGAAGAAAAGTGAACATGACATATGCAAAGAAGGGCCCCCATCCCAAAAAAAGGTGCAGAGAGCTTCAACACACTAAGTATCTCGAATAATTTTCATACACCAGTCAGGGACCTCCAAGACTGGAAGTGACTCTGGAAGGAGGGGAAGTGTGAAATGATCAATTGGGGAGATAAGGGATCCATCTCCTTCACTTAGAATTAAAATATGGGAAGAAATAAAAAACTATGAAATATAAATCTTAACCTACGAAAAATCTTACCTTGTCATCTTACCCAAGCATGGTATGCGATTCCAGATCCAGGTCTAAAAGTAAAAATTGTTCAGCTCTACATCCTCATGATAGGATAATTGAGGGGAGTGAAACTGATTAGGTATTCGGGGAGGATAATGGAGGTGGAGGTGGAGGTGAGACTTAGATGGAGTCGTGGATAGAGGAGGGGTCGGGGAAGGAGGCGGGGGATATGGGGGTGTCGAGAGGGTTCTATGAGGGTTCGAGGAGGGTGAAGGTGTTGAGAGGGGGACTCAGGGATGGAGGGGGTCGAGGAAGATAAGGGAAGTGAATACGAAGGAAGATCAAAGCCGAAAGTGGGGGTAGAGGCATGGTTGGAGAGTTTTGGTTGGAGAGGTGCGATACCCTCCATGGGATGGATGACATGGATGGAAATGAGAGTAATAGAAAAAACCCGACGGAGATGTATGCTAAAACCATGATAAGGAGGAATGGGAATTACAATCACAATGAACTATTGTGAAATCGGGAGGAGGATGACGCTGGCGTCATGAACTTACGAGAACCCTAGGTTGCAAACCGCTGAATCCCGACTATGACTAAAAGAATGAACACCACAGAGAGTATAGTTCAAACCAGGAGAAGGCGGAGGATGGAGATGGAGGGCTACATACTACGGGTTAACCAGGAGATGGAGGAAGACATAGGAGGGGGTATAGGTAAATCTAGGTTGCAACCCATGATAACCTTAGTAGGAGCAGGAGATAGAGGTGGAGAGAAATTGAGATAGTGCAGAGTGGGGCGACTTGGATAACTGGAGGATGGACACGTTAGAGATAAATGATGTGGAAGAATGTAAGATGGACATGTGGCATGTTGAAAAACCTAAGATTAGTATATATATAGATTTGGACATACTGATTCCAAATATGGAATCCATTTTTTATAAATTCAAAACACAGAAGCGACATAAATTAATTTAAAATTAATTCCCACTGTCAAAACAAAAAGCGTGTTTTTAAGAAATAATAACTATCAAAAGATTGACACTTGTTTATGTCCAATTTCAAAGTAAAATTAATTACAATATCTAAAATTGTATTAAGTGATAAAAATATATTCTAATTATACTTTATAACCAATTAGAAAGATAATATAACCATATAAATAAATTATATTAAAAGTTACTTTTGAATTAAAATACAGTATTTTTCACTATTCATTAAAAAATGAACTTTATCAGAAAAATACCAAAAATTATCCCAAAGTAAATTTTGATATCCTGAATCTAAAGAAGAATTTTTTTGTCAAATAGGACATATAAAAATTACCAAAATAGATTTAAATAGGATTCCCCATCAATAGGTGGTAAATCGTCCTTTTAAAGTAAATTATGATTAAAATTAGATTCATTTACATTTTAAGCCTCTGAATTTTATTGGATGAATGTAAAAACATTTAACAAACATATATTATCATATTTATGTTAGTTATATTAATTCCTGCCAATACAATGTCTAGGTATTAACTACTATTTAAAATAATAATATTATATTTTTAGTGTGCAATGTAAGATTTCAAAGAAACTTTTTGTTGCGTGTCAGGTATTCCATTGAATATAGAATCCCCTTTAAAATAAAATTAATATTTAATTCAAAAATATTAATAACTATTAAAATGTAATATTCTTTATTTCCTTGGGATGTTAAAAGATATATATTGAGGTCATATATAACATTAATTTCATGAATGTGGAGATGAATATATATGATATTTTGATTGGAAAATTGTTAGAAATTAAAGAGAATACTAAATATTAGTTGAATGTAATATTAGACTTAATCTCAATGGGAATACATTTGGATTTAGTTAACACTCCCATGGAAGGAGAAAATACATGCCTACAGATCTTCAAACATTATATAAGATGGATAAAACAAGTTTTTGTTAGTTTCTCCATGGTATATAATTTACACAATGTTAATAATCAAATATAAACAAATTTGTGTTGCAAAAACATTAGAAGTTGATAGGCATGAAATCTCATGATTGTCACATCCGGATGCAAAAAATCCTACCAGTTACATTGTGTGGTATATTTCTCATCCATGTTAGAATGAATATCATGAAGGTGTGTTATTTTTTCTATTCAATTATTCACAAAGTGATTGATTTTAATTAATTTAATAATTTGGAGAATGATGTTGTTTATATACTTTATCAACTAGAAATTTATTTTCCTCCATTTGTTTGATATCATGCTGAATATAATGCTTCATTTGGTAAGATAAATAATGATTTTAGGACATTTATATCTACATTAGATGTATTATTATTAATGATATATGATGATATTGAAGGTATATGTTAATAATCCATATCGACCTGAAGCCTCCATTATCGGGAAATATATTTCTGAGGAGGTTGCAGAGTTTTTTCCAAGATATTTGTATATAGCGGAGAACATCATTTTTCCTAAATCTCACCATAAATGAGTCAGTTATGGGGGAAAGGGGATATATGAAATATGTATAGAATCATTGATCACTAAATAGATAAAGAATTTAAATTTATACATATTGAAAAATATAGATAATGATCAACCATATATAACATTGTATATTAATGTGTCAAAATAATTTTATCCAAATAAGAAATATATGTTATTTTTAAATGATCATAATAATTTTTTTTCCATAGTTTAAAGATATAGTTCATGGTAGATTATTTCACCAAAAACATTAAAATGGTAAGCAGGTGGTCTATGTTTAAATTTGATAACATGGTTCGGGTATGACATTTATGGTTATACATTTCATATTAAATACCCAGATAACATAAGTTCGGATTAGAATAGTATTGCATTGGTCTTCGCAAAATAAATGGATTTTTTGAGTTACAAATACAAAAACCCAATATTTAAATCAAGTTCATATTACAAATTCATTGAAGAAATATGAGGGGTTGAATACATTACATTTCGAGTTATGGTGTTTAATTGAAAATGGGTAATTGGTAACAACAATATCATACATTATGAATTCAAAATGATACAAGTTAATATGAATATATTGGAGTACACATCTAATAATATTATCATGGAAACACATGAATTATTTTTTTATATTCCCAATCCATCCAATATGAATTGGTCTATCATTTTACAAGGAATAAAAAAGTATGTTGGTGATAAAAAACTTGATGAAGATGCTGATTTATGTGAGATCCCTACTTCTAGAGAAATATTGATAGATAAAATTTATGATCATATCACATACATGGATTGTTCCATACAGAATGATTATGAGGAAATAATTTGGGAAAATAATCCTTTTGTAATTTCTTAATATTACAGGTGACATATATCTATTTCTTGTTTACTTTTCAAATTTCATAAAATGTTAGATAAATATATTTTAATTTTATTTATTAAAACAAATATTAGAAATAATAAGCTAAATTATTTTTTTATATTAATTTAGTTTTTTTAGTTTTCTATGTTTACCATGAACATATTTATTTGTTGATTTTATGGGACAAATTTAATTTTAATCTAACATGTTAAATAAAAAAATTTATAAAATATTATATTCAAAAAAATGTTATTTTTAGTGTAAAAAATGGTGTAACATGTTGGATTATTTTAACTATTTATGCATCATTTTATGATTTTTTTCATTCATCTATGTCATTTCATCTCTCATTATTGTTGATAGAATTTTAGTTAACTATTTTAAAAAATATGAATAATAATGTGTTTAGTTTTGTTTAATTTTTGTTTGATTGGTTTTAATTTTTTAGTAACTTTTATATATAATAGTAGGATTTTTATATTTATGTACTAGTTTTTTATTACGTTGATTTGCAGGATTATAGGAGAAAAAACATCTTATTCTCCAAATACATCGAGGGAGGACCATACACATACTTTTGGGGAGTATTATACATATACTAGTATTGAGGTTTCTCCTTATATTTCTGCACATTATACATCTACTTATACTGGGGGAAAAATAGTTTGAGGGTTGGTAAATGTGTCTATACATGTTTACAAAAATTAGTAGTTTCTTATAGCAAAGAACAAAGGATAAAAGTTGATTTTGATGATAATGATATCCCCAGAGGTCCAAATTCAAAAAATCTTAGTACTTTTATTACACTACAGGTTCAAGGAAAAGTTATTAATTAAATTTCTAATTTTATAAGTGTTGAAAAAGTTAATATATGTCAATTATGGGTTATATTTTTGGTAATATCTATTGTTATTATTTAAATTTTCATGATTTTTTTTACTAATATAGGTTTTTTCCATTCTTATCAGATGATATTTGATATACCTAATACTAGATGAGTCAGGAAGAAATGTTTTGGTTTGGATACTAAGAGATGGAGGGATTATAAATAAACCCTCACATCATAATTCATTCTTCAAGATAGAAAACATAAACATCCATGTGATATATATCCATATATTGATGAATATACATGGAAGATTTTTTTTAAAGTAGATAAAACAAAGTGATTTTGGAAGGTGTTGTTAGATTTTAGAGGTTTTTTATATTAATTATCACTTTAATGATTTATTTATTCTTAATTTTTAATAAACGAGGAGATCTCATCAGGATATCAAATCCAAAAATTTATAACCTCATACTTTATCTTATTGAGGTTATATATTATTAGAATAAAAAATGATATATAATTTTTTTTAAAAACCTAGAGATGAGTATTCAAGCTCATTAGAGGTTGAACCTCCTTCCCCCAAGCCAAGAATGAAAGATAGAAGAGGTTCTAGATGAGAAAATGAAAAATACCTTATGAAAGAATCAAGGGTTACAACTGAGAGGATTAAAATAAGTAATTTAATTTATTCACATTCTTTATGTTCAATAAAATCATTAGATATAGTGATTCACTAATAGTTTTTTAAAATTTTCAATATAGTATTCCCTTGAGTAGAAGAGAATATAGGGAACTATCATATTGGGGGGTCAGAATGATATTCTAGCAACAACATTGGGAAATCACAAATGCACGGGCCATGAATGTGGATACCTGGAAGTTTTTTTAGTGAGAAAAGTGTTTGGTCATTTTGAAACTTCTTCGATGAAGGATTTTTATAAAATAAATTTAGAAGACTTGTAAGCTAAATATTATGATATGGGTGAGATTATGGAGGACATGATTAGAGCATTGATACAATTGATGTATGCTAACATGCGAATACATTTTCATGATATTGATCCAACTCCTCCACCTCCTCTTATAGTTCTCACTCTTCCACCTCCAACTGAATATATCACTCCTCTACCTTCTATATGTACTACTCATGCACCACATCCTCTATAACTTTATAAGTTATATATTGATGATCCCCATAATCATATTTTTGCATATAGGATTATATATTATATTAGTGATACCATTTATCATAAACAAACAACGAGAGATAATCTTAGGGTCATTGTACAAGATATTATAGATAGATCATAAAAAATACAAATTCCTATAAATTATGTTAGTATAGTTGGAAGGATTATCACCCATTTTTTGTTTTTACAACTAGATTTTTTTGAAAAATTACCATCAATGTATGTGTAGATTATATCTTATATTTCATATTGGTGTTAATTTTTTTAACATTTTAAAGTTTATATATTTATCTATTTTTTAAAAGAATAATTTAAAGGTAAAGACATACTATATAGAAAAAAATACTGTCTTTTATGACCTTATATACAACTTCTTCTACTCTTGATATATTATCAACATATTCAAATTTATTATTGGATGTTTATTATATTCAAATGAAATATAATAGTTTTGTCCATACAATAAATATGATTGGTTTTAAAAAAAGAGATCATAGTTCTTGTAACTATAGATGATTTGGGCATCAACATGATGCACCACTTTTATATTTAAGTTAATTATCATTCATCATTCAATTATTTTAATTTACTAAAACTTTATACCTATGTTTTTTATTAGGTATCTTTATAAAATTTTTATGCTACATGATACACCATCAATATATGGATCCATGGACCAAAAATTTATTTTACCTATAGTGAGGACATTGATTGTTATAGAAAGGAAAATTTATATTGTTGACAAATTCAAAATAATTCAATTATTCAGTGTTGTATTCTTCCTTATATTCAATAGTACGAAATATCTATCTCATAAAGTTTTATATATATTAAAATAATATCCAATCACATTATATTTTTTTTGTACATTACTGGCCACCGGATATTGGGTATTTTTTATCTAAGATAGAAGAAACTTATCTGGCTGTGCTCTATCTATGGTGAAGTGTGAGATAATTTTCAATTTTTTTGAACATGTAAGATTTAATATTTGACTACTTATATATATTATAAGGGAATTTAAATTTATTTTATAAGTATTGTTTTAAAATAATTCATGGAATTTATTTATAGATACAACAAGAAAGTGGATCTCAAAAAACAAATATGTTAAGGAAAAGTTGACATTTCATTTAAAATTACAAGATTTTGAATGTAAGTACATAAAATGTTAGTTTGAATTTAAAAATAAATTTTAAATAGAATTGTAATAAAAAAGGAGTAATGTAATGTAGATACCATGTTTTAAGATTTATGTTTTAAATAAGTTCAAATGGAAAAGTTACAAATTTCTAGAAGGTTATATTTCCTTATAAACATTTCCTTTAATTTTTCTTTCGTTTTTGTTAGAATACATGTTAAATGATTTATTTTAAATCTGTATCTTGTTGATGAACCTTATAATTATACTAGAAAAAATATAAATACTTACGAAGTGAATGGGAGAATTATTTTATATTTCTAATTGGGTTTTAGTTTATTTTTTCTATACATAATAAAGTTAAAAGTTCAAAATGTAAATTTTTGTGATGCTGATTCTGCAGTTTTTATATTTATACTATATTTTTTTACTACTGGTGGATTTTATTTATTGATTTTTTTTAAAAAAAATTCACATCAGTTTTTTCATAACTAACATGAAAAAAAAAGATTTATCACATTGATTATTATAAAAAACTGATGTGGTAAGAAACTTTTAAATTTATTTATTTTTAGATAGGTTAACATGTAGCTTATGTAATAAATGACATGGTAAATTATTTATCATGATGGGTTTTATGAAAACCGACATGATAATCTATTTTCGACATCAATTATTTCATAATCAAAGTGATAAACTATCTCTAAAAAATGATTTTTTTGTTTTATTTTTAATGTTGGATTTTTGAAAAAATGATGTTAAATTACAATATAATATACATTATCAAATCCATTAATGGAAAAATTAAATCATAAAATCTTTATACCATTGGTTTTCTAAAAAAATAGATGTTATAAATTATTTATCAAATTAATTTTCCATAACTGATGTAATAAACCTCTTTAATATTTTTTATATATAATTTCAGTAATTTTTAATTGATGTTAAAAACATATACACAATGTCACATACAATATATTTATGGGGTAACTAATGTTTAAAACCAAAAAAGTTGACATGAAAATCCTTTTTCTTCACTAGTGTTTGGGATTGGTGGGAGATCCTAGTGGCATTGAGACGTAGCTCAAGTCATTTTTGAGTTGAGTAACCTTTGAAATGAACTATGGAATATGTGATGGAATCCTAGTATGATGGTTATCCCAGGTATGCGAGGTCCTTAGATATGGGAATCATGGGTAGATGATTTATATTAGGATATTGGTATATGTTAGGTGATACTAGGTATATGGTATATGAAATAAAATACATCAGGAAGTGTAATGAAAAGTATTTGAGGTGATTGGGTGTTAAAGTTTAGTTTATGAGGGTAGGACTAGTGAAGTGTAAGACCCTATTGATTCTGGATATGCATTAAAAAGAATCATTAGAGCATGGGTAGATGATTTGGGATTTGGAACTACTCCTGACTTTTTGAGTGATCATTTAGTATACCATTAAATATGTGAAATGCCCAATTTTTTAGAGGATATTTGAGGTTTTCTTATAGTTAGATGATATTAAAATTCCAGGAGAATGTCCAGGTATTTAAGAATGTGAGAATAGGTATGATGGTGTGAAACTCATGGGAGTTTTATTTGGGTTGTTCAATTAACTAGTATGAGAGTATAAACCAGTTTATTTTAGATGAGATTGGGATAGTACATGTAGGTTATACACAGTGATGTTAAACTATGGATAAGTGAGTGGTCATGTATGAGATGAGGTCTGATGGAGTTGGTGAGATACTTATAGGATTGGGTGTGTGTGGTTTGACGAAATGAGAAATATCCCCCTAAGTTAAGGGTGATTCAAATAAAATATTTGGATGTAATGGATTGATTGATCTAGTAATTGATCCTAGAATTTTATTACTTGGTATGATATGAGAATGTAACAGGAGAAGTGAGTCACCTTTGATATTGGAACCTATTTATATTTCTTTCAAGGATCAATATAAGGAAATCTATATGGTGGGGATTACACGATTGTCCATTGGGGGGTGTGACCCTCATTACATATGGAAATTTAGTGGAGATTGGGGATAACATTCCTGGTAATCTGTGAATGGGTAGAAATTAATGTTTTATATTAGAGGTTGGTTAGGATTTCCATGATCACGTCCAATCATTATGTATAGTAATGGATGGATCATTGTCCATGGG
The DNA here is from genome assembly GCA_963277665.1 of Viscum album. Taxonomy (NCBI): domain Eukaryota; kingdom Viridiplantae; phylum Streptophyta; class Magnoliopsida; order Santalales; family Viscaceae; genus Viscum; species Viscum album. The sequence continues at coordinate 1,909,101,173 of OY728151.1, forward strand.
GGAATGGACCCATACAGTTTGGGTCATGGGTACTTGAAACTGCATAATGAATGGTCAAGGTGGCACTTGGATGTCGATAAGATGGTTATATGATTTTTCTAGTTTTGTGTGAAATATACGATTTGGTATTTGAATGTGATATTGGATGAAATCCTTTCATCAGAATCAGGATTGGGATAGTTTTGGTGTGATCTAAGGGCATGTCAGATCAATGGTGCATCGATTCTTAGGGTTAGAGCATGGAAGATAGTTTAGTTGGTCGATAATCCAACCATTGAAGTTATTATGATTTTTTTAGACATAGATGTGGGTGTTGGAATGATTTTTGGGATGCATTTGAGAGTAAAGGCACTACGATCAGGTGAATAAGATAGAGCGTTGGTGGCTGTGGATGAGCATTTTCAAGAATGTTTTTCAAGAGGTGGTTTGATCAGTGTTTTCACATGTAATTGGGTAAAGTGAGATGAAAAAAATAGTGTGTAGGTCATTGGACTATTGGAATAGCATTTCTGTAAGAAATTATGATGATGGGGAGCACCATGACTTGAAATCACCCCTATGAGTTAAAGAATGTAGTTGGGAGTGAGAAAAGACTGAAGAATAATTGATGAATTAAACTAGTGTTTCTTAGTATATGTGGATGTGCGCAATGACCATATTTGTGTTTTAGTGATGGTGATGAGGGGTGGATTGATTTTTGATGAATAGTTCACCTTGTGCTTGGAGTTTTTCAAGATAATATTGTTTGTAATTACAAGGCAGAACATGATGAGTTGATCATTAATTTAGGAATGAGATAATTTAGTATTAATGGTTGAAATATCATTGAGGATTCTCTAAGATAATAAGTGTTATGGTTAATAGGTTATAAAACCCCATGCCTTTTCAATTCATGAACTCATGATGGATTTTAAAATTTTGAGTTTGATGAGAGGATTATTTTTAGAATAAAAACTCAGATTATAATTATAAGAGTTTAGACACCTCGATTAGAAGTTTTTGGATGTAGTTTGAGGATAAATGGATTCCCCAAGTATTTGGGTGGATGACAAAGAGGTGTTTGGGCTACTAGATGTTGTTATCCTAGGCCATTAACGACATAACCAGAAGTGGAAAGATTTGAATGATATTTTGTGTGGTAGTTTCAATCCATGAATGGGTAACATGAGAAGGGTCTTACTTATATGAAGAATTCATGTCATGAACAAAGTTCACACCATGGAGGTGTCAAGGTTGATGGGAATACATTTTTCTAGAGGATGATTCACTGTGTGAATATCCTATTCACATTGTGAACCAATGCTTATAGCCACCTTCTTCAAGGTATTTATTTTAATTTCACCAAGGGAATTTTTTATAAATCTACTTAGGATCATATTTTTTGATATATCAAATATAGAGGGAAATCCCTATTTATCTCTCTTATTTCCCTTCCTTGGAGTTCTTTGATCTGGGCGGTTCAGGGATATTTTTTGGATATTCTTAACATGAACCCTCACTCCCTTCCTTTGTTTAATCTTGTTTTTTCTCCATAATTTTGGTTTATTATCTAGGGTTATTGGGAGATCATTTCACTTTATCATTGTGAAATCATCCCTATTGATGTGTCTTTCATGTGTGCCTTGTAGAGGATGTCCTAAGAGAAGGAAATCAATCATTAGTTTATCATTTACCTTATGGTATGTTGCCCAAAATATTTATCTAGGTGTTTTTCCTAAGTTAGATAAACTTTTCCATTGGAATAGACATATAAAATGGTTATCTCTTATGTCTTAGGTTTGGGTGTATTCTAGGAGTGTATTGAACCTTGTTTCATGAGGTTTTCATGAGTGGTTATGGATCAATGATTTTTTAGGCATTATACCAATTAATATTAAAATATAAAATTTATTTTAAATTTTTAATTAATTTTTAATGATTATAATTAATTCATTTAGATGCTTTAGATTGAGTTAGGGCCTCATGATGATGGGAAATCTCCATATGGACTTAGATGAGCTCAGCCAAGTGTTGTAGGTTTATGGAATTCGAAAGTAACTCTAGATTGAGGCAGTTGGACCCTCATATGTGCCCCTATACTATTATGCATTTTGTTATGGCATGTGGTATGAGGTCTCTCCACTAAAGGTGAAAAACCCTTTTATTTTAGAATTATTATTTCTTTAAAATGAAATTCTTGGACTGAACAATTTTCCAAAGGTTATGATAAATTCCACTTATGGTTGGGTCCTTGATTATAAATTCATTCTTTATGACACTTGGACCTTGTGGGGTAAATATTAAGTGTAATAAATGAACAACATGTACCAACCTTATTGTTAGGTTCATTTTTTAACCTATAGGTAGGCGTGAGTTATGATTTGATATGGATAGCCTAAGGATTGGTCATGTGAGACCCTTGAGATGGCTTTGAAACTTTGGGCTACTTGATATAAGAATAGGGAAAGTGATAATCCCCATTTGAGATATTTTAACCTAGGAGGGTATGACTTGGGTATATTTTTGTATAGGTTATTGACATTGGATGACATTGATAAGGGATATGAGTATGGTTCATTCTCTTAAGTCTAATTCTAGTGAGGCTTATCCCATGTGGCCAGTGAGGCCCTGATATAATTATAATGATGCCATGAGATTATTTTCCATCTGGATGATAGTCTTGTTTGAGAGGTTGATATTAGGATAAGGGAATATAGGAATTTTTTCCAAGATATAGTGTAATATGGGGGACCCCGATTGGTTACATAGTGAGATATTAACCCTTAAGACTATACATATGGTAATTGGTTAGTGATTATTATGGGTGTTACTTACAAACCCAAATTGATGATGGCACATGATATGGTTTGGGTGGGATGCACTACCCCCCATCATCATGTATTGAGATACATGGTATCCCTAGTACATTCTCCTAGGATTTAACTGTTGATCCTAATAAGGATGATTGTCTTGGGATTTCTCTTATTATAGGTTCATGTCAGGAAGAGGCTCATGGTTTCCTGATTGAGTCGAATAACACAAATAGGATAAGAGAATGAATGAGGTGAGGCCCAGGGATGGAATTAGTGCCTCAGTTACTTTTATTATTTTATTTATTGTATACTGATCAGCAAAATGGGGGGGGGGCATCATTGTATGATTTCATGGTAATGAGTCTATATTACTGTTTGATTCAACTTTTCTTGTATTATTAATAGATATCTTTATTTCTCTGTTTAATGTAACTGTTTACTAATTTGGATGATTTTTTATTATTTTTTATTATTACACACTCTAATATGATGGTATAGTCTTCCTACAGTACTAACCTAGACCTTCCCTACTAGTTGGAAGCCTCTAGCGTATGGGTAGGTGCACCTGAGATCCCAGTGGCTCTCTGGTCTAGATATAAATGAGTGGCATCAGAGAAAGGATGTTATAAAGTGGCATAAAATATCTTTGGTGAATTATATAAAAGTGTGTAATCAAGTTTTTATTTTCTCTTACTATATGGGGAGATGGTAGACAAATGATATAGGAATGTGTTGGAGCTTGTGATGGATATCAGATTGGCACATTGAAAAAAACCATCCCAATAGTAAATCATGGTTATTAAGGGAATGGGATTTATATTCTTTTTTATGTCATGATGGTATAATTTTCAACTAGTGTGAAAAACTATATTTTTTGATTTATGAATTATTCTGGTTTTGGATCTTGACCTATCAACAATATATATATGTAAATGAATCATATTTGGAATATAGGATTTACATGACATATAAATTATGGTGTGTAATTGAGATCATTTATGATAGAGGGTTTTGTTATTTAAAGTCTCAATAATTACTTATACATATTTTTACAATATAACATGTCCATGGCATCCTACTCAGCTGGAATATGACAAATTTCTCTAATGACACATCATGTGAATTAAGGTGAGATGTTCAATAGAGATGATTGTGCAGTCTCATTTTATAAAGGATATATAATGACCATATTAGGTTGGTACAGTTATTTAATGCCTTATAAAAGAACTCCTTTTGGATGGTTATTATACTTTTTCTGAAGGAAATGGGATCAGTTATTTAAAGTATTAAAAAAACCTATATGGTGTTTTCCCATACAATTTCTTGGTGTCATTATACTTAATCAAGCTATATAAATATGGTTTAATCAGCACAAATTTTGGTAAGGAAATTTCATTATGTAAATATATTCATGTGTACCTAGATGAGATTGTGATCCTTAAGGGGGTGGCTATTCTATATAGAATCCCAAAGAGGATTAGTCTAATATCATGAATCTAGAGGTGGTAGTTCGGTATATAGATTCCTGGTTGGAATAAGTTTTCTAGTAGGATGATAATCTAGCATGTTATTCTTGAGATGTGTGTGATATCTCATAGTTCATATTTTGAAACACGAGTTGTCATCTGTTTTTTAATGAAGGAACAAAGAGGTGTTTTCTATGAGTTGTGACATTTATGAGATGTGAACTTTACACTAGGTGGGTGGGACAAATGGTGTTGAGTTGGGGATCAAAAAATTGTTTAGTCAAGTGACTATTAATATTAACTATATTATTTGTGTGGGAAACTCAAGAAAATGGTTAAACTAGGTTTGTGAGTGACTTAGAGATAGAAAGCATGGGTATATACTTTAGATTATAATATCGATGCACATTATGTTCTACCATATATGTGTTATAGGGAAGGAAATACCTTTGGTTGAATTATTATATTCACTTATGGTTCTTGGGTACTGAAGCATTGGTAGTTTCTGTATGTGCTATCAAAACATTGGGTCATCATGGGTTGATGCTTTAGGATTTGGAACAATTTCTGAGTTGGTGGGTGATCATGCAGTATACCATGACATAGGTGAAATGATAAATTTTGAATAGGAGTGTAGAGGGTGATTCATGTTAGATGATATTGACATTCCATGATCATGTTCAGTGATTTTGGTGTGCGAGAATAGGTATGATGGAATATTACTCAAAGGATCATGATTTGTGTCATGTTATTGGGGTGTATGGGAGTGGACACCAGTTGATTTTAGATGAGAAAGAGGTGGTATATGATGGATATGTATAGTTCCATTGAATTATGTACCAATGATGGATTTCTTATAATAAAGGACTGATTGAGTTAGTGAGATGATAGAAGACTTGAGTTTCTGGGTCTTGATGAAATGAGAAATATCCACCTGAGGTGAGAGTGATATTAAAAATAGATCAGGGAGAGGTGGAATTATTGATATGGGAAGTGATTCTAGATAGGTGTATCCTAGAATTAAATGATCTTATTTTATGAGGAACGATACAAATTTGATATTGAAACCTATTTGGGTTTCACTCAATGAGAGATATAAGTAATTACATATAGTGGAGAGAACACCATTTGTTATTGTAGGGTGTGATCCTTGTTACAAATTAAAATTTAGTGGAGGATAAGGATGGAATTCCTGGAGATCTGGGAAATGGTCTAAATTTATTTTTATCATTAATGATCAGTTATGAGTGGGATGGAAATGTCTAGTCAGTATGTGTGGTAATGGACATAATGTTCATTTTATGAGAACAACCCGATGCTAGTTGGATTTTTGATACTTGAGACCAATCATTGGACATTCATGGTGCAGATTGGATTCCAGTAAGTTTTTGAATCCAATTTATCAATTCCTATATAAAATACTAGTTTTGTAAATTTTTGTGATATTGTATGGATTCCATACATTGGAATTGGGTATAAGATGGGTTTGATGGGATCTTAGGGTGTGTCAGATTAATGGTGCACTAGTTCTCAGGGTGAGAGCATGATATAAAGTTTCATTGGTTGAGGAATCAACCATAAAATATAAATTGGGTGTTGGGATTGTAAATTGATGTGGGTATTTAAACTATTTCAGGATGCCTTTGGGATTAATTGAATCATGGTCAGGTGATTGAGATATCACACCGGTGGCTGTGGTTGAGCATTTTCATAAATAGTTAGATAAAGGTGATATTATTTGATTTTTCATTTATATTTAGGTTAAGTGAGATAGAAACCACACTGATTTGGTTATTAAACCATTGGAATGGTGTTTTATATGTGATTTTGATGGAGGGGAGCACCGCGACTCAGAATCAGCTCTTATGAGTTAAGGCCTATGGTGGGGAGCACCATAAGATTGAACATGAGTTAATTAATGAAACAATAATTTCATGGGAAAAATAGGTGTGGGTAAGTTCTATCTTGGTGTTTTAGTTATGGTGACTAGTGGTGTCTAAGTTTTTGATGAATAGTGTGCCTCATGTTTGGAGTCAGGTAGTGGAAGCTTGTTTGGTGTTCTCAGGTATAATGTGATGAGTCAACAGTTAATTAATGACTGAGATAGGTTAGGATTAATGGTTGAAATACCAACAAGGATTATTAGGTATGGAAAGTGATATGGTGGGGAGGTTGTAAACCCCTGTGTGTTTTTTGGTTATGAACTCATAAGGGAATTTTAATTTTTGAGTTTGGTGAGAGTTTTTTTAGAATAGAGACTTATATTGTAATTATGAGATTTGAGACACTTCAATGAGATTGTTTTTGACATGGTTCTAGGTTTTATGGATGTCCCAAGTGTTTGGATTGATGCTTTAGTTGTGGCTAGGTGGTTAGTTTATTGAAAGTTGTAGTATAAGTCCATTTAGAGTGTGACAGGTGGAAGTCATGCTAGGAAAAAACTTTTATGTGGTCTTTTGAGGTCGTGAATGGTGTTCCCAAGAAGGGGATGTTTTCCCAGAAGCAGTCTCTATAGATACTGTGTGGGTAGTGGAAAGTTGAAATATCAAGAATTTAATATTTTTATGTTATGATCAACATCATGAAATCATCTCTTGCATAACCTCAACCCGGTAACCACACAAGGAACCCATTAAATAAAAATAAGCATAAAATGTTAATCCAAAACTATAACTCATATGATATCATTTGATGGAGAATTCCACTAAATTTTGGCCATCTTAACTTAAACAAATGAAACCCTAAACCCTCTATATCACCTAAAATTCTCCAAAATCTTGTTTAATCATCAATATTAAATCTATGGGTGATAGTGTGGAGAGAGAAAAGTGTGTCTGATATTATCACGATCACATTATCAACATTTCTTTGATCCAGAAGGGAGAACTCTGATTGGGGTGATTAAATCTCCCTCTTATAAGTCTAGTACTTAAGAAAGATCTTGGGAGGAGAAATAATTCAAGTGGATGAATAGTCCACTCTAATTTGTCTTAATATTATATATATATGTAGGTTTTACTTATTAAAATTGATCCTTAGACCTTTATTAAATAAAAGCACCTAAATTAAACTAAACATGATATAAATGACATAGATAAAACATCAAAAATTTCAAAAATATTATATCACATGTAATATCAAAAAAATTTACATGATAAAATATGAGTAATTAATTTGGCTCACCTCCTCTGTAACTATTAAATGAACCCTGAATATTAAATATTAAATATTCATAAGAAAATTATTTTCCTTTATAATAATTAAATAACATGCTAATATTATAAAGAAATAAATACAAAAATTATTATCCTAAACTTGAATAATATTGAAATTTTTTATTTTTTATGATCATATAAACTCAAAAATTACCTGACCCCCATCATGTGGCGCACAATGTACTAAAAATCAAATTCACTATAATTGGACAAGGTTTTTAATAAGGTTTATGTATGAACCTCTAGGATTTTATATTGATAACAAAAAGTGATACTCATATACCATGAGAACATTCTAGCAACCCATTAAGGTCCATAAGGAGATAAGTTCTAGCCATAATAACAAAAACCTCCTTGGAACACATATTGTGTTATATAACCTATTGGTATCATGATATCTCATTATTCAGGATGCACACTTCATATCATCATCCTTTATTGATTTATTTATTTTTGAACTTACAGGATAGACATACCTTCAATTACCATGGCCATTGATTTAATAAAGTTGTTATTATCCTCATCATCTGGGCCCAAGATATCTTTTCTTTTTGAAAGAAAGAAATTATATCTTAATAATTCACCCAATTCCATACCATCAATGATTCACCCACCACAAGATATCCCACCATAACGTAAATTTCATGGTTTTATTATTGAATCAAATTATATGATTAAATGGTATTATTGACCTCACCTGTTTCGATAATCCCAATTATTCTTTCACATACTTTGATAATCCCAATTAATTTTTATCTATATATTAATTATTTCAATCTATGATCAAGTTGATAATTAGAGTAAAATAATTTTTGAAATATGTTAATCAATGTTTATCTATGTTTTTATGACTTTTGAAATAATTCTAACTCAATCGGATATGTTTTTCATAAAACAAATAAGTGTTAAGTCACTGATATACCTATATCTAATGATATAGACAAACAGCTCTACCAGTACTTAGTCTACAGATAGAGTTAGTCTACAGATATACATAGTCACCGATAAGCAAAGGTTACCGATACGCAAAGCTACCGAAACTAAGCAAATGCCACCGATAGATCAAGTCACCGATATAGACAGCTACTGCTTGAAGCTGAGGTACCGATAGAATAAGTCTACTGATGTACACTTCACTGGTACAGAACAGAGCTACCGGTATGCACAAGCTACCGATCCAAAGTTTATCGATATAGAGTCACCGATACAAAAAGAGACACCGATAAAAGCGAGCTACCGATTGACCAAGAGCTACCGATAGAAGGAGTCACCGGTATATAGAGCTACTGATACACAGAGTAACAGCTACCGATACAAGGAGCTACCTGTACAATATCAAAGAGACAGTGATAGGAGCACACTTCTATACAATTCCTCCATTACCGGCAGAAGGCTACTGATGAAAGACTGACCAGTCAAACTCTACTTTTTTCAATATTATTTATTTATTAAGAAATGGTCATTTTTGATGATTTTAATGCAATCAATGTTATTTAATGTTGATTGTTGGAATGTCATGGAATCGTACCTAGTATGCATGAAAAGGTAATCATTCCCATTGTGGGAGATGAAATATATAAAATGAAGGACAAAGATTGGGCACAAAAGGTGGTGGTGAAAAGTGTGTAGAAAAGTAGTTGCATGAAGAGTACGCAAAATGGGAAAGAGGAATGCTATCAAGTGGTGAATACTGAAAGACTACTCCACACTTGAAGATCACTGAACATACATGAAGCCATTCTTTATGAAGAAGAACACAAGCTGTATCTTACTCAAGGAGTTAAGAACTACAAATAAAGCTCTTCATGCACTCAAGCTGATCAAACTGAACTTGAAGAAAACTACCCTCTGTTTTTTAGAAAAAAACCAGAGAAAGACTCAGAGCTTCAGTTACATCAATCCAAGGAGTCCAGAGCTTCACTAAAAACACATAGAACACTCTAAAATCATCTCTATCTATTTAGATCTATTGTGTTTTATTCATTTCCTTTTTCGAGTAGTGTGTGTACTCTGTATAATTTACACACACACTGACTCCTGTGCTAAACTTGAGGATACTAAATCATCACACCAATCATTCCACACTTTCTTATATCCCATTGTGAATTATGGAAGAGGTCAAGTGTGACCTGGATAGCCTGTGTGCTATTGTTTTTGTTACCACGTAGAACTGTGGTAGAGGTATTAGTACCTGGACAGTCTTTGCACTGTTTTTTACCCCGATCTAGGGTGTGGATCAAATTTATATAAATTGGGTGAGAGGAATAAGTCTCGTCTTGAGACTGAAACTCTTGGTTACATCTGCTGTGAATTTTAGTTTAAGTATAAATTATACTATATATTTTATATTCCACTGCTAATAAATTTAAAATACAATTTGTTTTCAAGTTACTTTGATAGTTAAACTAGCAAGTGTTTATACTTATTTGTGAACTAGTAAGTCAGTTTCAAAAGTTAATTTAATCTTATGATTAAATTAACTAAGACCTAATTAATCTTTGAGAAACTAATTGAACATTTACAATATGTATAAATTTACTATAGTTTAATTTTTTTTAAATAGGGGTATTTTAAGATAAATATTTTTAACAGAAATTTTTATTGGAACTCAATTCACCCCCCTCTTGAGTATCTACTCCGACCAACATTTGGTATCATAGGTTGTTTTTATTAATACAGGATTTCAAAACACTCTGTTTTTCAACTGTGATTTTAGTTGCATCTTTAATGATCTTAAATTTCTGTTAGTACTAAATTTTATCTCTTTAAATATATTTTCTAAAATCTAATTATGGACAATAGACTAGAAGGTACTGCTACCAACTGGCCACCTTTCTTTAATGGTACAAATTATGCCCAGTGGAAACTTAAGATGAAGATTCATTTAGAGAGTATGAGATTTGATATCTGGACTACTATAGAAACTCAATATAAGATTCCAAAGACTGTTATAACTACTTGGGATGAACCTACTAAAACATCTTATAATAATAATTGTAAAGATATGAATTCCTTGTATTGTGCTATAGGAGTTGGAGAATTTAACAGAATATCTTCTTGTAAAACTGCTTATGAAATTTGGGACACTTTGGCTATTTCCCATGAGGGAACAACCAATGTTAAAGAAATGAGGCTGAATACTTATACTATTAAATATGAAATCTTTAAAATGAAGCCTGATGAACCCATTTCTGATATGTATCTCAAGTTCAATGAGATTTTTAACACCATGAGCTCTCTTGGAAAAGCTGTTCCAGAAAAGGAGCAAATCATGAGAATATTAATATGTCTTCAAGAAAGATGGAGAGGCACATCTGTTTCCATTAGAGAATCGTGCGACATCAGCACACTGCCTGTTAAAGAATTAATTGGTAAAATTATTATGTATGAGGAAGAACTCAAGGTGAATAAGGAAGAAGATGATGAAACTAAAAGGAAGTCAGTGGATTTTAAGTCTACTGCCTCGAGAAGTAAGGATAAGGAGAAAGTACACATACAAACTGAAAGCTCAACAAGTGAAAGTTCAGAATCTGATAGTGATGCTGAGATGGATCAGATAGCCATAAGATTTAAGAAATTCTATAGAAAGAATAAATTCTTCAGAAAATAAAACTACAAAGGTAAATATGACAACAAAGGTCATTGGAATAAGGACTAGAAGAAGCCTGATAAAGGTGATGAGATTATCTGCTCTGAATGCAAGAGGAAAGGACATGTAAAAGCAGACTGTCCAAAATTGAAGTTAAAAAAGAAATATGACTAAAAGGAAAATAAGTACAAGAATGCTATGAAAGATACCTGGAGTGCTTCAGAAGACAACACAAGTTAATCTGAAGTTTCTGACTCTGAAAAGAATCATGCTAACATGTGTTTTATGACAAACACATCTAAGGTAACACTGGACCCTCTTGTTTTAAATTCATACTATTCTGGAGTTTATTCTGATTCTGAATATGAAAATATGTCTAGTGAAGAATTGTTTGAATACTATAATATGATAGAAGAGACATGTAATTAATTTAAGGGAAAGTACAAATCCTTAAAGAAATAGCATGCTTTATCTAGCACTGTTAAATATTCCCTTGAGATTGAAAAGAAAAAGAATGCTCAACTGTTAAAAGAAAATACTGAACTAAAGTTGTCTAATGAGAAATTAAGGAAGGACTTAGAAAAATTCACAAATGGAAAATATAATATTACTCAAATGCTAGGAAAACAAGTGGCACCAAAGTATACTACTGTAATAGGCTATTATCCTAGACAGAGATAGTTTACTAAAACTAGATTTATTTCTAAATCTGGACAGAATGCTACTAGTTTTAGTTATAGAAATTTGTCTGCTTCAACTAGTTATTCACATGGTTATAGACCAAATAAAGTTTATCTTTCAAAATATATTGATTCTGTAAATTCTATGAAACCCATAAGACAAATTTGGGTACCTAAATCTTTTCTTGCTAACCTTTCTGGATCCAAGAAGATCTGGGTACCAAATTCATTTTCCATCTAAACCTATTTTGTAGAAAACTTGCTTAAAGAGTTATCATAAGAAGGTATGGAAATTGGACAGTGGATGTTCCAGGCACATTTCTAGAGACTACTCGTGCTTTAAGAGTTTAATCAATGTTTATGGAGGCCATGTCACCTTTGGTGATAACTCCAAAGGAAAGATCATCGGACTATGCCAGATTGGTAACACTGATTCAGTTTTAATTTCCAAAGTTTTATTTTTTAATGGACTTAAATATAATCTGTTAAGTATTTCTCAGTTATGTGATGATGTATTTAATGTTAAGTTTGAAAATAATTCTTGTAATGTTTTTTATTCCAAAAATGTTTTTTTATTTTATTCTTTGAGAAATGAAAATGTTTATGCTATTGATTTGAATTCTTTAGCTAAACAAAATGTTACTTGTTTAAATGATTTTCATAAAGAATCTTGGTTATGGCACCAAAGATTAGGAAACTGCAACATTCATTCACTTAGAAAATTTACTAGGAATAATTTAGTTAGAGACCCACCCACTCTTGAATTCCCATCAGACAAAGTTTTCAATCCCTGTCAAAAGGGAAAGCAACATAAAATTTCGTTTAATTCAATGAGATAAGTTTCAACTTCTCAACCTCTCGAGTTGGTTCACATGGATTGGTTTGGACCTTCTAGAATTTCTAGTTTAAATGGGAAGCACTATGTCTATGTTTTAGTAGATGACTTTTCTAGATATACTTGGGTATACTTCTTAGCTCACAAAAGTGAATCCTGTTCTTACTTTATTAAATACTCCAAGTCTGTAGAGAACCTTAGTGGACTTAGGATTAAGACCCTGAGAAGTGATCATGGCCATGAGTTTTAAAATCATGAGTTTGAATCTTATTGCTCACACAATGGCTATAGTCACAATTTCTCTACCCCTAGGGCACCTCAGTAGAATGGTGTAGTAGAAAGAAGAAATAGAACCCTTCAGGAGATTGCAAGAACTATGCTTACTGAGTATGACCTGCCAATTTATTTTTGGGATGATGATGTTAATACAACTTGTTATATTATTAATACAGTCTTTATTAGACCTATTCTTAAGAAGACCCCATATGAATTGTGGAATAATAGGAAACCTAAGGTTAATTACTTCAGAGTTTTTGGCTGCAAGGTTTTTATTCTCAATACAAAGGATAATCTTGACAAGTTTGCTTCTAAAAGTGATGAAGGAATTTTTCTGGGTTATTCTTTAACTATAAAATCTTATAGAGTCATTAAAAAAAGAACCAAATGTGTGTAAGAATCTGTTCACATAAAGTTTTATGAAACTGATCCACATGAACCTAAGACTTCTCTTGAAAATCTTGAAGAAGATTTGTATGTTATGGACCTTAATGATAAAACTAAAGAACCTACTATAAAAACATCTAGTTCCAGACATATTCCAGAATCTGCTTCTATAGAACCCGAACTTAGAGGAGATACTGAAATTTCTAGTCCTACCATTACTAGATCAACTAGGATTCTAAAGAATCATCTTTTGGATGATGTTGTTGGTAATCTTGGTAGAGGGACACAAACTAGAGCTTCTCTAAGAAACCAGGTTGAACATCAGGACTTTCTTTCACAGCTAGAACCTAAAAATGTCGATGATGCAATCAATGATGAAATTTGGGTAATGGCTATGCAAGAAGAGTTAAATCAATTTGAAATAAACAAAGTCTGGGAATTAGTTGACAGACCTAAGGATACTTTGATAATAGGCACTAAATGGGTTTTTAGAAATAAGGTTGATGAATCAAGAAATATAGTTAGAAAAAATGATAGGATAGTTGCACAAGGATATAGTCAAGAGGAAGGAATAGAATATGAGGAAACCTTTTCACCTGTAGCTAGATTATAATCCATTAGGATTCTACTTGCCTATACTGCTAATCTGAATTTCAAGTTATATCAAATGGATGTCAAAAGTGCTTTTCTAAATGGTTTTATAATTGAAGATGTTTTTTTTGAACAACCACCTGGATTTACTAATCCTCATTTTCCAAATCAAGTTTTCAAACTACGTAAAGCTTTATATGGTTTAAAACAAGCTCCAAGAGCTTGGTATGATAGACTTAGTAATTTTATTATTTCAAAATTTTTTACTAAAGAGATTAATGATCCAACTATTTTTGTTAAAAGAATTTCTAAAGATGTTTTGATAGTACAAATCTATGTTGATGATATTATTTTTGGATCTTCCAAAAATTCTTTATGTACTGATTTTTCAAAGAGTATGCAAAATGAATTTGAAATGAGTTTAATGGGAGAACTCAAGTATTTTCTTGGATTTCAAGTTTTTCAAAATGAATATGGTATTATTTTGAATCAGGGTAAATATAAAAAGGATCTTTTAAAACTTTTTGGTTTGGATAGTATTAAGGAAAATGATACTCATATGAGTACAGTCTGTAAATTGGATGCAGATGAAACTAGGAAACCAATGGATCACACCAATTACACATGTATGATTGGAAGCTTACATTACCTTACTAATAGTCAACCAGATATTATGTTTAGTGTGTGTATGTGTGCAAGATTTCAATCTAATCCAAAAGTATCTCATTTACTTGCTGTTAAAATAATTTTTATGTATCTTAAACACACTATAAATTTAGGTTTGTTTGACCCAAAAGGACAATATTTTGAGCTAATGAGTTATTCAGATGTTGACTTTGCTTGTTGAAATTTGGATGGAAAAAGCACATCTGGAAAATGTCATTTATTGGGAAAATACTTAGTGTCTTGGTGTAGTAAAAAGCAGAATTCTGTAGCTTTGTCCACTACTGAAGCAGAGTATATAGCTGCTGGTAGTTGCTGTGCCAAAATTATGTGGATGAAACACACTCTTTTGGACTATGGATATGATTTTAAGCATGTTTCTATCAAATGTGATAACACTAGTGCAATTAACATTTCAAATAATCCTGTTTCTCACTCTAGGACCAAACACATTGATGTAAGCCACCACTTTTTGAGAGACCATTACCAAAAAGGTGATATTACTCTTGAATTTATATGTACTGAACATCAATTAGCTGACATTTTCACCAAACCATTAAGTTAGGATAGGTTAAGTTACATTAGAAATGAGTTAGGAATGATCAACCATAATTAGTAGAAACCTCACCGATGTACCTCAGTGATAGGAATCCTCACCGATATACCCTACTGATTGTGCACTATTTTAATCTTTTGTCTACTGTCAGAATCTGAATCGTTTATACTTATTTTAATTATTTATTTTATAATTCCTAAATGATAAAAATAAGTCCTAGTTACTTCTCAATCCACCAAATCTTTCCTTTACCCTCAAGACTTAGCTCCTGATTTTCTCGAAAATCCTAATTACCTCAAACCAGATATGGGAAAAACCAAACTCCCTACCATCAGAGATGAAATTGATGAGCCGAATGCGAAGAAGTAGAAGACTGAGTTAGAAGCAAGTGGAAGTATTGGTAGAACAAGGTCAGGAAGGCGACCAGTGAACCCGCATTTGCAGAATAGAGTTATTGTGATTGAAAAAGAGCTGTGCGTGGAATGGATGGTGTCTAGTAGATCATTTGTTCTCGAGGTGCTGCAAGATCAGAAGTGGGTAGAATGATTTTTGAACAACAATGGACTATACTATCCGAAGCTAGTGAAACAATTCTATGAGTTTATGAGATTTGAGAAATCAGAAGATGAGAACAGAGTGATTTCTTTTGTGAATGGAAAAAGATATATTTTTCATCTGTTTAGTGGGATGAATGCCTAAAGGTTCCACATGAAGGTGTTTCTGGATATGTCTCGAAAGAAATAACACCTACAAGTGATATATTTGATTATGAAATTTCCCTAGTGGAGATCACCGGTAGTGGAAATCAAAGACAAGTGGTGGCTACTGAAATGGATGGAGAGAACATATTGTTGTTCAAGTTTGTTCAGCATGTTTTAATTCCAAGGAGAGGGGACTTTGCAAATTTAAGATATCAGGATATCTATCTATTTCATCTTTTGAGACATTGTGGGAAAGTGAATCTGTGCAGGCTTCTAATGATTCAAATGGAGGAAATGATTAAACCAAAGTAAAAAACAAATGCCTTATTCTTTGCTAAGATGATCTCAGTGATGATCAATTTGAAAGAGCTATCTGAGTCTTAGGATGAGATAGTGGTATTAAGGAACAACTTCTGTATCACAAGTACTGTATGTAAATAAATGAAAGTAAACTGGAACCCATGGAGAGGAGAGTGGGTTAATGATGACAAGAAGGTGTATGATAAATTTAATCCTGTGGATCATCCTTCAAGACCTAAGGATGTGAGGGATCCAGGTCTAGGACCCGATGAAGAAGAACCTGAGTACAGTGATGAGACTGATGAAGAGGAGACTTCTATGGCTGATGGAAGGGATCCTGACTTTCCCTTAAGTCATGTTTCTGAAATTGTATCATCTAGAAAGATAACTCTATTAGAAGAAGAGACACCTGTTGATAAGGAAGACCAGACATCTCTTGATAATGAAGAAGAAAGAGAAAATGAATCTGAAGCCTCTGATTCTGTGTGCTTAATTATGATTCCATTGATTGGAAGCTCAGTTGTGCCTGTTAAGGAAGTAGTGGGTGAGATGGAAGAACCTGTGCCTAATCTAGAGGAGCCTCCTGCTGATGCAGCTATTTTAGAGATGAAGTTGATTGTAGAAGATTATTCTGAGGAAGAAAGCCCTGCTGAGAATGCTCTTGCTGTACAAGAGAATGCACCAGTTGAGGGGGAGAATCAAACTAGATTTTGTAGTGTTTCAGTGGCAATTGATATTGAGGATTGGGCAGAAGACCCAGGTTTTGTGGTTTGTGGATTGGATTATCCAGATTCTGATAATGAGGCATCTCTCAATAGACCAAAAACCAATTATGATATTAAGATTGAGTTGTTTCCTGAAGATGTGGTCATAATGTATGATCTGGATAATCTAAAGTCTGATATCAAAATCAGTTTTGTGGAAGAAATAAGTAAAATGGAAGCCTCACTAGTGTCATCCATTCAATGGATTATGAATGACTCAGTAACCAGTATAGTATCTGAAAGATCACCTGTTGTGGTTGCACCTACTGATATGATCACCAGGGCTGATCTTGAATCCATAAATAATGAGATGAAAGATTCTTTTAGTGCTTCTATTGTTGAGTTGAATCATTGCTTTTTTGAAGAGATAAGCAATTTGGAAGAGTCTTTTGAACTCTCTCTCAATTGTAATATGTCAACCTTTGTGGCTAAAATAGTGGATGAAGTAACAACTTTCCAAACTCATGTATCATGACTGGAAGAGGATGTTGAAGTTCTAAGGAAATCTGGTATCTCTTTAGAATCATATATGAGTTCTAGACCTCAAGAAAACATGGATTTATCTTATGTCAAAAGTGTTGTCAGCCAGATGGTATCAGTATTTTAAGGATTTAAAACCTCTATGAAAGATAATGTCAGCACCCAGGATTCCCAAGTGAAAAATCTTATCAGTGGGTTGACCAAAAACATCATGGAAACAGTAACCTTTTCTATTGGTTCTCCTGCCTCTAGACCTTCATTGGATTTGGATCAGATTAGAGATGTGATGAAGGAGGAGCTTGGTTCAGCATCAACCAGTGGCTCTGTGTACTCATCCGATCTGACCAAAGTGGTAACTTGTACTAGAGATTCAGCTAAATAAATAATTAATATAGTCCAAGACTATGTGAGAGTAGCTTCTGCCTCTTAGAAAGAAGTGAAAGACAAGGTAGATTATTACTTTCAAAGAGTTTACACCAAGAATCAACTCAATAATCAATTCAAGCTTATGTTAGAGAACATGAAGCTCCCTCCTATCAATCAAGCCTTCAGAGAACAAGTCAGCAAGCTCAGAGAGTTGACTCCAGCCTTGGAAAAATTCATGGAGAATAAGGATGATTTCATATCTGCTATGGAGAGAGGAGGAGGAATCATTATGGATTTCAGAAATCTCTTGTTGCCTTTCTTGCATGTGGATGCTAGGACAGTGATTGTACCTCTAGCTTTACCTGCCTTTTCCTCTGCTACTTTTCCTATTCAGATGACTCCAGGCCAAGCCATTCGAAACCTTACTCCTATGATCACTCAGAGGGCTACTCAGTACAGGCCAGGAACAGTTTCAGTTGCTCAGCCTCCTATGATCATTTCTGGTGTTCCTAATTCTTCACCTGCATCCACACAGCCTGAATCCTCTTCTGATCCCAAGGTAAAATCTCACATTGAGGACGTGGATTGACTGGGTGGCTAAGTTATTTGATAGGAATCCCTTGTATTTTGTTTTTATTTCCATATACCATTTTGAACCATGAAATACAAATGGCTTTCTCTTCTTTCCCATTTTGTTTATTTTTTCTTTTTTGTTTCCCACTTTTTTATTATCATAAAGGGGGAGAAATATTTTCTAAGGGACACAATAATTTCTTTTATGAATAAAGGGGGAGAGCTACTATGTTTTGTAACCTGTACCTTTATGCCATTGCATTTAATTCTACCTATGATACATTGAACATTTCATATCTTATTTTTTACCTCTTGTGTGTTGTTTCCTCTGCTACAATTGGATTTAATGATATATCCTATGATACAATTACTCATTATTTTAAAACTATAATATCAGAAGTTGTGATTATCAAAAAGGGGGAGATTTTTGACCTCACCTATTTTGATAATCCCAATTATGCTTTCACATACTTTGATAATCCCAATTAATGTTTATCTATATATTAATTATTTAAATATATGATCAAGTTGATAATTATAGTAAAATAATATTTTAAATATGTTAATCAATGTTTATCTATGTTTTTATTACTTTTGAAATAATTCTAACTCAATCAGATATGTTTTGCATAAAACAGATAAGTGTTAACTCACTAATATACCTATAGCTAATGATATAGAAAAACAGATCTACCGGTACTTAGTCTACCAATACACTTAGTCTACCGATATACATAGTCACCAATAAGCAAAGGTCACCGATACACAGAGCTACCGAAGCTAAGCACATGTCACCGATAGATCAAGTCACTGATATAGAGAGCTACCAATAGAAGCTGAGATACCGATAAAATAAGTCTACCTATGTACACTTAACTGGTACAGAACGGAGCTACCGGTATGCACAAGCTACTGATCCAAAGTTTATCGATACAGAGTCACCGATACAAAAAGAGCCACCGATACAAGCGAGCTACCGATTGACCAAGAGCTACCGATAGAAGGAGTCACCGGTATATAGAGCTACTAATACACAGAGTAATAGCTACTGATACAAGGAGCTCCTAATACAAGATCAAAGATCCACCGATAGGAGCTCACTGCTTCACAAGTCCTCCATTACCGACAGAAGGCTACTGATGAAAGACTAACCAGTCACACTCTACTTTTGTCAATATTATTTATTTATTAAGCAACGATCATTTTTGATGATTTTAATGAAATCAATGTAATTTAATGTGGATTGTTGGCATGTCAGGGAACCTTACATAGTACCCATGAAAAGGTAAAAATTCCCATTTATGGAGATAAAATATATAAAATGACGGAAAAAGACCAGGCACAAAATGTGGTGGTGAAAAGTGTGTAGAAAAGTAGTTGCATGAAGAGTACACAAAACAGGAAAGAGGAATGCTGTCAAGTGGTGCATACTGAAAGACTACTCCACAATCAAAGATCACTGAACATACACAAAGCCATTATTTTTGAAGGATAACACAATCTGCATCTTAATTAAGGATTGAAGAACTACAATGAAAGCTCTTCATGCACTCAAGCTGATCAAACTGAACTTGAAAAAAAACGACCCTATGTTTTTCAGAAAAAACCAGAGAAAGACTCAGAGCTTCATTTACATCAATCCAAGGAGTCCAGAGCTTCACTCACAACACATAGAGCACTCTAAACTCATCTATATCTATTTAGCTCTATTGTGTTTTAATCATTTACTTTTTTCGAGCAGTGTGTGTACTCTGTATAATTTACACACACACCGACTCATGTGCTGAACTGAAGGATACTAAATCCTCACACCAATCTTTCCACACTTTCTTGGATCCCACTGTGAATTGAGGAAGAGGTCAAGTGTGACCTGGATAGCCTGTGTGCTATTGTTTTTGTTCCCACGTAGAACTGTGGTAGAGGTATTAGTACCTGGACAGTCTTTTGCACTGTTGTTTACCCCAATCTGGGGTGTGGATCAAATTTATATAAATTGTGTGAGAGGACTAAGTCTCAGATTGAGACTGAACCTCTTGGTTACATATGTTGTGCATTTTAGATTAAGTCTAAAGTATACTATATATTTTATATTCCACTGCTAATTACTTTAAAATATAATTTGTTTTAAAGTTACTTTGATAGTTAAACTAGTAAGTGTTTATACTTATTTGTGAACCAGTAATTCAGTTTCAAAAGTTAATTTAATCTTCTGATTAAATTAACTGAGACCTAATCAATCTTTGAGAAACTAATTGAACATTTAAAATCTGTATAAATTCACTAAAGTTTAACTTGTTTTTAAATAGGGGGATTTTATGACAAATATTTTTAATGGAAATTTTTATCGGAACTCAATTCACCCCCTATTGAGTATCCACTCCGAACAACAGGTATATAATGACAATGATCTAAATTCAGGAGATCAATACATGTGCTTGTAAATAGGAACAACCAATAACACCTAAAACATGTGGTGTTCCTATTAGAAGGCTAGTCCTCATGATATCCTACATTCCAGATCACCAAGTGTGAACTTCATGAGAATAATACTAAATGTTTATGAAGCCCCGTCACCTGATAGTTAGACATCATCTATTTCCCTTCAATATGTTGTATCTAGACAATATAACATATATTTAAGATCATTTTCATAGTATCAAAAGGTTATTATTATAGGCGGTAACTACTATAACCTTTTGATATGAAAATAAATCTAAGTACATTACCATGTAAATAGTGGATGTAGAGGTATCACCACTATTATAGTAAGAATTCATCACACATAACTAACTATATACATGATATGATTATAGGAAAGTACTGATCATATTTGGTATAGGGAACCCACTTTTACAACACCCCCACTTACACTAGAGCTAACTTTCTAACAACCAAACTGTTATATATCAAATGATAAGATCATGATTCTACTGATTTATTAAGAGATTGAGCTTACCACATTTCTTTACATGGCTACTCTTCTATTTATGACTTCACCACCTTAAATAAGACTTATTAAGAGATTATGTCACATAGTATATCTGTTTTATCCAATGTTAGAATCTTGAAACGTTTGTTATTACTTTTTTTTTACAATTTTAATAACTAGAATATAAAATTGTGTACTACTTCTTTAGCTAAATTAAAAGCTACAACAAATTCAATATATATATATATATATATATATGGATACCACAAACTTTAATGATCTAGACTTACTCAATAACTTAGCCAAATTGTGATATTAGATCAAATTGATTTGTAGTAAGACTAGTTTGTGTCCCTTTATATTTAGTTTTCCTTCATCTCCATATGCCAAGTATATATCCCTAATTCTTTAGATTGTACAATAGGATAGCTCTGACTATTTCCCATTTAGTTCTCCAAGAATTATCTGATATTTTCTTTCCATAATGTATGTGTTGGAAATAACATATCTAGTACATAGTATATCATATGTGATAAATCCATTATTTAAGAATATATATTTATTATCACCATTTAATCTCCTCCAATGTCTCATAAATATCTTAATAGATAGATTTATTCCATGTAATATAATAAACAGTTCCATGTTGAGTTTTTCAAACTTTTTTTATTCTAATACATTGTCAGTATATATTCTTTGAATTGGTCTAAGAAATCATTAGATATAACTTAATATATCTTGTACCCTAGAACTTGGGAAACTACTTTAATTCAATATTAGTGGAGATAATTTCAATCTAGTTTTAACTTACTATAACACTAATAACTATTTTCAATATGTTATCAACATATTTTACCTAGAAAATTATGATACTCTCACTAACCATTCATAGACACATGGTATGATTTAAATCCTAAAACAATATCGTATGATCATGATTCTTACTCTAATACAAAATTGGAAATTTTAAATTTCATCCATTACATAAATTCAATTATATTTCCAACCCTTTTTGGTTGTTCCATATAGAGAAATTAAAAAAAATGGTGCTCTTGATTTCAAATGCCGAGTATAATGATTATATAATATTACTATGACTAGTAGAATTGAATTATGCTTGAGGATTTTTTATAACCAATCAAGCCTTATTGGTACCGTGATTGTTACAACCATGTATATTGTCTCTTGAATACTGACCAATAACCTTACATCCTTTGGATAAACTACCAAAATACTGATATAATTTTGGTACATGGAATCCATTTTTTTGAACTCACATTCACTTTTCACATTATCTTATTTCCATTTACCACTTTCTTATATAATAAAAATTTATTATTCTCATTTAAAAATATATCATGTTGACATGGTGATTATAAAACCATTTCTCTTGGTTTTACACTTTTCTATGTAGTATATTTTTCTAGAACCTTCCATTTATATGAGATCTTATGGAACTTGTTCCTATGAAAACTAATTGTGAAACTTTATTCCTGAATTTATACAAGGAAATCTTTATCACAATATCCCTAATATATATGTGATCTCTTTTATTTAAATATATTCTATCACTTGACTTTAAATTTTATATCTCAGGGATTTATATAATTTCATATATAAACATATTATAATTACCTTAGATACATTTTATGTTTTCCTGTTCTCAAGTTTGTTTATTGACTTATCCTTAACAAAATATTTTCATCTAAACACATGATATTGTGATATAATAGATTTACTTTTTATTACAACACATGATATCTATTTTACATTAAATTTGGCATATGGTTATGGGTTAATTCCTCTATTTTTGAATCATGTCTCAAAAATACAATATAATACTTTTTGTGAATTATTGATCCTCATTATACATTCATCATGTCTTTGATGTGTGTAATGAAATGAAATTTTCGGAATATTTCCACTCTATATTTTAATGATTAATGAATTATTATAAGAATCATCATTAATTATTCTTTTACTAATATCATGGATCTGAATTTTAAATGTAATTGTGAATTTAGGAATTGATATTGTCTATTTTTAATGACTATTGATTGGATGGTTAATAAATTATTTGGACTATAGATCCAAAGAAACTTGTATCTTCTAACCATCAATGTACATTACATTAATTTTATTTTCATTAAATTTATTGAAGGAAAATCCTGATTTATATTAATTCACTTGTGGGTTTTATCTAAAATAGTTAACATATATCTCATTGAACTAATTATAAAAGCATTGTGTCTTTCTCACCTTTAAAGTCAAAAGGCTCCTTGGTCAATTTATATCATAATAAGAAATCATGAAAAATACCAAATTGGTTTTGATTATAAAGAGTCTAAATAACCTTCTTGGCATTTCCTCCACATTTTATTTTGGATTTAATTGACTGAGAATAAACTAGCTACTAATTGGTATTATTAGGTCACTCATTTTAGATTCATCATTTATTACCAATATAAGAAATTCTATATTACTATATAATTAAAACTCTAATTAATCATGACATCCCAAAACAACTTTATTTCAAATTTCGAAATAAAATATCATTATGTCTAAACATGACTTGAGATAATGTTTTGGTAACACAAATTACATAAAATAGTTTTCGAATATAAGAATACACTCGATTAGAATTATGATGTTTTGGTATTCTCTAGACGATGTTGAAGTCAATATCTACCAGTAACTTAAAGATCCACTTAATTCTTATTATCTATCTATACTTATTTGGTTCTCACATTTGTATAAATTTATGTAAGTCACATATTTTATCTAATACCCAATAAGTAAAACATAAATCACATAGAGAATGAATATACATGAATATAAACCTATGGTTAATTCTTCTCTAAATAGGTGTAATTTCTATTCAAGTGACCTATCTTGCCACATTTGAAGCAAATATCCTCCTGGTCAATGTTCACCCTCTTTATATTTGGTTTCTTAGAAGGACATTGTGATGTTGGATTTAGTGGTGTAATTTTCGTTGTATTTTTCATCTTGTATTTCTTATCATTATCCATATGAATTGAATATTTATATTTTTTTAAAGTTCTCATCAACTTAGATAACCTTACCCAAAATATAACGAAGTTGTTTATATATAACTTTAATTTTATAATTCTAAAAATAACTAGAGAATATGTTTGATAAGTATGATATAATGATATGTATTGAAAGTTCATGATTCGAGTTGAATCCTAATTCATCCAATCAATCAATGTACTCAATCATCCTATGTATATATAGACCAGATGGAATTCCATCTTTCAATTTATATGTTATAAGTCTAATAATAATCTCATCAATATAATACTTCCCTTTCCCCTCATAAAATTATCTGAGATGAGATAGCATGATATAGACATTCAACTCATCATGTTTCTTTAAAAAATAATTAGATATTGATGATAACACTATGATGTAAAAATCAAATGCATCATCCTTGATTCTCCATGAATCTTCCTTTTCACACTCACTTTCTTCCTAAGGTGGCTTATTAGGTAGTGGGGACTCCAGGATATAAAAGTTATTTTCATGTCATAGTATTATGTGAAAGTTTCTATAACATTATTGTAAATTAGTATTAGTTAGGACATGTTCGTTATCCAGTATTGATCATAGTGTATCTGTGCTATTAGTCATTATATATATATATATTAATTTTAAATTTATTCCACTATTTTATCAAATCCTATTAGCACTAAATTACAGGATTTCAAATACTTAGACACTTGAGATTTATAGTGGAAAAGATCCTTAAAACCTCTCCTCATAGTCCAATATATGGCTATTCCATTACTCTGAGAGTTTTAATACATGGTTTTGCCTATCCAAACACATTAACTCATGGATCCTTGATTTGTTAAGTAGATTCCCATTTCTTATAAAGTATTACTTTGTTTTACTCAATTCTTTGCCTATGAAATTTTACCAATCAATATTTGATTATTTATTTGATGTAAATTTTAGTTAATTAAACCAAAAAATTTAATAATAATACCCCAGTAGTTAGAGGAACCATCATCTAGGGATGATGGGCACCTCAAAGACATGGTTTTATTCAAATTCAAGTGATGGAAGGTGTTAAGGACTTACTATTTAATTTTAGGGATTTTAATTATTCTCAGCAAATGAAATCATTTTCTATTTAACATGCATGTTCTATGTGGAAATTCTGACAACTTAACCATTTTATAAATGGAAAAACTTAACTGCACGTGTTCATTTTAAATATGCATTCTTGTTTATTATTTTATTTTATCTCATGTATATACTGCTTATAAAAATTAATATAAAATATATAAATAAAAAACTAATGACTCTATCATGACTTGATTCTAATAGTTGATCCATCAAGTGAAAAATTAATTGATATAGATCCAAGGGGAAGATACTTGAGTCATGTTATTCTTGAATCAGGTTATAGCACCCACCCTATCCAATGTGTTGAAATCCCATATGTTATGTCACCATTTCTTGGCACAAAATGCATTACTTTTCATCCTCATATTTATAAATTTATAATACTCACTTATAGGTGATGGGATTTCATGAATTGTAAATATAGAAAAATTATTTTTATCATGTATTTGTAATACCTTATATATATAATGAGGATAAATAGATTACATAAATAATCATTTTTTAAATAATTATTATATATAAAAAAAGTGTAATAATTAAATAAATTAATGAATAAATATTATATTTGTGTCGGATCATCTATGACTCATGATCATTTTATATACATTAAAATCGTATAAATAAATTAAATTTATGAAGAATTTTACATTATTGAAATTTTATAAATTAAAAATAGATTAAATTAATTTTAATTCACAAAATAATTTCCACACTTCCTGAAAATTGTTTTTAAAAAAATTCATTTTTTAATGATATATTGATTTTTTTATATAATTTTTGGGTCTCCTTGGGTATTTTTAAACTACTTGTAGGGGTTCCAGGTCGTGGGTATACCTAGATGGGCTATACCGAGCAAGAAGAACCTGACCCAACATGGATCAGTTCGGGCTGACCCGACTCGATCACCAAGTTATTGGTTGGTTATAGCCCTCACATAGTGCACATGGATTTATAGGGGCAATTCTTATGAATGAATCTTATTTAAAAAGGTAATTTTTATGTCAAACTTTAGTCAACCAGTGGTTACCCTACTTAGTTATATATATATATTCCAGTTTTTTTTTGAAAATCCTACACTTATACAATTTTAATTTTCATTTAAATACCACATTGAATTTTAGTCAGCAACCCATCCATGGTAGAATAGTAACCAATACATAACTATTTATTTATATTAATATATATATATTGAATGATTTTTTATGAAATTTTCAAGTTTAAAAAAAATATTTTATCTTTGGATGGAAATATATTGACCATCTGAGCTTGGATCAAAGCATCATTCCTAGAGTTGGGAGCATTGGGAAACCATGTAAAAAATTCATAAAAAAATAATTTTAAAATATATTAATTAAATTCATATTCATTATGATACCCCTTTTTTGCATCGATCTTGCATCAGAATCCCAAAATAGAAGGAATTTAAAATTTTTACATTGTGATTGACACTGTGACATTGTCTCAAGCATAAACACAATCTGATAACTTCCCTAGGATCCCATGTAATTTAAATAAGCATGAAAAATTAAACAAAAACCATACCTTGACTTATTTCTATAAAAGGTGCATTCCACTCATGATCATAGATTTTTTTTTGAAATGAATAAATTACATGTAGAATCCCTCATGGTAGGTTCCATTAGTGACCTCTAGGTATAGTTGAACAATGATTTGAGATGGATGGTCTAGGTATTAGCCATGTGATATCATTAAGATATCTTTAAAACATTAGGATAGTTTATATGATCATGGGGAGAGTGATCGAACCCCTTTGAGATGTCAGTACCTAGGAGGGTATTCCTTGGGTTGATTTTTGGATTGTTCGAGTGCATGGGACCGACCAAGGATGACCTTTAGAAGGGAGATGACCATGGTTCCACATATTGATACCTATATAGGTGAGGCTTATCCTATGGGTAAAATAATTCCATGATATGATTATGATGATTCCAAAGAATGATATTCCCTCTAAGTGATTAGATTAGCCAGAGGGTTGATATTGGCATAAGGGAATCCCAGAAGGGTGTCCGAGTTATAGTGTAACCTAGTGGACCCTATAGGTTCACCAATGAGATATTGACCCATGATATTGTGAATATAGGAAATGGGTAGTGATTATTATAGGTATCAACTTATAATATAAATCGATGATGACACATGATATGGTTTGGGCGGACACACTACCCACTAAGAGGTACTAAGATACATGGGATGACTACGACATGCTCCTAGGATATGCCTATTAAGCGTGATATTGATGATTTATTTATAATTTATCCTTGTAATAATGGTATAGGATAAGACCCACTATATTTATTTTATATGGTTTGGAATGACTTGGAAATGTTCTTTGGATATAGATCTATTATGGTTTTTAATTCCCTAGACACACTCCTTGTATTCAAATGTGATATGGTTTGGAATTTCTTAGACAAAATCCTTGGATTTTTTATCATATTTATATGGATTTCCTTGGATTTAATCCTCAATATATGGGGTAGGGGATAAAACCCTCCCAAGTGGGATACGATATTTATTTTGATTTCCTTAGACATTCTCCTAATAATTGGATGTTGAACATAAATGTTACCATATTTACTAGAACAAGCTCCCAAGAATTGACTATAGGATAGATATTAGTTTGAATTTTTATGTAATGTACTTAGAGACACTCTATAATTGGCCAAATTAGGTTTGAGTCGATCATGGGTTTCACGTTATAACCTTAGGATTGACAGTGGTTATTTATTTATTCTTCCACATTCATAGTTATTTATTTTCTCTAAGCATATCTTATGTGTACACTTAATTATTGGGTATGTAATAAAACACTTTGGTGGTTCCCTACCGAGTTGTTTTATCACCCGGATTAGGAGACCATGTTACTTGGGTACCCGAGGAGACTCCACTAAATATAAGTTCAGGTTGGGAATATGTTTGAGGTTGTGTGATTATGTGGGATAGATCAGATGGGATCAAATACTAGACAAGGAAAGGCTCAAGGATGTTAGTGGATCCCCAATGTATTTTATTAATTTTTTATTGTATATGTGACCAGTTAGGCGAGAAGTTATCATTTTATTCTAGCATGCCTATGAGTCTATTTAAATTTATTTCTTCCACTTTTCATGTATTATTGATGGATTTATTTTATTTCATGTACTCATATTATTAACTATTGTTAATAATGTTTAGTTTATTTTCAAATTATTTTACACTATAATATGGGGGTATAAGATCCCCATGGTATTACCCTCGACACCCACTACTAGTTGGGAGCCTTTGGAACATGGGGAGGTGTGCCTAAGGTCCCATTGGCTCTATGTTATAGACACTGTAAAGATGTCTCTTCTCAAGGACTTCACAGTTTCACTCAAATGGAAATTCAATGGAAAATTGGTGATTTGTGAAATGAGTTTTGAAGTGGGACTCATATTAAAGTGGGTTATTCTAAAGGAAATTTTGATTGGATTTGGGGAAAGGTCCTGGCATGAGTGAATGATGACATGTGGTTCCTTTTCTCAATTATTTGTAAAAATGATTTGATTTTTTTATAATGAAAATCTAGAAGTCCTGATTTAGAATTTTTTGGTATGTTTGAACTCATGTTATCAATGTATTATTTTATAAATCATGAGTGATTTTGTATATACCCCATTGTTGTGATTTCCTTATGTGTTTCTTGTTTCTTGATACTGCATATTATTCATGGTGGATAATGATAGTTAATTTTGGTATCAAAGTGGGGGGTTGATCCAAATGGATATGATAAACCACTTAAAGGGTAGATATGGGTCTGAAGGACCCTAATGAGTATTGAGAAATGTTATAACCATAATAATGGGATGGTTATGAGAGTTTAAAATGTTATCAAGGAACCGATGTAGGATGTTCATGCTATCATGTGACCTATAGTAACTTGATGCATGCCCTAAAATTATGATAACCCTTGTGGGGTTTTTGGGATATGTGGAGAGTGATAATTTCATGAATCACATTAGAACCCCTATTCTTTATTTGATCCTAACATGGACATAGTGGTGATGATATGTTGATAAATTTAGAGTATTAAAACAATTATACGAGTTTAGATTTTGTATATGGCAAACCCATGTGGTATGTGTGTAATGTATATGGTTTTGGGTTAGAAGAAACTAGGGGAATTATATATGAGGTTTTAGGAGGAGAGCATTCCATTAGGTATTTGTATTTGTTTTTTTGAATTTTTAATTTCTGAAATTAGGTTTCAGGTGTTGAGGGTGGGATATGGGCCTCATGTAATGGAGGATTGATACCTAGTTTGGGGTATGGGATATGACCCCCCCAAGTGTGTACTTACATGGTTTTGGGGATGGGTATATTTCCCTTGGATGATTTATTATGTTCCGAGGATGGGTATACTTACCTAAGTGACTTATCATTTTCTACGGATGGGTATATTTCCATCGGTGGATCATATGTTCCAGGGATGGGAATTTTTCCCCTGGGTGGTAACTTGTGCTTAGAGATATCCATCACCAACTGAAGCATGTTTGAAGTTCAAGTAATGGTTCTAGGGTAGGGATTTTTCTCCCTATTTGGTTAGTCTAAATTGTTTAAAGACACTATATCATTATTTGAAGTAGGTATGGTTGGGGTTTGAGGTGGTCTGATTGATTCCTAATGAACCAACATGTAAATTTGATGTGATTTTAATATTATGTTTTTGGATGGGTGTTTTTCATGGTAATGGATATAATTTTTACATATGTATTATATACAAATCAACTTGATCCCAAAAACACTTAGTATTATCAAGGCATTGGGGATTCCTACTGGGACATTGGAATCACCCCCTACTCATGTACATGTAATATTTTTTGGTGTATGTGGGAAGAAATTCATTTTTTCTCTTAGGGAATAAGTATATCTTAGAGCTGGACACATGGTATAGGTCTGAAAGATCATGGAGGATGAGGATTCAGAAGGATGATTTATTTGAGTTGGGCTAGAGGCCAATGTTATTATTTCTAGTTATTATTCTTCATGTTTAGGCTAGTGTTCCATTTATTTATATGGTTCATACATTATTTATCACTTATTAATATTATTATATTATAGTTGTTTCATTATATACATAGATTACTACTATTTATTCAAGTCCATAGGGGCCTATTTAGCTCCCTGTTTTATATGAAAAGGTTTTTGGGATGTCTGTTATATGGATGAGTCATGATGAATTTTTTTTAGATTTTGGAATGAACCTAAAATATTATATTAGAGGTCATAGTCTCCGCACAACTAATTTAGGACCTCACTTCTAGTCAGTATACTATAGAGTATAGCGAGGCATGCCTAAGGTCAAGTCATATCCCAAAAAAACCACCGTTTAGGTGGTACATGCCAGGTAATAAAAAAACATACTATATACCTTTATGAACATTCTTGATATAATGAAACCATGACCACAGTGTAAGTTATGGAACCATCAAATCAGTTTTTTTTTGGAAAATTGAATAATTAATACCAAAATATTGGTTTTAAAAAATTATTATTTCTAAGTGGGTAATAATAAATTATAAGTGAACATTATCTTGTAAGATAATTATAAATATTATTATTATATAAATTTATAACAAATTTCAATTTTCTTATTCTGGAGGTTATATCACGTCCAACTAAGAGGAAGTTTATGATAAGGGGATTCTTAACTCAATTTACTTTCATTAGGTTATATCCTTTCTTCGTTGACTATGGTTATTCCCAGATTATGTGCATTATGAATATTGACTGTTTAATATTTTATTTCCACATTTTAATGTGTAATTACATTTTTTTCACATAATCTATACCTTGACATATTATTACTTCACTTTTTATGATCTTTATAAGGGTTTCCTCATCTCAATTTCCCTTCATTGAGATATACTTCATATTCACCATTTTTTTCTTTTATGTGGTGTTTATATTAACCATGAGTGTGTTTTACAATTATTTCCATGAATTTCAATGTATTTAAAAATCCATCTAATGTTTTATTAAATGGTATTTGACTCAAAAGTTACCAAGGTAGTAAGAGATTCTTAGTCTCAAATTCAATTACTTGAGACGTGTTTCATTTTTTCCACTATATTTGATTTTATATAGTATTATTTTGATTAATTGGATGGTGAATTTAATATAAAATATTTTTTATGTAATTCATGGTATTTACAAAACCACATCAAGTTTTTTATTTTAATTTATTTTAATTCATGTATTATAAAATCTGTAAGGGTTCATGTGTAAAATTTCCTTCTTTGAGGAATGTTTTGAATTTTTAACATGTTTATATTTATATGATTTATATGCCACCTCCTTGAAATATTATATCATTATTATCCCTTTAATAATGTTATTTAATTTTAAATTTAAAGTTATTTATATCAAGGGTTTTTGATTTAAAAGTTATCAAAGCTGTAGGGTTTTTTTATCTCAATTTCACTTCATTTAGTCAACATTCATATTAAACACAAATTTTAATTTATAAGGTGTATAAACTATATATTTTAATAATTATATCATGACTCTCTTTATACCCATGGTATTTTGAGTTCCTCATCTAGTATTTTCTTTCAAGGGAGTTTAATTTTAAAATCTATAAAGGGTTTTATTTAAAATCATTGTTTTAAAAGTTTTGAATACTTTTACCCAAAATTTTCTCTTCCATATACATATTATTTAAAGAATGTTATTCTATATAATTTAATTATTTTGTGATTCCATTTTAAAATACCTCTTACTTTATTTACAATGGTTTTAAAAGGAATCTTTTGAATGTTTTCTATATGGATCACTTTTTAATTTCTTTACCAAAGTAGGTATGGAATGTATTTTAATGTTTAATACTGAACACATTTTTTTGTTACAATAACCATTATTCATTATTTGACATTTATTCCACATTTCCATGGGTTTTCAAAGAAAATAATATTCCCATTTTTTTGAAGTTTTTAGTTTTAAATGTTTTCAAAAGAAAATTGTATGATTTTTCTTACGTGTTTTTAAAGGTATTTAATTTCTATTCGGCATATTTTTATCTTCCACTCCACATTTTTTACATAAGTATATTTTATTTTGAAGATTAAATTATAGTAAATTTTTAAAACCGCAACCTTTCATATAGATGTATTGAGCTCATTTGCAGGTACTCTTTTTTCATTATATTGAGTACTTTTTGTTTGGGTTTTACCTTGGGGTGTGTTTGAGTGAAAATTTATAAAAAATAGAAGAAAGAGGGTAGTACACAGTTGGTGCATGATTTTCCCTAATCATGTGCCCTAGCCCAACAAACTGTGAAACCATAGATAAGGAGTATTTTCATGGTTGGCACACCATTTTTCAAAACATGCACCCTAAAAGTAGAAACTGTTCACCCCCTAGAAGAGGTGTACAATTGAGGTGCACAGTTAGGGGACACTGTGTTCCCTAAGCAGCAAACCATGCTTATGATATTTTAATCCCCTAAAAAATTAGTTTTAAAATTCTCTAAGCCCCCATTTTAACACGACCCCTAACACAGTTTCATAATTTTAGAGCCTCCCATAAGGATTAAAAGCCTTCCTGACCTTCATTCATGGTAAATTTAATGGAGGATTTAATATATGCACTCCTCCATATAAAAGGATCTTATCCTATATGGTTTCTTTTCTCTTTTCTTTCTTCTCCCATCAATTACATGGTTGATCTTCCCTATTTTTGGTTAAATTTAGATCTAGGATAATGGATCTAGATCTATAATTTTGGGATATTGATTCATATGATCTTGAATTTTGATTTAAGATTCAGATCTCATTCTACGTCATTATTCCGTTCAAATTGGGGATTTTTGTTGGGATAAATCTCCTCAATGAATTGAGGTAGGTGGTCTATAATTTAAATCCAAAAGTATTGATTTAAATTACATGTATGTAATTGTAGAATTTCTATTGGATGATTAAGAATTGATATTCTTGTTTGAATTAATTAATTTGGGGAATTAATTAATTAAGGAATTATGAAATTGGGGATATTGTATTGATAAATTTGGATAATTAATCATTGAATTAATTATGAGATATTGAGATTTTTGATTTTAGATAATTAATTATTTAATTAATTATGATATATTGAGAATGTTGACTTGATATAATTAATTGTTAAATTATTTATCAGGTATTGAATTGGGATTTGGGGATAATAAATTATTGAGTTAATTATCAAAATATTGAATTGGGATTTAGGGATAATTATTTTTTGAGTTAAATATCAGAATATTAAATTGGTATTTTTGGGTAATTAATTATTGAGTTAATTATTGTAATTTGAATTGGGATTTGAGGATAATTAATTGTCTAGTTAATTATCAAGATTTTGGATTATGGACTAAATAATTAATTATTGAATTAATTATGGGATATTGATTTTGTGGTTATTGATTAATTAATTTTTGAATTAATTAATGGGATTCATGTGTGAAAGCACGGCCAATTGTTGCCTATCGACTGGTCAAGGTTCTGGTTCTATGATAATGTGTATATCAGCACTCGAGTTGAATCCTTAGTGATGATACTTTTTAATAGTCGATTGTTTTTAGTTGATTGTATTTTGATTGGGGGGTTTGTTTTTAGATATTAAATGAAGTGATTAATTATTGGTGTTTGATTAAACAAATTGATAAATATTGGGGTGAGTTCATTTTTAGGGAGTTAATCTTGTGATATCCATG
Organism: Viscum album; assembly: GCA_963277665.1. Taxonomy (NCBI): domain Eukaryota; kingdom Viridiplantae; phylum Streptophyta; class Magnoliopsida; order Santalales; family Viscaceae; genus Viscum; species Viscum album. The sequence goes on from OY728151.1 coordinate 1,909,135,216, forward strand.
AGCTTTGCTTTATATTGTATTTAAATTAACACCCACTCCACAAGATAACGTTGATTGGAATTCCTAAATGTTAAGGATTTAATCCAATCTTTAACTTAACATAGATTTATAATATCAATTAGAGATTGTTGATGGTAGTGTATTTATGGTTCCAATAATCCATGGAAACCACATGTTAAACAAAACAAGTCATTAATCCATGACATGTTAAGTCCAACATACACAATGTTAATTTGAAGAATATTCATCGAGAAAATTATCTTAATCACTTAACACACCTAAATTATAACTCACCCCAATGAGATATTTACTCATACATTGAAATTATTTGTAATATGGTTATAATTATTATGATGTTAAATTAAGAAGATAAGAAAAATAAATGGATAAGAAAAGAGTGGTGCGTCGAACACACACACAAACGATGATGATAATTGAAAATGAACTTTAGATTGAATGAGAAAGAAAAATAAGGGAAGGGGATTCAACTGTATTTAAACTATTTTAAGAAAATTAATATTAAACTATAGAAGGTGGATGATAATAAGAGATATTGAAGAAGAAACTTTCATTAATATATAATTAAGAAAAACAAACACTTACACGATTACAAACGAAGAACAACACAAAAGTAAATAAAAGGAAGCAAGGAGGAATGGTTTTTCAAGTAAAAAATTGAGTATGGACAATCCTCCCAAGCCTTTAGAAGATCCTTTGTCATTCCAAAAAATCCTCCTTTTCTCTAAAATACCATCCCCTTTGAAGGAGAGGATGGGTATATATTTATAGCGCAAAGAAGTGGACTGTTTGCATTCCCAATATATCCCTCCACTTGGATTGACGATTTGGACATCCAGATAGCTGAATCTCGAGATATATATTTCTTCAAAGTTGTAGAAAATAATGTTGGCCAACTACTCTCCATATTTTGAGGAATTTGGACTTATTTAGCCAAAGTTACAGTGGTTTCAATAAACAATGTTAAACTGTCCATTTCTATCCATGCTTTTTCGATGGCCAAAATGTGAATGGATTTTGGAAAAGCAAGATGCCTTCAAATCCGAATGATTTCATAAAAAAGACGGACATCTATATCTCCAATTTCAAACTGAAAAACTCAGCTTGATTTGATTAATATATCAGGAGACATGTCATGAATACTATACTAATTTTAATTCCTTGACAGAATGGAGGGAAGAGATTAAATGAATCATTTGGGCCTCTTGTTTTTTGAGTTGGGATTTGAAATTTTTATCCAAGACTCCTGACATTATCCCCAGAATGTTGGAGGAGATTAAATGAATTTTGAATTCCTGATTTATCCTAGAAATTAAATATTCATGGCTGGTCCAGTTTCTTCATATATTCTGTAGGCCTTCTTGTGTGGTCCATATGGGCCTTCAAATGGCAGAATTGGCGCATGATACCTTCTAATGAAATGTTTTATATTGAACTAGGAATCCTAAAAAATAATAACCACACAATTTAAATCAGTAGGGGGAGAGTTATAAATAAAATAGTAAACTAACTCAATTGGACTACTTCTAAAAATTCTCAAGAATTATACTTAGTATTAAAACATTAATATTTCACACAAATTATGCACATTTCATATAAAATCAGTAAAGGGAGTATATAATAAGTCATAAAAATATTAATAACATCAAATCCCCTACAATTAGTCTTGTGCATGTCCTCATGTGAAAAAAATATAAAAACATGACAAAAATCATTTTCACTCACCATCAAATATTAAAATTTTGTTCTCCCCAATCCGGGAGGTTTAGACAATATCACTCATCCATATTGAATTTCACCTATAGTTTTTACAGAAACAATGCTCCAAAAACAATTCATTTTTTTCATGATCAAATTTAGAAATGGAAAATGGCAGCACACAAAACTTACTCCTCTCAAGATGATAAAATTAATTTATGGAGCATCACTCATTCACCAACCAAAAGTGAAAATCATAGTGTTTGAAAGATCTCTCAGCTTCCACTCCCTATCCAAAGTGCACAATAATCAAGAGTTCTTTTTAAGGGTTTTTTTTGGCTATGGGATGGTAGGAATATAATGTCCATGAGAGAGAAAAAGAGGGGTAAAACACCAATATAGAAAAATCAAAGCACATTTTTTTTGAAATGAGACATGAAAGGAAATAGAAACACATATTTATTAGGGAATGAAATTGTGAAATAAGACACAAAAGTGGAAGGAAATATGAAGGTAATGAGAATATTTAATATTTACAAAACACAAAACTTCTCCCAATGACATAAGAATATAATGCATGTATTATTTTTTTCTTCTATTTTTCCTCTTTTTTTCGAAAGTTGAACTTGAAACAGAACTCACACTCATATCCCAACCCATTATTGATCTCATCATGACACTAATTGTAATAGTTATAACAAGATCAAAGGCTGAGAAATAATGATTTTTGACTTACCCAGGACACAACCCAATTTTTTTTGATTTTTTTTTTAATTTTTTTAATTAATTTTTTTTGAACACTTGTCATTAAAATTAGAACAATATGTCATAAGCATATATACATTCCCAAAACCCACTGAAGGACAACCTCTCCCCCACACTAAAAGGGTTGATTTTCCTCAAGCATATGAAAACTCGTTGAAACTCAATAAAAGGGCACCCAAACAATGAAATCCATTCCCCCACACACATAAATTTTAAAAAATTATGAAATGAAAATCCATGTTGATATTGGGTGGGATAAGGTATTGAGATTGTAATGTGCCTATCAAAGAAAAGGTTTTCATAGGCTCAAAGGGGATTTCAAAATAAGTATTAATGTATGGTTAATGGGAGGTTATTTGTCTATTGTCATTATCATGTTGTTAGGAAAATTCCACTATCATATTAATGCACACTAAAGTAATAAATTCCACTCAAAGGTACACAAAATCAAGATTTAAAAATGGGGGTGAAAAAAATAATCATTTTGAAAAGATGACCATTGGTGGCCTTGGAATGAAAGCTAATTTTGTTCTTCATGGTTTGGGAAAATCATTTTACAAATAAAAAATTTTTCATTCAAAATTGGTGGGTTTTGAAACAATATTCTTTATCCAAATTTATGATGAAACCACAATTTTTTTGAGATGAAACCATTTCTTTTGACTCCCAAAAATGGTTGGAAAAAATTTGAAAATTAGAAGGTGACTAAGTATGACTCTTGTTTATTCATTTATTTTAATTTTTTAGGTTTTTTTCTTCTATTTTTATATTACACACCCACAAAAAAGAGAAATAATAAATAAAAATGTGATGAGGAAAGTGGTAAAAAAAAACAAAACGAGAATTAGGGAGGAAGAGGAAGAAAGAGAGAGAGAGAGAGAAGATGAGTTAAAGTGAAAGAGGTGCCCCTGGCTTGGATTTGGTGGGTTGTCATCTCCATCCAGTGGTGGGTCAACTGTAGAAGTTGGGGATCCGATGGAAGTTGATGTTGTTCCAGGATTGTGTGTCCTCTTATGGTGATGCTTTAATCGATGTCCATTAACCGTGAATGTCTTTTTGGAAGACGAGTCTTGGACTTTCACTACACCAAAAGGGTAAACATGAGAAACAATAAAAAGGACCTTCCCAGTGAGAATTAAGCTTACTTGGGTGAATCCAAAATCGAGAGTTGAAAAGAAATACCTTTTCACCTTCATCGAATACCTTTCTTAGGATATGTTTTTGATGTAGTACCTTAGCCTTTTCTTTGTACAAATTAGAATTTTCATAGGATTCAAGTTGAAGCTCCTCCAGTTCAGCCAATTGCAACAATCTTTCTTCACTAGATTTTTCACAATCAAAATTACAATTTTTCATAGCCCAAAAAGATGTATGTTGGATTTCAACTGGTAAATGACATGCTTTACCCAAAACTATCCTAAAAGGAGACATCCCAATGGGTGTTTTATAGGAAGTTCGATAATCCCAAAGTGCTTCACCAAGTCTTTCAGGCCAGTCTTTTCTGGTGGATTTTACAATTATCTCAAACACTTTTTTCACTTATCTATTTGAATGTTCAGCCATGCCATTTGTTTGGGGGTGATATGCAGTTGAAGTTTTATGTACACCACCATTATTTTTTAAAATATATTCCATGGTTCTATTAAAAAAATGGATTCTTATGTCACTTATCAAAGCACATGGTGTTCTAAACCGGTGGAATATGTGTGTCTTTAGGAACTCACTAACAGTATGTGAATCATCCCTTCTAGTGGGTTTGGCCTCAACCCACCTAGAAACATAATTAACCACAAGAGTAATGTATGAGAATCCATTGGAAGGGGGGAATGGTCCCATGAAATCGATTCCCCAAACATCAAAGATCTCATAAAAAGTTAAAGGCTTTTGGGTAATTTCATTTCTCTTTGAAATTGTTCCAAAATTTTGGCACGGGAGACATGATTGACAGAACTCATGTGAGTCCTTGAAGAGTGAAGGCTAGAAGAATCCAAAGTCTAGGACATTTCATAAGGTCCTTTGTGTTTCAAAGTGGCCACCACCAGGCATTGAGTGATAGAATTATAAGATGAAAGAATGCTCATTTTCATTAACACATTTCCTAATTACCATGTCTGCCCCAATTTTCCAAAGTTTATTATCTTCCCAAAAATAGAATTTTGAATCACTTTTCAACTTAATTTTTTGTTATTTTTAATTTTTTTAGGAAAAACACCAGAAACCAAGTAATTTATAATTGGGGAATATCATGGTATTTTTGGAGTGAGAGATGAAAGGTTCTCAGTTAGAAATTCTGGATCAATTATTTCAGAATGAGAAGAATTACAAATTCTACTCAAGTGATCAGCCACATGATTTTCTTTTCCTGGTCTATCATTGATTTCAAGGTCTAAATTTTATAGCATTAGGATCTATCTTATTATCCTTGATTTGGAATTACTTTTCTTGAGTAAGAACATTATAGCAGAATGGTCTGTGAAGATGATGATTTGGGCACCTAAGAGATAGGGCTAAAATTTATCTATGGAAAAAACCACTAATAAAAGTTTATTTTCTATTACAATGTAGTAAGATTGAGTTTCATCCAATGTTTTTGAGGCATATTAAATGAAATGAGGAATTTTTCCTCTTCTTTGACCAAGAATAGCCCCAAAAGATCTATCAAAAGCATCACACAACAACATAATGGGTAAAAACCAATCAGGGGGTCGGATTATTGGGGCAGATGTAAGGGTAGTTTTGAGTTCAACAAAGGCTCTCTTGAAAACCTAATCAAAATGGAATGTGACATCATTTTGGAGAAACTGAGTAAGTGGTAGGGAAATCATACTGAAGTTATGGATGGATCGTCGATAGAAACCAGTATGGCCAAGGAAGGAACATATGTATCGAACAGATGTGGGTTCTGGAAGTGATTGTATCACTTCAATTTTGGAAGGATCTATTTCAATACCATCTTTTGAAACTATGTTCCTTAGAACAATCCCATTTGAAACCATGAAGTGTAATTTTTCAAAATTTAATAGAAGGTTACACTTGACACACTTATAAAGGACTAGAGAGAGAGAGAATGCAATCACGGTTCAAATGACTCACCATAAATGGTAAAGTCCTCCATGAATACTTCCATGCAGTGTTCAATGAATTCAGAAAAGATACTAATCATACACCTTTGGAATGTTTTGAGAGCATTGAAAAGTCCAAAAGGAATTCTCTTATATGCATATGTTCCAAATGGGAAAGTGAAATTAGTCTTTTCTTGGTCCTAAGGTGCGATTTGGATTTGGAAGTAGCCAGTGTATCCATCAAGAAAGAAATAGTCTGACTTTCCGGCTAATCGTTCTTGAATTTTATCAATTAATGGAAGAGGGTAGTGATCTTTCCATGTTTCAAAATTCAATTTTTGGTAGTCGATGCACACACTCCATTTGTTCTTCACGGAAGTTGTGATTACCTCCCCATGTTTATTTGTGACAATATTTATCCCACCTTTCTTAGGTACAACTTGAATTGGACTAACCCATTCATTATCGGAAATTGGGTAGATAATACCACCTTGAAGAAGCTTGGGGATATCTTCCCTAACTACCTCAAGTATGAGTGGATTGAGTCTTCTTTGTGGTTGTCTAATTGGTTTGGATGATTCCTTAAGATGTATGTGATGCATGCAAAGAGCAGGGTTGATTCCTAGTATGTCATATAGGGTCCAAACTAAGGAATTTTTGTTTTCCTCTAACACTTGAACAAGTTTGGACTCCTCAGTTTTGGTAAGTGAAGAAGAGATAATGATATGATAAGAGGGATCATGGAAAAGGAATGCATATTTGAGGTGTTCATGAAGAGGTTTCAGATTAGTCTCATCTTTCATTTGTGGGTTAGACAACTCAGGAATAGAGGAAGGGACTTCAGTTGCTTCAGATTCAATTTCCTTAATACTGTCTAAGGTGGAGCAGTAGAGATCAGAGTTGATGTGGGATTCAAGAGAGTTTTCAAGTTCCATAAGGTTTATGGAGTCTATGAATGAGAGGTCCACATAAACTTCACCATTTATAACTTGGTTAATGATGGTGTAGATTTCACAAGATCCTTTATCATTTGAACATGAAGAACATGATGAATTGAGGTTTAATTGACTCTTAGAATTGTACTCAGAAGCATGGATTGAGAATGCAGAGTGATCCTCATATGGGTATCACATGGACTGGAAAATGTTGAACTTGACCAATTGGTCACCAAATTCCATGGATAAGATGCCTGAATGGACATCAATCACAGTTCTGGCAGTCATGAGGAATGGTATTCCTAGAATTAAGGGAGATCGAGAAGAGTTCATCTCACCTTCCATGTCAAGGACATAGAAATCAGCAGGGAAGATAAGATCATCAACATGAACAAGGACATCCTCAATTATACCCTCAGGAATAACAGTGATTTGATTGGCCAATTGAATGACAACAACCATTGGATGTAAGGGACCTAGACCAAGGTTGGATAAGATAGATTTGGGAATGAAATTAATTGAGGCTCCTAGGTCTATGAGTGAATCATTGAAGTTGGAACTTCAAATTTTGCATGTAACTGTAAAGCGTGGATGATTATCCCCATTTGAAAGCATGACGGATTGTTACCTATCAACCGGTCTTGGTTCCGGTGCTCTTCTAATGTGTATAGTAGCACTCAGGTCATATCCTCAGTGATGATACTTTTTAATATTCGATTATTTTTAGTTGATTGTATTTTTATTGGGGGTTTTTTATGGAATCTAAGATGGGTATATTGATTTCAACATGTCTAAACATGTCAATCATTTTAAGATCAGTTTCAAAGTACTTATTTAGCTTAGAAATGGCTTGAGTAAAAGAAATTGGGTTCCTAAGTGGAATGGAAGGAGGTGAGGGAATGAATTCAGATTCCTTTTCAAGTTTCTTTTTCTTTTTATTTTCTATGTCAACATTCAGGGGGGGTGTTAGAGGACTTATCTTTAGGCATATCAATTTTATTCCCTGATCTAAGTGCAATTTCACTTACATTAACCTTGGGGTTGGGTAATGGTTGAGTTGGGAGTTGTGAAGAATTTGATTATTGTTGCTAGCTCAGGTGGGATACAATTTGACCAATTTGGGTTTCAATGTTTTTGAGGTTGGAATGGGTGAATGAGGAAATGTTCTTCCAATACACTTTCCCATGGTTACTTAGAAGAAGAGTCTTGTCTAGGATTGGGATTACCTTGATTTTGGTTCTTGGGAAAGTGATTGTATTGGTTTTGGAATTGGGAAGTCCCACTAGGATAGTGGATTCCAGGAGGAGGATTGTTCCTCTGTTGTTGAGGATCAAAAGGATAAGGTTGTTGGAAGTTACCAACACCTTGACCATATTGAAACTAGTTTGGGTTTTGAGGAGGTAATTGAGGGGGATGAGAGATGGGATTACCATACCTCAGACCTTGGTTATAGGAAGAAGATAAGGGCTCAGAGTGAGGTTGGTTGAAGTTTCTAATGAACTGACCTTATTGTTGAGGGTTGGGGTTCCTCTAAGCATATACTACATTTAGATCCATTGGTCCATATGAATCAGATTGATCCTATTGAAGTTGGGGACATGTGTCAGTTATATGAGCTGGTGAGTTGTAGATTCCACAAATTTTGACAGGTCCAAGAAACATTGATTGTGGGGAAGATGAGGTTGGGGATTTGGATGCCACATCTAGTTATCACACCAGACCTGTAAGTTCACTCATCCACCTGATAATATTGTTCGGCTCTATGGATTGATTTTCTTGGACCTTTTTTACTTGAGCATGTGATCGAGTATGGAATTGTTGTGTGTTCACAACCATGTTACTTATGAGATCTCTTGCAGCTGCAGGGGTTTTATCAATGAGAGAACTGCCACTTACGGCATCCATGAGAGTTATCTCTATATCTAATAAACCCTAATAGAAGCATTGGATCAAGATTTGGTCAGGGATTTGGTGGTGTGGGCAGGTTGAAACAATCTTTTTGAACCTCTCCCAGTATTCATGGAGTGATTCACTTGGGAACTGATGGATAACACTTATTTCCTTTTGGATAGAAGTAGTACGAGAAGCAGGAAAGAATTTCTCTAAAAATAGTCACTTCATGTCATTCCATGTGGTTATGGAACCAGGAAAAAGGTAGTAGAGCCATGACTTAGCAGTTTCATATAGGGAGAAAGGGAATGCTCAGAATTTCATTTGTTCCTCAAAAAACCCTTGAGGCTTCATGGTAGAGCACACCACTTGGAACTCTTTAATATGAAGATGTGGATCCTCACCAGCTAGCCCATGGAAATGAGGGAGAAGATTAATCAAACCTGATTTGGGTTTGAAGTAAGCCTCTATGTTTGGATATTGAATACCAAGAGGTTGGAAATTAATATCAGGGGTAACAAGTTCTTTAAGTGTTTATTCCCTAGGATTGACCATATCAAATTCAATTAGTTGGATAAGGACTAGTTCTTGAATTATTTGATTATCCCTAATGTTCCTCCTAAGTTGGAAAAGTGTTCACACAATTTCAGTGTCAAAAAAATCCAATGGATTGTTTGGGAGGCTACGGTTCATTAAAAGAGATGTTGGAAGAAAGGGGAAGACAAGTTTTTCTTTTTGTGTTTTCTGTTTATGATTTTTATGAGGAAGGAATGTTTTTCTTTGTGTTTTTTTTCAATTTTTTTTTTAAATTTTGTTTTTTGTTTTTGTTTTTTTAAAATAACTAGATACTAATTACTACATAAAGCACCATACCTAGCAACAATTCCCTTTTAATTCACAAAAAATTTCCGTCTATCTACCGGTCAAGGTTTCGGTTCTCTACTAATGTGTTTAGCTGCACTCGGGTCGAATCATCGATGATGATACTTTTTAATAGTTGATTGTTTTTATATTGGGGTTTTTTTTGTAGAGATTAAATTAAGTGATTAATGATGGGTGTTTAATTAAACAAATTGTTAAATATTTTGGTGAGTTCATTTTTAGGGATTTAAGCTTGTGATATCCTTGATCTTTGCTTTATATTGCATTTAAATTAACACCCACTCCACAAGATAACGTTGATTGGAATTACTAAGTGTTAGAGGATTTAATCCAAGACTTAACTTAACATAGGGTTCTAATATCAATCAGAGCGTGTTGATGGTAGTGTATTTATGGTTCCAATAATCCATGGAAACCACACGTTAAACAAAACAAGTCATTAATCCATGACATGTTAAGTCCAACATACACAATGTTAATTTGATGAATATTCATCAAGAAAATTATCTCAATCACTTAACATCCCTAAATTATAACTCACCCCAATGAGAGATTTACTAAGCCATTTAAATGATTAGTAATCTGGTTATAATGATTATTATGGTAAATTAATAAGATAAAAAAATAAAGTGATAAGAAAAGAGTGGTGCGACGAACACACACACAAATGATGATGATAATTGAAAATGAACTTTAGATTGAATGAGAAAGAAAAATAAGGGAAGGGGATTCAACTATATTTTAACTATTTTAAGAACATTAATATTAAACTACAAAAAGTGGATGATAATAAGAGATATTGAAGAAGAAACTAGCGTAAAAAAGAATTACAAAAAACAAACACTTACACGATTACAAACGAAGAACAACACAAAATTAAATGAAATGAAGAAAAGAGGAATGGTTTCTCAAGAAAAAAATTGTGTATTAAAGATCCTACCAAGCCTTTGGAAGAGACTTGGTCATGCCAAACTATCCTCATTTTCTCTGAAATTCCAACCCCTTTGAAGGAGAGGAGGGGGGATCTATTTATTGCCCAAGGAAGTGGACTTTTTGCATTCCTAATCTATCCCTCCATTTGGATAGACGATTTGGACATCTAGAAAGCCGAATCTAGAGATATATCCTTATTAAAAGTTATAGATAATAATGTTTTCCGACTTCTCGAAATATTTGGAGGCATTTGGATTTATGGATCCAAAGTTATGGCGGTTTCAATAAAGAATGTTAAACTGTCCATTTCTATCCATTCTTTTTCTATGGATAAAATGTGTATGGATTTTGGAAGAGTAAGATGACTTCAAATACGAATACTTTATTCAAAAAAGTCGTCCGCCTATATCTCCTTTTTCAAACTGAAAAATATCATCTTTATTTGATGATTACATCACGAGACATGTCATGAATACTATACTGATTTTCATTCTCGTCCAGAATGGTGGGTTGAGATTAAATGAATCATTTGGGCCCCTTGTATTTGGATTTATGACGTTAAATTTTTATACAAGACTCTTTACATTATCCCACGAACTTTCGAGGAGAATAAAAGAATTTGGACTTCCTGATTGAGCCCAAAAATTAAATCTTCATGGCTGATCCAGTTTCTTCACATATTCTATAGTCCTTCTTGTCTGGTCCATATGAGCCTTCAAGTGGAATAATTGGCCTATGATCCATTCTAATGAAATGTTATATATAAAATTTTAAATCATAAAAAACAAGAACCACACAATTTAAATTATTAGGGGGATATTTATAAATAAAATAGTAAACTGACTCAATTCGACTACTTCTAAAAATGATGAAAAATTATACTTAGTATTAAAACATTAATATTTCACACAAATTATGCACATTTCATATAAAATCAGTAAATGGAGTATATAATAAGTCATGAAAATATTAATAACACCAATTGGCTTAATTTATTGGAAAATTAATTAAGGGTAGTTGTTGGATGAAAAAATTGTTGAATTTGTAATGAGATTGAGATGATTAATTAATTTTTGAGTTAATTAATGTGGTTGAGATGATTAATTATTTTTTTGTTAATTAATGGCATAGATATGATTTATTAATTGTTAAATTAATTAATTTAATGATATCAAAATGATGAATGGTAAAAATGAAATTCCTATGAGAATTGAGGAAATGAATGGAAAAAATGGAATTCAAGTGTGAATTGAGAAAATGAATGGAAATAATGGAATTCATTTGTTAATTCAGTCAATGAATGGTAAAAATGACATTCATGTGTTAACTCGGATAATGTATAGTGAAAATTGAATTAAAGTGTTAATTTAGACAATGATTTGTAAAAATAGAATTCATCTATTGATTGATATAATTAATGGTAATAATTTAATTTATGTGTGAAATAAGATAAAGAAAGGTAAAAATGGAATTATGATATATGATATGGTTCAAGTGTCTTTGAGAAACCGGGTGTTATGTAGTTAAATAAAGAAAAATCAATAATGTGATAAATATTTACTTACGAATTGTATTTATTTATTTATACAACTGCATATGATTCTTTAAAATATATTGTTTTAGACGTCGTTGGTGGTGGACTACCATGTTTTACTCACACCCTACTCAAGCTGCCTGATCGGGACCTGAATAGATTTCATTATAATAGGACCAGATAAGGGAAAATGCACAGTGTAAGATGGCTGAGTTGTGATGGATCATGGATAAGGGGACCAAATGTGGTTCGGGACCCACTTGGTAATTTTCAGTGTATTTACTTTTGAGATGCATTTTGAAACTTGGGACATACTTTAGCATGAAATATATAATATTTAGTTTTAATATTATATTTCCAGTTTTGGACATCTTGTTATATTGGTTTATTCAGGTTATGTTATATCATTTTTTGGTTATTGTTTATTTATTTACACTGGTGTATTACTTTGATAAAGAGGGTATAGTCTCACCATGACTGATATTAGACCATAGATATTAGTCGGTAGCCTCTGGCATATGGGGATGAACGCTTGAGGTCACATAATCGACTGACTCAGGGCACCGGTGTGTGGCACCTAGGATGGAATGTTAAAAAGTGCTATTATAATAGTTTTCTTTTCTTTTTATATTACTATTTGGGAAAGGTAGAAAATATTCTAGGAAGAGTAGAGCCTTGGTTATGAGATCATGCATGAGAGTTGATAATCCCTATACAGGGGAGAACCCAAGTACCTAGGGTGGGATGATTATTATTGGTATTTTTTATTACATTTGAATATTATTTCAACCTGGGTTATAAACTTGTTTTTTGATGTGATTTTTGTTTAATAGACTTTTGAGATTTGTCTTGTGGCCTAGTATGGAATGAAATTTGTGCATAAAAGCATCATTATAGGCACTTCATATTATTTTTTGACAAGAATTATTCTAGTCATGCATGGGAAAATGAGTTTTGGTTAAGTTGTTGACCTTGAACTATTTTTTCTTGATTTTGAATTGAAATGAAAATGTGCCGAATATAAAATTGAGAATTGTAAAATGATGAAAAATATGAATAATTGAATGTATAAATGAGAAACTTGAGTATGATAATGAGTTTAACCTTTGTTAACTATGACATAGTAGTATGATGTTTTAGGGTTGAGATTGTAATGCCCCAACCCCAGTTACCCAGAGTCGGTGCATTATTACGTAACATTGGCATGATCACAAAGATCAAGTCTCGAAAGACAGATTAGTTTAGTAGCCTTGAAACACTATATACATTCATAATTTTTACATTACATAATAAAGTAATACAAAGATACAACAAAATATTGTCTAAATATCCCCTCATATTATCCCTTCAGGTCATTCATAAAATACTTCTTCACATCCTAGAAAAATTAAAACATTTAAAGGGGTGAGATCAGATGCTCAGTAAGGATAACAATATAGCGGAAGATTTCATAAATAAACATAAACATTTAATGCAATTTATAACTAAACAAAATCCTTTTAAACATGAAATTCAGCATAATATGGAAAAAGTAAAATCAAATAATGCCATTTACTTATTCACATGGATATTCTACTGGTCTAATAATCACATGCAATATCAATAACCACTTTCATAATGATGGAATGCATAATTCCCGACTATCATCACCACGTAGCCAAGGCCTCGTGCCAAGACTACAAATAATATTTTGTCAAGGCCTCGTGCGAAGACACTAGTTTGTCTCATGAGACCTACCGATGCATCGAGGAGCTATATCGGGCTCCACCTGTCACTTATTAAGTCCAATGCATTCCTTATATGAAAAGGCTTAAACATATCATAAATCATAACATAATTGTATCACATAAAACATGCATAAAGGAAACATAACATTTCCACATTTCAATCACAAGATATCAATAAAACACGTTGATATAATAAAAACATTATCAAAACCATTTTCAATACCAAAATAAAAGAAAAGTAAAACATGGTATTTATTTTTCATTTTAAGAAAAAGTTATGGCTTATAGAGGAAGCCGAAACTCAAATAATGGTCACGGTGGCAGAGAAGTCGTTGTCGCCGCATACGTACAACAATAAAAACATTCCTTTTTTTCGTTTAGTAAAATTCTTCGTATAAAAATATTCCTTTTGAATAAACGTAAAATTCAAAGGGGTTTATACACCGTATAAAAGAAATTTGTGTATAAAACAAAATATGCCTCAATGAATGGAGATTGAGACGAAGTCCCTTACAAAGATAATTTTTTTTAAATAAAGTAGATCTATTATTTGAATTCACTATAAGTACACATAAATAAAGTACAAATACAAGATATTACATAATAATATCATGACATAATTTGAAAGTAGGAGATTAACCCAAAGAACAGAAATTGGGTTAAGAAGTTCCCTTACCTCGTGTACGACTTGACTCGACCATTATTTAACCTCCTGAATAATAAACTAGAGTTAATTTATAATTTCTTAAGAACCTTTTTCAAGTTAATTATTCCTTTTATATCACTTATTACCATGTTATGAACATTATGTAATTATTTAAGTTAATAACAGTTGTTTTGTCGATCTTTGGTACTCAAGTAAAAAATAAACTTCTTATAATTACAAGTTTTTCATGTGGTAAAATATCCATTATATCCAGAATTATATTCATGATTTAGAAATCATATATATCATATATATCAAGTATATACATGAATTTATAATATTACATAATATTTAGAGGTAAGAAATGAAATGCACCGTTCATGGCGACGGTAAGCCGTACGTACACATGAACGCTACTTTCATTTATATTTCATATTTAATGGAATGGAATAGTAATGATATAAAGGTATATTATAATTCTATTATAACATAATATATAATATCATTTAATCCATCCTTTATAAATCCCACACATGGCATTAACGATTCAAATCACTTTGAGGGGGCGGTAGTCCGCACTTCCTAAAATGAAATTATCACATTTACCCATAATGGAAATCATAAAGCTATGCCATAAATAAAAAATACAGAATCATAAGGAAAAATAAAATAAAATATATATCATATATAAAAATTGTGACATCTTAATGGCCACCATGAGAGTTGTTAAAAGAATATTGAACAATCATCGTTTCGTGAGGCAGTAATTCGCCAACCACAGAAACAGTATGTTCTTTAACCATTCGACGGAGGTGTGTGTAAGTGTAAATCAAATAATTCTCATAAACACATACTAGTATATTTAAGATACTGGTGTTGTTACAAAATAAAGGAATAAAAATAGTTTAAGGGGTTGGTGAAGCAAAATAAAACAAAAGAACATAAGAGAAGACATTACCTTAAAATCAGGTAATTATTTTTGATTTGAGCCCAAGGATTCCTTGTGAAGACTTCTGCCCAAAGTGAGGCTTCTAGGAGTAATATAGGGATGTTTAGAGAGTATTTCGGCAGAGTTTGGCCGAGCCAAATGGCTTTGAAGGTGTGAATAAGGTGGTAGAGGTGGGGGCCTTTCATAAGGGGAGGGGAGGGGTACTCTTAGAAAGTCATGAAATGTTATATTATTATGAAGTGCTTTTCGGATTCCAAAGGTCCAAAAATTATTTATTTATAGGATAATGTGATAATGGTTCAAAATATACTCATCCAATAGGTTTTTTACAAGTGTAATTCTTAGATTTTACATTATCTTTTCATTTTATTAAAATCGTTAATTAATGAGGTAATCGCTGCATCATCATGGTGTCATACAAAATTTAATTTATTTAATGTCTAAAAATTATAAAACAATTACCATGATGTAGTAAACCTTTTTAGATTTCCAATGGATATTTATAGTCGAAAAATTTAACTTATATAACCTCATGTAATAATTTTTTTAGTAAAACAACACATGTTTGTGACAATTTTATTTTTACTTTAAATAAAAAGTTATTAATGTCATTTTCTTACCCAAGTGGCTCCATGGGGTCCCCAAGTGGGAAAATGGATTTTCTTGGTCGTCCATTACTCATCCAATAATTTTAGGACATGTTTAAAGGTAATTTAATATTATTATAACATTATATTTACCTTAAATTACACTAATTACATTTAATCGCGATTAATAAAACTTAAAAGTTACTATTCACCAAAAATTATTTTCATCCCATTGAACCACATTTTACTTCCTAATTATAACCATGTTTGTAGTATTTTTTAAATTCAATTCATAGAAGCGGTAAAGTTTCATTTAAACAAAAAATCTGTTTTTAACTACCACTTAGTGGTTTCACTATTCATCAAAAATTGATGTTTTTCAGAAAATTACCAAAAATTCACCCTAAGATATATTTGATATTCCTAATTCAAAAATGATGACTATTTTACAAAATTAAAAACATATATGTTTAATTAATTAATTTAATAATTAATTCCCGCTGTCACAACAAATAGCGTGTTTTTAAGAAACAATATATATCAAAAGATTGACAATTGTTTATGTCCAATTTCAAAGTGAAATTAATTATAATGACCAACATTGGAGAAAATGGTAAAAATATATTCTAATTATACTTTAAAACCACTCAATAGTATACTTTATCAATATAAATTATTTTTATTAAAAAAGTTGTTTTTAAGTATTTTTTTCTATTTATAGAAAATTAGAAGTTCTCAGAAAATTACAAAAAATTAAACTTAGGATAATTTTGATTTTATGAATCCAAAAATGAATTTCATTTTGAAATATAAAATTTATATAATTTCAAAAAGTGGATATTACTATTCATAACAACTACTTTGATTGGTCGCGGTGTGTTAGAATCTCGAACTTGCGTACAATGCAAGCTATTGCATTATTGAAAGAGAAGCGTACAGTGAAAGCTTGAGGTGTTACAGAGATAGTGCCTTAGTTTTGATAGTGTGAAGGGGTTTGGGAAAATGACTTGTTGTGGAAAATTGTGTTTCCCGTAAATGTTTCAATGTTGAAAAATTAATACTAAGGTGTATGTTTGGAATTATGGAGATATTCCTCCATGAAGATTCTTTTTGGAGGATGATAAGAGGATATAGATGGAGATGATTTACTATAGTGGAACCCAAGGCACCGATAGGGCTGGGTGAGGAAGTTAGTGATCTCTTTTAGGAGAAATTCACTAAATTAATGAAGTTTATGGGAAGATACCTTGATTAGGTTGTGAGGAGTATGTCTGAAATGGTGTGGGAGTTTCAATTGCAGAACCCTCTAATTTTTACTAGAGAGGGTGGAACTAAGGGATCATATTTATATATTGAGTCCATTGAGACTATAATTGAGCATTTAGAGACTCATGATGAGATGAGGGTCATGTTTGATACTTATGTGCTATGAGGATCAATAAAGAACTGGTGGTACATTTAGGTCCAGACTAGATAGGATGATGGTATGTTATGGAAGGGATTCTTGGAAACTTTATTGGAGAAATTTTATATAGAGACATAGAGGTAGGAGAGATATGCTGAGTTCATGAGGTTGACTCAAGGAGGTATGTTAGTGATGGACTATGCTGGATGATTTATAGACTTGTGATTCTTTTCTCCATCATTGTTAGGGGATGCGATAGCTATGGTGATTTATTTCTAGATTAGACTTAAATGTGAGATTAAGTCCTTGGTTAACCTTTTCTGGTTAAATAATTTTACTGAAGTGGTGGATTAGGCTCTCATAGCTAAGGGGAACTTTAGGGAGTATTCCAGTGTAGGATATGTAGTTGATACTAGATGATCAGAATGTACAAATTTTGAGAGAATAAAGCCTTGTTATGAGGGTGTTAGCTAGGGGGATAGTAGGAAGAGTGGCTAGGGAGAAGGGTTATTCACATAGGACCTTACCTAGATTGCATACCACAAGTGCATTAGGCAGGGCCATTATCAAAGACACTATCTTTGACCACAAGTAGAGTGCCAATATTGTAGTAATATGGGATATCTGTATAAGTTATTCAGGAACCCATGATATATGCGTAGTGATGGAGGATAAAAATAGAACTAGGGTGTGGGAAGGGGATCTTCTACACCATAACATTCTGGAAGTTGGATTTCTACTAAACAAGGTGGTAGAGGTAGTGGACATGGTGATTCTGGGAAAGAGTGACCATATCAACATAGTAGTGCAACACATGGGACTCTTACTACTTCATAGGGAGTAATGGAAGGACAATTTCATGTGGCGTAGCCCACACTTGTGGATATTGATAACGAGCCATTAACAATTAAAGGTATTATTCTTGTAGCTTCTAAATTATCTATTACCTTATTTGATATTAGTTCCCCTCATTCCTTTATTTATGAAAAAACTGTTAATGGTTTGATCTTGGAAGTGGAGTTCATGATTGGGGTATTGATGATAGATACACCGTTGGGAGTACGAGTGAGAGACATATTATTATTCAAGGGGTGTTCTCTTGAGTTTGGGGAGTATCACTTTCTGTGGGATCTATACATCCTTGACATGTCATCTATTAACCTAATTCTGGGTATGGACTGGTTAGTATCATACCAAGCCCACATTGATTTTTACCACATGAGAGTGAATTTTACATTTCCGAAGGGTGAAAACTATATTCACCATGTAGATTTGGATAACAAGGTAGGATGAGAGGGGGTAATTACATAGAAATTGGGAGAGATCATAGACCAGGTTTCTAGTCTATTGTTGGATGATGAGGGTGTGAAATAGGATTCATTTACAACTATAGTGGACTAGTTTCAGTATGTGTTTCCTAGAGATTTATTAGGGATTCCACTTGATATTAATGTGTAATTTACAATCAAACTCAAGCTATGGTTGACCCAATTCTATTCTCCAATATAGAATGCCACCTATAGAGCTTCAGGAGTTTAAGAATTAGTTGTAGGAGTTGGAGGATAAGGGTTTTATCCATCCAAGTATGTCGCCTTGGGGTTCTCCAGTGCTGTTTTATAATAAGGACGATGGGAAAATATGCTTGTGTATTGATTGCCTAAAGTTGAACCAGATGATATTGAAAAACTGGTTTTCAATTCCATGTATCAATGATCCTTTTTAACCAGTTGATAGGATCTTGTGTTTCCCCCCATATGAACTTGAGATTAGATTATCATCAGTTTAGAGTTCAAACTTCTGATACACCTAAAACTTCTTTTATAATCATATATGGACTTTATGAATTCTCCATAATTCCATTAGGGTTGATGAATACACTAGTAGTGTCTATAGCCTTGATGAACAGAATATTCCATCCATACCTGGATTAGTTTGTGGTAGTGTTTGTGGATGATATCTTGGTGTACTGCAAGACTTATGATGATCATGCCCAACATATTGACATCATCATGAGAACACTAAGAGAGAATTGGATATACACCAAGCTTTTAATGTGCCAGTTTTCGATTGATCATGCTCACTTATTGGGTCACATAATCTCAGAGGATGGTGTGTCTATGGAACCTGAGAAAGTTCAGGCAGTTGTCTCTTTAGAGTAACCCAACAATGTATTCAATATCTGTAGCTTTCTAGGGTGAGATGGATATTATCAGATATTCATACAAAAATTTTCCAATTTGGAAGCACCTCATTCAAGATTTACCAAAAAGGGGATAAAGTTTTAATGGTTGGAATCACTTGATAATGCATTCCAAGATTTTAAAAAGCACTTGACATCGGTACCAATCTTGATCCAACCTAATCCAAGTGAGGATTACACTGTGTGTTGTGACACTTCTATGATTGGAATCAGAGTTGTATTGATGTAGGGAGATCGATTTGTGGTGTATGGGTATCGATATTTAATCCAACATGAATAGAACTACCTTACTCACAACCTCTAGTTAGTAGCACTAGTTTATGACTTGAATTATTGGCAGAATTATTTGTTGGATGAGAAGTTTATAGTGTATACTGATCATAATAAATTAAAGTATATCATTTCCCAAAGATATTTGAATCTTCGATAGTAGATATGGGTTGATTGTATGCAATAATTTGATTTTTATCTAACATATACACCTGAGAAGGGAAATAGTGTGGCTGATGATTTGAGTTGGAAAACTCAGACTCAGGCAGTTCAGGAGTCTAGTGTTGTGTGGAAGATAGTGACTCTACTAGATAAGATAAAAATTTTGGTTCAAGAGAGTTAGGTGAAGATGACTCTTATATCAGTTTTAATAGATTCTATACTTTTTAGATGAATTAAAGGCAAGTATTATTTGGATCCATAGTGTTTGACATTGAGGTGAAGCCTTGAAGCTGGGGAGTCACCTTCTGATTAGAGAGTAGATTTGGATGATATCATCTATGTTTGGAATTAGGTTATTGTGTCTATGAGTATGTGGGAGGAGATAATATGTGAGTTTCATACCTCAAAGTGGGAGGTACACCTAGGTGTAAAAAAAATGTACCGTGACCTATGATTAATGTTTTGGTGGATGAGAATGAAAAAATAGATAGCAAGGTTCGTGACATGATGCTACAAATTTAAACAGGTGAATACTAAGAATCAATGAAATGGTGGTTTAAAACAACCACTTCTCATTCTTTAATGGAAGTGGGATGATTGGACTATGGACTATTTGGTGGGTCTCTTGAGGGTCGCTTAGAGGAATGACTCTAAATGAGTGATTTTGGACATACTAAATAAGGAAGCACATTTCTTTCATATATGGGAAACTTTCTTAGTAGAGTCATTGGGAGAGTTGTATGTTAAAGGGATAACCCCTTGGTACGGGGTGCCACAGACTATTGTTTCAGATCATAATTTACGTTTTACATCATGCTTTTGATAGGGATTATAGAAGGATCTTGGTATGAAGGTTTTAATGATTACGATATTCCACCCACAAATAAATGGGAAGTCGGTGCGTACTATACATGCGATTGAGGATATGTCGTGAGAATGTGTTCTTGACTTTGGTGGGTCTTGGGAGAAGCACCTATCTGTGGTGGAGATCATTAATAAAAACAATTATTAGGTAAATAATTAGATAAAACCATATGTGTCTCTTTATGGTAGGCCATGAAAATCACCTCTATAATGGATGGAGGCAGGTGAGTCAGATTTTTTGGGACTAAGTCTCATGCAGAAGACATCGGAGCAGGTACAACTGATTCAAAACCATATGGATATGGCTCAGAGTAGAAAGAATTTGTATGCTAATATACATCGATGAAACCTATATTTTATCAAGGCTGATTGTGTATTCCATTGTTTGTCTCCTAGATTGCGTCACCATAGGATACAAAGGTAGGGAAAACTGTTGCCCAGGTTCATTGGACCGTTTCTGGTTGTGGAAATAATTGGCCTAGTGAAGTACTGATTGGCTCTTCCAGATATATGCATTTCTATGAATGATGTTTTAATGTGTTACAACTTTGAAGGTATCACCCCAACCCTTATCATGTGATCAATGTGGTTGATGTTTATCTTGATACTAATGTGTCCTTTGAGGATCATCTGATAAGTGTGCTATATCGTAGTGATACAATGTTATGGGGAATGACTGTGTAGATTGTTTGTATATTATAGAAACATGGTTTTGTTTAGGAGGAAACATGGGAGAGGGAATAATAAATGAGGGATCAATGTACCATTCATTTTACGTCAGAATCTTAGATATTCATGGGAGTATAGCTTGAGGAAGAGATCCTATAAGGTGGGTAGATTGTAAAACCCCCGCATTTTTTGTTGATGTATCAAGCTTGTTTACAGGTACTCTTTTTTCATTGTGTTGATTAATTTTTTCTGGGTTTTACCTTGGAGAATGTTTGGATGAAAATTTCTAAAAAATGGAAGAAAGAGGGAAGTGCACAGCTAGTGCACGGTTTTTCCTAACTGTGTACCCTTGCTCAACGAACCATGCAACCCTAGATAGAGGGGATTTTCACAGTTGGTTCATGGTTTTTCAAAATGTTCCCCTAAAAGGAGAAACTATACACCCCTATAATAGGTTCATGGTTGAGGATAATAGTTATGGGAAACTGTGTTCCTCGAGTAGCGAACTGTGTGTATGAGATTTTACTTCCCAAAAAATTAGTTTTAAATTTTTTAGAGCCCTCATTTTAAACCCCATTCATCCCTAACTCAACCCCTAATCCCTTTTAATTATTTTAGAGCCTCCTAGATAGATTCCAAGCCTTCCAGACCTCTTTTATTGTCAAATCAAAGGGCATATTGAAGATCTTCACCCTTCCTAGTAAGAGGCTCTTATACCGCATGGTTTCCTTCTTCTTTCTTTTCTTCTCTCATCCATTGTAGGGTTTTTTATTTCGTACTTTTGGTTGAATCTAGATCTAGGATTTTGGATCTGGATCTAGAATTGTGGGATCTTGATTCATATGATCTTGAATTTTGATTTAAGATCCATATCTCATTCTACGTCAGTATTCCACTCACATTGAGGATTTTCATTGGGTGAACACTTGTCAATGAATTGAGGTTGGTGGACAATAATTCAAAGCCCAAAGTCTTGATTTAAATTATGTTTATGAAATTGTAGATTTTTTATTAGATGATCATTAATTATGAATATTGATGGAATTAATTAATTTGGTTAATTAATTAATTAAGTAATTGTTAAATTGGGGATATTGAATTAATATATTTGGACAATTTATTATTGAATTAATTATGTTTTATTGAGATTGTTTAATAAAAATAATTAAATTTTGAAATAATTATAAGATATCGATAATGTTGACTTGATATAATTAATTTTTAAATTAATTATGAGGTATTGAATTAGGATTTGGGGAAAATTAATTATTGTGTTAATTATCAGAATATTGAATTCGGATTTGGGGATAATTAATTATTGAGTTAATTATCGAAATATTGAATTAGGATTTGGGGATAATTAATTGATGAGTTAATTATCATAAAATTGAATTGGTATTTGAGGATAATTAATTGTTGAGTTAATTATCATGATTTTGGATTGTGAATTTAATAAACATTTATTAAATTAATTATGGGATATTGAGTTTGTGGTTATTGATTAATTAATTTTTGAATTTACTATTGGGATTGATGTGCTTAATTAATTGGGGAATTAATTAAGGGGAATTATGTGAGGAACTAATTGTTTAATTATTACTGATATTGAGAGGATTAATTAATTGTTGAGTTAATTAATGGGATTGAGATGATTAATTAATTATTGAGTTAATTAATGAAATAGAGATTATTAATTAATTTTTGAATTAATTAATGGACTGATATTGTAACGTTGAATGGTAAGAATGAAATTCATATGTGAATTGAGGAAATGAATAGTAATAATTGAATTCATATGTGAATTGAGATAATGAATGGTGATAATGACATTCATGTGTTAATTAAGAAAATGAATGATAACATTAGAATTCATGTGTTAATTGAGTCAACGAATGGTAAAAATGTAATTCATGTGTTAATTGAGATAATGAATGGTAAAAATGTAATTAATGTATTGATTGAGATAGTGAATGGTAACAATAGAATTCATGTGTGAAATGAGATAAAGAATGGTAACAATGATATATGATATGGTTTGGGTTTCCTTGGGAACCTGGGGGTTATTTGGTTAAATAAAGAATAATTTATAATGTGATAAATGTTTACTTATTCAATGTATTTATTTATTTATACAACTGCAATTGCTATTTGGATGGATATTGTTTTATACATCGTTGCTGTTGTCTTAATGAGTTGTATTCACACACTACTCAGGATGCCTGATCAATACCCAAATAGGTTTCATGGTTCTAGGTTAGGATAAGGGAAAAGACCCTATTTTAGATGACTGAGTTGGGATGAAGCATGAATGATGGAACCGAGTGTGGTTCAAGACCCACTTAGGAGTTGTTAGTATCTTTAATTTTGAGTTTCATTTTGAAACATAACATGTACTATTTCATGGAATATATACTATTTACTTTGGATATTGTATTTCTAGTTTTTTCCATCTTGTGATATTGGTTTATTCAGGTTTTTTTATATTATTTTTTGGTTGTTATTTATTTATTTCTACTGGTGTATTACTCTAATAAAGAGGTTATAGTCTCCCTATAATTGATATTAGACCCTTACTACTAGTCAGAAGCCTCTAACGTATGGGGAGGTGCACTTGAGGTCATTTGATTGACTAAATTGGGGTACCGATGTGTGGCACCTGGGCTAGGATGTTACAAAATCATTTAACAAATAATTTTTTAAAATAATCCTTTAATGTTCCTTATGACTGAAAATTAAAATTTTTATTTCGAAAAGAAACTATTTGGGTAAAGTGGGAACCCACACAAGATTATGGTCAACCCCAAATGTAAAACTATATAAGAGATCATGAGATCATTCAAGAAAAAATTATGTGTATTGGAATTATTCACCATATAAAATCTCCATTCAATTGAGGTTACCTTCATCTATGGATCATACTTGATGAGATCCTTGAAGTGATAATCCATATTTTACCAAGTCAAATTTATGCTTCCAAAATTATCTTCCCTTTATTGAATATGTGTGTCAAAATACAATATTGTTTGTTTATCCAATAACATTTCTCTTCAATAAAAAAAACTCAAAGAACTCTGTTAAAAATCACATTAGCCCTATAATTTGAATCACTGATAATGAAAACCTCCTTTAACACAACTTTCTTAGAGTGTAAAGATATCTCCATAAAATTTTATTTATAATCATTCAAATTCCCTTCCTCCTTCAAAATTCCATTTATATTATCTTATTCCTAAAATATTAAATCATTCTCCAGATTGACCTCATGTAGATTTGGTTTGGAAATTATATTAGGCTCTCCATCCATCGTGGTTCTTTCCTATAAATAATTTGGATATTATTTTTTTAGATTTAGATTTATCTTACAAACCAACCTCATTGCAAGGGGATGGTTACGCCTCATTATATTTATGATCCTTTACTTATTAATCTTTAGTTAGTATTGAGTCCAGGCTTACCTCTTCCAAATTATGCTTTGAGAGATACCCTTTGACCTTACCAAAAGATCTATTAACCTCTATTTTCTTTATTTTTGAATAATCCTTACACTACCAAGTTATTTTCCCTTTACATACTTGATAATTCCTTGAGTCACAATTTCATTTCTTAATATTTCTCAGACCAGATCCAATAAGAACCTATACCTATTTATTCCTTATAGTTTGATAAAATTTGAGATTATTATTTTATATCACTAGTCATTGGTTCTTCAAATACTATTTCATTGGTCAGTACTAGGGTTTTCATATGACTACTATGATTTCCTTTTGACTTTGGTATAACTATTTCCCACCATTCTAAATCGGTGTTTCCCATAAAGTTTTATTTCAAAACTTTGAAGTAGATTTTTATATGGAATTAGGTTAGGGAACCTACACCTCTAATCCCTACTCATTGACCACAACATCAAAACCTAGTATTACCAACCTATTCTATACCCTTAATCCTATACCATTATCTTTCTCACCATAGATCGAACTCTAGGTCCCCAACACCTACTAATAGAATAATTTTGGTACTATAATAGTTTCATATGATACCTAATACTGTGTAATTCCAAAGGTAATACTCAGTGGTAGAATCCTCCCAACCAAAACCTCTTTAACATTTGAGAGAGATACCTAGCATAATATTTCACCCAATACTATGTGAGTTGGTTTTGAGGAATAAGGAAAAAAAGTATTTAGAGAAATCCTCCTAGAAGGAACATAGTTGAGAGTCTAATAAATTATAGAACATGACTCAACTACTTCTGATGGAGGCCTCATATATGGTTACTATAAATCAGACTATCTCTACAACCAACCGGAATAAAGGTTTCCATTTGAGAGTTAAAAATAACTAGGTTCCTGGAAGGAATGCCTTGGTATGTATGACTATAGTGACCCAAATTCTTGTAAGAAGAACAATAGTCACATAAGGATTACGAGAGAAACCCCTATAGGAATATGGATGCCTCATCTAACTCAATAAAAACAGACTCATAGAGGGATTTTATACACCAGCCCCAATATAGATACATGTTGAAATAGGATGGAATCCAAAATTCAACCTACCATCAAAGCTCAATAAATGACCCACTTGATTACCATGTATAGAACAGATGGATGGGTTTTGGAGCGGGATGAGTAAATCAAGGAAGGAAGCACTAATGGATAACTTGAATTGCCCCGATGTATAGGAAAATTATATAATAAATAAAAAATGAAATCCATTCATGAGATGTTTACCTTTGGAACATGTAAGGGAAAGATCATAATCATCATCAGAGAAATAGATCAAAAAATATTGTGAGTCTAGTAGACCTATTGAATCTTAGTCATATAAAGCCTAATATAAATTGATGAATCTTTAAATAATGCTTGTCGATGGCCACCGGTGACCAAAATGAGCCACCAAGGATCATCATTGAAGGTTTGAGTCTTCTGTGAATTCTACAGAAGTAATAGATAGACTCAAGATTTCATTAAAAAATATTGGAACCTTTAAACTCTGGGATATGAGTGAAAATGGTGGAAGGAGTTATGGGAAAATAAAGGGGTAAAACCCAAGGAAAGGAATATTGAGATAAGAGTGAAGTACCACCCTCCCCCTGCAAATTAAGAGATTTTGGAGAAACAACCATCACGATCAGCTAGGGCATCATAGAGTGATGAAGGTAGAGAAAGAGTTACTGATCATTCATGGAAAAAATAAACCTTTCTAACTTTTATTCTTCTTATGTTTCATTAGGGATATTTTATAATGATACCATCAAACTTCTTTCCCTAGATGGAATATAATGATGTTTTAAGGAAATTTTAATAAAACTGATTTCTTTCCCATGAGGTAATTAATCTATGATGGAATAATGGATGCTATTATGTTTTTATTGTATACATATGTATGGTTTATCATTATATGACTAGTGGTTCTATTATAACCCTCTAATACATTTGGTATTGTTTTTATATCTCATGATATTATAAGGGAACAAGAGTAATTATCCAAATATCAAGGATAGAATGGTATTTATCCAAAGCCTAAGGTTACACAGGTAGTTAACCCAATACCATGGGTATAAAGGTGGTTAACACATTCCCATGGGTACATGAGTGGTCATCCTAATCCCAAAAGGTACACTGGTGGTTAATCCAGACCTACTATAATTTTGGAATGAGGTTATCCTATCCTATTATGCGATGAATGTATTGGTAATCATCCTAGGAATATGTTATGATTCCCACTCTTATGTTTATGCCACACTCTTATTTAACATCATAATGCCATTATTATGCTGGATCAAGATTACTGACTTATGACACATGTTTATTAAAAAATATTTATTCCATGACCTTATAATTTATGATATATATTTGTTGTTGTGTATGAATCAATTATGTTATTTTCATACAATCTATTTGGTTCCCTTACTCATATGATAATATTATGATCATTTATGATCTTCGATTGTTAATTCTTATTTGTAGCCTTATTGAGTGTTTGAGCACACTTATCATATGTTTTCATTTCCTTATGTTATAAATAATTATATTATATAAGATATTTATATATGGGTATCATGTGAGATAATCTTTTAGGAGATGTTGAATAATTTATATAAAATAATGAATTTTTTGTTTAATATAAAAATTACCAGCAAAAGGGAAAGATAAGGGTTTTGTTAAGTATTTTTTTTCATAATTATATATATTTCTAAACCTAATAGGTATTTGGTATATACGTGATTAAATATTTTTTATTAACATTTTATTTATGGAATTTGTATTTTGTGTCGCTTTAGTTAGTACGAATTCTTTCATGTAAAGAGTTCGTTTTCATCACTGGATCTGGGTGTATAGGTATAGGGTATCTCAGTTGGTATTAGAAAAGGGTATAGATGAATTTAGAGGTTAGGATATTATCATATGAGTATGTTTAAGAGTTATGGATGCCTTTATGGGTTTATAGAATTGATCATATATTTGAAGGCATAGATACCCATTTTGAGGGTATATGTGGTTGTATTTTGAGGTGATTAATGATATTTTGGGATATTTTTGGTGTTATTTTGGAAGAATAAAAAATTAATGTATAAAAATACCTTTAGGTTGATATGCCATTCAGTTTTGAGGTAAATATGGTTATTTGGGAAAATGGGTAAATGATATTGGGAATATAAGTTGAACGATATATATATGACCATTGTTTCTAAATAGTTATATGGTGATAAAATGATTTAGGTTATTTTGGGAAAATATTAATATATTTTTTAGAGTAGTTACAATTATGGTATATGTTGATCGGTATGTGAGTTTGTGAGTGATTAATGTTTTTTGGGGATAATGGTTATATTGAATTCTGGAAGCATAATTTTCCTTGATTTTGGATTTATAATATTTTAATATCTTGGTAAATTTGAGATTATTTATTTTGGATATTAGGATATAAATAAAATCTAATAAAACAAAGTTAAATCAAATTTAAGGAAGTGGGAAACTAAAATGTCTAATGGGAATCACATTAACAAAGAATATGATGGGAAATTCAATGAACATCCTCATGAGAAACCAAATGACATAGAATCTAGAATGAAAAATATTTTGGTCATTCCAAACCAACTATATGAGGTTATTATTTACAACATGAAAATTTTCAATACTATAAAAAATAAAATAAGATAAAAAATGGGTTTCATAGAAGTTCAGAAGATACAACCCCTAGAGGAAACAAAATTCATTATCATACATGATAAAAATATGGGAAAAAGCATGGGTGAAACTATCTCCATTGAATATCTAAATGATTCAAGTGTAGAAGAGAAGTTCATAAAGAACATGAATTCAATAGAGAAATAAAGAATCTAATGGTTTAAATTGAAGGAGGAAAATATTGGCTTAAGGTACCACATAAAATTCAATGATTTAATTGTAAGGTGTATCGATATTATGTTAGTAAGTGTATAAAAAAATGGTTAATGATGATAATCAATGTCAAAAACCCCCTAATTATTGGAAATAAGGGGAAGGTTTATGAAATAAAAACCATTTAATTGGTTCAAAACAACTAAGTGGTGTATGGTACACTGATCGTCTACTCAATAACTAAAAAAACCCTATTTTATTATAGTTCTATACACTCCTTAATATCTAGAAAATTTTCTAAGGGAATCAAATCACCACACCAATGATTAGATAATTAATTACCAGTTAATGATATTATTGGAATGATTATTTCAACCCATGACTATAAACCCTTTCTTATATATGTTGGCAGGAATGAGATACCTAAAAATCATGCTATTATTCCTTTACTACAATTTGATGTGATTTTGGGCATAGATTGGATCACTCCACATAGATCCCATATCAATTGATGAGGTATAGAAGTCACATTTCATATCCTGAATCAACTTATGATCACCATTGGGACATGGATGACTATAAAATCCCAAAATAAATTACTTATATTATATGGGTCCTAATACCTTATCATGGGAGTATTTAACTCAAATGGTTGGGGAGAAACTCAATATCCGGGAAATGCCAATTATAAGGTGTAAAATGAGTTTTATAGTCTTACCTAATATAGTAAGGTTTATATATCATATTTATAAATTTTGTATCGAGTCTTGAATATCATAGGGATATCAATAGCAATTTGTAATAAAAAATGATAATCATAATTTGGAGGGCGTAATTTATCTAAGGTGTAAAATGAAACACCATGAGATTTTAGTAAGTGTTTTCCTTTAAATAAATATGTTGTTGAAAATCATATA
This sequence comes from Viscum album, assembly GCA_963277665.1. NCBI lineage: Eukaryota > Viridiplantae > Streptophyta > Magnoliopsida > Santalales > Viscaceae > Viscum > Viscum album. The sequence goes on from OY728151.1 coordinate 1,909,164,669, forward strand.
TTGCACACAAAATTTAACTAAAACAAACCATGACAAATATTATTATTATAATGGATGTTAAACATTAATACATTATGAGTATACAATGTGAAACGTCATTAGGAAAATTAAAATAAGTATAAAACATAAAGTAAATAAAAAGATACTAAAATGATTTATTGTAAATTCATATATTATAATTACTTATATATTATTATTATTATTATTTTTTGTTAAACAATTATTTGATATGTTATAATACTAATGAATTGAGTAAATTTAATGATTATAGGAAAAATAATTAATGTAATATGATCAAAATAATTCAGTGTTAATAGGGATGTTTTTCATAGAAATGTTTTTAAAGGGCTGTGTGTTTTATCTTAATAAAATTAATTTATCACTTTAAATAAATTATAACGATAATATGTAATATATCAAAATATAAAATAATATATTAAGCCTCATTTAATTAGAAATTGATATTAAATAAGATTAAGAACACTTAATGTTTAAAATATAAGTTATCTACAAAATAAGTTTTTATTTATATTATATATTTTCATTTAAAGGATAAATTTAATAATGTAATAAATTTAATTTCATAAAATTAACTAAATTTTTTAATTTATACTTTTAAAATTATATTAGGCTGAATTTTTATGAAATTTTGAAAATGGTTGTTTTTTAGGTGAGTAGTAAAAAATAACATTTTTACAAATAATATAAATTTTATAAAATAATTATGATATAATATTGAATTAAAAATATATGAATCCTTTTTCTCAACCAAAAATAAATTTAAGGAGTAAAAAAATGAATTTAAAAATATTTTATCAAATTTGAGAACCCATGCTTGACTCTTTGGAACCTAAGTTATATTTTATTCTAATAAAAAACTATTTTGGTACTTTTAGTTTAATTAAGTAATAAAAAGGATCCATTCGGTTTTGAATTGATTTTAAAGTCACAAAACACTTATTTTTTAATTATATACTAATAAATATCATTTTAATCAAAACCATATGGGATTTTCATGCAAATTCATTTTTATTCTTAAAGAGGGAATTTTTCCAAAACTTTTTTTATTCGGTTAATCACACTTTTATTAAAATTAATTTTTACCAACACCAAAAATAGAATATTGTAAAATTATTTTCATATTTGGAGTTATAATATTGAAATTAGGTAGTAATTTATATTTCATTTTTAGTTATAAAAATAAGTTACCATATTAAAAGTTATCACCCTAGTAAAGGCTAAAATAAGTTAAAAGTGTTAAATAAAGGGGTACAAAGGTACAATATTATAAAATATTATGTTTAAATGAGTATATAAGGACTTTATATTACCCTAAACCCTTATATTAACTCAATTTTTTTTAATATTTAGAATTACTTTCCTTGAGAATGACTTAACATTTTATAAGAAGCTGTATTTTATATGAGTTAAGGATCCTTTAAATTATGATTTAAATATTTGTTTTGGACCTAATTTGGATTACTAGTGAGGATATAGAGGAAACAAGGGTGTTCAACACTTTTTTGGATCTTGAAACCTCTACGGATAGAAGAAAGCACTTGGCTAAATGGTTAGTTGAAACCGTGCCAACCATCCCACATAGTTTCTCCTAAATGCACGAGGAATTTCATAGGGAAATATTGGGTGCACAGTTTTCTATAACCGTGCACCTAGGTCCACATGCCTAGGCAGAACATCTGTAGTTTTTCATATATCCTTAAAACAAAATTTGTGCAAATTTTTGAAAACTATGTGAATGATCCATGCGTGTACCCTCCTTTGGCACTAAAGGGAGCACAATTAGTACACCGTTTTTCCAACCATGCAACCAAAATGTACGACCCATTATTTTTGGGTAAAATGAAAAAATTTCCTTAATGAAATATATGTTTAATCCATCTTCTTCTTATATTCATTCTAGTGGATAGGAACCCTATTTCCACCCCTTGAGAAACTTCAATCCTCCATCTAGGTGTATGGATAAATTTCTGATCCAAACTACGATTCGATCTCTATTCATCTCATTGGATGTATTCCTATAATATCATAATTAATCTTCACCTTTTTTTCATTTTTATTTCACTTTTTAGAGTTATTTAGGGGTAAGATCATATTCCATATTTTCAGGGAATTCATTTGATTTTTCGATTTATCTAAGTTTGGACCAAACTAAAGGCTGGTACTGGATGAGTGATCCTCTAAAGGAATAAGGTTGGTGGTCTAGTTATTATCCCAAAAAGATGATATTTTTTATAATATGTACCACTGATCCGTATGTTGGTTTCATAGTGCATTGACCCTAAATTAAATCTGTCTTAAATTATTTTTCCCACTTGGAACCTAATGACTTGCTGGAACCCAATTCATGTTGTGATTTTCTAACTCCAAGTGATCCACCCCTATTGGTGTTCCATTCATTTTTACTAATAGGATTCCTTGGTTATAAATCCAAAAAACATATTAGTGTACTTTTTTTACTCCTAAATGGTTATATCATAACTGATAATGAATGAACATAGTGGTTTCGCATGGCTAAAACACTCATCAATCCATAGTGAAATGAATAGAAGTGATTGGTATGACCATGAAACTTTATTTAATTAAACAATGGTTAATACCTTGTTAAAATTAAATATTAATGATTTATTAATTAACTATTAGATCTCTATAAAAAGTTAACATTTTATTATTTATATAATCAGGCATGGAGACCGTTCTATTATATTTTGGGCATGGTGACCCCCTTTTCATGTTATATATATATATGGGCATGGAGTCCCTTCTTATAATGTGATTCGAGCATGAAGTACCTTATAAACATGATACAAGATTGGTGGCCCTAGTGATATGATATGGGCATGGAGACCATTACTGATATGATACATGCAATACATTCCTATGATTGTGATTGTAGCGACCCCGAATTCTATCAATGGGAATTCCCTTCTTATAATTATGTAATATGGTGTAATCAAATAAAATCACTTATATAAGACAATACAATATTTATAAATTATGAATTAATGAAATAAAATGAATTTCTAGAAGTTAAGAAACATATAACAACAGAATAGTAACATGACCTTTGGAATAGTAACATGACACTTATGAATAGTAAAACGAACAACTTAATAGTAACATCACCAATGAAATTATAAATAAAATTTATCTATATTATAAGTAACAATATAATATAATTATATCAATGTATAAGTATATAAATATTTTAAAAATTATCAATTAAATATTGGTATTTTTGTAAGTCATAAATATTTAATTACAAATTTAAGAATAATTTAATAATTTAAAATAAAATTTATTTTTATAAAATGTATTCATAAATTAATATTTTGATATCTTATGATTATAAGTTAATTTTACAAGACATTATTTAAATTTTAAAAGTGATATAAAAGTAGTTATAATTTTCAAATATGTATTTTCAAAGTAAGTAATGATTTTAATTAAAAGTAAAATTTCTCATTTTTAGATTTTTTTTTCATAAAATGTAATTAATTTTTTAATTTTACATGTCAAAAAATGTTTTGGGAGAATTTTAGGTATTTTTTTTAAATACTTGAATTTTTGGTGAATAGTGAAATACGGTAATTTAAGAAATTTATACATTATAAGTTAAATACACTATTCCATGAGTCATGGATGATTTAATAACCATTAGTTAAAACTCACATGATCTAATTACTATATTTAGTCTTAAGAAACAATAATATTGCTTGTATTGATAAAAATAATAAACTAATGGATTAAATAATGAGAAAACACCCATCTCCTCCACTATAAATACCATTCCTCACCACCTCTTCTCCTCACACCTATAAAGCCTTATTACATGTAAAAATTATACTCAAATCACTTCCTAATACCCTTACCATGTACAAGAGATTTTGGTCTTAGAAAAATACCAAAACCAATCCCCTTACAAGGTTCTCAAGAAAAAGGAATCAAGAGGTTAATCCATCTTCCTTTTGTTTTATTTTTTTTTTCAAGTTCCTTTATTTTATTTTTATCTACTCACCTACCATCATTAAAATGGTATGAAAAATATAGTAACTTACATATAATGAATTTTTTTTATGATAATTAAATAATTCATTATCATCTATCTTTCCCCCTCCATTTATACTAAAAATGAAAACATTATTTGTGATTTGTAAATTTATCACATTCAAGGACGTCGAAGTTTTCAATTTACATTACCATATTCAAACCTGGTGATGAAAACATTTTTTGGTTGAAACATAAAATAATATATGTATTATATATTATTTAATGTTTTGGAATATTTTTATTACACATGATATTAAATGAGTTCATTGTGATTGAAAACGGTCAAAATAAACCCAAACGATTATCATTTACTATTTTTGTAATGATTCGTACAAAAGACATAAAAAAATGATATATAAGACCAATTAACATCAAGAATATCATTAATAAAATTTTATTTAAATTATAGATAATTACCTCCACTTTACACAACCTTTTTTACATGTATACAGGTAAACCGATCCTGAAAACCATGGAAACCAACACTCCTAAATGATGAAATTGAATCTTTTAACCCATAAAAGGCCATAAATGAACTTAATAAATTTATAATAAATCAAATACATGCAAAAAGTGTTATATAATTATTAATAACTGAATATAATTTGATTATCCCAGACATAAAGTTCAGGTGAAGAACACATTTAGACTTAAGGTAAGAGATTCTACCCAAACCTCCATTATTCCTTAGGGTTATTATTTCTATCTTCCTACCCAAATGAAATTATCTTTTATTTTCATGTACATATTTTAAATTTTAGGTATATGTTCCAAAATCATGTATCATGATCCATTTATCTTTCTTTTTTAGGTATATACATGTTTTTAAAAGGTTGCCTACTCAATTTTTCCAAATAAGCAAGTCCGATTTAAGGGAACTTCCCGAATTCTTACACAATTTCAAGTGCACTATATAATCTGTTTTAAGAAACCATTATTTTTCTAAAATAAATAATTTTATTATGAAAACATTATTCATTCACTTATGGTTTCATATAAAATATTATTCTCATTTTCACTTTAAATGATTTATATTATTTTCTTTAAACCGCACAAAAATGTTTTAAATATAAAGTTTCTTAAATACTCTTTCTATATGTTATAAATTTAGTTTGAAATAAATAATCATTATATATGACTATTTTCAATTTTTAATGTCCATGTATGATTTAATTCCTTTATTTCATGAACACTTTTATTATGCGCCCATTTATTATGCTTAATGACATGATTATAATACCCAATTCTTTACATGTGTAACCCTTAAATTTAAGTTTGATTTCTTATATATGATTATTTATGTGGAAAAAATATTCATGAACATGTTATGATGGTTTCACCTAGATATAATTCCAATTCATTGGGTAATTTTTAGTCTCATGAGATGTTATGTGCAATGGTCTTGGGGGTTAGCCTTGACTCGTGCTCCATGTGCAATGGTCTTGGTGGTTATCCTTGACTCATGATCCTATATGTGCAATGGGACTTGACTCATGATAAAGTAATGTTTTATGTTACTTACACATTACTATTATTCCTTAATTATATGATCCCATGTTCTATATGTTATGATTCCTTATGTTTTATCATGTTCCATGCCTCTTTATATCATTATGTTATTCCTTCTAACCCATGTGTTAAGTTTTAATTTAGTGTTTATTCCCTTAATGGGATTTTTATATCATCCATTTTTCATGTTATCCCTAGGTTATCCTATGTAGATGTATGGTATCAAAGGAATTTAGGAGCTCATAATAGATGATAAATAAAGAAATTTACTTTTGAGTCCCATGTTTTTAGTTATATGTACCTAGTCTTCCAAGAAACTAGACTTTATGATCTTTGGATTGTAATTTAATAGTTAATTATGATTAAAATCATGTAATTATATGTGTAAAAGATTTGGGTTTCTATAGTTGGTATCAAAGGATAGTCTAGTTATTTTGGGAGATTAGGATTAGAGAACTTTAGTAAGAACCTTAGGGATAATACTAATTCTAAGAAAACATCTCTAAATTTTGGTAAGTATAGAGTTAGTGGATTATCAAGAAAATAAATCCCTATATGGAAACTAAAAGTAGAAGATATTATGGAATAGATGTAACTAGGAGTAACAACTTTGAAAATGTGTTTTGCGACTGACTCAAGTTAACCTGGCACATGACAATGGGCCTAACTGTGCACCTAGTTTGATACTTCTGGTGGATATGCTTTCATAAATTCATAAGATTATTCCAAACCAGTATCAAGAGAAGAAAGAAAATTATCATAAGAATATATGTTGGGAAACAGGTGACAGATAATCTATATTGAAACCTTTGGAATCATAAGTTTTTATATTAAGTTTCCTTTAAAATTTTAACTTTTATGATTAAATTTTCCTTTTATTATGCTAAGTATTCAAGCCCCCCTAATTTCAGTTTATTTTCCTTAGTTAATAGTGTGAAATAAAATAAAAATTGCCAACAATAAATATGATAGGTAGTGTGACAATTTCCCTAAGGATATGTTAAATATGATGGGAATGGATGATCAAACAATTATGGAAATACTTGCTTAGATGGATCATGTTATGAATAATAACTTGAATCATGTGGAAATCCATCATTCTACAAGGAAATATCAAGTTTCCTTCAAATACTTCATGCTAAAAAGGCCTCCCTTGTTTAGTGGATATTCTAATCCCCTCCTCATGGAATAGTGGATTACCTCCATTTAACCAATATTATCTAACATCTAGTACTTAAAAGAAAATATAGTTGTGATGGAGGCCTATCATTTTTATGGGAAATCTAATCAGTGGTGGACACTGATCAAAAATAAAAATTCCATGGAGAAAATTGATTCCATATATTTGGAGGAATTAAAGAAAATGTTTTTCAATAAATATTTTTCCCAAAACCTCCATCTCAAGATGGAAAATGATTTATTTAGGCTTAAGCAGATGGAACATGAGTCTATCAGGGCGTATAAAGGAAACTTTACTAGGCTTGTAAGATATGCCTCTAGATTTTTCATGAGCACCAAAAGAAAGGTGGATCAATTATTTAGTAGACTAAATATTAGTCTAAGAAAAGTTTTGGCAGTTTGAGACTAATATAGTTATAAATAGATTTTTTATTGTGTTTTAAAGGTTGAAATGGAGATCAAAGACTCTCAGTGGTCTTGTGGGATTGGTAAAAAAATAATAAAATTGAGTCTAATATGGGTGGATGGACAAATAAATCCCATAATGGAAGGAAGACCAAATATCCCACGTGTCAAAATTGTGGGAGGAAGAATCCTAGGAAATGTCTAATAGGAACCATGAAATGATTCAAATGTGGAATAATGGGGAATATTTATAAGAACTGCTGAAGGAATATGATGAATTCCACTAATGTGGAAGATGAAAGTAAGTTTTAGATCAAAACTCAACTTGTGGTGTAGTGTTTCAATTACATGGAACATGAGAATTTTTCAAACCAATTCCCTAATCCCAGGGTTTTCGGAGTCAATCAACAAAAACCTCAAAGGCAACAAGGATGGGATTATGCTATCAATAATTCTAATGTGGAGCAGGACAATGATGTGGTAATAGGTACGGTAGTTATTCATTAAAGAGTAGAAAACCCACTCTTTGATTTTTATTATATGCATTCTTTAATATCCTAAAAATTTAATAGAACTATACAAAAATCACCTCAAAATATAGAGGTTGAGTTATCTTTGAGAACAACTAATGGGGAAATTATTGCATTCAAAGTATATAACTCCTCCCTAGTTAATGTTTAAGGGATGAACCTCCAAGAAAATATTATCTTACTTCATTTGGTGGAGTTTGATGCTATTTTTGGAATGGATTGGATAAATTTATATAAATACAACATCAAATGTCAGTAAAGGGAGATCACACTTCAAATCTTGAAGCATCCTCCAATTAATTACAAGTGTAAGGATGAAGATGAATCTCCTTCAGAATCATCATCTCAAGTGTGGATATTACTTCCTTATGAGAAAGAATATCTTGTTTAAATTATTGAGACAAAGGAGATGATAATGCTCGAAGACATTCCAATCGTTTTGGGATTACACTGATGCATTCCTTAAATAATTGATTTGTCTTCCACTTGATTGATTGGTTAGGTTCTCAATTGAACTTATTCTTGGATTTTTGCCTAGATCAATGATAGCTTATATAATGTCCACTGTTGAGCTAGAAGAATTGAATAAACAGTTATTGAAGAATATAGACATGGGTTGCCTAATTTCTTCAACATGGGGTGAAACGGTACTCCTTTTCTAGAATAAGGATGGATAAATGCGTCTCTCTATTGATTACTGTGTGATCAATAATACCATGATAAAGAACATGTATCCACTTCCACAGATATATGACTTGTTCGACCAGCTGCATGGGGATAATTATTTCTCTATGGTGGACCTTTGGGAAGGATATAATCAATTAAAGGTGAGGAAGGAAGATATTCCCAAGATAGATTTTTGAACTAGGTATGGACACTATGAGTTTTTAGTGATTCCCTTCATAATCACCAATGCTCTAGAAATTTTCATGGATTTAATGAATATATTCTTTAGTGATTACCTCAAAAAATTTATGGTAGTCTTTATCGATGATATTTGGATATACTCCAAGAGCAATGGGGAACATGATAAGTATGCAAACACTATGTTGCAGACTTTGTGAAGGGAGAAACTCAATCTAAAGTATAGTAAATGTGAGTTCTGGATAGAGGAATTATCATTCTCGGGGAATGATATTACCAACAAATAGATATCTATGGACCCTTAAAAAACAATGGAAATCGAAGAGGGGTTCAAGACATCCTCTATAATAGATATCCATAGTTTCCTTGGCCTAGAGAGATATTACAGACAATCTTTGAAGAACTTATCATGATTTTCAAACCTAATAACCAAGATAACATGGAAGGGAGTGAAGTTTTCTTGGATTCATGAATGTGAGGAAAGCTTTAAGGAGTTCAAAAAGAGGCTTATCACTATACTGGTAATCACAATACCGATAAGTAGAGAACTATTTATGGTATAAAATGATGCTTCAAATAAATTATTATTATATGTAATAATAAAAAATGATAAAGTGATAGAATAAAACTCAAGGAATTTGAAAATTCATGAAAAAAACTATCTTATACATGATCTGGAGTTGGAGGATGTGATCTTCACATTGAAAATCTAACGACATTATCTCTATGGGGAGAAGTTTGAGATATATACTAATCACAAGATTCTCAAATATCTATTGACACATAAAGAGAATAATATACACTGGTGGAAATGATTTGAGCTCATTAAGGACTATGACTTCTGACTCAACTACCATCCTGGCAAGGCAATTAAGGCGGCATATTCTCTAAGTATAAAAGATCCCGTATCTTTATCAATTATAAGAATTGATAAGGATCCAATATTTTTGGAATTAAAAAGGATAGACATGGGAATAATTAAGGGAGGAATATCATCAATCCTTTCTCAAATGATTTCTCAACCATCACTTATATATAAAATAAAAGATGCTCAATGAAATTATGTGGAAATTCAAAAAAATGTGGAAGCTATTAAGAATGGTAAGTCCTTTGAGTTTAAGATCGATGAGGAAGAGGTTGTAATATTTGGGTCACAAAAATGTGTACCATCCACTCCTAAGATAAAGAAAGAGCTTCTTAATCGCACACATTGCTCAACCTTCTCTAATCACCCAAAAATATGTATTGATATCTCCAGGATAACTTTTGGTGGGACAATATAAAAAAGGAGATCACTAAATATACATCAAAGTGCCTGGTATGTTAGCGAGTGAAGGCTGAAAGGAAAACATCTAAAGGGATGATAAAACCATTTTCCATGCCGACATGGAAGTGGGAGAACATCACCTTATACTTTTTCACTATACTTCCCAATGCATCTAGAGTAATCAATTATATATGGGTTATTATGGATCATCTTACAAAGATAACTGACTTTATCGCAATTCGAAAGGACTTATCATTGGATCAACTTGCACAGATATATATCAAAGAAGCGGTAAGGATGCATGGAGTAATAATATATTTTGTATCTGACCAAGATATGAGATTCACCTCAAAGTTTTAGAATAGTCTCTAATATGATCTATGCACTGAACTGAACTTTGGTATGACCTATCATCCTCAAATAGATGGATAATTTGAGCAAACTATTCAGACACTAGAAAACATATTGAGAGCATGTTATATGGAATTCAAAGGAGTATGGGACCTACATCTACTTGTGGCTGAGTTCTATTACACCAATAGTTTCCACTTAAGCATCCAAATGGCTCTATATGAATCAATTTATGGGAAAAGGTGAAGAACACCAACATGCTAGGATGAAGTCGGTGAATGTAAGTTTCTTAGATTTGAAATGGTTGATGTAATGGGGGAGAAGTTTAAAACCACTCAATAGAACATCAAGGTAGCCTAAAGTCAACAATATATATATATATAATCTTCGATGATAGATTGAGTTTAATGTTGGAGACATGGTATTCCTCTATATATCTCTATGTAAGAGGATCATGAGATTTGGGAAGAAAGGAAAGCTAAGTCCCAGGTACATCAGACCCCTTCAAGATTATTGATCATGTTGGAGCTGTGGCCTATCTAATAAAACTTCCACCCACCATGTCTAAAGTATATGATGTATTCTATGTATCCCTATTAAGAAAGTACATACTATATCCTTCACATGTATTGACTTCAGAGGTGGTATAGTTGGAGAATGATCTTTCTTACGAGGAGCAGCCAATGAAGATATTAGATCATGGAGATAAAGTTCTACACAACAAGACTACTCACTTTGTCAAATTACTATGGTGAAACCATAAGTACAAAGAGGCAACATGGGAACTAGATAAGTGATGAAGGAATACTACCCACACATGTTTTCATCTTAGAATGTAAAAGAAAATTTCGAGGGAGAAATTTCATAAGGGGGGAATAATGTAATGACCCTGAATTTTGTTAATGGAAATTTCATTCTTATAATTATTTCATATGGTATAATCACATATAATCACATATATAACACCATAAAAACTTTATAAATGATGAATTAATGAAATAAAGGGTTTTTCTAGAAGTTATGAAGCATATAACAAAGGAATAATAACTTGACCTTTAGAATAGCAATATAACCCTTATGAATAGTAAATCGAACAATTTAATAGTAAAATCACCAATGAAATTATAAATAAAATTTATAAATATTATAATTTACAATATTATATAATTATATCATTTTATAAGTAAATAAATATTTTAGATATTATTAATTAAGTGTTGTTATTTTTTTAAGTAAAAAATACTGGATTAAAATTTTATGACTAATTTAATAATTTAAAAGAAAATTTAATTTAAAAAAATGTATTCATAAATTATTATTTTTATGTCTTATGATTATAAGATAATTTTATGAGACCACATTTAATTTGTCAAAGTGATATAAAAGCAGTTATAATTTTAAAATCTGTATTTTACAAGTAAATGATGATTTTAATTAAAATTAAAATTTCTCATATTTATAAAATTATTTTAATAAAATGGAGTTTATTTTTTAATTTTAAACATTGAAAAATGGTTAGGGTGATTTTTTGGGGATTTTTCTAAAATACTTGAATTTTTGGTGAATAGTGAAATACGGTAATTTAAGGTATTTATACATTATAAGTTAAATACACTATTAATTGAGTCACAGATAATTTAAGAACCATTGGTTCTAATTCACATGATCTAATTACTATATTTATTATCAATAATCAACAATATTTCTTATCTTAAGAAAAATAATAAACTAATGAATCAAATAATGAGTAAACACCCCTCTCCTCCACTATAAATCCCACCCCTCACCACCTATTCTCTTAACACTTCTAAAGCCTTGATCTTTACCCAAATTATGCTCAATCATCCTCCCAATCCCCTTTTACAAGTCTATGATCTTTTTTTGTATTAACAAAATACCAAAACCAATCCCCTATGGAGGTTCTCAAGATGAAGGAATCAAGAGGTAAAACCCTCTTCCTTTTCTTTTAATTTATTTTCAAGTCCCTTTATTTTACTTTTCTATCCTTACCTACCCTCATTTAAATGGTATAATAACTCTATTACTTTAAATATAGTATAATTGTGTTATTCTAATAAAATAATTCATCATCGTCTCTCTTTCCCCCTCATTTTATAATAAAAATGAAAACATCATCAGGATGTGTTAATTTATCACATTAAAGGACGAAAAAGTTTTCAATTACCATTTCCATATTCAAGTATAGTAATGAAACCATTTTTATGATTGAAATAGATTATAATATATTTATTTTATCTTATTTAATTTTCTAGAATAAATTTTTACACATGATATTAAATGGGTTCATTGTGATAAAAACTGCCAAAATAAACCCAGAAGATTATCATTAACTATTTATCTAATGATTAATCCTCATTACATAAATAAAAATGATATATAAGACCAATTTAACATATTTAATATCATTTATAACATATAAGTTCAATTCTGGATAATTAACCCCAATTTGCACGACCTTCCGTACATGTATACAAGTAAACTGATCATGAAAACAAAAGAAACCAACGCTCCTAAATGATGAAATTTAATATATTAACCCATAAAAAAGGCCATAAATGAATTTTATAAAGTTATAATAAATTAAATACATTTATAAAATGTTCCATAATTATTAATTAAATAATACAATTTTATTATTCAAGACATTAATATCAAGGGAAGAACACCTTCAGACTTAAGGTAATGGATTCTACCCAAGCCTCCATTATTCCTTCTCGCCATTCTTTCTCTCTTTTTACCCAAATTAAATTATCTTTTATTTTTAATTAAATATTATAAATTATATTTATATCTTCCAAAATCATGTATCAAGATCCATTAACCCTTGTTTTTTGTGGATAAACATGTTTTTAAAAATGTTCCTAACTCAATTCTTCCCGATAAGAAAGCCCATTTTAAGGGAACTTCCCGAATTATTACCCAATTTGAAGTGCACTCTATAATATATTTTAATAAAAAATTATTTTTCAAAAATCACTCATTTTATTATGATAATATTATTGGTTCAATTCTGGTTTCATATAAAATATTATACACTTTTCATCTTTAAATTCTCTTTAATATTTTCCTTAAACTACACTAAAATGTTTTAATTATGAATTTTTTTAAATACTCTTTTCACATGTTATCACTTAAGTTTTACATCATTAATAATTATCTATTACTAATTTTATTTACTAATTTCCATGTATTATTTAATTCCTTTCATTTATGGACACTTTTACGATACACCCATTCATTATGCTTTATAAGATGATTATAATACCCAATTATTTACATGGGTAACCATTATGTTTATGTTTTATTGATTATGTATGATTATTTATGTGGAAAAAATATTCATGAACATTTTATGATGGGTTCATCTAGATAGATCTCCAATTCATTGAGTAATTTTTAGTCTCATCGGACGTTATGTGCAACAGTCTTTGTGGTTAGACTTGACTCGTGTTCCATATGCAACAGTCTTAGTGGTTAGCCTTGACTCATGATCCTCTATGTAAAAATAGCCATAAATCATTATAAATTAATGTTTTATGTTTCTTCCACATTACTATTATTCCATAATTATATGATCCCATGTTCTGTATGTTATGATTCATTATGTTTGATCATGTTTCATGCCTTTTTATATCATTATGTCTGACCATCTAACCCATGTGCTAATCTTTAATTTAGTGTTTATTCCCTAACTGGGATTTTAAGCTCATCCCATTTTTCATGTTATCCCTAGGTTATCCTTTGAAGACATATAGGATCAAAGGAAGTTATGTTCTCATAATGGCTAATAAATAAGAAATGTTTTTTTGTCCCATGTTTTCAGTTTTATATACCTAGTCTTCCAAGACACTAGACTTTTGGATTCATAGATTGTAAGTTTATAGTTAATTATGTTTAAAATAATGTAATGATATGTGTAAAAGTTTTGGGTTTCTATAGTGATACTGGTCATCGCGACCCTATTAAAATGATACTGGGTATGACCTCCCTTATTCTTGTGACTATGGGAATGGGAACCCTTTATACTATGATACTGGGCATGGAGTCCCCTATTCTTGTGATATGGACATGGTGACCCTATGACTATGATACTAGTCATGGAACCCATACTATTTTGATAATGGGTATGGCATCCCCTATTCATGTGATATCGGGTATGAAGTCCCTTGATACTTATGATACTCAGGTTACAACTTATGGACACTTGAGCTACGCCATAGGTCCATGCCAGTAGCAGTAGACATATATATGGATTTATACATAACTATATATATATATATTTAATTTATGTGTATACATCAGGTGACTTGTTCAGATATTACCCATCTTAGGCCAAAGTAGGTACTGTTATCCTGGTGTCCTCCTGGAACCAGAGCTTACCCATTTACAACTTTTATTAATGTATTCCATTATTACCTAGAAACATTCATATTGTATGCACTAACTGGATATTTATAGGCACCGTTGGTGGAAGCCTACTAAGTTTATCTCACACCATATCCAGACCACTGATGGTACCTGGGAAAATTATGTGGATGTAGGTAAGGACATGGGAACGAAATTAGTTATTGATACTTGACAAGTTTATAGCATGGGAGCAGGGGATCATAGGGAAGAGCTGTAGATTATGATTCTAGCAGAGATAGTCCTTTTGAGTATTTTTACATTTTTCTAAATGTATTGTATAATATAACTGACTATTCATTTTTTTTGTAAATATGAAATATCATCATTATTTATAAAATAATAGATATTGTTATTATTGGTTATTATTCTATTTTTATACTTTCCCTTCCACTACCAATTTTCAGTTTATTATTATTCTTCTGCTATTTGTCTACCTATTTCACATATGTGCTACTATAATCATGAGGGTATATTCTATCCATTATATCACCATACACCCTTTCTACTAGTCATCATCCTCTAGTATATAGGGAGGTGCACTTGAGGCCATGTGGCCCACCGGCTCAGGGCACCATTAAGTGGAATCAAGGTTAGAACGTCACAATTTTTATATTAGGAAATTAATATAACATAAATTCCACTCTTCCAACTTATAAAAGAATCCATCATCCACCCCTTAAAACCTATACAAAAATTAAAACTATATCAAATACTCTATAATATTTACTTTTCTAAACAATTCTATCTAATTTTCTTGAATTTATAGTGCCAATAATAATCCCTAAACCTGTCATTTTCAAGAGGTCCTTCAAGATGTAATTCAGACTATCAACATAAGTGATATCATTTTCTTGATTCATATTATACATATTATGCATATACCTATACTTAAATCCAATTTATCACTTTCATAGATTTTTTTTGGAATAATTATGTTTCTATAAAATTGATCTTATCATTATAAAAAAGCATGTTTTTAGTCATTTAGTTGTCATAACACACTCTTTTTGGGTCAGTCTTACCACAAATATGAACAATGTTATGATGTTTATATCACGAATGATTAAGTAATGTTAGATACTAGTAATATTATTTAAAATTAATTAATTTTAGTTTTTTATTTATTCTTAAATATTTATATGTATATTCTTATTCATTAAAAAATCCATTTTTTATGGAATTGTAATTTTTAAAAAAGTGTTTTTAAGAAATCAAAGTAAATCATCACCATAAGTTCCACAAAATCACCATGAGACTCTATGGAAATATTCAAAAGATACTATACACATTTATTAACATTTTGGATATCATTCAAACATTACCAAGGTTAAAGGACTAGAACCTTTTGTTGGCCTCCTATAGTTTTAATGCTTAAAAATAATACTTAATTTTGTGGTACTATGTTATATCTTGTTTAATAGTGTTTACATATAAACATAATATCTTCTGTTAGTGTTTAACTCATAAGATAAGTTAACAAAATTTGGTTAAGTATAAGTCACTGATAAGGATAATTCACCGATTATTGACCTACCGATGGATGAGACACCATTGAATTATGTTACTGATAGCCTCTCAAATTTTTTTCTAAGGACGAGTCACCGATGAAGTTTGAGTTACTGATGAAACTAGTCTCTAATATCTTGAAATACCAACATAAGTTTAGGTCACTTATGGAATGAGTCATTGACAAATTGACCTACTAAAAAAGTATAAGTTACTGATGGCACGAGTCATCGACAGCTAGACCTACCAAAAAAGCGACTGACCGATGATTAGAATTTTTCATTAATTATAAGCTACTGATAGCTGAGTTACTGATGCATCAACTACTAAATGATAGACCTAACAATCCCGATTTACCAATTCAAGTCTGTGACACTGAATGACTAACATACTGATATTGAGTTACCGATACATGTTTTAGACACCGATAGAATGACCTACCAATCTGAGCTACAATTCAAGACTTATAAACATTTCTTATATGTCATTTAAATTCAAAATTAATTCTAACGGTCATATTTATCAAAATTAGTACTTCTTATTAAATTAATGATATTTTATGTATTTTATAAACAACATTTAATGGATGTTAGAGACTAGTATGAGGCACGAGGTACAAGAGAACATGATCCTTATTGAATACAATATATAAAGTTAATACTAGATCAAAAAGGCCATAGAGAAACTAGAGAAAATACACCGATCTACTCCTAAAACATATAACACACAAGAACTACTCACTGTGCACACTATGAGATACAATTGAGATCTTAAAAGGAAGAAAATTTTGCTGCAGGAAGAAGAGATAATCCACCAAATCATACACCTCACCTGAAACAGAAGAAAGAAGCACTCACGACACTCTATTTTGATATATGTTTATGGAAGTCGACTCCAGCTTCACTTCATATATCTTTAACAAGTCCTGAAGCTGCAACGCACATCACATAGAGCTTTCTAACCATATTCTATTTATTTTATTCTATTTTTGTGAACTATTATATGTTTTGAGTAGTTTTTATGTCTCTTTTTAATAAACACACACTATATCCTATGCATAATTGGAATATACATTGATATCTCCACAAACCTATATTTGTACACTTTAAATTCCCACATTTAATAGTGGAAGAGGTCCCTACATGGCCTGTTGTAATTTTCACTCCCATGAAAACTATGGAAGAGGTCTAGTTGACCTGGATAACTGTGTATGTTGTTGTTTACCCCAATCCAGGGTGTGGATCCTTATTTATTTATGTATATTTCTTGTTGGAAAGTGATCACCATGTGGAGAGGACTAATTCTTATCTTGATATTAAACCACTTGTTTTAAAATTTGCTGTGTCTTTCAAAGTTCTATTTTCACTATTTTATTTAAATCATAAAACTTTACTTTATTTTGATAGTTAATATTAAATAGTGTTTATATTAGAATTTGGTTTACTATGTTTATTTAAAAATCTAAAATAATTATCCATATTGTTTTACATGAGAAATAATAACTTTTTGATAAGTCTTTCAAAAGATCAAAACATTTATAAATCTGCTAATTTGGTTAACTAGGCCATATTTGATTTTAAATTGGGGGACTTTTAAAGAAGTATTTTAGACAAATTTTTTTATAAGAACACAATTCACCCCCTATTGAGTGTCCTACCCTGTCCAACATTTGGTACATAGGATGTATTACTTTCAGAGTTTTCAACATTTTAAAATATTTTCAAATATGATTTACGTTGTGTTTTAAGGATCTCTAAATTTTTGTTAGTTCACAATTTATAGTTATTTAATATCATTAAATTTTTCATTAAATGGATAATAGATAGGATGGTGATGTTACCAATAGACCTCCCTATTTTAATGTCAAAAATTATTCCAAGTGGAAAATTAAAATGAAAATGCATTTAGAAAGTATGAGTTTTGAAATCTGGACTACTATAGTTGATGAATATAAAATCCTGCCACTGCTAGTTACACTTGGGATAATTCCACAAAGGCAAACTAAAAAAAATAATTACAAAGTTATAAATTATTTATATTTTTATTTAGGTGATGAATAATTTAATCAGATTTTTTCATGTAAAAAAACCTATGAGATTTGGGATACTCTAGATGTTTCACATGAAGGAACCACTAATGTTATGGAAATGAGGATTAAAATATATACCTCTAAATATGATAACTTCAAAATTAATTATGATGAACCTTTTGTTGACTCGTATCTGAGGTTCAATGAGACTATGAATACGATGATTTCACTAGGAAAAAAATAACTACAAAGGAATTTTTTTTGCGAATCTTAGGAGGTCTTATAGAAACATGGAGAGGGACATCAATATAAATTAGAGAATCTTGTGACATTGATTCACTGCATATAAATGATATTATAGGTATTTTTATGATGTATGTGGGAGAATTGAAGGTTAACATAGAAGAAGATGATGGGCCAAAAAGAAATTCAGTGTATTTAAAAACCCCTGCTTCTAAACACAAATAATAAGTGAAAATGGAAGTTCATGTTGAAAGTTACATCAATGAAGAATTTCCAAGTGAAAGTGATGAGGATATGACTCATCTAGCCAGAAGATTAAAAAAGTTATATAGAAAGAATAATTTTTTTAGAAATCCCAGTTATGAAGGGAATAATGACAACAAGGGAAACTAGAAAAAGGAATGGAAGAGAAGTGATAACACTCCTGAGATAGTCTACTCTATGTGCAAGAGAAGAAGAAATGTAAAATATGACTATCCAAAATTAAAGTAAAAAAATGAAGTATGAGGATAAGGATAGAAAATATAAGAAGTCAATGAAGGTCACATGGATTGGTTATGAAGATATCTCCAATGAATCATAATAATCACATGATGAAAATACTGAAAAATCCAACAAGTGTTTTATGACAAACACATCTAAGGTAACTCTAGAATCTCCTATACAGAATTTTTATTATTCTAGAGATGAATCTGATTATGAAAATATGAAAAATTAATAGATGTTTGAATACTGTAAAATGATTAAGGGTACTTGAAATGAACTAGAGGATAAGTATAAATCTTTCAAGAAGCATCATACTCTTTCAGTTTCTATTACATTTGAACTTACTATTAAAAATGAAAATAATTCTTAGTTGGTCAATGAGAATAATGAACATAAAATGTTTAATGATAAATTAAATAAGGATTTAGAGAAATTCAAAAATTGTAAAAATAATCTTACTCAAATGCACGGTAATCACGTTTCTCCAAAATAAACCACTGGTATACGTTATCATTGAAGGCAATGAAATTTTATTAAAAACAATTGTGTATGAAAATATGGAAAATTTGGTTTTGTGCCCAGAATTGAAAAATCTACTATAAGTTCATGCACTGAAAATGATTTTAGTATTTCTAGATTCTCTAGATCTAATAAATTATATTTTTCTAAGAATTTAAAAACTGATGATCGGAAACCCATGAATAAAATGTGGGTTCCCAAAGCATCAATTACTAATGTTACTAGAAACAAGAAAATACGGGTACCAAAGTCTTTTCTTGTTTGATTTATTTTTATAGGAAAAATGATTCAAGATTTACTGTAATATACTATGGTACATGGAAAATGGGTGTTCAAGACATATTATAGGAGAATATTTTAGATTCAAAATCCTTATAAAGATTGATGGTGGGCATGTCACCTTTGGTTATAATTCAAAATGAAAAATAATTGGGCTTGGTAAAATCAGTAACAGTAATTAAATTTTAATTTCTAAATATATTTTTTTCCATGGTCTAAAGTAAAATATACTTAGTATTTCACAATAATGTGATGATAGATTTCATGTCAAATGTAAAAATAATGCTTCTAATGTTTTCAATTATAAAAATGATTTAGTATTTAATTTTTTTACAAATGAAAATATTTATGCTATTAATTCATATTCCTCAGTTTCTCAATATGTATCTTGCTTAAGTTCCTTTCATTAAGAGTCTTTGATCTAGCATAGGAGAGAAGTACACTATAACGTTCACTCTCTAAGATTACTAGAAAAAGAATAGTCAAGGATCTACTTACACTTGAGTTTCCAAATGATAATGTTTGTAATCCTTATCAAAAAGGAAAGAAGTATAAAATATATTTCAAACCAAAGAAATAAGTATCAACTTCTCAACCTCATGAGTTGGTTTATATTGATTTGTTTGGAACTTATATATTTTAATGTTTAAATGGGAAGCACTATGACTATGTTTTGGTGGATGACTTTTCTAGGTATACTTGGACTGTCTTTTTCACTCAAAAAAGGGAAGCTTTCTTTTATTTTACAAAGTATGATAGATCTTTATAAAACCTAAGTGGACTTAGAATAAAAAACTTAATAAGTGACCATGGAATTGAGTATGAAAATAAAGAATTTGAATCTATTTTCTCACAAAATGGCCATAGTAATAACTTCTCTACTCCTAAGACACCCCAGTAGAATTGAGTTGTAGAAAGAATAAATATATCCTCACAAGAAATAGACCGAAATATCTATAATGAATATGATTCACTATTTATTTTTGGACATAAGCTGTGAATAAAACTTGTTACATAATTAATAGAGTTTTAATCATACCCATCCTTAAGAAAAATCTATATGAGTTGTGGAATAATAATAAGACTAAGGTTAATTAATTTAATGTATTTGGTTTTGAATTATATATCCTTAATAAAAAAAGATAATATTGACCAATTTTCAACCAAGAGCGCTGAAGGAATTTCCTAGGTTATTCAACCTCCATCAAAGCCTATAGAGTCTTCAATAAAAGAACCATGTATGTGGAAGAATCTGTACATGTCAAATTTGACTAAATAGATCCACATGAACCTAAGAGGTCCCTGCAAAATATTGAGGATTATTTTTCAAATATTGACTTGAATTCTAAACCATCAAAATATACTTTTAAGCAAGAAACAAAATATTCCAGTTCTGGGAAATTTCTAGATTTTGATCATAGTGAACCCGAACATGTAGAAGAACATAAAATAACTAGATTGTTTTTTCTAGATCTTTTAGAACCCTAAAGAATCATCCTTTAGATTATGTTGTTAGAGAATTAGATAAGGGAATATGGACAAGAGAATATATAAGAAACCATGTTAAAAATCAAGCCTTTTGGTCACATATTGAACCTAAAAACATCAATGATGCAATAAATAATGAATTTTGGGTGATGGCTGTGCACAAATAATTGAATTAGTTTGAAATAAATAAAGTTTGGAAACTTGTTTATAGACCCAAAGACACCTTGACCATAGTAACTAAGTGGGTGTTTAGAAACCAAGTTCATGAGGCAGGAAATATTGTAATAAATAAGGCTAGATTAGTTGCACAAGTTTATAGTAAAGAAGAAGGAATTGACTATGATGTAACCCTTACACCTTTTCCAGACTTGAAGCCATTATAATTCTGTTATCTTATGAAAAAAATTTTAACTTAAAAATTTATCAAATGGATGTGAAAAGTGAATTAATAAATGGTTATATAGTTGTGGATGTCTTTGTTGAAAAATCTCATGGTTTTAAAAATCATCATTTTCCAAATCATGTTTTGAAACTCAAAAAAATCTTTGTATGGTTTAAAACAATCCTCAAGAGCATGGTATGATATGCTTAACATATTTATTATTTCTAAAGGTTTTTATAAAGGGATTTTTGATCCTAATCTTTTCATAAAAATAATTTCTAAAGATATTTTAGTTGTTCAAATATATGTTGATGATATTATTTTTGGATATACTAATTTTTTTATGTATTGATTTTTCAAAAATGATGAAAAATTAATTTGAAATGAGTTTAATGGGAGAACTCAAATTCTTTCTTGGATTTAAAATATTTCAAAATAAGAAAGGTATTATTTTAAATCAAATTAAACACATAAAATATCTTTTAAAACATTTTAATATCGATTTTTTTTAAAGTAGTGATACTCCTATGAGTACCACCAGTAAACTGGATCTTGATGAAAATGGGAAATCAGTGGATTAAACCAATTACAGAGGAATGATTGGAAGTTTTCTTTCCTTGACTACTATCTGACCTAATATTATGTTTAGTGTGTGTTTGTGAGATCATTTTCAAGAAAACCCTAATGATTTACACCTTTTTTCTTTTAAAAGAATTTTTAAATACCTCATGTATACTACCAACTTAGGATTGTTCTATCCTAGAGGACAACCATTTTACTTAGTTATTATAATGATGAATTCTGTGGTTGAAATTTAGATAGAAAAACCATCTCTAGAATAAGTTACTTTTTAGGCAAGTCTCTAGTTTCATGGTGTAGTAAAAAGAAAAATTATGTTGCATTATCTACTGCCAAAGCTGAATACCTAGCTACTAGTATTTTTTTTGATTAGATTATGTGAATGAAACTCACATTACTAGATTATGAATATCAATTTAATAATCTCCCAATAAAATGTGATTAAAAAAGTTCTATTAATATTTATATGAACCCAATTTATCATTCATGAACAAATCATATAGATGTAAGACATCACTTTTTGAGACATTGTTATAAAAAAGGTGACATAACTCTTGAATTCATTATCACTAAACAACATCTTGCTGACATTTTTACTAAAATATTAAATTCTAAAAGAATGAGTTACATAAGGCATGATTTAGGACTGATCAACTTTTGATGATGTCTCACCGATGATGTCTCACCAATAGGACTCACTGATAGGACTCACTGATGTGTCCCACCAATATACTTTTCCATTTCTCTGTATGAAATTTAAAATGTTTCTGTTTTATTTATGTCATTTAATATTACTCTACATTGCTTATTTTATGATTTTAAATCCCTAAATGATAAAATTAGAGTCTATACAATTCATTTTCTTACTCTCATACTCCTCTCACACTCTTACCTTCGAAACATTCTCTCTTGAACTCCTTACCTTCTCCTTTGAACTTGAAACCCTCAAATATCACCATTTGCGTGAGTTAAGTGTGTCTATAAGAAGTCCATGGATGAGTCTCATCCTTCTAAGAAGTAGAAAAGTGAATCTAGTAAACCTAAACCAAAACCTATCCATCCTGAACTCATGAGAAAAATTAGCACTCTAGAGAAAGAATTGGATTCCACATGGTTATTGACAAGTAAGTCTCTCTTGTTGAATGTGTTGAAAAAACAAGGATGGTTAGAGTTTTTCTCCAACAACAAAATACATTTTTACTTGAGGCTAGTTCATGAGTTCTATTTGTATGTAGAATTTCTTCTCAAAGTCTCAGAGGTATTTTGTATTAAGTCTATAGTAAATGGAAGACTAATTTTGTTTTCATCCAAGAAATGAAAAAATGCTTGAAGGTACCCCATGAGGGTGTGTTTGAAGATCATTAAGGAAGTGAACCGCAAACTAGTGATATTTTCAATTATGAGGAAGCTTTGGCAAAGCTTATTGGTAATTGAGCTCATAGAAGGTTAATAACAAGAAATATTGATGGTGAATATAGACTCTTGTTCAAGTTCATTCAACACCAGTTATGTCCAAGATAAGGGGACTTTCCCCCCAGAAATACCAAGATGTATTTTTGATATATTTGTTACAAAAGGGACATAAGATCAAGTTTTGTTGGTCTTTAATGGTTTATATGAATGAGATGATACAACTATACTAAAATAAAAATTCATTTTTTATTTGAAGATTATTTCCCCAATGCTATAAGGTAATGGTTTGGTGAATGGGGGTGAAGAATTAATAACTGATTGTGATGGGTTTTGCATCACAAAAGTCATTAGTAATATGATAAAAATAAATTTGAATCCCTATAAGAAACTTTGGGTTGAGTACAATGATAATATTTATGAAGATTTTTATCTTTCTAAATATCATATAAGTCCAAGATACATGGTTGACCCTGGTCTAGGACAAGATGAGGTTGTTAAGTATTTTGATATGGAAAATGAAGCTGTGGAAAACCAAGGAAATGAATCACCTATTTATGATAGAGGTGATCCTGATATTGAAGGAAGTCTTGAGAGAATCACCAATAGACCTATTATCCCTCTTAGGCCTCTTCCTAAAAAATAACCTCTCTTGGATAAACATGATTATGAGGAGACTGAAGAATCTATAAATGATGAGTATGAAAGCAGAAAGGGTAGTGAAGAAGATGAAGAGTCAAATGGTGAATAAAGAAACCATGGAAGTGAGGAAGAAGAAGAGGATGATGGTGATGGAGATGAGGAATAGAATGAAGATGTTGATGCAGGATCTAGTGAATAATGTGAATATGATGAAAATGAAGAGGAAAGAGAAAGAATTAGTGAATTTGATAGTGGATAATACCATACTGATGATGATTGTGGTCCTATTTAAGAACCTACCAATCTTACTCTAGGGAATGTCGAGCCTATAGATCCTAATAATACTTCTTTAGTTGAACATGCATCAGTTTTGGAATCCCATGAAGCTCATGGGTCAACTGCACTTGAGGAAAGAGATCTTGATGTTTATATGAATGATCAAGGTCAGGGTGAAGAGGCTGTTACAACAACTCCAGTTCACGAAATAGTTTATGTCAAAAGAAAAGAATCTGTTGATGGGGATAGACAACCAAAAAAATTTAGAATTCATATTATTACTCCCTATGATGATATAGTTTTCCATAAATAGGTAATGGATCCAAGCTATGTGACTTTGGATTTGTACTGCCCTGATTCAGAGGATAAGAAAATTGATCCTAAAGGATATGTGGTAGAAGGAACAACTCCTATTGAAACTGATCAAGAAGAAGCTCCTACTTTTACTTCTGTGTCTGTACTAGATTCTAAAAATTATGTGACTAAGACTAGCCTCAATATGTTTAAGGAGTATTTGTTCTCAATAGTTATATCTTTCCTTCCACATCAACTATCTCTAGTGGAGAGTCTTAATGAATGTGATACAACTATGTTAATAGAAAGTATTTTTTCTCAAATTGAACATCGTATGATTATAGTGGTTTAAGAAATTGTTACAGACAATAAAAATATGTGTAATAAACTAATTTCAATGGTTTCTTCCATTAATAGTGGGACCATTGAATATAGACCATCTTTAGACAAGATTCTAAAATATCTTGGAGACACCATTTATGAGTCTTCTAAGGATGCTACTCCTTCATATCTATCCCTTGATTTGAATCAGTTGAGAATAGTAGTTCAAGATGTATTTCAAGGTGCCTCAACCTCAACTACTCCTACTATTCAGACTCTTGTTTATGAGATGATCATATCTATAATTAGAGAAGAGCTTCAGACTATAATGGGTAGCATAGATCAAGAAATCCTAGCCAAAATTAAGAAAAATTGTGATCATGTGCATGATATGGTAAGATTCTACACTAAGGGTACCACCAATGCTCAGGAAGAGTTAACCAATAATGTATACTTATACTTTAAGAGGGTTTATACTAAGAATTAATTGGATAGTCATTTCAAGTATTTGGTTGATAATTTGAGACTACCTTCAGTCACTCAAGACATCAATGAACAAGTAACATAGATTAAAGAATCCACTCTTAATCTTCATATGTTTATTGAAAATAAAGAGGATTTTACAAAGGCTATAGACCATGGTGGCCAAATCATAATAGACTTTATCAATCTATTGAATCACTACGTGCATCATGAGAGTACAATAATTATTGCTCCAACATATTCTCCTCTCAGACCTGTCCAACACCCTTTCTCCTTCTTCTGCACCTTTAACATAATTTGGATAAGTACAAGTCACCGATATTTGACCTACCGATATACAAGACATTGTTTCATTGAGTTACTGATAGCCTATTAGAATTTTTTATAAGGATGATTCACTGATGAGGTATGAGTTATCAATGGCATGAGTCACAAACAGCTTGACCTACTGACATAAGTCTGAGTTACTGATGGAATGAGTCACTGCCATATTGACCTACCGAAATAATTCTAAGTTATTGATCGAATGAGTTACTGACAGCTTCACCTATCGATAGGGTGACTGATCGATGCTTATAATTTTTCAATAAGTATAAGCTACCAATAGTTGAGTAAACGATGCATCACCTACAGAATAACTCACCTACCGATCCTAAGTTACCGATATAAGTCTGAGACACTAAATGACAGACGTAACGATATTGAGTTACTAATACAAGTTTGATACATCGAAAGAATGACCTATTGATATGAGATACTATTCAAGACTTAGAAAAATTTATTATCTATAATTTAAATTCAAAATTACTTCTAATGGACATATTTATCAAACATATTATTGCGTATTATATTAATGAGCTTGTCTGTATTTTTTAGACAACATTTAATGAATTTTAGAGAATAATATGAGGTATAAAGTACTAAAAACATGCTCCTTATCGACTGCAGTATATAAAGATAGTACTGGATCAAAAATTCCATAGAGAAACCAGAGAAAAGATATCGTGCTGCTAGTGTAACTTAGAACACACAAGAACTACTCACTGTGCACACTATGCGATATTGCTGATATCCTAAAAAGAAGAACATTTTTCTACAAGAAGAAGATATCATTTACCAAATCATAAACCTCACTGGAAATAAAAGACATATGAACTCACAACACTATGTTTTTCTATCTATTTCCAGAAGTCAACTCCATCTTCACATGTGCAATCTTTAAGGAGTCCAGAAGAAACAAAGAACATCATATAAATCTATCTAACTTTATTCTATTTATTTTATGCTCTATTTGTGAACTATTTTTATTTTTGAGAAGTAGGTGTGTCTCTATTTAAAAAACACACATTATCCCCTATGCATAAATATATGATACATGGATATCTTCACAAAATTATCCTTTTTACCCTCTAAACTCTCACACATAACAGTGGAAGAGGTCCCTATATGGCATGTTTTAATTTCCACTCCCACAAAAACTATAGAAGAGGTCTAGTTGACCTGGACAGTTGTGTATGCTATTGTGTACTCCAATCCAAGGTGTGGATCCTTGTTTGTTTATATAAATTTCTTGGTGTATATTGATCACCAAGTAGAGAGGACTAAGTCTTAGCTTGAGACTAAACTTCTTATTTTAAAATCCACTGTGTCTTTTAAAGTTACATTTTCACTATTTTATTTAAATCAGAAAACTTTACCTCACATTGGTAGTTAATATTAGAGAGTGTTTATATTATAATTGTTTTAGCAGATTGATTTAAAAATATAAAACAATAATTCATATTGTTTAACCTAATAACTAATCACTCTTTGATAAGTCTTTCAAAAGATAAATTTTTTATAAATATATTACCTTGTTTAATTGGTATGTATTTGATTTTTAAATTGGGTTAATTTTAAATAATTATTTTAGATATAAATTTTTATAGTAAATCAATTCACCACCCTATTGAGTGTCCTACTCCAACCGACACCTTCAAATCAGAACAATTATAGAAAAATAAATATTTAATACAAAAAATATTGATTTTAATAAATAATTATTACTAGGTGAGTAATAACAAATTATAAGTAAATGGTATATATTAATATAAATATAAATATATATCTAAAACATATATATAATAAATTTAAATTTATTATATAGGAGGTTAAATCACTTCCTGCTAAGTGGAAGTCCGAGGTAAGGAGATTCTTAACCCAATTTCCTTTAACCATGTTATATCCTTTCTTTGTTAACTATGTTGTAAAAATATTATGTGAATAATGAAAGTTGATTATTTTGTTTTATATTCATAAATTTTCCTGTGGAATTAAATTTATTTCACATAATCTCTACCTTGATATATTCTTATTTCACATGTTATGACATTTATAAGGGTTTTCTCATATCAATTTCCCTTTATTGACATATTCTTCATATTATCCACTTTTTTTCTTTTATGTGTTTTGTATACTTACCATGAGTATATTTTTTAATTATTTCCATGAATTAAAAGGGATTTAAAAATCCATCTATGGATTTGTTAAATGGGTTTTGATTCCAAAGGAACCAAGGTAGTAATCTTTTCTTGCTCTCAATTTGAATTCCTAAAGACATATTTCATTTCATGCACCATTTTTATATGGTGTTATTTTGATTCAATACCTCATGAATGTATTACAATATATTTTTCAATGTACTTAAATGGATTTAAATATAGAAACAACGTTCTTTAATTTAATGAATTTTTATTGAAGGGTTATAAAATCTATAAGGGTTCATTGTATCAAATTTTCTTCTTTGAGACATTCTTGGAATTATGAACTTTTTTTTCTTTTATATGGTGTATGATACCTACATGAAATATTTTATCACCACGATCTCTTTTATCATAAAATTTAAAGTTACATTTAGTGTTATTTCTTTTAGGTGATTTTTATTCAAAATTTATCATATATGTAAGAGTTTTTCATCTCAATTTCACCTCATTGTGACACGATTCATATTACACACCTATTTTTATTTTATAGTGTATAAGATATATCATTGAAATATTATATCATGAATATATTTATATTCATGTTATTTTAAGTTCCTTGTCATGTTATTTCTTGTAAGGGAGATCTATTTTAAAATTAATAAAGGGTTTTATTTAAAAAAATGTATTTTAAAAGATTTAAATTATTTTACCCAACACTTTTTCATTCATATCCATATTCATTATATTATTTGAAGAATATACTTCTCTATACTTTAAATATTATTTAATGTCATTCTAAAAAATATTTCACTTTTTTATAGATATTTTTAAAGGAATATTTTCAACATATCACATATGGGTGTGTTTTGACTCTCTTTGAAAAATTATAAAAGGAATGGATTTTAGCATTTTATGATTAACCACATTTTCCAACTTTAATGAATGTTCCTTATTATTAAATGTTAGTTCTATATTTATATGTTTTTTAAATGAAAATATTGTTACCATTGTTCTGTCAATTTTTCAGTTTTAAAAGTAATAAAAATAAATGGATTTCATTTTTCTTAATGTTTTGAAAAGGGATTTCATTTCACTTATTAATATTTTATATTCCACTATAAATTTGGTTATATAACATAGTTTCCTTTAAATATTATATTATTTTAAATAATTATAAAAATAATGTTTTAGAAGCAACCTTTAGACCTCTTAACAATAGTTTTGTAAGTGATTTATAACTTTGATTTTTTCAACAAATATACAAAAGTTTTAATGAAATTATTTTATAGTTTCACTTAAATTTTACAATATATATATAAAGTATATATATTTTATTAGGGGAATTTAAAAATAAACCTATAATTAAATTTTTATTTAAGTATTTGGATGGATAAATATTTGGTAACAATTGGTCAAATTATTTATTTCATCTTATGTGATACCATAAGAAAGTATTTTGTAACCCATTTTATTTCCATGTTTTCTTCATCTAGGTAAACATCCTTTAACATTTATTATACTCCACTAGATATATGTTCTAATAATCTTATCCAACCACTATTTATGTATTACTGATTATGATGTTTTAATTAAATTTTCATGTAACTCGTTTCTTTCCCAATGGTTAATTAAGCTATAAAGGAATTATGAATGTTGTTATGTTCTTGTGGTATAGATATGTATGGTTTATCATTCCATGAAGGGTTCATTCATTACAGAACTATGATAAAATTGGTAATGTTTTTATATATTATGATATCAAAAGGTTATATGAGAGATTATCCCAATCTTAAGGGTATACGAGTATTAATATGAAGCCTATATATGGGTTTTTATCATAATCCTAAGGGTAAAAAAGTGGTTATTATAAGAAAAAAATATATACAACTGGTTAAACCAACTCTGTTATAATTTTAGAAGGAGGTTATACTATCCCATTATGTGATAAATGTCTTGGTAGTAAGCCTATAAAAATATTATGAATCCTATACATATATTTATGACACACTCTTAAGTCACATCTTGAGGCCTATATTACCATGGATCAATATTATTGAAATATGAAATATGTTTATGCCAAAAACAATATACCAGGATATGATCATTTATGATCTATGTTTTGATGGGTATGAATCTATTATTCTATATCCATGTTCTTGATAATGTTATCATACCCAAATGTATGATAACTTATGATCTTCAATTTTTAATGCTCATGTTTACCCTTACATAGAATTTAAGATTAGCCTTATTATGTTTCCATTTATGTAGGTTATGAAGTATGAAATTCTGTAAGATATTTATAGAAGGGTATCACGTGAGGAGAATCTAGATGTATTTTTTAATACTTTAATAAAATATTGAATTCTTGTTTTAATGGGAAAACTTCCCTTTAGAAGGGAATGATACTGGTTTTGTTGAGTAAGTATTTTTTCAAGTTCTCCAAAAATATAAACCTAAAAGGTGTTGGGTTTGTAAGAGACTTATTATTTTTTTAAATAATAATTATGGAAGTTTATTTTTTCATTTCCTTAGTTATTATCAAATATAATATGTAAAGAGTATATTTTTAACACCAGATCCAAGTGTATGAGTTTAAGGAATCTCATAATTTATCCCTAGAAACATAATAGTGGTATCAGAGCCATAAGATGTTATTAGAATCATGAAATGAAGATTAAATTTTTTATTTGAAACACTATTAAAAAATAGATTATGGAAACGTATTTATGATACACTTGATATCATATGGTGTTGTGGTTTTAATATTATGCTTGATGGAAACATGCTGGATGAATCATACGTGACATAATAGTATGTAAAACAGGTCAATGCAAGATTAATCTTATGTGGTATGTAATATTTAATCTCACATAAACCATTACATCGCATTTATTATTATGAAGGTACCAATATTCATCCTATGCAGATATCTATATTATAGGTTGTGATAACCAACACATAAGATGTCATGGGTTTAATCTCACATCGGCCACAATAATGTATTTTATTATGAAAATGTCCAACATGGTATTAATCCTATACAGTTCCATATTACACTAGTTTAATAACACATGATTTGTTCCATGTAGGGTTTAATCTCATGTTAGTTCCTATTATAGCCTATGATAATTATGTTTATAAGTTAATACTTTGAAGTGGAATCCCTATAACATCATATTAATTGTTTTCATGTACTCATAAAACATTTTTTTATCATGATTAAGTTGGGGATTATCTTGGGTTATTTCATGTAAAATTTAGAGAATTTTTGAATCCCTTTGGGTTATACATGGTTTGGACATGGTTAGATATAAATGTGTGGTTTAGCCTAGAAAATAGTGTTCCCTTTAATGGTGATCTGGAGGGGGAACACAGTTTGTCCAAAATGTACGGCTAGACCATCTGTACTATGCAACATGAGATAGTGAGGGTTTTAATAGTTGGCACAACGATTTACAAACCATGAGCCCACCAAGTATAAATAGTGTACCCTTGTGTAGGGGCGCAATGTTAGGGTGAACAGTTTATCTAACCATGCAACCCTCTCCAAGAAACCATGCATGCAGGTTTTAATTAATGTGAAAATTAATTTTTTAATTTCCATACCCTTGTTTAAGTCTCCCATCACCCCAACTCAGCCCTAACTCAATTTAAAGGGTTTATAATTCTCCCTAAAAGTGATTTTGACCCCTATAATCTCCTCCTTCGATGAATCAATGTTTCGATGGAAGGTTTAATTACCCTCCAATAAGTGGATCTCCTCTCTAATGGTTTCTTATGATCTATTATTCCTTACTTCTTAGAGTTTGATGGATCATCAAGTTTTGGATGGATATAAACGCCATTTAATTGGATCTTGATTCTATATTTTATTTATTGATCTTAGATTCCTTCACTATTCATTGGTGGATCCCTTTGTGGGTGTTGATTCTTGATATTTGATTAAAGATAGGTGGTTCCATTTGATATATTCTGTGTAATTGAAACTATGATTTTCTTTATTTTTTTGAAATGGATTTCAATTTATTTATAAAAACATTATTTTATGTGAATTGATTATGGAATTTCAAATGAAATTAATTTTTTAAAAACCCCCCAATTACAATGGAATTGAAATTTGAAGTTAATTTTGAAAAATGATAAAAATGATGTAATTATTTGAGAATTGATTTGAGAAAAATGGATTAAATTGAAATGATGAAAAACTATGTTTGGATTTACAGTAAAAATTAAATAAATGATGAAAAATCCATGTTTTGGTTTTGAAATTGATTTGGAATATTGAAACTAAAAACTGGGATATTAAAATTTAGACGATGATTGATTTAAAATGAGACGATTTCCCATTTTTATATTAATTGATTGAGAACATGAGATCCTGGGTAGATAGTGAGTCATTTGGGATAAGCATGCTATGATCTTGATCTCCTATTAATGTATTGATGATGAAAAATATAAAAAACCAAATTCAACATATCTTATCCCTGATGGTATGTTGATGAGTCATATTCAGACTAATCCTGAGGTACATGTGTACACATACATTGCTGTGATCACTGATTTAATAAGCGTGGGGATCCTATAGCTAGGAACGAACATAATATAGGGTAGATTACTATAGTTATTATTGTTTATATTTTTATTATATATGAAATTGAATATATAACTATTTTACTCATGTCAAATTATTTATATAAATCATTTTATATAAATTTTTATTTAATCCATGCTTGAAATGTTTTCCATCCTTTGAAAAGAAGCATGTCTGTTTAAAATATGCAATAGATTTATTATGTCATGCCTTATTTTATTTAAATTGAAATCATGATTTGGTTTATTATCATAGAATCTATTATGGAACACATGATGAGACCCCACTAGGATTTCTATCTCACACCCTTCATTTTCCTTTAAGCATTTAATGATTTCATTATGCCATGTACAAGAAATGGGAATGTTCCACTTGGAGGTGGTGGTTATTCTTGATCCGTTGGTCTTAGAATTATGTTTCCTTTAGGATGTTTGAGTTTTGTATTTCCAGTTTTTGAGTACTTTAATGATGTACTAATTTGAGTTTTGTTACAACTACTTGGATTTGGTACATTCTCCCTTTGGAGTATTTAGCATACTGACTTGTAATCTTTTATCTTCCACTATTTTTGGGGAAAATTAGTTCCCTCTTTTATCTTGTATGATTCCTGATGCTATTATCCAACACATGGGGATTAGGAATTCCCTTAGTTCTATGTTAGAGTCAGATCAGTTATTAGGGTATCATGGTATCTAGGATGGTTCATGAAAAAGTGGTATCAAAGGGAGGTTAATCCCCTTTCCTTGATTTTAGTATGCTGTTTGGAATGTCTAGTCATGACTTATGAGGTAGTTATGGGTGAGTTCTTGGCCAAATGTCATCATAACATTCCTTAAGCCACAATGGGTGGTTTGGGAAAGGCATCTTGAGGAATAATTTGATATGATTCTAGTATTTTCCAAGATTTTGATTTGGATAGGTTGAAATAAAAATCTTGATATCTTATCTAATTGAATTATTTTTCCGGTTGCTCTTGATTGAGTTATTGATATGAGTAATCTTATTATGTCTCCAATTTTTTTGGAGATGTTTTGTAGAATCATGATTTTGAAAAGATGTGTGAATAGGCTCCATGAGGGAGTTTCTGGTGAACTATAGTTTGTAGATCCTCATATTGAGTATAATCTTGTTGAGATTATTATGTGTGTTGTCTATGATTTGGGACAAAAACCTATGCCCACTCCCATTCATTCTCCACTTGTGAAACCTCAGAGGGATGGATATTATAATCATTCTCAAGAGTTAATTCTCTAGAATCCATTAGTGTTACAAGGCTCTAATGATCCTCACGATGATGGTGATTAGTTGAGAAAGATAGATCTTCTATTTAATTTTTTGAAAATGGATGATTTGATTATGTTAAAATGTGCCACCATTAAGCTAGGGGGACCAAGTATGAGACAATGGGATTTGACGGTTAGGGGAAAAAATCATGAGGGTTTGGATTGGAAGGAATTTAGTGTTTTTTCACTAATTAGTTCCATCAAGAGTCTACGATGCGGGATGAGGTTATGGATATTTTTCAGAGTTGAACATACTGATATGACCTTAGTGGTGTATGAAAACCACTTTATAGAGATTATGATTTTTTTATCAGAGACTGTATCAATTGAGAAGATAAAAACTCGATAGTTTGAGATGGGTCTTCAACCAGATATCTTTTATCAATTTTTCTTATTGAATATCACTTCATATGATGGCATGATAGATAGGGTGTTGATGGTTTAACATGACCTTGCTGGTATTCCAAGGTTTATGGGAGTTCCTTTTTCTCCCAGTGGAAGTACTATGCGTTTTTTAATGAGAATAAGAAGCATAATGAATCTTAGGTTCATTCTCGATAGTATGTTTCTTCTAAACCTCCTATAGTTCCTTGAAGAGACCCTTTAACTTTCTTCTAGTGTGGTAAGTATAAATATTGGAAATGCGTTTTCACAGAGGCACCCCAGATATGTAGTTCCTTAGATGTTTAGGAAACTTGATGAAATTATGTTATATCTATTCTTCCCTATATATTGTAATGGACTCATAATTACTTAAATGTATTTTAGTGAAATAATATGATTCAAAAATAATGGGGTTCCATCCACAAGCATCCAGAACAAATCATGTTCACATAGTGGAAGAGTCTCCAGAGGAAGCTAATATAGGTCAAGTGACTGTGATAGGTATCATCACTATTGATTCATATTTAGTGAATGATTTATTTGATAATTTCATGTATCATTATTTTATATAAACTCATATTTTTTAACTTGCTAAATATTCCAACAATACTTTTTCCTTATGTGATGGATATTACTACGCCCCTTGGAGAAAATAGAGATTAGGGTCTCCATTGTCTGACTTGCATCTTCTCTTTATCAGAGATCAAGCTTACCTGGTATTTTCTAGTTATCAACACGAAACATATTGATTTCATTCTCAGGATTTATAAATCATATATAAAAATGTTTGAATTGGCAGCTATATTCTATAGATCTCCATTACTATGCCAAATGGGGGGGGGGTCTATGTCTTTCAAGGATAATGAGACTTGAGGTTATGTAGATCCAAACATTATTATCCAGAGTTGGGGAAAATAAGATCAGTTTTAACTTTCAACATAGAGTAATAATCATTGAGTGATGATCTATCTATAGTTTTCTTCATGTTTCCCAATGTGTTTCCTACTTATTTATATGGGTTTTTAATGAAAAGAGATGTAGAGTTCTCTAATTTTTTAGTGCTTGGTACTAAACAGGTATCTATACCTACTTACCATATGGAACCAGCTAAACTAAAAGAGTTTAAGACTCAGTTAGATGATATATTGGAGAAAGGATTTATATTCCCAAGTGTGTCACCTTCGGTGGTGCCTTTTCTCTTTTCTAAGAAAGTCGATGGAATACTTCTCTTATGTGTAGATTACCAGAAAAGTAACTGAGTTTCATTAAAGAACAAATATATGTTACCACAGATTGATGATTTTTTTAACCAGTTAAAGGGGATAATTGGTTCTTGAATCTCTATATTCCATATGGTTTTCACCAATTGTGAATAAAAGAATATGACATTTAGAAAATCATATTCTGAAGAAGGTATAACCATTATGAGTATCTTATCATTACATTTGGTCTAACAAATGCTCCTAAAATATTTATGGATTTGATGAACATGATTACCCATGATTATCTGAATATGTTCATAGGGGACTTTGTGGATAAAATCCTAGTTTACTCTTAGTCTGAGTAGGATCATGTTCATAATCTGAGAGCAGTTTTGGAATTGTTGAGAAATCATCGACTTTATTCCAAGCTATCTAAATGCGATTTCTAGATTTGGTAAGTGATGTTATTGGAACACATGGTATCAAAATACGGTATCTCTATTGACCCAAATAAGGTAAAAACCATTAGAACAATATACAAACCTTGAAATGTTTTCAATATTTTGAGATTCTTGGGTACATAGTAGTATTATATATAGTTTATGAAGTATTTCTCAATGTTTCTTCTATGGTGTCCTCTATCAATTGAAAGGGGCTGATGTTGACTTGGGATGAAAATGTGAGATTTCTTTTTTTGAGTTGAATTGTCTTTTTAATTCTATATTGGTGTTGACTCTTATAGAGGTTAGGCAAGGCTATGTGGTCTTCTGTGACACATCATGTTTAGGTTTGTGTTGTGTTCTTATGAAAGGTGATCACATGGTAGCATATGGCACTCAGAAACTTAGGTCACAAGTGTATAATTATCTAAACCATGAACTTGAACCCGCATCAATAATTCATACTCTTAAGAGTCAGTGGCATCAACTTTATGAAGAAAGGTTTACCATGTATTTTGACTAGAATAACTCAAGTTATATCTTCTCTTAAAAATATTTTAATAACCTCTAGAGGCCTTGGGTGGAGTACCTTTTGTCATTTGATTTAAAAATTTATATACCTTGGGGAAAATTAATATTGTTCTTAATGATTTGAGTAGGAAACATTTGAACAAATCCATGAGATAATTAACTGAGGAGTTTAATTTGATCACTCTTTTTTCATAGTTTCATTTAGGGGTCATGGAAGATGAGGTCTAGGTTATCTTAGACAGTGATTGGTTTTCATATAATCTTCATGAGATGATTATTTCAAAAGAAATAGCTCTATAATGAATTCTGTATTAGTAGGGACTCTCTTTATCATGGGGAGACCATTACTGAGTGGTCCTTCTCCATAGAGGGTATTCTATGTTTTCAAAGTTAGTTTGTTGTGCCATTATCCATGAGGAAAGCTGTGATGGGGGATTTTAATAATTCCCAATAGGATGTGTACCAAAGAACCATAAATATGTTTTATGATATGATGAAATGATTATGGTGTCTAGTCATGAGATGGTAAATCACTAGCTTTTTTTCACAATGTTATACTTAGAAACAAGTTATGGATGAGAACTAGAGTCCTCTGTGTTTTCTTCAGCCACATCCAATGTCAACATAGAAGTGGGATGAGTTTTATACAAAATTTTTGTTTGGGTTTCCATATAATAATTTAATGAAGAATGCATTATGGGTTGTGTTATATAGGCTGAAAAAATCCCCTCACATTATACCCATTCATGATATAACTAAATTCGAGGTGTTGTGAAATATCTATGTGAAAGTGGTTATTTGTTTTGATAGAGTTCCATATGCTATAGTATCTAATAGAGATCCCCATTTAACCTCTCTTTTTTGGTAGGGAATTTATGAGGTTATGGTATCTAAGGTTCTCTTGACTATGGTATACCATCCCAAGATGGATGGACATGCATAGAGGACTATACATATTCTTGAGGACATGCTTTGTACCTACGTCCTTGGTTTTAGAGGAGCATGGGATGAATATTTGGGACTGGTTGATTTCACATATAATAACAGTTACCTATCTCGGATCATAATGGATCATTTTGAGGATTTTTGTGGAAGGCTATGTAAATCACGGTTATGTTGATCATAGATTGGTTAAAGTTATTTAGTTGGACCAAGATTGGTCAAATAGATATCAGTGTTGATTTATTTGATTATCAGAGAATTTTAATGGAATTGAGCTAATAAAAATATTAAGTTGATCATATTTGAAAACCATAGGGGTTTTCAATTGGTTATTGGGGGATCTTGAGAGTTTCTTCTCATTGGGTCCATCGACGACATGGGAGGAAAGGGAATCTTGTTCCTTATTTTGTGGGACCTTTTAAGGTTGTTGAGCAGGTGGGGATAGTGTATTACCATTTAGAAATTACATAACCATCAACATTAACACATAATTTTTTCCATGTATTTAAGCTTCATAATTATCTTTCTAACCCATATCATGTCTTGAGTTGGAAAGATATTGATGTTTAGAATGATTTATCCATGACTGAGAATCAAGTCATGATTGTTGACTACGAGACAAATGTATTTCATGAGAAGATGATACATTTGATTAGTGTTATATGGAATCATGGTTCTGATTCTCATTTTAATTGGGAGTGTCAGGCATTTATGAGAGAGTAATGGCCTCATCGCTATGACAAGGAAACTTCTTGATAGGTATTCTGGGGAAATAATGTTTTTATAGTGGGGAATTTGTAATATCCCATTACTTGTTTTAAGGTAATCCTCAACCCTCGTTTTGATCATTCTTTGGTTGGGGCTTGTATGAAGTTGTTTCAATTTAGCTGTATAGAATTTTGGAAGCACTTTTGGGATATGCATGGTTGGCGCACAATTATGTAAAACCTTTAGGGTTGTCTTAGAAAACCATGCACTCATTGATGTTTATTTTGATGGGATACATAGTTTTTTCCATACCTTCTATCCAGAACCTCAAAACCATGATACCTCATATAGTGATGGTTTTAAGGGTTGACACACGATTGGGAAAACTGTGTTTTCACCTTGGATAAAAAATGCACCTTAGTGTAGGGGTGCATAATTAAGGCATGCGGTTTGTCTAACCATGTGACCCTCCATAGAAAACCATGTGTATGGGTTTTAATTTACCTAAAAATTTTTATTTTTTAATTATAGAACCCTTATTTTTTTCTATTTCCCCTACTCAGACCTAACTAAATTACCATGGTAAATAAGGCTCCCTTGAAGTGATTTTGAATCCTCCAAACTCGTCCTTTGATGAATAAAAGTGCCAGTGGAAGGTTTAATCCCCCTCCAGTAAGTGGATATCCTCTCTAATGGTTTCTTTCGATCTCTCCTTCCTTCCTCCATAGAGTTTGATGGATCATCATCTGTTGGATGGATCTAAACTATGTTCAATTTGATCTTGATTCTAGGATTGATTTCCTAATCTCTGATACCTTCATTATTTGTTGGTGGATCCGGTTG
Organism: Viscum album; assembly: GCA_963277665.1. Taxonomy (NCBI): domain Eukaryota; kingdom Viridiplantae; phylum Streptophyta; class Magnoliopsida; order Santalales; family Viscaceae; genus Viscum; species Viscum album. The sequence continues at coordinate 1,909,203,596 of OY728151.1, forward strand.
TGGGTGTCAATTATTTATCTTTATTTAAATATTGGTGATTTTATTTAATATTTTCCATGAAATTGAAACCTTTATATTCTTGATTTAGTTGAAATGTATTTCAATTGGTTTATAAAACCTTAATTTTAAGTGATTTGATTATGGAATTTTGAAATGGAATTGATTTTGAAAAAAAAAATAATTCCATTAGAATTGGAATTTAGGGTTTATTATAAAAAATGATGGAAATAATGAAATGATTTGAGAAATTATTTAAGAAAAATGTCTTAAATTGAAATAATTAAATCCTATGATTGGCTTTGTATTAAAAAAGCATGAAATGATGAAAAACCCATGTTTTAGTTTTGAAATTTTCTTGGCATATTGGAACTAAAAAATAAGAAATTGAATTTCTTATTGATTATTTATTTGAAATAGGATTATATTCCATTTTATATAGATTTTTTGGGAACATGAGATCCTTGGTAGTTTATGGGTTATTTGGGACAAACACTCTTGGATATTTATTCCATAGTATTGTATTGATGATGAAAACACCAAAGAAACCCAGTTCGTCATATCTTATACCCAATGGGATGTTGATGATTCCTCTTCTGCCTGATCCTGAGGGATGTGTGTACACATACTTTTCCAAAATCACTGATATGAGAGGCGTAAGGATCATATAGAAAAAAATAATGTACTGTAGGGAAGATGATCCTGGTGCTTGTTGTGTATGTTTTGATTATAAATTCCAATGATTATAGAACTGTTTACTCTGGACAAATGATTTATATAAATTATTTTATATAAAATGTTTATTTAAGCCATGTTTGAAATGTTTTCCATCCTTTGAGAAGAATCATGTTTTATAAATATGAAAATGACTTATAATTCCCTTCCCTATTTTATTTAAATTGAAAGCATGATTTGGTAAATTATTATAGAATTTATTATGGAACACTTAGTGAGAACCTACTAGGATTTATATCCCACACCCTACATTTTCCTTTAGGAATCAGTATATTTTATTATACCATGTCCGAGAAAAGGGAATTCACCACTTATAGGTGGTGGATGTTCTTGATCGTTTGGTATTTGAGTGATGTTTCATTTGGGATTTTTTAGTTTTATCTTTTTATCTGTTGAGTGATTTGATGATGTACTACTTTGGGTTTTTTATAAAATGTTGTTTTTGATACCATATACCTTTAGAATCTTCAGTATAATGACTTGTAATATTTTATCTTCCACTATTTTGTTTGGAAAATTCATCTCCTCTTTTATCTCGTATGATGCTAGGTGCTAGTCGCCAACCCATTGATATTGATAACGCACTTATGGACATGTTAGAGCTGGCTTGGTTATCAAGGTATTAGGGTATCAGGGATGATTCCTGACAATACCTGTTGATTTAATGTCACAAAATTACTCGTTTTAGTATTAACTGATTTATTTTCATGTTCAGATATTCCTACATAGGTGCAAAGATAATCGCACATAGTGTTGAGTTAATCTCACAAAGGTGTTCTATTATTCTCATACGAGTCTTCCCAAAAACATTTTAACCATATATAGGACCTCTTTCACCTATTTTATTATTATTAGAGGCTATGATTTATTTTTACACATCACATTATATCATTAAAAACGACATGGGAAGGTAAAATTATTTTTCATAAAATTTAAATTACTAAATGATTTTAATTATTTATAAAATGTTTATAAACCATAGAAAAATATATAATGGGATTTATATTTATTAATAAAGGTTTTGATAATTTAATTGATTTTAAATTGTATATAGAAAATTAACTAAACAATTTTAACACATTTATTAAATAAAAATTCACAAAATTAATAATTACTACTAAAATACCCTTTTCTAAATTATATGGAATAAATTATAATTTAGACATAAATGGATTATATAGATATTATAAGGATAATTTATAAAGAATTTATAAATTAAAAAAATAGGGAAAAATATAAAATATTTTAAATTTTAGTTCTGATTTTTTCATTATTATTTAATATTAATTGTTTAAATTAAGGGCCTTATTTCAAAAAATTATTTAAACACCCTTAAAATAAGTTTTGATGATTTATTTGATCATGAATTTAAATAAATATTAAATATGTGATATTTAACTTATGCGAATAGTTTTCATAATAGAATTGAAATATAAAATATTTATATTTACTAAAATATCACATATTTAAGTAAAATTACATATAATGAATAATATGAAGAGGTTCATATTATAAAAATGAATATAATGTGTTTATATTAAAAAATTATGGAATTTCCATAAGGTTAGAGTAAATTATAAAGTGAGTATGATTATATTTAATTTTTAACTTTTTTATAAAATTTTTAACTTAAGATTAAATGTGCGTATTGTTCATTTATTTAATAGTTATTATTTGATTTATTAATAGATATAATTATTATATTAAAAATAATTTTCTGATTTATTTTAATTTTTAAATGGATTCAATAGATTACCATACATCCATGTAAGTATTTACATGCTAGATATAAAGAGTGATTTAGTTTTAATATACCTTGATTTTGGATTTGAATAAGTTATTGAATTAAATAAGAAAGTTAATTATGATTTATACATAACATGAAAGGGTTTCATGTGACTTGTTCATATGATGAATTAGGATATTTATAAATATAATTGTATTATAATTTGGGTTAGTAACACATGCTATGAGGTTCATAAAGAGTTACACATAAATATGATTCGATCAAGTTGATTTAGTGGAAATGAATAGGAATCTAAAATTAAATAATCAGAATCATGAATATTTGTAAAAGTTAATAACATAAGATAGGATGGTGAGATTAAATCCCATTTAAATTATTTTAAGTGTTAGATATCTTTCAAAGATGGTGCATTTCAAGACCTCAATCATTCAACTAGGTAGGCTTTGATATAGTAGGTTTCCCATATATTATATTTTGTAAGTCAAATTTAAAATGGATAACCCTAAGAGTTAGGTAACAAAATCTCACCATGAGATTTGGGTTACACTTATCTTAAAAACCCAAAGAGTTAGGATACTAGAAGAATATAGTTGTGTCTATCCATATAATGGATTAGACAATGTTTTTTCCACTCAACTATCTAAGATTCCTATATGATATAATTGGGATGATACCCTACCTAAATAAATAAGTTGTGAGAGGAATTCCAAAGAGGAATAATTTCATAGTGAAATATGTATCTTGGAACACTAATGGATATTATGAATTTCAAAACGGGTTATCATTTTATTGGGATCATATTTAATAAAATTCCTTATTAAATGTTTGTAAAATGTGATATTGAGTTGATAAAATATTCTGTTATAAAAAATGGAATCATAAAAATCATTGAACATTCCTTTGTGATTATTCCGTTAAAAGGACAATTTTATTGTAAGAAAATCCTACTTTTGATAAATTATGAATTGTCCTTATGTAAGAGAAATTATCTATGTATATTAAAACTATCCTGACAGAAAAACAATTGTGTTTGTTCAAAAAATGAATATAGATTCTTATATGAATAATATAATCAATCACTTAGGGGTTCAAAATAATTATATTAAAGAAGAAAAAATTAATTTTAGTCTATTATCATATATTCAATATGATTAAATTTATTAATGAATTTATGATACTAGATATTTCCTTAAGGATTATTATGGTAGAAAATTTAATTCTTCTTTTATGATTGGAAATGTTTTAAAAATATGAATATATTCATAAAATACTTACTTTGTCTTATAAAAGTATTAAGAATAAATGAACTAGGAATATGATGTCTTGTTTATGATGTTGTGTCAGAAGTAAAATATAGTAAAATCTCAAATTAAAATATGATAATTTAGTTGGTAATTCAAAATTTTTTTCTTCTAGTATCCATTCCAGGTCATTTAAAACCAAGGGTTATCTAGATTGATCAGTAATGATTCCATAGGGTGTAATTATTTAAAATTACAAAATATAACTCCATGGATTATCCAAATCAAGTATAAATGTTATAAAAATTCAGTATTTGGTTTTAAAGGGTAATTGACACCAAATATAGAATTTTTAAATGGTATAAATGTAATGAGTTTATAATTAAAGGAAGAATTAATATATCTTATATTTTTCATTCAAGTAATGTAAAAAAGTTTTGCTACATCAAAAATTTGATTGTAAAGGAATACATCAATATCAGATAAATGTTTTTGGAAGTATGTGTATCTTTATATCATTTAAATTATATATTATAATTTTTTTTACCAATAAATAATTTTAATTAATGAAATGTGATGATGTATTCAATAAACATGATTTATGATTCATCATATTCTATAATAAGTTTTGAGAAGAAGATAAGTATAAAAATGTTTTATCTAGGGTAAAATTGATCATCTAATTGTTTGTTAAAATATGATGATTTGATATTTCTCCACCTTCAGCTGAATATTTTAAAGAATAATATTTTTCAAAAAATGATCAAAACACATAGAATACCATATATAATATGTATACGATAGTTTATTTGTTCAATATTCCTACTTAAAGGAAAAAAATTATTTCATAACTTGAAAAAGTTTGTGAATATTGGAATCATATTATAAAGATAAACTAGTGTCTAAGAGGTTAGTGGATTCATGTATATACTTAAGAAGTTAAAAGTTAACAAATAAAAATCATGTTATTATTTTGAGTGAATTTCACTTAATCTCTTAAAATAGTTACGATGTTTTGGTAAAGTAATAATGTAAATAGTTACATTAGTTACCAAAATATTTCATAGAAAAATTATAAAGGAAAGGGTTTTCATAATGATTATGATGAATATATAAATAGTTATTAGTAGATAATAAATTTTATTACCATAATAACATTTGATGTCATAGATTTAATGATTTTAACATTAGGAATGTGATTTCTAAATATCAACAATATTAAAATTTTATTTCTATACAAATTTTACTCAATGGAGAGTTTAATGGGAGTTTTTTATTATATGGTAACATATATATAGGAAGGGAATTACATTGACTTGTAATGAATTTATCAAAAAATTTAAAATTGAAACAAATATAAAGTTGATATGAAAGTATTTCATATATGATATGTTATATAGGATCATATGTATATTTTTGATTAGTATTATTAAATTAGTTTAATGAAATAAAATTTATCATGATATAGAAATTTTAATTTCCACTATAATTATTTTTGGATGAATATACATATATAGTGACATATGTATCATGATGTGAAATTATAATCATCCTATAAATGTATGACATTGAGTTATACATAAAAAAATTTCATCATGAAGTTTTAAAGGTTTTGATGAAATGTCAAGGTTAGCATGAGTATGATTCTTATATCTGGATATAGAATATGGTAATGCAGCATAAAACAAGTATTCTATACTGAATGTACAAATATTTATACCACATGGAGTTTCATACATGATGTATTTGGTATACTAGAAGTTCATGGTTCATATTTGGATTCCCCATTAGCTGAGGTTAATGAGATACCTATCAGGAGAACCATTATAGATTGATACCATTATAACACAATCCATATGGATTATATAATTTTGGATGGTTGGGTGTATTTTTGATCATTTCATTAGTTGGAGATTAAACAAGATGATATTTATCCTATCATATAATGAGTATTCCATCTGGTCCCTTGATTGAGACAATATAAGGATGTGTTCCACCATACCAATATAGTACATATTATGTGATTATCTATTTTGGTGAGGGAAATGTGATGTGATCATTTATAAAAGGTGAATGACATGGGATGTATTAATTGACCCAGTCAGTTTATACTAAAATAATTGAGAACATATGAGTAAGATATATGGGATTTACATACACCATGTCCCATGTTGACTTGATATATTGGAAAATATATTATAGGAAAATTCATGCTTGTATGTGATATACTTAGTGGAAGTAGGTATATTGATACATGTGTTTGTTGGAAATTACACAAGATCCCTTTTTTTCTTTAGTATATGAATATTTTCTAAAGGTTTCTCTTTTTCTGGAATTTTTGGATCCTATGATGTATACTTATTGTTAATTCTATAATGTACTATGGGGTCCCATGTTTCAATTGATTGAAAAGGTATGAAAATTGAGTTTTAGAGATTCTCTAAAAGTATTTTAGAGTTTATCCAAAAAGGTTTTTTTTGGATGGGTATTCACAAGGTATTTCATATGATTTTTTATATGGTGAAGTCGATGACAAATTTTCAAAAAAAAATTGGGAGATATCCAAAATGATTTTTGGATAAGGTTTCATGAATTATTGCATAAGATATAATATAAGGTGGAATAGAACTAAACTTATAAGGATTTGTTGAAAGTGTGAGATTAAAGGAGATAATTCCTAAATACATTATATATATATATGATATATATATATATTATATCATATGGTGTGATATAACTATTCATTTAATATGAATGACATGTAATAAAATTGTTTTGGGAATTATTTGGGTTATATTATTTTACACAATATATGGATATCACAAGACTTATTATACGATAACAAGCCATTGACTTTTCATGTAAGTAAAATTTTAAAGTATTAATGTCTATATCTATTCCACAAATAATCTATCATTATTATAATCATTTCATATGATGAAATAGTGGAACAAAGCATGGTTTAAGGGTTATAGACAATGTAACCGCATGTATTAAGTTATAGAATTCAAGTTAATTCATGTTCACTTGAGAGTTTATTGATATATCTATATAACCATAAAACACCCATTTGAATGGGTGAGATACTATAACATGTCTCCTGCTAGTTCTATTATACCATTGGATCTCGCTTCATCCCTCCTTTTCCTTGTGTGGTGCTATCATGTCATGAAAGGTAGGAGAATCCTAATCATTCGAAGGGTGATTTATCTTATCCCATGGATATAGCATGGTGAGGGGATCTTTTTGGATACCCTTTAGTGTTATTCATAAACCACTGATAATGAATATGGATAAGGTGAAAATAACTCTTCTATATAATATGCTCAATGTTCATTATTTTAAAGTAGCAAGATTTTGAGTATCTTGTATGGTAAACCTAGTTTGTCTTTCTAAATCATTTCCAATACTTAATTTAAGTGTTAAAATATCCCTAAAAACCTACCAATAATCAAAATTTATGGTATATCTATGGATTATTTAAAGATATATGTGATTGAAGAATGGCCCCAACCATCTTATGTAATAGATATCTTTAGTTTTCTTTGATTGGTTGGATACAAATAATGATTTGTGGGAAATCATTCATGATTTTCAAATCCAATAACCAAGTTGACATGGAACCCTATAATGGATCGTGTTTTTTTATATAAAATGATTCATTAATTAATTTTTTGGGGTGTTTCCTTTTGAAAAAATTGAAGGTGATAACTTATGCATCACATCAATTAATAACCATTGACAAAAAATACTTGATATATAATCTGGAGTTAGCAGTTAGTTTTTTCCATTAATGATTTGGTATAATTATATCTGTGGTGAAAAGGTTCATATATATATATATGTATGTATCTCAATATATTAAAGTATGTATTAAAAAAAGTATCTGAACATGCACCAAAGTATATGGTTAGAGTTAGTTAAAGATTATGATTTATGAATATAATACTATCATGGTAAGTCAAACAAGGTGGATTATTCTCTAAGTAAGAAATATCATGAAACTTTATACATAATAAATATTTAAAGAGACTTAATACTAAGGGATTTGAAAAATATGAACCTATAAATAATAAGTGAAGGGAATAATTTTGTAACTTCCTCCCCTAGTCCATGACCAGTGATTGGTGCCCAAGCTAGTGTGGTTGATAATGTGACCTTAGGTGTTCCTCTCCATATGGAAGAGGTTTCCAACTTGTAGTAAGGGTTCAGGGTAGTACCATGAGGATACTAAAAAACCCATATTATAATGTGTAAAAACAAGAAAATATCCAATTATCTAAATTAATAAACCATTAGAATATGAATAACCAATAAACAAAAATAAATAAATAAATAAATAAAAATATAATAGGAAGTCATAAAGACTAATTGGTCTCCCATCAGGCTGAACCCATATAAGAAATGAATATAATAAAAAATACACAAATTCTATATTCCCATATTGACCCTCACATCCTCTTGATCTATAATACCATTAGAGATATATTTCTTAAGAAGATACTCCAAGATTTTCCCAACCTAAACCTTAGAATAGATAAATTTTGTTGGGTGTCCAAGTGCCATGGATGGCCGAGCAGGGTGTAAGTATGACTTAGAAGGGAACCAAAAACACAGTCCCATATATAAAAAGTAAACATAGTGTCTATTCCTATGGCTTTATTATCTGTATAAATAAATGTAGTATGGAAGCATAAATAAATAATGACTATCGATCCTCATGTTATACCATGAATCCTAGGATCATCCCAAAATAGATTTGGCCAATGTTGGGGTGTCTTTAAGAATGTAATATAACCGATCCTACCAATACCAAGCCTAATTAATATATAGTAGTAGGGGAAACCTCTAGATCATTGGAAGTCTCCAAATTTATCCTAATAGTAGTAAGTTGTAATCCAATCACTAATAGGTTATCCTAGGTGATCAATAATCATCGGGTGTAGCACCGAACCCAAGGAGGTAATCCTAAATAATCAATTACCACAAGATTCTAAGATGTTTCCTAATGATATGAACCTATTAAATCCATAATCACTGGGAATCATCACTGATTCCTAGAGGGATAAACCTAGGAAATTCAATAGTATTATGAATTACAAACAATTCATATAGGGATTACCCTTAAAAATCTTATATTATAATAAATCATCACCATTTCCTAGGGGGTTGATCCTAGAAAATTTAATAGCATTAGATTTAATATTCCAAGTTTTATGAAAGAAACACTATGTTCAATAGAATACACGATACACTACCTCGAGCTTAAATGAACAACTAAATATTTTTACTTAAATGTAACCATTATAACCTAGTCTTTGGAATGGTGGGAATAAATAATATCAACTGAATTATGATAGTATGTTTTACATATGTTTATATAATGATTCATTGGTTACGAAATTTATTATAAATGGAAATAAAAACCAATTGAATATAAAGTATGTGTTTTTATGAAAACCTATTTAAATGAGAATAATTGTGTTTATAAAATCATATTAATATTTTTTTTGATTATATTAATGAAATATAAACTCAATGTGATGTTTAAAGTCCATATTATACGTTTTCTAGACAATATATAAGAACAAAATCAATTTTAATCATAAAAGAAATATTTTTCAATAAAAGGCATTTTTACCTCTTTTTGATGGTGAACCCATTTTAAATATCTTTTTTGAAACTTTTATAAGATTAATTTTAAAAAATAAACTTATTATTTGGAATAGGGAAATAAAAATTTACTTGTTTTGAAATTTTGGTATTTTTATGATAAAATTCATATTTTAATTAATAGTGAAAAAAACTGCATTTTAATTCCAAAGTGTGTTTTTGTCTATTTTTTATATAGTTATATTGTCATTTTAATTGGATTATTATTTTATCATTTAACACAATTTTCATAATTTGAGGTAATTTCACATTAAAATTTGATATAAACACATGTCAATATTTTGATGGGGTTTACTTAAAAAAACATGTTTTCTCATTTTGACAACATGAATTAATTTTAAATTTATTACTAAAACTAATGTGTTTTGAATTTTTAAAAATGTATTCCATATTTGGAATCATAATTTAAAAATTATGTAAATTTGTCCCTTTTATTTTTGGACATGATTAATAGTAACTTATGTAATTACTTTTATTTACCATGGTTAAAGGGTAAATTAGGTAAATAAGGGTAAAAATAATTTTGTAATAATATAAAACTACCTTAACACTTGTCCTAATCCTATTTTATGAGATATGGACGATAAAGAAAAACCTTGTAATGAAAAGTGGGCATTTTGAAGCCACTTGGGTGTGATCATGATACTTATAACTTTTAAATTAAAGTAAAGGAAAAATATATTATAAACATATATATCCTTACTAAAAAAAATTTAATATGGGTTTATATTAGTTATAACTTAGAATATAAATATTAATTTGAAATCTAAAAGCTTTCCTACATCATGGTATTTTATTTATAATTTTTAGATATTAAATATTTAAATATAATTATTACACAATGATAATTCATTGATTTCTTTATTAATGAAGGAATCAAATAAATGATATTATAAATATTAAAATAAATACTATAGGAAATAATTAATGTCATAAAATATTTTTATATGTTACTATGAAATGTTCAAATACTACTAATTATTTTTTTAAGTTATATATCTATTTCAATTTTATTTAAATTAAATGAAAATAATAGAGTCAAAATTGAAATAATTGATGTTTTATAAAAATAGCAATTTATTAAATTATTTAAAAATAAAAAAACATTTTAAAATATAAAAGTTACTATTATAAGGTCTAAAATTTGATTAAGTGTCCAATTATGGGAAATTGAACCATATAAGTAAAATTAATTTCCTCTTAATAATTAAAATGTTGTTACCACAATTGAAATTTAAAGAGAATAATTAAAGGTAAACTGAAAAGATAAGGTTTAAAATGAAATAAATACACATGTAAAAATTAATTTATGAGATAAATTTGAACTATAATTATATTATATTTGAAATATCTCATGTTGGAGCCTGTTTAATTAAAAAAATTAATTTATATTAATTTAATAATTTAAGAGTTTCTAAGGGTTCCCCTTCAATCACCAGTAAAAAGGTACCCTACCTTCTCTAATACTCACACTTCATGAACCATTTGGTTCAGAAAATACCTACAAAAAAATATTCCTAGAATCCCTAACATCATCATATAATAATCCATTAGGGTAGAAAGCCTCCCAAGGAATCCTTTTGGTTTAAACCAAAAGATGTTACCTGATTAAGAGGCGACACGTTCTCTCATGCTTTGTAGTTTCATTTTGATTATCCACTCCATAAACACTTATTAATCTATGATTACATAACTAAAACATTATCATAAATATACTTTTATTTTTTTATGATATTTTTTAAATCTACACTTACACACACTTCCATTTGATGGGTAATGAACATATTGTTTCTATGTATGATGAACTACAACCGCACAAAACATTGATTGTTTAATTTCACCTACCACCTCTCATGGTGGAAATCATAATAGAAAATATTTTTACATATGATATATATTATATTTATATTTTATATATTATTCTTTATTTATTATTTATAACATACCTTTATGCATTCCATGTTGTGTAACTATGATAATTTCATTTGAGGAAGTGTGGACTACCGCCCCCTCAAAGCGATATGAATCATTCCCACTATACATGGAAAGATTAAAGGATGGTTTTATTAAACCTATGAGACATACATGAAAATAATATAATACCATAAATTTAATATCAACTTTTATCATTTAATTATTAATCTTTTAATATGACAAAAAAAAAGAATGTAGTGTTCATGTGTACTTACGATCTAACATCTCCATGAATGGCGCATTTCATTTATCATCTCGAAATAATATGAATTATTATATATACTTATATACTGGTTATATATTATATTTAAATCATGAACAATATTATAGAAATTATTTAATTTTTACCACATGGACAATTTACATCAAAACAAGTTCATTTTTGACTCAAGTACCGAATATCGACAAAACATTTGATATGAACATAAATAGTTATGTAATTACTATAACATGGTAAAAAGTGATATAAAAGGAATAATAACCATGAAAAAGGTTCTAAAGAAATAATAAATTAACCTATGATTATTATTCAAGAAAATAAAGAATGTACGAGTTAAGTCAGACTCAAGCTGAGGGAGATTTTAACTCAATTTTCATTCATTGAGTTAAATATCCTTGTCATCTGTTTTGTTTTTCCAATGATATGACTGAATGAACTCTGATTTTTTTACACTAATTACCCTCTTATATTGGGTGTATTTATATTTTTCACATGTAATTATGTCATTGATTTATCCTTAATCTAATGATACGATCTTTGTAAGAGATTTCATCTCAATCTATTTTCATTGAGGCATATCTTGATGTTTTTCACCTTTATTATCCGATAAGGTGTATATAAAACTATTATGACATGTTATATCTTGAATTAGTATATTATAATGATATTTAAAGTTTTATTTAATGTTATTACTTAATGATTTTTATTCAAATGTTTATCTGGTGGCAAGGGACTCATTAACAAAAATATAGTTTTAAATGTTTTAATGATTTATTCTTATCAAACAATCTATTTCATGTCCATGTTTTCAAAATGGTTTTAATGAATTTTTTTTATATATACATGAATGTTTTAATATTAAAATTGTTTTCAAAAGTTTCAAAGTGTAATGGGGACTTGGACCCAAAATCCTCTTTATTAAATGTCTAAAATGGTTTTGGAAATGAATTGAATATTTCAATATCTTGAAAATATTTCTTGTGATTTAAAATGAAATTTTATGAGGGAAATGTTGAAAACTGAAATATTTTATGTGTTTTGATTATATAATGGTATGTGGAAATTTTACGGGTGGTTACATGATAAACCAAATATGGGTGGTTACGTTATTAACCAAAGACGACTGGTTCTGTGATAAACCACAAACGACTTTTTATGGTATAACCTTTAATGCATTGGGTATGGAAGTTAGCCATATTGCTATTCCATTTAGTGATATATGTGAAAGTATACCATATGGTTATTACAATTAAGAATTATTATGTCCCAAGTTACCTTTATATGTTATAGGTTTCTTTCTATGGGATTTATGGTAATCATTTGGTTACAAAAAGGGTAAGAAATGATCTTATATTTAGTGAAGTGTATTTACTACTTCTTAAAGGTGAAAAGTGTTACTTTATGATAATGTATTAATGGTTTATATGTTTTCTCAAGACTAACAGTTTCCCTCTTTTATGTGTCTCTTACTGAGCTTTTTATGATCATCCCAAGTCATGAAATGTTTTTCACAGGACATAAAGAATAATGGAGTCTAGGATGAGATAAAGGAAAAATTATACTGTTTAAATATAAAACGAAACCATATATCTTTTTAAAAGTTTTTGTTTTATGAAAAACATAGATAGTAGAATTATATAATTGTAATATTTAATTTGTTATGTATGATTTATGACATAATTATCTAAATCTATAAACCTAAAAAAGATCATATATGTGAATTCATGTAAAATTATTGACGTCTCTGAAGATTATGTAATGTTTAAGGATGGGGCCTTACAATTAGTATAAAAGGTCAATTTAGATAAATTTAGGGATTATGATGTCTTCTTAAGAGATAGGGATATCATATGAGTTTATAATTTTTAGGTTGATCATATGTTAAATGTCTTAGAAATCTCTTTTGAGGCTTTATGTTCCAAAATTTTAAAGTGATTAATGATATTTTTGGAGACATATATTTTTAAGGTAATTATAGGTTTTTATTTTTGGGATGAAAAATGAAATAAATAAGATCAAATTTGAGGTTATAATATGTTATAGTTATTTTTGATAATTTTATAACATTTTTGGGAATGTAATAAAATTATATAGTTTTTGAAAAAGTACAACAGGAAGACTATGTGACAACCCTTCGTGTCGGACAAGGCTGCAAGAATTGAACCCACAACCGAAGTGCGATAGAGATTTATCACCTACCACTGGCCTACATGAAGTCCTTGGTTAGTATGAATTATTATTTTTAGTTAAATGTTCCTATGGATTAAGAATAAGTTGATTTGAGAGGCATATATTTTATCAAATGGATATCCTTAGTATTGAAAAAGGATTTGGGGATTACATGATAAATATTATTTTGGAAGACATTCACTATTTTGGGAACTTTATTTGATTTAGGTAAAGAGAACACTATAGGATTTTAATGGAGTAGTGGTTGAATTATATTTTGGAAGAATCTATGTTTTATAGTGTACTTACGATGATTCAGGTTATTTATGGAAGTGATTAACCTATCTTGGAGAAAATTTGATTAAGTTAATTACTTTTTGGTATGAGACATTAAGATTGTTTGATGTTATTTAGAGATAAATGTTACAATTTATCTTGGAAGACTATGTTATCAAAAAATTTTAATTTTTGGGTTTCAATCTTAGTTTGGATTATTTTAAAGAATTTTAAGGACAATTATTTATCAAATGGTCTATTTTGATCTTTGGATATTACTATTGAATTTTAGAGTTTAAAATTAGTTTTTCTTCACACAATAGTTTATTATTTTGGTGGAATTATTTGATTTTATCCTATTTTTTCTGGTTTTGGTTAATATTTCAACACACAATGAATATATAGTTAATCTTTTTTGGATTACGTGATTCTATAAGTTGATTATAGTGGTTCAGGCATGACCAAGTCATCTTGAATACTCATCGTTTGGTGAAAATATGAGTTTGTGGTAAACATTTATCAAAGGATGAAACTCTAATTGAATAGTATGTATGTTTTCTTATGTTCTTAGTAAAGATCTTAAATAAATTCCTCAAATTTATGAAAAGGATCTTAATTTTTTTTTCATTTACTTTTCCTAGTGTGAAATAAAAGACGGTTTAACCCATCACAAGTTTTTGGTTTTATCTTTATTAACCTTCTCCTAATTATATTTTCTATCACTATCCATCATAAATTGACACTTATTTTTAATTCCATATCCATGATTTTCTACATGGAATCCTAGTATGAGTTATCTTGGGTGACCTTTGTACTTCTCTTTATTTTAAAGTTGTAGTTTTATTAACCATTTTTTAATGTGGGTTTGTAATAAAGGTATTTTGAAAATTCATATCCAAGTTACTAACCCCATATTCAAATTTCAAGGATGAAATTTATTAAGGGGGTGGGGTGGGGGGTGGATGTACATCCCCAGTTTTAAGAAACAAACACTATGTTCAATAGCAAATACGATATGATACATTGAGCTTAAACAAACAACTAAATATTATTATTTAAATGTTACCATTATAACCTAGCTATTGGAATGGTAGGAATGAATAATATTAACTTAATTATGAAAATATAGTTTACACAAGTTTATATAATGATTCATTTCTTACCAAATTTATTATAAGTGGAAATAAAAACCAATTGAATATAAAGGATGTGTTTTTATAAAAACCTATATAAATGAGAATAATTTTGTTTATAAATTAATATCACTATTTTTGGATTATATTAATTAAATATAAACTCAATGTTATGTTTAAAATTTATAAAATATGTTTTATAGACAATATATAAGAATAAAATCAATTTTAAGCATAAAAGAAGTATTTTTCCAAAAAGTCATTTTTACCGCCTTTTAATAGAGAACCCATTTTAAATCTAGTTTTTAACAGTTTTATAAGTTATATTTGATAAAATAAACTTCTTATTTTGAATCAGGACATAAAAATTTACTTTTTTTTTGAAATTTGTTTAATTTTCTGATAAAATTCAAATTTAAATGAATAGTAAAAAATTCTGCATTTTAATTCAAAATATCCTTTTCATCTAATTTATTTATACAAATAGATTGTACATTTAATTGGGTTTAAAGTGTAATTGGGTTAATTTTTTTATAATTTAATTCAATGTTGGTCATTGAAGGTAATTTCACATTGAAATTTGATATAAACACATGTCAACCTTTTGATGGTTTTTACAAAAAAACCTGTTTTCTCATTTTGACAATAGGAATTAATTTTAAATTAATTACTGAAACTTATGTGTTTTTAATTTTGAAAAATGGATTTTATATTTGGAATCATAAGTTCCAAATTATTTAAATAGGTCCCTTTTATTTTTGTACATGATGAATAATAAATTTTATAATTATTTTTATTTACCACGGTTAAATGGTAAATTAGGTAAATAAGAGTAAAAATAATATTATAATAATATAAAACCAACATAACACTTGTAATAACACTATTTTATGAGATATTTCCAACCAAGACAACCCTTGGGATGAAAATATGGCCTTTGTAATCCATTTGGGTGTGATTATGACACTTATAACTTTTATATTAAAGTAAAGGAAAATATGTTATAAACATATATATCATTACTAAATAATTTTAATATGTTTTTATAAAAGTTATATCTCTGACTATAAATATCCAAGAGAAATATAAAAATATTTACCATATCATGTTATTTTATTTATAATTTTTTGACATTAAATAATTAAATTTAATTTTGACATAATGATGATGTAGTGGATGCTTTATTAACAAAGGAATCAAATAAATGATATTATAAATATTAAAATAATATTATATGATATTATTTATATCATAAAATATTTTCATAGGTTCATATGACATGTTAAATGTCTATTAAATTATTTTTTTCTAAGTTATCTCTCTTTTAGGATTTTATTTAAATTCAATAAAATGAATAGTGTAAAAATTGACATAATTGATGTTTTATAAAAATAGTAATTTACTAAATTATTTAAAAATCCTAAAAATATTTTAAAATCCAAAATTGACTATGATAATGCATACAAGTTCATTAAGTGTCCAATTATTGGAATTTTATTCCATATAAGTAAAATTAATAGCCTCTTAATAATTAAAATGTTATTACCACAATTAAAATAAATAGAGAATAATTGAGGTTAAACTGAAAAGTAAAGGTTTAAAATGAAATAAATACATATCTTAAAATTATTTTATTCAAGTATTTACAACTATAATCATCTTATATTTTACATATCTCAAGTTTGATTCTTTTTAATTAAAAAGATAATTTATATTAATTTAATAATTTATGAGTTTACAAGGGTTCCCATTCCCTCTCCTATAAAAAGGTACCCTCTATTCTATAATAATCACACTTAAAAAAATATTTAGTTCAGCCAGGCCCTTAAAAAACCTCTTACTAGAATCCCTCACCTCATCCTAAAAGCCTCCCTTAGGGAATAAATCCTCCCAAAGAATCCGATTGGTTTAAACCAAATGAAGTTACTCTATTAAGAGGTAACACCTCCTCTCATGATTTTTAGTTTAATTTCCATTATTCACTCCCTAAAATGTTGTTATTATATGATTAAATAACAAAACCAGTATCCTAAAATTACTTTTATGGTTTTATTCTATGTTTTCACTATACACTTACACACATATCTGTTTAATAGGTAATAAACAAACTATTTCTTTCTACGACGAACTACTGCCACCTGAAACGATGATTGTTCAATTTTCCCCTACCACCTCTCATGGTGGCCATTATAATAGAAAATATTTTTAAATAAGATATAAATTATATTTATATTGTCTCCATCCTTCTGTAAATTCTTTTAGAATATATATTTCCATTTTCTATGTTTTTCAAATACGATAATTTCGTTTGAGGTAGTGTGGACTACCATCCTCTCAAAGCGATATGACTCGGTTCCTCTATACATGGAATGTATAAAAAAATGGTTTTATTTAACATATGAGACATAAATGAAAATAATATAATATTATTATTATAATATCTGTTTATATCATTTAATTATTATTCTTTTAATATACCAAATAAATGAACCAAATATTCATGCCTACGTACGACCTACTGTCTCCATAAATAGTGCATTTCATGTATCATCTCCAAATATTATTTATTATTCTAAATAAATATATAATGTATATATATTATATTTAAATCATGAATAATATTATTTATATGATGTAATTTTTACCACATGGACAATTTACATCAAAACAAGTTCATTTTTTACTCAAGTACCAAATATCGGCAAAACATCCAATATGAACCTAAATAGTTATGTAATTTTTACATCATGGTAATAAGTTATATAAAAGGAATAATAAACTTGAAATTTTTTCTCAATAATGTATAAATAAACCTAATTTTGTTATTCTAGAAAATAAATAATGAACGAGACAAGTCAGACTCAAGGTAAGGGAAATATTAACACAATTTCCATTTATTGAGTTAAATATCCATGTCATTGGTTTTGTTTTTCAAAGAATATGTGTGAATGAACTATGATTTTTTTATGCTAAATATCCACTTATATTGGGTGTGTTTATATTTTTAACACAAAATTATGTCATTGATTTATCATTAATCTAATTATACGATCTTTGAGGCATATCTTTATGGTTTGCACCTTTATTATCCTATAAGGTGTATATACAACCATTTTGACACGATATATCATGAATTAATATATTCTTATGATATTTAAAATTTTATTTATTTTTATTATTTAATTATTTTTATTCAAATATATCTCTAGTAGTAAGGGATTATTTAACTAAAACATTTTTTTTAATGTTTTAAAGATTTATTTTTCTAAAACATTTTATTTCAGGTCCATGTTTTCAAAATTATTTTTTTGAATTTATTTATATGGACATGAATGTTTTAAAATTTCAATTTCTTTAAATAGTTTAAAAGTGGTATGGGACCCATTGATTCCAAAATATCTTTATTAAATGTTTAAAATGGTTTTTAAAATTGATTGAATATTTAAATATCTTAGAAATATATATTTTGGTTGAAAATAAAATTTTATGAGTGAAATAATGATAATTGAAATCTTTTATGGGTTATGATTATATAATAGTACTTGGAAATTTGACAGGTGGTTATGTGATAAACCCTATATGGGTGGTTACATGATAAACTAAAGATGAGTGGTTCCATGATAAAACAAGGATGGGTGGTTATATTATAACCTCCAATATATTTGGTATGGAAGTCATCCATATGGGTAATACATTTAGTGATATTTGTTGAAGTAGACCACATGGTTATTCCATTTAAGTATTATTATGTCCCAAGTTACCTTTATATGTTATATGTTGCTTTATATGGGCTTTATGATAATCTTTAGGTTACAAAAAAGGTAACCAATGAGGTTATATTTAGTATAGAGAATTTACTACTTATTAAAGGTGAAAAACATTACCTTATGATAAATTATTAATGGTTTACATGTTTTTGCAAGACAAGCAGTTTTCCTTCTTTATGTATCCATTACTGAGATTTTTATGCTCATCCCAAGTTTTGAAATATTTTTCATAGGACTAAAAGAATAATAGATTCAAGGATGGGATAGAGGAAAAGTTATGTTGTTTAAACATGAAGCAAAACCATGATTCTTTTTAAAAGTTTATGTTTTATGAAAAACATGGATAGTGAGTAGAAGTGTCTACATGTAATATTTTTTGTTTTTTATTTCTAAACCAGAAAAGATCCTTGCTGTGAATTAAAGTCAAATTATTAACTTATCTCAAGAATATATAATGTTTAAGGCTGGGGTCTTACTTTAGGCTCTATAACTGGTTCCTAAGGTGATATCCCTAGAAAATACAGAAAGAAAATCAATCTCCAAAGTGCATTCCTAGGGGTTTTCCCTAGGAAATCATGTAACTTCATTCTGCATAGTCGATTACTAGGTGATAACCCTAGGAAATCAATTAACATAAATATATAAGCCAATACTAAGGATATAATCCTAGGTGATCAACAATCATCAGGTGTTATCACTAATTCCTAGGGGGATGACCCTAGGAAATCTAATACCATTAGGCATTATTGACGATTCTTATTGGAATGAAACTAGGTGATCAAGTAGTATCCAACCCATAATTGAACCCCATGGGCATTCCATCGTAGAAATCCCAAATATTAATTTCAAGTTATATCATGGGTGTTCCATAGTAACCAGGAATGAAGGATAGATCCAATGAGAATATTAAAGGCATCCCAATTATCTAAAATATATTTTAGTGGGGAGTTCATTCCATCAGAACCATCTTGTGTCATAGTAACCACAACCTCTCTAGGATCACATCATTGATATAGATTTTATGGTGACACCCATAATCATCACTTTTCATTTCCCATGCCCCTTCACAAGTGTAAACATGTCACAACTATACCCATTGGTGTCCCCTAGGTCTAATCACTACCAAGAAACACCACATGATATCCTCTATCAATTTATCATTTACTAGGCCTATCTTGACCCTCACAGGGAATATCATCTCATGGTGTCATTATAGTCATCTCATGACCTCACTAGCCTAACATGCAGTCACATATGGGAGGTGGCCTCATGAAAATTCTCTTCCCAAGTCACCCTAGGTTAGTCATCACACCCAACTTATCCATAAATACCCACAGGTCTACCCACACTGCTAATCACATATCAGTGGAGTAGAAACACTCATCCAATGTCCATCTCAACATTCCCAAAGGGTAATAATCATATCATGATTCCCACATGGTCAAGCCCTAGGCTATCCATCTCAATACCTCTTCTCTAACATGATGTCTGTAAGTGTTCCTACACTATGGACACTACATTATTCTCGTAAAATTTAATCAACATTCCTTGAGGGCCATGTGTCTCAAGGAAAATAATTATAACCAAGGCCTCGACCATTGGTGACTGATGAAATCAATCGAGTGTACAGGGATCCATCATGGGCCCTTATACTTCATTCAGTCTAGTCATTTCATTTGAAATAAACAATTCATTTTAAATAAAAATGATCGATTTCCTTTAGTGGTAAGACCACATACCACATTCCATAAATAAAATTCATAATACAATAGGTGAATGTATGAAGGACTACCTACCATAATAACCGAGTTATTTCCTTTAATTCTTAGCCTAGAAAATCATACCCAAGCTCGACCAAGTCAAACAAAACATCATCCATCACACGAGGCCCTAACTCCAATAATAACATCCAACAATTGATTGTGAATAATTAAAATTAATTATTCAAGAAACTTTTGAGAATTTATATTTAATTAATCCATTTAATCCAATTAGGTATAACACCCAAAATATCATCGGATTCCCTTTTCAAAATTAATCTATGACCAACATCGTGCCATGACACATGGCATACACCCAACACATTCTCACTCAAAATCCTTAATAACCAACAATGATTCAATTATAAATATCATTTCATTTTGGTAAAAAACATAAATAAAACCACATGATAACATAACTCTAATAAAAATGTGAATATATCCATAAATATCATCTTGGGGTGACCTCTATCTACGATTTTATAAAGCCCCATCATTATCGATCAATTTCACTATACTCTAGTGGAATCCAAACAAAAACCTTAAATTGAAGAAATTATTCTAGAGGAAACCAAATAAAACCTAGAAAAAAATCAGAAAAGGGAGAGAATGACCATGAATCACCAAAAAATACACCAAGAACACCCCAAATTGAAAGGGGACAAAAAAAATGGATAAGGGGAGAGTCCTCCTAGTCGTTTGTGAGAGAGGGATAAAGGAAGATGGAGGCCATGCCCTTCAAAATTTGTGATAAAAAATTAGTAATTTTCCCTATTCTGAGGAGCCAAAAAAAATTTCAACATCATTAAAGAAACCATATATCAATTTTGTGACTTTTACTATCCAAAGAAACTACCTTCCCATGTTTGGGATACATATTTTACCAAATCATGCACCAATTGTGCCGAATACCTCTAAACATGAAATGTATGTTTTATATGATTTCTATAAAACCATGAACAAAACCCGATCCAATACCCTATCTAAAATAGGTTTTTTTGTTTTACTCTATAAACTATATGGTTTCCCATCAACTATTCTCCAACCATGAAGAAAATCCAAGAACTTATGAAAATGAACTTGAATGTGCCCCAATCTTAGGGTGTTATATGGTTCTCGTAAACCATGTGAACAAAACCATGAAATTTTAAAAAAACTCTCCCAAAAAATATAAAATTCAACTTGAAGACCCCAATACTCACAAAAGATCCTATGGAAACTCTCAATCATCAAACCATATAAAAAACATCAACTTTGGATTGTACAACTCTCAGATTATCAATTTGAACCCTTGCTATCAAAATGAAGCATCCACAAAACTAAAAAAATATAATTCCCAAAGTTTTTCCTAACTTAAGTAGGTGTGTGGTTAAAAAACATTTGAAAATTAGTAATTTTAATCCCATATAATTCTCATTTACCATTTAACCATAAATATACCCACTCATATCTCTAATTTATTCTCAATTCAACACATTCTACCCTGGAATGACTAATGATCTTCCATTGTGAAACTACAAACAAAAGGCACTCAATTAATCAAAAATAAATCCAACTCTCATCAATATTTATGAAACACCAAGATAAAACTCACCTTCAACCATATATATAATTACATGATAACTTCATCAACTGATTCACTCCTGGTCTTATGGTGATCATTGCTATAAGATTCAGCTCATAAGGTCCAATTCAGATCCATAATACTCCCCACTATTGAAATATCCTATAGATACGTTTTCCCAATGGTCCATAGGCTCCACTAAAGTTGTTTCCTTCTTTCCACACCCAATTACTCATAAAAAAACTGGTCAAACCTCCTCTAGAGGACCATCCTCAAAGACTCTTGGTTGTACCCACCTATACACTATCCCATCACTCGATCTTAATTCATTTAGTCCCAAAGGAATAATGAGATCATCCCAAAATCCAAAATAAGGTTTAATCTTAATCTCAATGAAATTCCATTGTTGGATTAGCAACCAATTCAACTAGTCATCATATACTCACACAATCACTAGTGCACTATCAATTTGATTCAAACACTACTCAAGCCAAAACCACCCCGAGCTCAATAGATATGCACAAACATTGTCCAATTTCGAATTTGTATTCCATATATAGTATTATCCATGAAAAAAATATAATTGGATTTACCTACCCACCAGAATCCAAATTCCACCTTTACCATCCAATTAATGGTCTCATTATGCCCATGAACCTACCAAAACGGGGTCACACATCCTTGGGGAACACTCTATCCATTACCAAAAATAATGAATAGAAGTAATAATCCCTATCATCCCTGACCATCAACACAAACATAAATTACTACCCATTCCTAGGTCATAAGAATGTTATCATTGTCATTTCCCAAAATATCAATTGTAACAAGGGCCACACCCTCCATCAGTCAATGGTGTACTCCCCACTATATGGATTTACTGAGTTACTCCTCAATAACAACCTCAATTGTTTCCAACATCACACACCTATCTCCCCTCCAAATCCATAATCACCCATCATGTCAATAATAACACCATCCATTCAAAATTTCATCATTATCATAGAGGAAACATTTCTCATTTTTATGAAAATCCTTGGGGAACCAAGCCAACAAAAATTTCATTAAACCCACTGATCCTTGGATCATATATGAACACTCATTGATCTCAATTTAAAATGGTAGAACATGTCACAAGTGCATAAAACCTTGATCATATCCAATTCCAATGGTGTATTCTCCCTTTACACCCTATTACTTAACCCAGCACACGGTCCCATTAGTTTCATTTTATCAAACCTTTTTTCATAAGACTAATAAACCAAATATGTCTTATCACATGAAAATATCGTCTAACTAGAAGAACACTTATCACTCCTCATCAACAGTGGGCATTCCTCTTATTCCATGATTGATCACATAATCACCCACCATTCATGAATATTTATAAAATAAAAATCATCCATATACTCTTTTCCACCATTCCATTAAAAAATGAATCTAAAGTACATTGAGATTAACATCACACTAATCATTCCCTTGAAACTATAACTCGATACAAAATTACTTAGTACTTAAGTTTCTCATCATAATACATGTTCATGAAATAATCATTCCTACACCATATACCCAACCACCCATCACATGAATTGATCTCATACTAATGCATCTTCTCATGATTCATATATCTAAGGGCACTCAAAAACATAGGATAACTCTCTCTTGGGTTACCCTCATACAAAATATCTCATCTCAACCATAACTCCCAGCTCAACTATGTCCTATTATGTGTCTTAATCACTCAGCTCACCCACTTATTCTATTGGGGGTATCTCATAGAAATCAAATCCCACTGGAAAAAATCCATGATTCCATCTCATAAGTCCTATGGAAACTCACATTCCAAACCACCCACTATAGGGTTCTCATATATACATATGAGGGATCAGATGATTTGTCATGTAACTACCCATGGGAACTAATTATAATTGAGAATACACATATAGGACTACCACCTCAAGAATCATAATCATAGGATAATCACCATCAAGCCTCTCTATATGGGAACAAACTCCTTGAGAACCATATTTTCATCTAGGTATATACAGCTAACAACATCACCCAACCATGAACACTATAGATTATACCACTGTGAGATGGTTCAGTTAATTCGTATGCCACCATGAATCTATATAAAAAACTATACAGGTTTTTGTTGACACTTTAAATAACCAAACCTATTAACTTTGGAACTAGTAAAATTATTACCCAAAAGTGGTTGATCTCCTAGTCATCTCATGCTTACATTGAACTACTAGGGTCAATATTAATCCCTTACAAGTGGGACTAAAAATTCATCATCATCAAGAAGTATTTGATCGTATATCCACATGAACTATATTTTGGAAAAATATATTCCGGTTCTAATGAGTAAAATTATACAACGAAGTTATATAGGAAAAAAATATATAAGATGTTAGTGAAACTCTAAACATTTAAAATCTCGTCGTTAATGATATCAGTCACAGACAAGAATGTTAATTTCATATGTATATTATATGAATAATATGATGCATGGACTTTGGACTCTTAACAAAAGGACAATATCCAAAACCATATTTAATCATAAATCTCAAAAAAAAAACAAAGAGTATCATATGATCTGAAACATATAATCATAAAATTTAAATCCAAGAACAAAAATAAAATTCCCCTAATAACTTGAATTTACTTCTAGAAAAGGTTTCTCAAATCACAAATATGATATCCATCACAGTATTTGGTAAATTTCTATATAACCTTTTATAGTCTGCCAAAATATTAAGGAAAAACAAAACACTAATACACTCTATGATATCAGGAACAAAAAAGGATCTAATACCACTTTATAATGTACTACCCAAGCCTATGGCCACTGAATGGTTCCCAATATATAAGAGTCTCTACTAGGACCTTATTCATGCATCCTCATATTCCATATGTTGTTGAATAGAACTAGGGGTCTAGGGTAGTGATCTGGGGAGAATATACCTCCATATTAGAGTGCACAGAAACAAAACGATTTCCAAGAAAAATCCACAATAATAAACCATCAGAGTAGGCATAACCAGTAAACCAAATTCAATAATAATATAGAAAAACTTAGAAAGGTGTCATACTATCTCACTAGCCGCCAACCAGGTTGACTACATATATTAAAAGAATACAAGAATAAAATACATCAAGGATCTATAACAATCCAGAACCCCACCTCATCCTGATCTCCAATCCCATTAATGTTATCCCACTCAATCAACTTATTTGGGATTCTTCCCAACATTTCCTTATAAAAAAAGAGACATTATTGGATAAAAAATATCCATGTTCTCTTAATAAGGGTTTGATTTCATGTTATTAGGGAACCACCAACATTTACCATATAAAACTAGTAAATACAGTTTATGTTTTTAGGAAATATTGAACCAAAGAAATAAATAAAGATTTTAATCATAAATAAATAGCCATGGTTAGTAAATGGATTCTACTATTAAATCGTAGATCAATCAAACATGAAATTGGATAGATTTAGGGTACATCAAAGTATATAATAAAATTGTTGCAACCCATAATGGTCTCAACAACCATATAGATTTAGGTGTAGATTTTGGGTCCTTAGAAGTATCTAAAGGTATCCTATTAGTAGTAGGATAAAAACCATTCCCTATGGGGGTTATCCTAGGTGATCAATAGTTTTTAGGAATATCATTGAACATAACGAGGTAATCCTTTAGGATCTGTAGTCATTAGGATCCAAAATTATTTCTAGGGGATGAGCCCGGATAATCCATAATCTGTAGGTGTTATCACTAGTTACCAAGGGAGCACATAGAAAATATAATAATATCATGAATCATCAAAGAATTCTAGAGATATTACCCTAGACAATACAATAATATCATCCATCATCACTGATTCATAGGGGATGACTCTAGGAAATCCAGTAGTAACATGATCCATTATTGTTTCCTAGGGGGATATACCGGAGAAATATAGTAATATCACCAAGATTCATAAAAAATTACTAGGGTGATGAACCTATTTAATCATGTAACATCAGGCTCGATATCCAATTCATAGGGGGATTTCCCTAATTAATCATGTATTAGAAGGATCTAAGATGATCATAAGTATGGAATCCTAGGAGATGAATAAATGAAAGGCATCATCATTGATTCCTTGGGGGATGACCCTTGGAAATATATTATCATCAAGTGTCATCATTTATTCCTAGGGGAATTACCCTAAGAGATTAAGTAGTATCAAACCCACTATCAAAAAACTAGGTGATATCCTAGGTTTTCTATAGTAGCAGGCTCAAAAAAAATCCTAGGTGATATCTTGGGAATTATGTAGTCATTAGAAATTAATGCTATCTACATGGATAATGTCCAAGGAATCCTAAGTATCTCAAATATATATTGATGGGTAGTATGTCCCTTCAAAACCATTTTTGGTCATAGTCCCTACAACCTATCCAGTTTCACATCTTTGATTTGGGTTCTAAGGTGACACCCATGATAATCACTACCCATTTCACACATAGATTCTCTAGGTTTAACATATCACTAGCTCTCCCATTAGGTTCCCCTTGGAATTATCTTTTCTAACAATCCCCATATGGGATCCTCTATAAATTTGAAATATCTCAGTCCAATCCCAACCCGTAGAAGGCATATCATACTTTGGTGTCATAATAGTAATCTCACAGACTCACTGACCTTATAGGAATAATCACATAAGGGAGATAGCCTCAATCCTATTACCTTCACAAGTCACCCTAGGTCAGTCATCACATATAACCTATCCATAAATTTCTATAGGGTCTACCCACCCAGGTAATCACATCTCAGTAGTGGAGGAACACTCACCCTATGGTATTCTAAACTAGACGAAAGGCTATAAGGAATCTCATGTTACCCACTTGTCTAGACCCTATTCCATATATATAAATCCCATAATCTACTATTCTTAAAGGACACTAAGGGATCTTACACTAGGACACTACATTTCCCTCATTTAATTTAATTAACACACACGAGGGTCTAAGTGTCTCAAGGTAAATAATTATATCTAAGTTCTCATCCATCAGTGACCGAGGAAGTCTTTCCAGAACACAAGGGTCCATCACGACCCAATAATCTTTATTCCATCTAGGAATTTCACTTCAAAGAAACAATTCATTTTAAAAAAAAATTATCAATCAAATTCAGTGGTGTAAACAAATACCACATTCCATAAATAAAATTCATAATTCCATATATGAATGTATAAGGGACCACTTAACTCAATTACATATTTATTTCCATTAAATAATATCCCAACAAATCTTGCTCGAGCTAGATCAAGTGAAACTAACCATCATCTATAACCTGAGTCCATAACTATAATCATAACATATAATTAATAATCTTAAATAATTTTAATGAGACTTTAATACACTTTTAACAATATATAATTAATTAAACCATTTAATACAATTATGAATAACTCCAAAAATCTCACTAGAATCCATCATCACATAGAAACCCCGACAAATAATATGCCAAAACCCCATGACATTAACCCAACACATCCCTTCTTAAAATCACTAACAACAGACAAAAATGAAATTGTAAATTTCAAATTATTTAGGTGATAAACCTAAATGAAAACACATGGTGACATAACTCCATTAAAATGATGTGTGATATTGTAAAAAGATCATCTCAGGACATCGTTTAGAAATTATTCAAAAATACAAATCATTATCCATACTATAGTGGAATCGAAACCCAAACCCTAAAGTAGAGAAATGAAATGAAGAAAAACCTAAGGAAAACCAAGAAACAATTCCAAAAAAGGGAGATAATTACCAAGAATTGATGGGAAAACACACTAAGAGCACCCAAAATTGATAGGGGACTAAAGGAGGAAGTGACAAAAATTCCCCATGACTCTGTGTAAGATATTTATAAAGGAAGAGGATGGATGTCCCCTTAAAAATTAATGAGGCAAAAGTAATAATTTTCACTCCATTAATGATTTTCATAGTTTAGCCTCACAGTTGAACAAAATATGAAACATTTACTATTTAAGGTCACTACTTTTGTATGGTTTGATAGAAATGTTAACCAAACCATATGCTAATTTTATAGAACAGATTTGAACCTAAATTGGAGGTTTTTCATGGTTTCTTAATAATCATTTACTGACCTTGCAATGTGACACATTCAAAGATAGTTCTTTATTATTTTCTATATACTCCAAACAATTTATCATTAATCATAGTATTACTATCCATAACAACCTTGCACTTTGGAAAATTAATTGGAAATCTCCCCACTCTCAGTGTGTTACATGGTTTCTTCTAAACCATTTACACCATACACCTGGGAACAATTCTCTAAAAACTTCTAAAATTCAACCTGAATATCCCATGACTCACCGTGGTACCCAAAGCACCTTTTGGGCTATAAAACATATCCCATAACATAATCTTGTGATACTCCATCTATTATATTCTCAATCCAAAACATGGTTCTTAAAATGAACTATCTTCCAAACTAAAAATTCAAATTTCTACAGAATTTTATAACTAAAAAAGTTATGGGGTTTTACAAAATCAAACCTTTCTCAAATGATTTCTTATCCATACATATATATGAGGATTAGGGAGTCTTATAAGGATTATAGAGATCTAAAAAAGAAGGTAGAGAATATTCTAGTGTTTAACCTAAAAAATATGGAGTTATGAGAATTGGAACTTAAATATGTTTCCATACAAGCTATAATCAAAGAAGGAGATTTTATATGATACACATAGCTCATCATTCTATATTCACCCAAGAATAAATAATATATATATATATATATATATATATATATATTAACTACCACATCTAATTTAACAATATGAAAAGGGTAATTGCAGAGAATATATCTCATTTCGTTGTCTACCAGTAAGTCAAAGACAAACATTATAATTCTAAGGGGATGAGGAAACCATTACCCTTAACTATATGGAAATGAGAGAATATTAAAATTTTATTTGTCATTAGTCTTCCCAAACCCACTAAAGGACATAATTCCATTTGGATAGTGGTGGATATACTTGAAAATTCAACAACCTTCATATCTATTTGGGAATATTTATCAGTAGATCAAGTTGCTATGATATACCTAAAGAATTTGGTAAGGTTTCATGGAGTAACACTTTCAATAATATCTAATTGAAACCCATGGTTTACCATAATATTAGTGAGAATATTTCAATAATAATTGGATATAGAGATGATATTTTTTACAACTTATGGTCCTCAAACAAATGGTCAATTTTAAATAATTGTTCAAACATTGGAATATATATTTAATTTTTTCTCAATTTATTTCAAATCTTATTGGGATCAATATATTCCTCTAACTGAGTTCTTATATAACTTAAATTTCCCCTCTATTATCCAAATGGTACCATATGGGGATCTATGTGGGAAGATATGAAGAACTATGAATTAATTGGATGATTTCGGAGAGAGGAAGCTGTTAAAACCAAATATTGTTCAAGAAATGGTGAATAAGGTTCAAACCACTCGGTTACATATCAAGGAAGTAAAAAGTTTATAGAAGATCAATTATGATGTTTATTGATGATATAATGAGTTTTAGGTTGGTGAGAATGTATTCCTTTGAATATCTCCTTGCAATAGGGTATTGAGATTTTTGAATAAGGGAATGCTAATCCCTATATACATCAGTACCTTTGAGATTATTGATCATGTGAGAGCTATATGTTATCACTTATCACTTTCAAAAAACCTCTCACTAGTTCATAATGTGTTCCATGTATCTCTTTTGAAAAATTATATACCAGATCCATCACATATACTAAACATAGGAGCAGTTCAATTAGAATACTATATATATCATGAGGAATAACTGGTGGAGATCTTGTATCATAGTGATAAAGTTATATGAAATAAGACCACACACCCAGTTAAGGTTTTGTGGTAAAATCATAATTTTGGAGAAGCTATGCGAGAACCTGATGATGTAATGATACCAAAGTACCCTCATTTGTTTTTTTCTATGTAATGAAATTTCAAGGATGAAATTATTTTTGGAGGGGGAATGTATCACACAATATTTTTTTGTATTACATTCTCTGTATTAAATCCCATAGTGTGATTTACATGAAGCAAAAAACTAAAATAAACAATTCCTTATTTCATTAATATTATACATTATAATATAAAATAAAATGAATTACAAGATAACTAAATGAAACAGGATAAAAAACTAAAAAAGGAATAAAAACACAATAAATTTAAAATAAAACTGGATTTTAATATTTCTCATACCAATCTTCCATGAGGATCATATCACCAATGATAACTATAAAAAGAATAAAACATGTTATAAATATGATAAGAATCATTATAAAATCAATGAGAGAATGAAGTGAATGATTTTGATTAAGTGTATGTGTTTATATATAGTAATTTAATAATAACATTATATATATATATATTGGGATTAAATGGTCATTCATACCATCATTGGACATAATAATAATTAATGAGATAAATTATAAGTAGTATTCAATTAAAATGTAACTGCTATAAAATAAATATTGAATTGGAAGGTATAAATAGAAGTAACTGCATTATGAAATACATATTGAAAGAATAAGTAATAAAACTTATTAGTATAAGTATTACTCATGGGAATCATTTTTTTGAGCATGGAAAGGAGGTTTAATCACTAGGGTTTTCTATATACCAATCCCAAAATGAACTTCAATAAGTATGGTATGATTGAAATCATATATTTGAGAAGTTTTATCTCCCAGAAATCACTATGAGATATATGAAATATAAATAACTACCCATGACTAACACAATTTCTTATCTCATTATTAAGTCTTATGATTAAGTCTTGAGGGGTTATGTATATAGAAGTTAGGAAGATATAAAAAAGTAATTTAATAAATGTTATTTTTCATTATTATCAACATTATTATCCATTTGGAATTTTTGATTTAAAAA
Organism: Viscum album; assembly: GCA_963277665.1. Classification (NCBI taxonomy): domain Eukaryota; kingdom Viridiplantae; phylum Streptophyta; class Magnoliopsida; order Santalales; family Viscaceae; genus Viscum; species Viscum album. The sequence continues at coordinate 1,909,234,851 of OY728151.1, forward strand.
AATAAATTTAATTAAATTATAAATATTGTTTTTAATGGAAATTTATTAATAAGATTCAAGTAATATAAGGAATATAAATAATAATATTTAAAGAATTGGGAATAAAATCATTTAATTTTAAAATAAGTATTTTTCCAAAAAGTTTTTTATATGTAATGTATTTCTTAAACATAATTATATTAATTACTACTAAATATTAATCTTAATGAAATTAATTGAATATATATATATATAAATAAATTAATATTAATCCTATAATTTTTAACTTTAAATGAATAAGTGTAAATTCATTTCTATGCATAAAATAATTTTTTCTAAAAAACATTTTTTGCATTATATATTATTATATTAATTTTTTTATAAATTTTTGAAACTAAATATAACAAAAAAAGATCTTATTTAAAATCTTAATTTCTAAATTAGGTAAAAATATCAATTTTATTTTTCCTAAAAAATAATTTACCGAGGTAAAAATGAAAATTATCACACAAAAGGGTGTAATGAGGTAAATATGCTAAATTAACCAGGAAAGCCCAAAAATATTAGTAAAATTATTTATAAATTGTGGGAATAAGAGTATTAATGACCTATATCCATCATTTTACCCCTTTATATCTATTTGAAATGAGATATTACATTACATGCACATTAATGAATGGGTATTTATGAAAACCACACACAAACTCACTTATAAATGGACCTTTACTCTACCCACATAAAATCCCACATTTCATTTAGTTTCCTATCCATAAAAAAATTATCTCCCTAAATATACTCTCCCATGTTTGGGGACCTCCAGTCACAAGGAGTCCAAAATTATTCATTACTAGGGGTTCTATTAGAATAAATTTAATCCTTAAACGTAAGTTTTATCCTCTCCCTAATAATTTTTATTTATGTTTTTCATCCACCTCTTCTCTAATTTGATTTAGAAGTTTAATAAAATATTTTTAAATAATTTTTTTTTCAATAAAGTTTTTAATATATCTAAAAAATAACATGTTTTAATTCTTTCATTCATTATAACATGGTCTTGTTTTGGTTAGGTCTACCACTTACATGAATGATGAAATAACATTTATATCATAGATGGTTAAGAAAACTTAAATAACGGTAATATATTTTAGTAATTATGGATTTAACATGTTTTCATAATTTTTATTATAACATATATACATATATTTATTAAAAGAATAAATTTTTTACTGAATCAAAATCCACAAAAATAGTTTTAACCATTCTTAACGAACCATCACCACAGGTTCCATAAAATGAAAATTGTAATTCTTAATTATATGATACAAATCTATGGTATCTTCATAAAAAATTTATAGGTGATGAATGAAATAGTGATGAAAAATAACCAGAAGAACCATACCGAATCTATCAAAGATAAAATAGGAAAATTAAGATTCAAATATTTATTTTAATAATGAATGATTAATAAATGGGTAATAAGAAACTATAAATGAATGATATAACATAATAAATATATAAATAAGGTTATAATATATATTAATAATAAACCTAAATAGACTCAACAATATTCTCACAGAGTCGTATTTTTTATTCCTTGAATATGTTTTTCGAAGTTTATTATATTTTAACCATTATATCTTTCATATTCTATTTACACAATCTGTCTTGGAAAATTCAAAATTTAATGTTAGAGTAATCTTATTTTATTTACTCATTACTTTACAAAATTCTGATTTTTAAGAATAATTTATATCCTATATATTGGATATTTCTCTTCCATATCCATATTCATATTATTTATTTCTTATTTTATTATTTTCTTATTTTTAAAGATAAATATGTATTATATTCTTTAATATTCATGTATATCATTATTTATTTTTAAGAAGCAAATTTAAAATTCATTTTCTTGATGTAGGTTTATTTAAAACTATAATAAATGATTAGAAATGTATTTCTTTCCATTTACACATATTTTATATCTCCCACTAAATATTTCATTTTTTTATCCTTTATTTTTTTACATGGATACATTATTTTTACTTATTATAAAAATTAATATTTTAAAAATATTCTTTTCATATTTTGAAAATTATTTTTTAAGTGCATTAATTTTTTTTTCCAACAATGTAATAAAATATGAAAGAAAAATATTTTTATGATTGTATTTACATCTTAATATTTATATCTAAAATATCTATCTACTATGGATTTATGTTTCATGTATCACCCTATAATTTCTATTTTGATATATTTAATTTTTGGTGATTGAATTTTGGGTATCTTATAATCCAATTCATAATTGATTCATATGTGATAGTTCATGAAAATGCTGACACATTTTATTTTTATAGGGTTATCAAGATATGATTTATGATTGATTTCATGTGGGATAATTATGCATGGTTTATTATTATTTAATTAGTGGGTCTGATATATACTGCAAATGCATTGGGTAAAGCATTATAACTCATGAGATAATGATTTTATTACTGAACATGATTGTTGTTAGCTATGATCATAATTTTATGAGTGGAAATGTTTATGGTTAGACATGTTAAAAATTCTATAGATGGATATTCTTGTGGTTAGATATGTTCACAACATTATATATGGACATGATTTGGTTAGCTATGTTAATAGTACTGTGATTTCATTTTCTTATGCTTGTGTCACATGCCTATGTCATCCTCCATGACTCATTATTATTGTCTCATATGTTCTTATTCTGTGATCAATGATATTTTATAATGTATTATAATAATATCTTATGATTCGATGTTATTTTTAATCAGGCATTTCTCCCATGTCCATGTCGTCTACGATGATTATGATCTAACCCAATATGAATCATTGATATGTTACTTTTTTTCCATTACTAAAAATTTGAGTTCACTCTTTATTATGTTTCCCATTTCCTTAGGAAAATATATATAAGAATATTTCTAGGAGGAAGTTGTGTATACATAATTTTTTGAGAGTTTTTAAAGAAATAACATGTAATAATATTTTTATATAGATAATCTCCAATGACACTAAACCTATGGGTTCTATAATTGTGTATTTTATTTGTTATATTTAATTTTTAATTATGTGAAATGATATATTATGTATGTATGTTATTCTTGGGATATCTCATATCAAAATCTTAATACCCTGTGTCACTAGTATCTGGATAGATTAGTAATTTAGGAAGGTTATGGTAGGGGTTAACCTAGGAATACTCTTATTCCTTCTGAATAGGGGTATGATCAGAGGAAAAAAGGTAGGAAATAATGGAATTGAGGTAAAGGAGATGGCCATGGTCAACATCAAGTGATGGAAATTAATGATATAAGGGGATCATAGGTGGTGAAAGGAATTATGAGTATCCTTTCAACTCATGTATTTATTTTATTTAATTATGGTGCATCGCATTATTTTGTTAAAAGGGTTAGAGTTATCCATCGAAAGGCATCCTTAACAACTTGTGGTGTCTATGCCAATGGGGAATAGTTTAAAATCTATTAAATTGGATCATATATATTAATTAATGATCATATGATTCTCTATTAGATTCAACATAGTCTTAATAAACACATATCTATACAATTTCATATTTATCATTGATTATTGGCATGTGATGTATGACTATATAAATATTCATCATAAGAGTGTGAAATTATCTAGTGTAAATGGAGATAATGTGGTATTTTTTGGGAGGTATATCATAGTAATGGTTTGTGGAATTTTAAACCATAATTAATTACTTCTAAATTTTCATGTTTAATGCTCTGTACATCTACGGTAAAAGGGAAGGTGTTTCTTGGAGTGGTAAATATTGGAACCATATGAGTTGGTGTTGGATTTTTTGAAAATATAAATAGATGATAACTCAAGTTGTTTTTTTGATATATATATATATATATCTTGGACCAAGGAGTTTTGTTTACAATATTTTCTTGGTTATGTTCAAATTGGTTCTTATAGGATTATTGAAAAATGGAGTTAATTGTTATAGTGATTGGTTTTGTTGACAAATGGAGTTCATTGTAATAGTGATTGGTTTTCATAACTAAATCATGGATCATGGATAAAGATGAAATATTATTTAATAAAAATGCCTAAAATGTAGATTATATACCACAATGTTATTTGTTTCATCGTAAGCTACATTAAAATGATAGGTTTAAGGGTACACATGGATACACTATGTCGTAATATAATGGATTAATCTGTAGGATACATTTTTAACGTCCCAGATCCAGGTGCCACTCAACGGGTTCCCCAAACCCGGTTGGTCACATGACCTTAAGAGAATTTCCCCAAACTCCAGAGACTGCTGACTAGAAGTGAGATCCTAGGTCTGATTGTGGGGAAACTATGCCCTCATTTGTCAACGTGTAACAAAGTGGAACAAAATACAAGAATACCAAAGCAGAATCAGTAAACAATACCAATGCTGAAATGGACACAATACTGAAGTAAAGAAATGACCAACAGTCACATATAATGATGCAATATGTCCCTAAGTCTAAGAAAGCATCCAAAATAGGATACATTGAAATCTGAATCAATACAATACAAGGGGGAAATATAGCAAAGAAAAATAAAACAGCATGGTAGGAACTTAGTAGGATCACAAGCCTAAGCTCGGTCCCATGCTCTCTTACTCCTCTACAACGATCATGTACCTATATAGGGACTCTTGCCCTTATCTAAACCTACAACAATATAATCTGTTTGGGCCCAAGACATGACCCAAATAGGGTGTGAGAAATAAATACCAGTAGGAAACCACCAAAGGCCCATGCCCAACTATCATTGAATTTGTGCAACAAAAGTGTGTTATAATGAAAATGCAGTAAACTAGGAAGTACTCAAAAGAGGCTACTCCTACAAGTTCCATTTCCATTTAATTATTATTTAACAATTCAATATAATTGAATTATAAGTTCCTGAGACACATCATCAGCTGACAATATCCTATACAGTGCCCCAACAAAAACCAAAACAAGCTATCTAACAAGTACAAGGTAAAACAATACCAAGCCTATGATATAGCTTGGAAGATATAACATGTGAATCACCATAGTGAATATGAAAAGTAAACAAAGTCCTCAGAAAAGAAAAACCTTAACCTTAGGTAATCGGAACCACACCCTCAGTCTAATCAGAATCGAAACCCTCAGGTGATTTACCTCAGGCATAACGAATATTATCCTCAGGCATACGGGATATTTCCCTTAGGCATGGAAGAAACTACCCTCATGCATATGAAAAGTTTCCCTCAGGCTAAACAAAACACTTTCCCTCAGGCATGAGAAACACTTCCCTTAGTCTAAACAAGAAACTGGGCCGATCCCAACACATAAGAAAGAAATTATATACACATTTTCTCTCAAGAAAACTCAAGCATGCTAAAATCACGGTATACCCTCAGGTATGTGGGCCAAATGGATAAACAAGGGAAATTAACAGGTGTCCCTGGATCAATGTAATGATCCAAAATAATAGTTATACATATCATTAAATTACCTATTCAATTCTAGGTATTTAATTAATCAAGGCCCTAGCCATATGACACCCCAAACATGGACTCGTAGCATAATGGTACACAAAAACAACCTGAACGTTGGAATTAAATATTAAACCACCTACCTTGATCTCCTTTGATAAATATATGTGAATGATAACTTCCAAAACTTCTGATAATGACGTAGATCGGGGATAAACAAAAATGTGTTCAAACCCAAATAAATTCCCCTCGGGAAAGAATTGGAAGGAAGGGTTCACGAAGAGTGAAGAACTAACCCATGTGGTTCAAAAAAGACCACCGGCAAAGGAAACCTAGTTCTGGTGTACGATCGGGAGCTCCTCCAAGATTTTTCCCTATCTCCCGCACCCTTCGGAAATTCTAAGCTTCCTCTATCGAAGGAGGAGGATAATGCCCATTTTAAGTGAAAAAACAAACTACATGGCGTGTAATCTCAAGTACACAGTGTGTAATTTTCATTTTTTTCAACTGTTCCTCTAACAGCTACTTTTCATCGCCACACTATTCATCTGTTGACATGAGTACACGACGTGTATTTCTGACTACATAGTGTGTAATGTCAATCCACTGGAGGCTACTTCCACCGCCTTACTATTCACCTACTAACTGATTACATGGCGTGTATATACTAAGTACACTGCATGTAGTTAGTTTTTACACCCTTCATCTCCGAGAGGCCTACACGCCCTATGTACTCATCCCACAAGGCCGAAGTACACGACTTGTAGAAAAGTACACAGTGTGTACCCACAAAATTTTGGATTTTCCCCCATTTTACTTATTTTCTCAACAAAACATAAGGAAATAGGAAAAGAAGAAACCCGTACCTCAAGAATAAGAACTGGGTTCTTACAAACTTCCACTCTTAATGAAAATTTCCACCGAATTTCCCTTCAAAGGTTTGTGAAGATAAAGCTGAGAACAAATATCTCCACTGAGCACGTACGTCGGTCTCCCACTACTAGTTTTCATCCTGCACTCAGCCATGCTTCTATTCACCTGTACGAGAGGAACTTACCAACCTCAAAGAACCTTCGCGCTCCTATCAACAATACAAATCAGATTCTCCTCAAAGGACACATCGACCTGAATCTCAACCTCCTCAGGCTGAAAAATGTGAGATGGGTCTGAGTGATAATTACGTAGATGAGATACCTGGAAGATGTCATCCATGGCCCAGTACCTCTGTGGTAACTGCAACAGATAGGCAACCAACCCGACTCTCTCCAGAATCTCAAACAGCTCTACATACCTCAGTGAAAGTTTACCCTGTCTCCTGATCCACCTGTGTCCCAACCTCAGTTAAACAAGAATGAAAACCTGATCTGCAAGCACGAAATCCAAGTGTCTTCTGTGGCGATAAACATAATATTTATGATGAGACTGTGCGGTAGCCATCTGCTTCTGAATCAACTGGACCTGCTCTAAAGTCTCCTATACGAGACGAGTTCCTAGGAAAGATGCATCACCTACCTCCAACTAGCACAAAGGTGATCAGCATGGCCTACCATATAAAGCCTCGTAAGGTGCCATCTCAATAGTTTCCTGAAAACTATTTTTGTAGGAAAACTTGACTAGGGGTATGTGATTCTCCAAAGAGCCCCCAAAGTCTAGGACGCATGAACAAAACATGTCCTCAAGCACCTGTATCATACGCTCTGATAGGACATCGGCTTGAGGGTGGTAAGCTATGCTCAAAAGCACCAGTGTACCCAGTTCCCTCTGAAAACTCTGCCAGAAATGAGATGAAAAATGGCCATCCCTATTTGATACGATAGAACGAGGGAACCCATGAATGTGTACTACCTCTTGGATATATAACATCCCAAGATATTCAACACTGAAGGTCTCCTTGATTGGAAAATGGTGATCTACCTTCGTAAGTCTGTCCACAACAACCCACACGACATCACTGCCTCGAGGTGACCTCAGCAACCTGGTCACAAAGTTCATCGCGACATCATCCCATTTCCACTCTGGAATGGGTAACTATTGTAACAGTTCGGCTAGTCTCTGATGCTCTACCTTCACCTACTATCAGGTGGAACATCTTGCAACAAAACCAGCTACTTCCCCTTTCATACCCAGCCACCAATACTGATGCCTCAAGTCACGGTACATTTTGGTAACTCCGAGATGCACTGCCCAAGCTAAAGTATAAAACTCCCGCATCAACTCATTATGTATATCCCCTAGAACCCACACTCATCCATGGATATGCAGTACCTCATCATCACATATTGTCCAACCAGTATGAGGGTCCTCACTTGCCATCGACTCCCGGAGAACTAGGACTTTCGAATCTGATAGTTGTCTCATCCTCACTCTATCAAGGAGGGTAGAAGTCATAGCTAAAGAAGAAATATAGGCTCTCCCCTGACTATCATGAACCTCTAAATGAATCTCAGAGAACAAATCCACGAGCTTCCACTCACCACTGGACACCTGTACTACCTCTATCTGAGTCCTCATACTCAGTGCATCAACTACTACGTTACCCTTACTAGGTGTATAGGCAAGCTCGAAGTCGATGGAATGAAGGTATTCAACCCACCTTACCTGTCTCAAATTCAAGTCACGTAGGGTAAAGATATATTTCAGACTTCTTTGGTCTGTAAACACCACAAAATTCTCTCCCAAGAGATAATTTCTCCAACAACGTAACGCATGAACAACTGTAGCCAACTCGAGATCATGCATCGGGTAATTCCTCTCATGTGGCCTCAACTGCCGAGACCCGTACACAAATACTCGATCTCCCTTCATCAACACTACTCCCAGACTAATACCTGATGTATTACAGTAAAATATATATATCTTACCTTGCTTTGGATGTATCAGGGATGGTGCTGATGTCAACCTTCTCTTCAGTTCCTGAACGGCTGTCTCGCAAGCTTCTAACCAAACAAACTTCACACCCTTCTTAGTCAAACCCGTCAACGACATTTCTAATCAGGAGAAGTCATGTATAAAGAGCCTGTAGTTACCAGCCATCCCCAAGAAACTTTTTATCTCAATCATGTTCTTAGGATTCTCCCAAGAAACTACTGCTATCACTTTCTCTAGGTCTACCGAAACTCCTGTATCTGCGATATTATGACCCAGGAAGTGTATCTGGTCCATCCAAAAGTGGAACTTTGAGATATTAGCATATAACTGATGCTCTTAGTGTACTCAGAATGATCTCAATATGGGTAGCATGGTCGTGTGGAGTGTGAGATTACACTAAGATATCATCCATGAAGACCACCACAAAAGAATCCAGATAAAGGTGAAACACACAATTCATTAGAGCCATGAAAAATGCTAGAACGTTCGTTAGTCCGAACGTCATGACCAAGTACTCTTATAGACCATATCTACTCCGAAAAGCTGTAAGCAATATGTCTGATGGTCTAACGCATAACTGATGATATCCAGATCTCAAGCCAATATTCGAGAACACTCGTGCTCCTCTAAGATTATCAAAAATATCATCAATCCTTGGAAAGGGATATCAGTTCTTGACCATCAACTGGTTAAGTTTCCGATAATACACACAAAGTATGAGGGTACCATCCACCTTATTTGCAAATAGGATAGGAAAACCCCAAGTAGAAGTACTGGGTCGGATGAATCCCTTTGCCTGTAACTCCTCCAACTACCTCTGGAGCTCCTCTAACTCTAGTGTAGCCATCCTATAAGGAGGAATGGACCCTGGTGCTGCTCCTAGAACATGATCAATAGAGAAATCCACCTCTCACTCTGGAGGAAGACTTGAAAATTCATCCGAGAAGACATCCCTGAAATGATCAACCATTGGAGGGAAATCCTTCTAACAAGTTCCACAGTCATCTAGATACAAACTCGCAATCTGGGCTGTCACTTCACCTCACCCACGATGCTTGGGTCCATCTCGGCTCGCTTGGACATCCCATTCTCCCTTGTATAGAAACTATCTTCCCTCTAGTGACGTGAAACTCACCCAGTGATGACAACAATCTAAAATGGCTTGAAAGGGTACCAACTAGTCTATCCTGATAATGATGTCATAACTCTTTATCTCTAAGACATAGAGGTCCCACAGAAAGTGACACCCACTAACCTCTAGGGGGAACTCCCTGCACTGACGCACACCATCCATTCTAGTCCCCAATGGAGTGTCTAGAATCATAATATTAGTAGAAGAAGAAACACGAAGCCAATGGTTCTCCACAATGGGAATAGATATAAAGCTATGTGTAGCACCAGTATCAAAAATTGCTGAAGACAAAACAGAAGCAACTAGAATAATACCTCTGATAGTGGAAGGTCCAGGATCCTGCTCATGTTGGGTCTATTGCACTGCATATTCCTGCCCAGTTCCATGACCCTGCGACATAGCGTGGCTACCCTGAGCTGACCCACCCATCTGTCTCTGAGATCCTGGTGTCTGGCTACCACGACCACGACCACCACCTCAGCTTGAACGCCCCGACGTATTCCAATTCCCTGGATGGTAAGAAGCTGAAAGCCATGCTTGCACATGCGGAGTCTGCACAGAACCCCTCTATCTATCCACTGGTGGAAACACCCTACAAAATCGTAGGAGATGACCCATCTTTCCACAAGACCGACACTCCACTGGGTCACATGGACACTGAGGTATCTTGTGAACCTCTTTACCACACTGGTGACACATCACCAGGCCACCTGAAGAACTCTTCTAGCTGGTACTGCCACTGTGAAAAAAATCCATATGCCTCTTCCTCTTAATGGTAGAAATAGTACCAAAAACTGGTTCCGAACCGCCCTGGCCTACACCACTAGCTTCCCATAGGTTCCTCTTTCCAATCAGTGCCTGGTCCACAATAGCATGTACTATAGGTGACCTGAAAACTTTCAACAGTGCTCAAATGTCATATCAAAGACCATCCTCAAAGAGTCTATCCCTCAATGTCTCGTCACCAACTATTATAGGTGCAAAGCGCTGTAGCTCGGTGAAGTGGGAAGAATATTCCATCATTGACATGGCGCCCTGCTCTAGATTCATGAACTCTTGAGCTCGTTCTACCCTCATCATTTCTGTGAAAAAAAGTCATAGAAGACTGCCTGAAAATCTTACCACATCATGTCTCTGTGATTCTCAGTCTGAGTGGTAACATCCCACCATCTCTTGGTGGAATCATGTAGCATGTAAGTAGTGAGCTTGACCCTACTACCTGGAGGCGTCTCCAGATGCTCTAAGATAGTCTACATAGAACCCAGCCAAGACTCCATATCCTATGGTCCAGCATCCCCTAAAAATGTAGGGTGATGCTGTTGCTGGAATATATGAGTCAACACTTCCATAGATGTGGCAGCCAGTAGTGATCCCTGGAAGGTCTGCATAAATCGCATGAAGCCTTCGCGGAACTGTGCTTCCATGCCTGTGTCCAATATAATAGCTGGCGTCGCATCTGACTCTGCTAGAGGATCCATCGGTAGCATGTGGACTACCATCTCTGGATTATACTCATTGCCTCTCTCCTAGTGAATAACTCGAGGTCGTCATGGTGGCATGAATCTAGAAGGTCAAACACATGCCTTAGATTAAAATCATCAAGGACTAAGAACTGAAAGCTTAAGAAGGGAAAATGGAAAGGAAAACTTTAAAGTTTTACAAAACAAGACTACAAGTCATGTATAATAACTACACAACGTGTTTTCTTAAGTCTTTCACATGGGCGTGTAATTCTTCCAAATCTGGTTGTGTAACACCCAAAACACCTCGAGTGTTGTCCACAAACATAGTGTGTACTTGGATTTTATTCCCCTAGCCAAGTCCTTATACATGGCTTAGCCACACGCCCCTCTTTTGAAAGAGACTAAATGGCGTGTATAATGTCTACACGACATGTAATGGACAACCTTCACTGACCCGTGTTGTCTGTTACACAGCCAGGTAAAAATCTCACACTACACAACGTGTTCTAGATGGACACGACGTTAATGGCTAATATTCCAACTGCATATGTTGTTATTGACACGACCGACTACTCAGCTGACACTACACGGCGTGTTACACCCAAACACGGCCTGTACACCACCTCATTTTTCTATCCACATGACCAAGTCCACACAACCTCTCACTGGTCAAGACTACACAACAAGTCCCACAAGTACACGGTGCATACTAGACGAGCTCCACCAACCTGTGTTGTTCAAGACATGAACAAACACACAGCTCACACTACACGACGTTTCCAGATGAACACGACATGTACATGAAAGGATTAACCCAACCCGTGTTTGTTAGTTACATGGCCAGATTCCCAGGTTACACTGCACGACGTGTTCGGCATTGACATGGTGTGTATAAATGAATATTTCCTCTGTCCGTGTTGTTAGCTACACGGGCGGACACAAGGTCAATATGCACGACGTGTAAAACCGGTACATAGCATGTATCCTATGAGTTTTTCCAACCATGTGTTTCTGCCTACATGTCCTTTGAAATAGTTAGGAACTATACATATGGTACACGACATGTACTTAATTTTATCATTTCTTCCCAAAATAAAGAGTAAACGACGTGTATTCATAATTACACGACATGTATTCTGGGTTTTTCTACACAGTAAGCCTCAGAAACTACTCCAGAGCCTAGAAAAAAACTGAAACCAACACCTATGTGCCAAATTCTGATCTGTGAGGGCCTATACTCTTGGAGAATCAAATCTTGGAATCTTAAACGTGTTATAACAAGGTAAATAAGTCTATGATCCACAAAATTTCAGTTGATGAGGGCCAATAATCCGCAAAAATCAATGTTTGGTGTTCATTCACAGAACCTTACATAACAATACCCTATCAAAAAGTAGGTATTTTTCAAGGAATCTATCACAACAACATGAAATTTCTAATTCTCCTACATGGCATGGAAACTATGCATGGCATGTGATTATAACATGCTCCTAAATGGTGGATGAAATGTCATACCCTCATCTAATCGGGTTGCAACTAAATAGAACCCAAGTATAAATTTATAAACAGCACACCACAAGTGTGTCACCCAATGGTGAAAATAAAATCAATTGTAATAATCATAAATAGAAAATCACAAATTAATTCAAGGCAATATGGATTTTACCTGTACACGGGGTAGCTACTCCGGGGCACAATTATTACCGAATCCCTTAAAAAACTATCTCTTTCCGTCATCACCAAATAACAAAACAACTCAGAGAAAAGAAAACTCCTCTGATACCAGTTTGTAACATCCCAGATCCGGGTGCCACTCAACGGGTTCCCTGAACTCAGTTGGTCACATGACCTCAAATGCATTTCCCTAAATGCCAGAGGCTACGAACTAGCAGCGAGGGCCTAAGTCTGATTGTGGGGAAACTATGCCCTCATTTTTCAAAGTGTAACACAGCGGAACAAAACACATGAATACAAAATTTGAAGTAGTAAAAAATACCAATGATGAAATGGACACAAAACCGAAGTAAAGAAATGACCAACAGTCACATATAATGATGCAATATGTCCCTTTGTCTAAGAAATCAGCCAAAATAGGATACACTTCAATATGAAACAATACAATAAAAGGGACATATATAGCAAAGAAAAATAAAATAGCGCGACAAGAACTCAGCAGCATCGCAAAACTAAGCTTGGTCCCATGCTCTCCTACTCCTCTGCAACAATCAAGTACCTGTATATGGACTCTTTCCCTTATCTATGCCTGTAGAAATATAATCTGTTTGGGCCCAAGACATGACCCAAATAGGGTGTGAGAAATAAATCCTAGTAGGAAACCACCAATGGATCATTCCCAACTATCAGTGAATTTTTGCAACAACAGTGTGCGGTAATGAAAATGTAGTAAACTAGGAAGTACTCAAAAGCAGCTACTCCTACCCGTTCTATTTTAATTTAATTATTATTTTAAAATTCAATATAATTGAATTATAAGTTCTCGAGACTTGGCCTCATCCTCCGATCTCCTATACAGTGCCGCAAAAAAACCCACAACAGCTATCTAACAAGTAAAGGTAAATAAAATACCAAGCATGTGCTTTAGCTTAGAAGATATAACATGTGGATCACCATAGTGAATATGAAAAGTAAACAAATCCCTCAGATATGAAAAACCTTACCCTCAGGTAATCAGAACCACACCCTCAGGCTAATCAGAATCGAAACCCTCAGGAGATTCCCCCAGGCATAACAAATATTTCCCTCAGGCGTACGAGATATTTCCCTCAGGCATGGAAGAAACTTACCTCAGGAATATGAAAGTTTCTCTCAGGCTAAACAAAACACTTTCCCTCAGGCTTGAGAAACACTTACCTCAGGATAAACAAGCAACTGGTTCAAGCCTAACACATAAGCAAGAAATTATATAAACATTTTCTCTCAAGAAAACTCAATCATTCCAAAATCACGGTACACCCTTGGGTATCTTGGCCAAATGACTAAACAAGGGAAACACACACACGGGTGGCCCTAGATCAGTGCAATGATCCCAAATAGGAGTTATACATATTATTAAATTACTTATGCAATTCTAGGTATTTAATTAATCAAGGCGTCAGCCATACGACACCCCAAACATGGGCACGTAGCACAATGGTACACAAAAACAACTTGATAGTTGGAATTAAACATCAAACCACCTACATTGATCTCCTCTGATCAATATACATGAAGGGAGCCTTCCGAAACGTCCGAGAACAATTTAGATCTGGGATAAACGAAAACATATTCAAACCCAAATAACTTCCCCTTGGGAAAGAATTGGATGGAAGGGTTCAAGAAGAGTGAAGAACTCACCCGCACTGTTCAAATGAGATTGTTAGCGAAGAAAACCGAGTTATGATGTATGATCAGGAGCTCCTCCAAGCTCTAACCCTCTCTCCCATCCCCTTCTGATATTCTAAGCTTCCTCTGTCGAAATAGGAGGCTACTGCCCATTTTAAGAAAAAAAAAACTACACGGCGTGTACTCTCTAGTACACAGCGTGTACTTTTCATTTTCTTACTATTCCTTTGGAGACTAATTTTCCCCGCCACACTATTCATCTATCGACACAATTACACGACCTGTATTTCTAACTACACAGCGTGTACTATCACTCCGCTAGCAGCTACTTCCATCGCCTTACTATTCACCTACCGACTGAATACATGATGTGTATATACTAAGTACATAGTGTGTAGTCAGTTTTTACACCCTTCATCACCGATAGACCTATACACCATGTGTACTCATCCCACACAGCCAAATTACATGGTGTGTGGAAAAGTACACGGTGTGTACCCACAAAATTTTGGATTTTCCCCCATTTTCCTTATTTTCTCTAAAATACTTAAGGAAATTGGAAAATAAGAAACCCGTAACTTAAGAATAAGAACCGGGTTATTACAACATTAAAGTGTGTGTGGAAATGTAAATAAGTGACTTGAGTAAATGTATTTAATCCCCACATAAAGGTAAATGATGATTAATGTGAAGTTGTGATTTAACGAGCTTGAATCATGCAGGTGGTGGCATAGTAGATGAAAGGGCTACACTATAGTCATGTTCATGAGAATACGTCCATGTTTCAGATGCTCCTTGTGACATAGATAGATTGTTTTTGATAGAGTGGATGAGTTGATTATTTCCATGTCTTTAGAAGTCCATAAAAAGAAAATGTATTACACCATGACCAATTCATTTTTAAGGGGTTTTATTGAGATCAAACTGTGATCATGGGTAAATTAGGAGGAAGTTATTTTCATTATTTTGTGGTTATGGTAAATAAGAGGCTACACCATCAGTGAAGAGTCATATGCTAAAATATTTAATTGATATCACTTTATACACTATATCATAATATGTTACACTATGGTGAATTCATAATTAGGATGAATATTTTTTATAAGAAGGTATCATGTCATAGTCAAGTAGTTTTCTTAAAAATATGAAAATTCATCCATGGAAGTTATTAGATTAGAATATATTTCCTTAACTGAGAAAAAATGGCTCTAAATAGACACAATAAATGTTTAGATAAAATTTTAAAATATCAAGAGTATAGAGGGAAGGGGGGTGAATCTAAATAATAAAATTAATGGAACCAGGCTTATAAAACTACCTATAAAAATTCTTGAAAATGATCAAAATAGTGATCAAATTGAGTGACCCAAATTTCAATGTATGTAAAATGGAATTGATTTTTTACAATAAAGAATAAAAATAGAGAACATGGAACTCATTTAATATCCTTTCAAAGAATAATGGGAGATCACTATAGTGTAGTGAAGAAGCTAAATTCTAGGCATGTTTTGGAATGTGAAGGAAAGATATTACATGACATATCATGGAGGGAGGATGTTTCTCATATAGTGATATTCACTATAGGATATGAATAATCAATAATATACAATGACACCCACATCTACTTGGTATAATTTTCAAATAATAGGTTATATTAATCTTTTCTTGTGAGGAAACTTGTTATCCTTTAATATAGTAGTGATAAAAGAGAGAGAAATTGTGAGGAAAGTGATCCCAATGTGACAATGAATAAAAAAACATTATAAGAGTTATGATCTCAGGTAGGATTGACCTAGACAAAACCCCATGCATTGAGCTTTAGTGATTCATTATATCAATATATTATCGATCACATGCTTCTTGGATTATCCCATAGTCGTGTACCATGTAAAAACAATATTTCCATTATGTTTATTTGGTTATATTATGTACATCACATAACTATTTAAGGTGTTAAAAATAAATATTATTAATATTTTTTAAAGTATGGTTAAGTAATCATATCAAAATATATAAAAAAATAGAAAAATTTGTGACCCTTAAGGTAAAATGGTCAAGTTCATTTAGGGTAGTGATAGGAATAAGAAAAGTGTTTAAATTGGGAATGTGTTCCATACCCTGATTCACCCCCTATTAGGTAATTGACCACCCAAACACCTTGAGGTACCTTCAATTGGTATCAAATAGTAGATCTATTTTCTATTGAATTTTTTTCTCTGAATTGATCTAATTTTTTGATATATATTTAATTGAAAGTGAAATATAATTTGATATATGGAAATAATTTCAAAATCTAGAAGGAGATCATTTCATTCTTGAAGGATCAAGTGGGAATTACCCATGAAGTATTATTGGGTAATTTTTTTATAAAGTTTACATGAAGTTATCCTTTGGATAGATCAAAGAAATTTGGATATTAAATATGTGAAATGAAGGAATTAAATAATGTTCTAGAAGAATATATGTTTAACATGATTTCTTATAACAAAATTTCCTATGATTTATTAATGGTGAATGAAGATTCATTTGGAAAAGGATATATATTGAAATAAGACCATGAATATAAATCCCAATGAGAAGCATGTGTATAATCTAGTTTAAAATTTCCTTATATATAGAGGTAAAAATAAGAAAGGTATGAAGAAGTATTCCCAAAGTATGAGCTCTCAAGCTATGGTAAATTACAAATATACATTCTCATCTAATTATAACCCTTGTTTAGAGAAGTTATGTTTTTAAAATATTTCATACTATCACATAGAGATAAAAAAAAGTTGTGATTCTGGTGAAAAATTGTTGAAAATACCAGGCTTCTAATCTAGGGAGTATTTATATAGACACTAAGAAGTGATACAAGACTTACCAGAAAAGGGAGAGAAATAAGAAGAAATTAATGATATTCATTATGAATTCATAGATGATTTTCCCTTGAAAAAAATGTATAAACTTGAAGGATGTGGACTTGAATTTTGACATGAAGAATGTAACATCCAACCCTTTAAACTACGTATGTTATATTTTATTATTGGAAAAACCTTATGATGTTCCCCTACTTAATTAATATTGGGTAACTATTCCCTTAGGCCAGTCTATTTTATTTTTGTTAGGAAATGATTCAAGTGGGATGGACATTGAATGTATTTCTAATACATGATGTGTATTAAATAAACAGTGTGTATTTTGAAAACATTTCATGTAGTAGATACACAACATGTAATGGTGTGGCTGGGAGTCCTTTACGTCATGAGTTGTGTTTTTTCCCAGGAGAAAGAAACCTAAAATTTACACAACTTGTTAAATTTACAAACCTTGTAAATTACCAAGCCTTTTTTTAAAGAGGTCAGAACAACATATTTTTAATAGGGGTAATTCTTTTCTTATTCCACATAGAATAATCATCATGTGATAAGATCTCCCCATGCCTTAGCTAGGTTCATCCAGATGTCCTTCATTCAAGTTCCATTTATTTCATCATTGGGTGTATTAAATCCAAAATGGCAAGCTCTCCATTCATCTTCCATCCTTTTTTATTTTCTATTTTCATTTTGTGATATTTTCGTACAAGATGATATTCACTATTTTCATTTTTTTTGTCTAATTTTCTATTTTCTCCCATTCTAGCTCGATTTAAGGGCCAATAGTGGATGAATGGTTATATAGAAACTTAAAGTAGGTGGTTTAGCACTTTTCCCAATATCTCATTGCATTTTATATTATGATCCATTGTTCTATGCACAAAAATTATCTGAAGACACCTTTAAAATGTTTAATAAATTAAATTAAATTGTTTTCTATGCCTAATATGGTCCTAGATAACGGTTAATTGTATTGTCCCATGATCCAGAGGCCACCTAACTAGTGACCCATACCCAGTTGGCCACATGGACTCAATCACATTTCTACAAACACTAGAGGCTGCTGACTAGCAGTCAGGCCCTAGGGTGTGATAGTGGGGAAACTATTCCCTAATTGGAAGAGTGTAACACACTGAAATCAATAATAATAAAATAGAAGAAAAAATAACCAGCATACAACTAAAATTAAAACCAGAAGACAGATAAGAAACCCGACATCATTCCATATAAAATATTATGCATCATGTTATATTCTAAGAAAATAACCAAAACATATACACTATAGAAATCCACAATATATGTTCCAAAATAAAAATATAATAAAAGAATCTAAGAAGTATCATAGGCCTCAGCTTGATCCCCTGTTCTCTTACTCCTAAATAGAAAATCCAGTTTTAGTAGGAGGGTGCTTGCCCTGATCAACACCTGCAATCATATAATCTGTTAGGTCCCAAAAGCATGACCCAAATAGGGTGTGAGACTAAATCCCAATAGGCAACCACCCAAGATCTATGTCGATCTTTTAGTGAATATATATATAACATGCAATGTACAATAGTAAAAGTATCAAATCGTAGGTACTCAAAAGTAAGAACATCAGATGTCTTAGAAGACAATGTAATCAAGTATGGGTGAAGACCGAATCCAATATTGTTCTTTGTCTTGACAGATGCATTATTAGTCATTTCATTATTCAATTTAGAACTATTTTTGGTCCAAACATCCTAATTTGGAATTCAAGTATCACTCCTGGTGTGTTTAACCCAAACCATATAACCATGGTATAACATAATACCAAACTGGATCAAACCTAAATATATAAGAATTTCAGTAGTTAATCATGGTCGAAACCCATTATATAATAATTTCGTCATGTTCCAGGGTCAAGACCCAGTATATAATAATTTCAGCATGTATTAGGGAAAACCCTAGTATATAAGCATTTCAGCATAAAAAAATACATGTAACCTACACTATTACATGGTTAACAACATAATAACTCATGTGAGAATCAAACACGCCACAAACCATTCATGTAATCTAACCATTACCAGGCTTATCAATTATATCTCACATGTATAACTAATATCATAATCCCCACATGTGAATTAAGATATCACAAGGAATAATTATTTGTTATCTCATGGGGGAAAATCATTCAATTACTAATTATATTTTAAAATGACCATAAAAGGAAATAAAAGACATGCCCATAGGAATCCTAGGCCAAATGTCTAAACGTTGGTCATCCAAGGGAAAACACCCCCATGGGGTGGCCTTCAATTAAGGCTAACAACCTAATTCATGCTTTTAAACACTTATTCTATTACCTAAACACAAATAAGAAATGATAAGAGTAAATTATAAATTAAGAGACACAAAAAATGGACACACAACACAACAACATAAATAAAAATCTTGAAAATTCACAAAAGGAACAAGACCACTATCCTCATTTTAGTATGACACTCCTCGTCCAACGTCGAGCTTTGATTTGACCTAGAATGGAGTAGATATATAAAATGAGAAAAAATATAATCCTTTGATAAGTCAATCAAGAGAGGAAATCATGAATAATGACTCAAAAGGAATCAAGAGCTTACCGATTGGGTTCCAACAAATCTAATGACATTTTAATTGGAGTTTGAAAGGAAAAATGGGAAGAAAAATGGCCCTTGATTCTAATGTTTGTCAATATGGATGAGGGTTCTATCAGTATGAAAAAATATGAGGCTACTACCCATTTTATCCAAAAAAGTAAAAAGTGTGTATTTGAAACTACAGACCGTTTCCATACAATTTCTGGCCAAACGATTACATGGCTATGTATAGATATTACATGGTGTGTAGCCCTCTATACACAACATGTACATAAAAGTACATGGTGTGTAGGCCCTAGTCATGTTGTGTAACAGGTCTGCAACCAACCTTTTTTCTTATTTCATCCCATTTTAATAAGTAAAACTAAAACGGAAATATCCATACCTTATAGGAAGAAATGGGTTCTTAAAAACTCCCCCTTAAAGCAATTCATCCCTGAATTCCCCATCCGAGGGTGATGAAAACTATCTGAGAACAACTCCGACCACAATGATCGTATATCGGCCTCCCTCTCCCAATTCTCATCCTACACTCAACCTTGCTGCCATAAAACCCATACCAAAGGAACATACTGACCACTGAGAACCTTCATGCTATGATATATACTATGAATGGGGTTCTCCTCAAAGGATGCATCTTCCTACAACTCCACTTCCTTGGGATGAAAGGTGCGAGATGGGTCCAAAAAGTAACATTAAAACTAAGAAACATAGAAGATGTTGTGCATAACCCTGTACCAATGAGGTAACTACAATCTATAGGAAATCAGCATGACCCTCTCCATAATTTTAAATGGATTGAGGTATCTTGGTGGAAGCTTACCTTATCTCTCAATCCACTTATGTCCCAACCTCAGTGTGACAAATAAAAAAACTCGATCCCCGACCTCAAACTAGAAAGGTCATCTACGATGATCGGAGTATGATTTCTGGAAAGACTACACAGTATCCATCTACTTCTGAATCAACTAAACCCACTCAGGGGTCTCTTGGACAAGATGAGTTGCCAACATCGCTGCCTCTCCTACCTTCATCCATGACAGTGGTGATCAGCATGGAATACTGTACAAATAATCATATGGAACCATCTAAATATTAGCATGGAAGCTATTATTGTGGGAGAACTCAATAAGGGGTATGTGTGTCTCCCATGAACCCCCAAAATATAGGATGCTTGCTTGAAGAATATCCTCCATCACCTAAATCTTGCGCTCTAACTAGCCATCTGTTTGGGGGTGGTAGGTTGTGCTAAGAAGCACCTGTGTACCCAAAGACCTATGTATCCCTTTCCAAAAATGAGACGTATACCAGGAATCCCTATCTGAAATTATAGAATGTGGAACCCCATGTCCTTGTATAATCTCCAAAATGTAAAACCTATGAAGATCAACAAAATTGAAGGTTTCCTTGATCGGTAGGAAATGTGAAACCTTAGTAAGACTTTGAAACACAACCCATAATGTATCATTACCTCATGGAGACCTTGGTAAACTCATCAAAAAATCAATCACGACAACATTACATTTCCACTCAGAAATGGGTTGCTGCTGTAAAATTCCTACTGGTCATTGCGTTTCGGCCTTCACCTATTAGTAGGTGGAACATCTCATGACAAAACCAACTATATCTCCCTTCATACCTAGACACCAGTACTAATGATGTAAATCATGATACTTCTTGGTGACACTAGGATGCACTACACAAACTAAATCATGAAAATACTACATCATCTCCTCACGCATGTCTCTAGAAACCCATACGTGACCCTAAAACTATAGAACCTCATCCTCTCTTATGGTCCAACTAGGTGGAGGGTCCTCACCTAGCATACTCTCCTATAGAACTAGGTCTTCAAAATCTGATAGCTGCCCCATCTTCACTCTATCCAGTAATGTAGAGGTAACATCTAAGGTTGCAAGGAAGGTCTGTCCCTGATTGTTGTGCACCAATAAGGGCATCTCAGAAAAAATGCCATAATATACCACTCACTACTATCATTTTTCATTGCCTCCATTTAATTTCTCTTACTTAGTGCATCAACCAATGTATTGACTTCTCCAGGAGTGTAGGTCCAGGAGTGTAGGAAAGCTTGAAGTTGAAGGACTAAAGGTATTACATCCACCTTTGCTACCTCAGATTTAGATCACGATGAGTAAAGATGTATTTCATACTTTTTTTCCATGTACAGCAAAAAATGATCCCCAATAAGTATTGTCTCCAACAGTATAAGGAATGGCCATCCATGGCTAACTCAAGATCATTCATTGGGCAGTTCCTACCATGTGTCTTCAGCTTCCAAGTCCCATAATCAACAAATCGACCCCACATCATAATCACTACTCCCAGCTTGATACCTAATGTGTCATAGTATACAGTGTAACTCTTACCTGGCTCTGGTAAAATCAGTATCAATGCTGAAATTAATCTGCCTTTCAGCTCCTGAAAGTCATTATTATAAGAATCTAACCATTTGTACTTCACACCCTTCATTTTCAAGCTCATCATTAGTGTTTCTAGGCATGAGAATTCTTGTATGAAATGCCTGTAATAAAAAACCAACCCTAGACAACTCTGCACCTCAAAGTAATTATGGGGATGCTCCCAGTTAACTACTACTCTCACCTTCTCTAGGTCCACTAATACTTCTGTCTGCAAGATGACATGACCTAGGAAATGAATCTGATCCATCCAGAAGTGTCACTTTGTGAGATTAATATATAAATGATTCTCTCTCAGTGTATTTAAAATGATTTTAAGATGGTTGGAATGGTCGTGTCGATTGTGAGAATACACCAAGATGTCGTCAATGAAAACCACCAAAAAAGAATCCATGTAAGGATTGAACACTCGGTTCATCAATTCCATGAAAACTGATGGCACATTCATGATACCAAATGAAATAATCAGATACTCATATAGCCCATACCTTCTATGAAAGGTTGTACGAGGTATGTCTGCAGGTCTAACAACAACCTAGTGAAAACCTGATCTTAAGTTGATCTTTGAGAACACTCTAGCCCCTCAAAGCTGATAAAAAAGGTCATCTATCTGTGGAAAGGGATATCAGTTTTTAACTATCAACTAGTTCAGCTTTCGATAGTCCACACATAGCCCAAGGGTACTATATTCCTTTTTTCAAAAAGGAATGGTGAACCCCACAGAGAAGTACTGGGTCTAATGAAACCCTTTTCCTCCAAATCCTCTAGTTTTTACTGGATATCCTATAATTCTATCATAGCCATCCTATAAGGAGGAATGGATGCTAGTGAAGCTCCTGGTACTAGCTCAATAGAGAACTCTACCTCCCTTACTAGAGGTAAACCTGAGAAATCATCCGAAAATATTCCCTTGAAACTATCAACCACTATATGAAAATCCATCTAACAAATTACCTTGTCATCTAGATATAAAATGGAAATCTTTTCTGTCATCCCACTCAACCCATGTTTCTCGAGAATAGATTTTCTTTTCTAGACATACCACTCTCCCTTGTGTAAAAAGAATCCACCCTCTGGTGATGCGAAACTCACCCTACAACGATCGAAATTAACAAAGTCTTGAAAGGATACCAGCCAATCCATTCTGAGGAAGACATGAAATCCTGTCATCTCTAAGACATAGAGATCTCAAACGAAGTGACACACACCAATATCAATGGGGAAATCCTTACACTTCCTCAGACCTCATGTTCTAATCCCTAATGGAGTGTCTAGTTTTATAACGTTATCCAAAGTAAAAACACAGAGCCCAAGGGTCTTCACAATAGGCACGAATATGAAACTTTGTGAAGCCCCTATATCAAAAGGTGTATAATCTAAAACAGAGGTGACTAGAATAGTACCAATGACAGTAGAAGGTTTGGGATCTTTCTTCTACTAGGTCTTCTGCACTATAATAGTCTAGCCTATACCATGGCCCTGTGACACAGAATGGATTATCTAATCCAATTCACTCTACTATCTCTGAAAAACTAGAGTCTAGCTACCTCGAACACAAACACCCCCTCGGCCTAAGCATCCTAACGTATTCTTGTTCCCTGACTGGTGATAAGCTACTGACCCTGCTCTATAATGTGGAGTCTATGCAGATTCTCTCTCATTGGCCACTGGTGGAGACTTACTATAGAAGTAATGTATATGAACCACCTTTACCAAGCTCTAAATTAAACTGGGTCCATCGGGAAATAAGGTTTCATGTGACAGACTTTTCCACACTAGTAGAACCTCCCCTGGCTGCCTGAAGAAACGTTATGACTATTAGATTCACCATGACTAAGCTCCCGATGATGCTTTCTGCTACCTATTGAGACAATACTAGATCTCAGTGCCGAACCACCCTAGACCGCACCTCTAGATTTCCTCTTATTCTTCTTAGTAATTAGTTCCTGGTTCACTATTGAGGATAAAATAGTCAGATGAAATATATTCATCTATGATCAGATGTCATACATGAGACCATCCTCAAATTTACTTTCCTGTAAAATATCACCACCCATCAGAATAGGTGTGAAGTGATGGATCTCAGTAAAACGAGCTGAGTAATCCATAACTAATAGCTCACCCTTATCCAAATTCATGAACTCCTAGGATTTGTTATACCTTAATGTATCAGGATTGAAATAGTCATAGAAAAGTCTCTGGAAGTCTTCCCTAGGAATATCTCGATGATTCCCTGTCATAGTAACCACATCCCACAATCTCTTAGAGGAATCACACAATATATAAGTCGCGCGCTTGACCCACCACTCAAGAGATGTCTCCTGATTCTCAAAGACTGATAACATGGACTCTACACATGACTATACAACCTATGGTCCCCTATCCCCATAAATCACATGTCAAGTACCAGTAGAAGGGCTCTTTCCCTGATCAACACCTGTAATAATATAATATATTTTGGCCTAAAATAATGACACAAATAGGCTATGAGACTAAATCCCAGTGGGAAACAACCTAAGATCTGTGCCAATCTATTAGTGAATATATAGAAAACTGGTAGTGTACAATAATGAAAGTAGTAAATAGTAGGTACTCAAAAGTATTAACAACATATATCTCAGAAGATAATGTAGTCAAGTGTGGGTGAAGACCAAATCCAAGCTTGTTCTTTGGCTTGGTAGACGCGTCATTAACCATTTCATTTCATTATTAAATTTATAACTAAGTCCAATCCGGGAATCCTAATGTAGTATTCAAGTATTAATCCTAGCGTGTTTAACCAAAAACATATAACCATGGTATAACATAACACCAAAATGGATCAAATCCAGCTATATAATCATTTCAACATTCAATCAGGGTCAAAACTCAGTATGTAAGCATTTCAACATGTGCTAGGGTCAAAACCCGACATACAATCATTTCAACATGTATCTGGGCCAACCCCGATCTAGAATCATTTTAGCATAAAGAAAACACATGTAAATTACACTATTAAATGGTTAACAACATAATAACTCATGTAGGAATCAAAAATTCCAGAAACCAATCAAATAATCTGACCATTACAAGGATAATTAATTAAAACTCACAAGAGTAAATCATATCACAAGACTAAAATGTGAGTTAAACTTTCACAAGGTATAACCGTTTTTTATCTCACATGGGAAAATCATTCAATTACCACTTCCATTTTAAATAACCCATAAAAGGAAATCAATGACATGCCCATAGGCATCCTAGGCCAAACATCCAAACGTTGGTCATACAAGGGAAAACTCACCCACAAGGTGGACCTCAATCAAATATAACAACCTAATTCATAATTTTAAACAATTATTCGATTACCTAAACACCACTAGGAAACAATAAGGGTAAATTATAAATCAAAAGACACCCCAAAATGGGCACATGACTCTCTGACATATATAAATATCATGAAAATTCGCAAAAGGCATTAGACCACCTACCTCGTGTTTGTATGACTCTCCTTGTCCTGCATCATGCTTTGATTCAACCTATAATGGAGTAGATATACAAACCTAGAAAAAATTCTCAACCTTTGATAACTCAATCAAGATATGAAATAATGGAGAACAACTCAAGAGGAATTGAGATCTTACCGATTGGATTCCAACGTATCCAATGGTGTTTGAATTTGCGTTCAGGCAGACAAACCGGAGGAAAAACAACCATCAACAATATTTTTCATGAAACTAGATGAGAGTTCTATACGTCTAAAAAACACAATTATACTGCACATTTTAGCCAAATAAAAATAAATGTACATGGTTTGTACTCGAAACTACATGCCGTGTCTATACAATTTTTGGCCATACCATTACATGGCCATGTATTAGGATTACATGGCGTGTAACCCTCCATACATAGAATGTATATAAAAGTACACAGTGTGTAGGCCCTAGTAACATCATGTAATAGGCCTGTATCAATCCCATGACCAATTTTCTCCGATTTTTGTAAGGAAAAAATGAAATGGAAATATCTGTACCTTAGAGGAAGAACTAGGTTCTTACATGAATCAACAATGTTGTTCAATCTTTTTGACATGGCCCACCCTATGGGTGTGACCTTACAAAAAGGCATAATTTCCCCTTTTGCATAAATTGTTTAATCACCCTAGAGGCACATGTTTCCCTTTTAATAAATACAATTAAATGTGAATTGAAATGATGAAAATGATATTCCATGACTTAGACCCCAGTGTTATATTCAATAGCTTGAATTACATGAATTAAATAAATTGAGAAACTTAGAGAAATTATTATGGTATTAATGCCTTGTTATACGATATGAGCTATTGATAGATAAAATTTCATTCCTACCATGAAGAGGGTGATACATGGTATTCAATTTATGGATATACTTGGATGAGATCATCAAGATTTTGAATTAGAAATTGTTATTGAATTGTAAATATGTTTGGAGTGATACTTAGTATTCATTGGATGGGCTCATCAGGTGGTTTCTATAACTACTTGTGAGTGATACTAGTTCCCTTGAGGGGAACCCATGGATATTCTCGGTGGGAATATGATTATACCTTGTCATGAGTGATACTCAAAGACCTATGTGAGATATCAAGGATGGGATCGAAGGTTATTATGTTCTCACTGAACTGAGAGTGATACTTATGATTCCACTTATTGAATGACTTGGATAGACTCATATGATAATGATTATTAATTGTGATACAATTTCAATACTTTTATTCCATGATATTTTTATCCTTCAATGGTCCAAGGATATTTCTTATTTAAATTCAATAGATGATTTTTTATAATACCATGAATGAAAATTTATTCCATTAAAAGACACATCTTCCAATCCAAATCACATGGTTAGACTTGATATAATCTTGATACATTACATATGATGACCAATTTATACACCATATCATATTTTTATAGGTTTAATTCTGATCAGAGATATCTGAATTAGGTTAAAGAAAGTAGTATTGATTAGGTATCCATGAGGAACCCAATTTTATGTATTTATTTATTTATTTCCTTGAATTTATTTTTATTAGCACACTATTCATTTTATATGCATAGACTGGATTGTTATACACACTATTGGTGGTGGCCTACTGGGTATATCTCACACCCTACTTAGGACACCTATGGAAATCAATCATAATTCATGATTATAGGTGTATATAAAGGGAATCATTCAACTTCTAATTCATGATTTTTAGAACTAATAGAGAGTATGGGATTAGGGGACTAAGATTATGCTTGTGATTATAGTAGTATCATCTTTTGGTCTTTTTTATTTTGTTTAACATGTTGTATATGCCTATTTTCCCTATATCTCATGTAGTAATTTTTTTATGGACACATAACATGATCATCATCATCATTTTTAATCTATATTTTTTTATTTTCTTCATATTTATTTATTATCTAGATGATTTATTATTCTGCTAATACTTATTTATTTTTTCTTCCACTGGTTCCCATTCATTATTACTATTATTCTAAACTCATAATCATAAGGGAATAGCCACACCATGAAAACATCATAACCCCCACTACTATTAGATATCCTCTGACATACAAGGAGGCATGTTTGAGGTCATATAGCCAACCATCTCAAGGCACCTCATAGTGGCTTCTAGGATGGGATCCTACAAATTGGTATCAGAGATTCCTTTTCCTTTGTCTTACTATTTGTCTATTAGATAAGATACTAGGATGTACTGGAATTTGGTAATGATCTTGTGACTAGGATTTGCTAACCCAAATACATGGGAAACCAAAATTTCATAGGACTGGTTATTGTTGTTATTTGTTTCTTCCAGTTATAGTTGCATTTATTTTGTCACGAACCATGCCACGATCCCATCCAACCTGACACCTATCCTGATTCATTGCATGGACCAAAGGGAGTTTCCAATCCTCACGAGATGAAAAATAGTGTCTGGGTATCAAAAATGAACTTTGGGAATGATTTCACACATTAACATGACCACAAATAACTAATAAGAGTAAACATCACACAATTGATAATCATAACCAAACAAGGTGAGACAAATTTTATATTTAATGTTTACAACTTTAAACAAAACCAAAGTACTAAAATATAATGTGAATAAAAAATATCCCAAAAAAATCAATGAATAAGAGGGTAATAACCATAAATCCACCACCATCAACACCTGCAAGAAGTGGAACACTAGCAACCAAATCCACCATCACCTCCACAACACATCTTTCCTTTACTTGGGTCATACATAACAAAGCATACATACACCTAAAGATGTATTTAGGGTGTGATAAAAATCCAAATATGATGCCACCCAAAATAAATATTCCATTATATAACATTAGAAGATAAATTAACATGCACTTTTATATAAGATTTTTTGAAAAAGTTCTAAGAAAACATTTAAGGAAAAAAGTTCTCAAGAAACAATTTTTAAGGAACACCCTTTTTAAAAGTAATCTTGATTGAAACAAAAAGTAGAAAAGTTCTACCATATAAATAGTTATAGAACCATATCACATAAGAATCATGTCACATTGGAACACCACGGGTAAATACCTATAGGTAAGTAGCACAATTGGGGCCCTGTAAACCTCATTCCTTTGTGATAAAAATCCTCCATGTAAAATACCAATTTCATTACCATGAACTAGACACTAAAGGGGATCCCACCCCCAAATTATAGTGGTCTCTAAATCATAATGGAATACTAAAAACATTCCCGTACATGAGCCACTAGATGAGATCCCATCCCAAAATTATAGTGGTGTCTAATCATATCACATGTTTAATAAGTGTTATAATCATCAATCCTACTAGATGAATCCAGAACTCAGCCAATCCGAATTAACTAGTGTACTAGTTCATGTTCTCCCACTTAGAATACCTGTGATTCCCTTTGTGCCCAAATTCCATTTTTAATATCGCATAAATCATCACTTTCACATACAATTTACAAGCTTCACAAGCACATAAGGAAATCAAAATTTATATAAACAGAACCATTTTTCCATTTCACACACACACCAAAACCATTTGGAAATACATTTATAACCACTTTAATGGTTCATAAAATCCATTTGGAAACACATCAAGAAATAACACGTATGGAATCTGACCATTTTCATGGGAAATGGCACTTTAAAATTCATACTCCCATAAAAACCATTTTTTAACATGCTTAATATAACATTAACAGTTCGACGAAACATTTAAGGATATCAATAAAGAATCCAACATGTAAAAAACCCCCACTTATATTTTAAAATCCTATTTCATTAAATTTTAACATTTAAATGTATTTGAAAACACAATGAACACCTTTCACAAAAGGAATAAAACATATTTAAGAAAAACATCAACAAAAAACACATGAAACACAACCATTTTACTTTAGAAAACTCATTCTCATCACCTGTGCATCTCAAAACCTTTTCAAAATGTATATCTCACCATACAAATAATCAAAATAATATATTTAAAGACTAAAAAAAGAAATCCATACTCATATACTAATGTAAAATCATGGAACCACCTACCTCACACATTGGAACTTCTAAAAACTAGTGGAACACCACAACCACACAACCATAAGACCCTATCAAGGAGAGATCGAATAATAACCAACAATATTTCACCAAAAAAACTAGATCAAACCCTCTTTTGGTAAAAAAAACCACTAGAAAATAATAAATAAAGGAGGGAGATAAAACCCTATAAGAATAGAGGAATCATGATAAAAGAGTCTCACATGAAGATTCCTTGATCTTACAAGGATAAAATCACCCAAATAATGATGCTCAAAGGCTCCAAGAAGGATTGAAGGAATTTTCCATGTCTGAAAAATTAGGTATCATCTCATGAATCATATTAATCTTCTAAGGATTCATGTATCATGTGTTACACCATGCCATATTTATATTACTATGTGCATTACCTATATTGTATGTGATTGTGGTGAGTTCCTTGATTGTTATATATAGAAATTTAATAATTTTTTTAATAGGAATAACCTAATTAGATTAATTAATGCTTCTACGTCAATATAAGTGGTTTTTCCCTGCATATAATGATGATTAAACCTTATTTAACCAATTATTTCATTGTTAATACAAGAAAAAATGGTTCTACATGCTGAAATATTAGTTGATTTTATTGATGAATACCATTTGTAATTTATGGAGCATGTACTTCTATTAATTTGGAATTTTATTTCATTCAATAAAATATACCTATATGACCTATTATATCATGATAATAGACATAAAGGTTATATTACAGTTATTAGATGTACCAATTTCAATATATAAAGACCATGGGCATTTATAAATTGAGAATGGTGTCATATTTAACAAGAAAAGGAAATACATATCCATAAAAATAAGAATTAACTTCAATAAATTAAAATTTTAAAATAAAATGGTTATTTATAAATGGGGATGCTAATTGAAAAGTTAAGGTGAATTTCCTACATACATTGCAATTGATACTTTATATATCTAAACATCTATTGTGTATTATGAGACCTTTACCCTTACCTAGCCTTAGTAGTGGGAAGTATGTTGTGTATCCTATGATTCTTATGATCTATATTACCACCTAGACCTTGATTTAGAAGTATGATGAGAGGTGTGACTCGTTATAGGAAGAATTTGTACCTTCCCATTTCTATTTTTCTATTTTCTATCTGTACTTAAATATTATATGAGGATTGTGCTTAGAAATTATAGAGTTATGCTACCACAATGTCCTTGAGTCATACGCAAAGAGGTTGGAAACGGCCATTCTTGGAAGGTGGTGGGTCCTGATCCACCCATATTACCTCTTATAATGCCACCTAAGGCACCAATGTGGTAGGGTTATCTATATGAATCCCCAGTGTGTGAGGAACATAACCGAGTACTAATATTGCAACAAGATGTGTCACATTCAGAATTTCTACAGGACTTTTCCTCTTGTGACTAGTGATAAGGGATCTATACTCACACCATATTTAGGTACTTGATATGTATCTCAGTTTTAGGATGGGAGTAGTATACTACCAGCTGATATGTACAAGGAGGTGGTCATGCATGAGGTAGTCGAACCTCAGATG
This sequence comes from Viscum album, assembly GCA_963277665.1. NCBI lineage: Eukaryota > Viridiplantae > Streptophyta > Magnoliopsida > Santalales > Viscaceae > Viscum > Viscum album. Next base: position 1,909,266,128 of record OY728151.1, read on the forward strand.
TTTAGCACCAGTAGAGTGGGCCTACTCAAGGTAGTCAGGTTTCATCTTAGGGTCGCAGATTAGCTCATATCATTATAGTGAAACCTACGCCTAAGGAGAATATTCTAGGGACTTATACAATACAATGTACTATTATAGTATCCTCAATATTAGTTTCTACCTTGTTTGATACATGTTCTTTTCATTATTTTATATCTTCTAAAATTATGGAGAGTCTGGGCCTAGAGATATAATACTTCTTTGGAACAATGACTATCAACACATTGTTAAGTGTTTGATTAGAGAGTATATGCTAGTCCAAGGATTACCCCCTTGAGATAGGTGGTTAACAATTCTTGTGTAATTTTTTTTATCCTCGAGATGACCTATTTTTATGTCATTATGAAAATGGACTAGCTTGCACATTCTCACACACATGTTGATTGATATTTCTAAAGGATGTATTTTACATCACTATAGGGAAGTGAATATATCAATAAGGAAGAATGGGATGTCTAGGAGAGTTAATCTAGACATGAAAATATTGAGATAAATGATGTGATAGACGAGATGGCTATACTATTTAAGAGTGACCAAGGAATGTAGGTTGTGGAATTATCCCTTGTAGTAGATCATTTTAGGGACATATTCCTTGAAAAATTCTCTATCTTACCACTTGAGAGATAGGTGGAGTTTACCATCGATCATGTGCTAGGTGAGACACTCGTGTACATTCCTCCATATAGGATAGATCCTATAGTGCTTCGGGAACCCAATATTTACTTGGAAGACTTAGAATCGAAGGACCTTATATGACCCAGAACTTCACCTTAGGGTTCACATATTCTTTTCACCCAGAAGGATGATGGTACTCTTATTTTGTACATGGATTACCTAAAATTGAACTAGATAATGGTTTAGAATCAACATCCATTGCCTTCTATAAATGACAAATTTGACCAGATCTAAAGGGAGATAGTTTTCTCTAAGATTGATTTGATGTTGGGCTACCATCAGGTGCATGATATACCATCATACATTACTGTTGGGAAAAAATCCCTCAATTTATCATTTAATCATTTTTGAGTTGATTGTGTTTGTTGACAAAGCGGACCTACATGTTGTGTTTATTAACAAAGTAGACCGTGATATACAAATTTGTTGACAAATAGGGTTTACATGGAGATTTGTTGGGTTCAAGAGATGTTGTTAGCTATCCATGTTTGGAAGAAGAACCTTGACAAAGGAATAGATGATCTAGAGGTGGTACAAAAAGAGCAGATACAAGGTGGCACTGTTTTCTAGTGTTCAGTAAAATTTTGGGCTTGAAAATCGGAAAATGGAGAAATGTGTTTTTGGAAATGGGAGGTGCAAGAAAAAGGAAAGTGGTGCATGAAATATTTTTTTGGTGCATGAAAAAATAATGTGGTGCGTGAAATATTGTTTTCGTGCATGAAAAATAAAATGGTGCATGGAATATTAGTGTGGTGCGTGAAATAAAGGATTATTGTTTTTCGCACAAGAGGTGTTTCGAGATTAGATGCTCGAAAATTGGAAAAGACATCAGCTGCGTGAAATATTGTAGTAGTGTGCGAAAAACAATGTTGTGAGGAAGATTTGTTTTTCATGCTCAATGAGGTTTATGCGCAGAAGAAGGGTTTTTCACACAGGGGTCGATTTTGCCTATAAATATTAAGTGACCCCCTCATTCGTTGTAGCTCAAGACTTAGAGAGTATCCGAGATCTAGCATGAAAAATTGGAGTACGCAAAGGAGTTGTTCCTAAACAACAATTTTTCACATAAAAGGGGTGTTTTCATGTAAAGAAAAGGTTGTACGTCAATGATGTGAGTTTCTTGTAAAAGTAGTTTTGCACATAAGGAAATGGTTGTGCATAAAATAAATAGCTGCACGTAAAAGAAGTCAGTTGCTCGTAAAAGATGTGTTGTGCGAAAAGTGGACTTTGTGAAAGGCAAGGGAATTACACGCAAGGTGCAGTAAGGGATGTGCGTAAAAAATGGGGTTTCCCTGTATACCTGGGGAAAAGTGAGATTCATCTGTGGGTGAATGTTGGATTTCAACAGAACATCTATCAACAATTAAAGATGCAGATTTAATTAGAGAGAATGAAGAGACCTATATGTTTATAAACTGTGAGTGGATATTTTGAAGAAGTAGTGAGCACACTTTAGTTGAGAGAGAAGTGAGATTTCATATTGTGAGTGGTTGTAAACCCAGAGGGACAATGAGTCTGCTCTGAACTTGTAATCAACAGTGCACTTATAGTGGAATTGGTATATCAGCACACTGCCGGTGTATGCTCCATGGACGTATCCCAATGAGGGTAAACAATGTAAACATTACTGTGTCCAGTGCATTGTTTAAGGTTTATTCATACTCTACAACAAGAAACAGAGAGAAGATCATTTTGTCTAATAGAAAAAAAGATCTAATGGGGTAGTTGTTTTAATCTGTCATACCCTGATTCACCCCCCTTAGGGTGTCTAGCCTTATGGACCTGACAATTACACATATTGTGTTTTGGAGTAGGTACGACCTGTATGAGTATCTGATAATGATGTTTGGTCTTTAGAAGGTGCCAATAGTTTTCATGGATTTAATGAACTGGGTTTTCCACCCATATATGGATTCATTTAGAGTGGTCTTTAGGGATGACATCTTGGTGAATTCTCATACCTGACATGACCATGCCAAATATTTGTAATAGTGGGTTCCCTAGACCCAACTATACATTAATTTTTTATTACCATTTCATGTATACATTTAGATATACATTATGTTTTCTTACCATTATAGTATAAACATTTTTGCATCCATTATTTAATGGTAATTTCCATAGATTAATTTCCCCATAAAAGGTTATAACAGATCCCATGCTATAATGAGAATCTAGAGATCATATGAAATTAATCTTAAATATTTGTATTATGGTCTAGAAACATCATAACGATTGGACATAATATATTTTTGACTATAAGGTGATGTGGGATCATAATAATTGATACTTCTTCTCAGGAAGTCCATACTTGGTGATCTATAATAGTAGAGATCATGTGGAATAACCTACCAATAGGAACACCACATGTTTCATGTGTCATTGGTTGTTCTTATCTACAAATATGATTATTGGTCTCCTGAATTGAGATCATTATTAGTATGATCCATTTTATCACATAATTTGATGAAAGGAAAAAACATTATAATGAAATTGTGTTGAGGTAGCTTGTGTTGTATGCATCCTTGGTGGTATGGAATTGATTGAATGATCAAGATTGAACATTTTTTCTTTTGAGTTGAAGAATTAATATATCTCAGTAAAAGTTGATCAGGATGGTAATACCTTGATAAATCCTTGGCCATGGTAGTACAAGGTAAATCCTTCTTATTATATCAAAAAAATAGTAAATCAAGAAACAGATGGTAAAATATGTGTGCATCATAGTTTATGAGATATCTAAATATATATAGATTATATTACATAGTGATTGTTCATAGGTTGGTTTTCATTACATTGACTACACCTTATCACTTTAGGGGCCATGATGGGTTTCTAAATTACTCTATAGGTCTGTGAATAATATTCACTGTTATTAAGACAAGGGCCTATAGGGTCATACACAATAGCATGTTCAAGAATCAGACCTATTCAGGTGAATGTATATAGGACACAGTGGGCCCCACCACTGGGGTTCTAGATTTGAACAAGGCTATACGATCACTGATAGAATAAATAAATTCACATTATTCAAGTTATGAATAATTTCAATTCAATTTATTTGTTAAATGTAATTACATGTTTTAAAATAAAAATTGGGAAAATATTATATGACTGAATATTTTGTTTAAAATATTCAAGGTTCATTTAATATTTGCGGGAATGAATAGTCAAGTTAACGGAGTAGGATTTATCACTTGATATATTTATTATATTAAAATAAATTGACAAAAATATACATGATATTTATGAGTCAGTACAATAGTCATAATATATCTTTTATATAGTTTCTTAAATATTTGGGGGTTGGGGAGCCTTTTCGGGTAATTTCTTAATACACTATAAAAGGAGGAGAGAGGATCTCACCAAAGACTATTCAAAGAGATATATTGAGAGATTATCCATCATATCAGACTTTTTAGAGAGAGAATCTCTTGATCCAAGTGATTGAATTAAGATCTCCCACAAACATCACAAGAAGGGTGATGTAGTGATTGTTGGAACATCAAAGGCATTATCGGAGCGCCGTGCTAGCACATGGAACTCAAAGATCGACACTCCTATAGATTTTCTAAGAATATGTGGAAAACCTAGAGGGACATTTATTTGGATCCTTCATGTAGAAATTACCAGAAAAATGAATATTTGGTCATGGATTTAGATCATTGAAGGTATTTATAGTTAAAAATTTGTAATTAAATATTCTTCACGAGTGATCCTCTAGATAAACCAGGGTAGTGCTTCACTGGAGTAGATATAGTTACATCAATCACCGGTGAAAAATTATAAATATCCATCCCATTGGCTTCTACTGCATGCCCTAGTACCTTAAATTAATTTTAAAGGTATGCATTAAATGTTTAATACAATGGAAGAAATAACATTTACGTTAAATTTAGAAGTTTGAATTTCTTCGATCCCAACATCATAGATTATGTGTCAATATGACCCTAAATGACCAGTTTGCAGTCATCAAAATTTTTGAACACAGATTGAGTGTATTTTATTATTTAATTTGTAGAACATATATTCTAATATATGAAATTTACCTAAAATCATCTGCAAGAGTGAATTTTTGTAAACCTTTGTATTCCATCAAGAGAATCTGTGGTATAAATTGTAACCAGTATATTACAATAAGTTCCCTTTAAAATATTATATTATATTATTATTAATTTATAAAAAATACTACTAAATTGAATTAATAAAATAATAATAATACAATGGATTGGAAACATGGGGTACTGTTGAAAATTTAAACCAAAAATTTCTAAAATATGGGTTGTTGAACATTTTTTTTCAAAAAAGTACAAGTAAAAAAGAAGTATTTGTCAAAAAGAAAAAAAAGACCTGAAAAAGAAGGGGTCTTATTATTTGAACCTAGCACAACATGAATTTATAGTGAGATACCACCAGATTATCATCTAGAGAGTGATATTTCTAGAGAAACTCTTGTTCATCCCACAACTATAGCATTGCCTGGATGCACCCCATCGAATGATTCACCTACTGTCAGGTTCCCACCATCGAACTAACTCCACCACCTAGCCTCCTACTCACCATTTGCGACAGGCATGCACCCCTCAACCATTAGAGTGTTGAGACTAAAAAATGCTTCGCCGGCTGCTACCACGATAATCAAAAGATAAAATAAAGTAAAAAATGTGGAATTAAATGACAACATATGTAACGTGGAAAATCCACAAAATGAAAGGGGTAAAAACCACGAGAAAATAGAAATATAACTATGGGTAAATGTGGGTACACACTCCCTCCCTATTATAGGGATAAAACCCTCATAAAATATTTCTTGAATGTGTGGGGAAAACAGCTCACAAAATACCAAACAAATGAATGCTGATAGATGAGGAGGTGATGAATGGTGGAGATGATAGGATGATGAAATGACTAGAAGAGATCACTTTTTATTGGAAATCCTCCCCTACCTATCTCCTCTCCCGCTAGGTGGTTGGTGAGGGAGGCCACCAACCTCAACCCACCACACTTGTCCTCTACCTTCCTCCCTTGAAAAAGAGAAGGGGAGGCCACAATACATAAAATGAACATCCAACAATAGATATCCCACTTGGATAATTTATTGAGAACCACTCATACCTCCACACATGCTTTCTATCTGCCAAACATTATTCTCATGTCTCCGCGAGGCCGCTCGAGGATCTTCACCATCTAAACTTATCAGCGTCAATTTCCTTTGTCAGGAAATCTTCCAGATTTTATTTAGTAGGAATTTTTTAGATGTCCACACTTCCTTCCTCCACCACGTCTCAAAAAAAGTGTTATTATACCCCAATGTGCTTCGTCTTGGAATGAAAATATGGACTCATTACAATGTTGTAGGCACTATAACTATCACAAAACAATGGAATCTGCTCTTTTCTGTGTTTGAGATCCTCTAACAACCTTCTTATACAAATAGCCTCTTTGAAAGCCTATATTGTTTCCCTATACACCTACTCCATTGTGGATAAAGTGAAAACTGACTATAACTTCAAAATCTAGCTCCCAGATCCTCTTACAAGAGTAAACACATAACCTATAACAGATTTCCTCTGGTTATAATAACCTACAAAATCTGAATTAGCATAGCCATTGATAGTGAAATCTGATCCTCTGTAACATAATGCATCATTTGAGGTCTTTTTGATGAATCTCAAGATCCTCTTCATAGTCCTTTATTTCTACCATCCTTGAATCAACATGTACTGACTAACTTCTCCCACTACATGTGCAATGTCTGGTCTAGTAAAAATCATAGTGAACATGAGAATACCAACTAGCGATGCATACTGTACTCAAGACATCTTCATCCTCTCTATTTCACTGTTAGGACCCATCGTACTAGATAACTTGAAATTAATGATAATAGGGGTTGATATTGGCTTGTAGTCTTGCATGTAGAAGTGTTTCAAGATACTCTGTAAGTAATTCTTCTATGATATCCAAATCTTCCAATTATTTCTATCTCAGTAAATTTTCATCCCAATAATCATTTTTCTAGTCTCAAGTCCATCATATCAAACTCCCTAGACAAACGTGCCTTCGTCTCCTAGATCTGATCATTCTTGGGGTCTGTAACCAATATGTCATCCACATAAAATATATGAATGATGAAATCAATACCATACGAGTCCCTGAAATATGCACAAGGATATTAATAAAGCCTACTATATCCAAGGATCATGTTATATGAATCAAATATCTTGTACCAACATATCAACACCTGTTTGAGACCGTACCAAGATTATTTCAACCTACAAACCATGTTCTCTTAGCCTTCTTCTAAAACAAATTCTGGTTGCATCATATAGATACATTCATCAATATCACCATGAAGAAAATTTGTATTCACATCTAGCTACTCTAGATGTAAGATGTATGTAGCATACATCACCAGAACTAACTGAACAGTCTTTAGACTAACAATAAGAGAAAAAATTTCATTGAAATCAATACATTCTTTCAGAGCGTATCCTTTGACCACCAGTTGTGCATGATATCTTTCCAAAAGGTATTTTCTATATCTCTTGATCTTAAAGACCCTTTTTTCTGATAATGTTCCTTCCATGAGGTAATGGAACAATATCCCAAGTCTTGTTCTTATTCAGGGATTCAAGTTCCTCCTGAATCATCACCATCCATGATGATACATATTAACTATAGGTCACCTCCACAAATGAAGTTGGATCTCCATCCTCCATCAATAAGAAATATACAATATTGATCTTAGTGACATATTCTGATTTCTATACTAGTGCTCCTTTCTCCTGAGTTGACCATCATGGTCTAGACTCAACTAGTACTTGATCTTCATGCTCTGATAATGCCTCAGAGGAAACTGGTTCTTCCTTGGGATTTTCCTCTACTTCAACTACTGTTGTTTATGTATTCTACTTCTCTACATCTTCACCAATTATAATTTTCACCTTATCTTCTGCAAAAATTAAATCTCTTCAGATGATAAGTTTATGGGCAATGGGGTCCCACAAAAGATACCCTTTACACCATCAGCATACCCCAAGAAGATACATTTCCTAGATCTTGAATCCAACTTTGATCTTTCCTAGTCATTAAACAATGTATATATAGGACTTCCATAAGTATGTAACTTAGAATACTCAACAGGTTTACTGGTCCACATCTCCATCGATGTCTTCAGATCAATCACCATTAAAGGATATCTATTGATCACATTCTTGGAGATATTCACTGCTTCTACCCAAAACATTTTGGCAATCCCTACAGTCTTCAAAATCTCCCTTGTTCTATCTAGTATGGTTATATTCATCCACTCTTCCACTCCATTCTACTTATGAGTGTATAACATCTTGAACTTTCTCTTGATTCCTTCATGTTGAAAAAAGCATCAAACTCTTTGCTTGTATATTATCCACCATTTTTAGTCCTCATACACTTGATCTTTTTTCCAAATTCAAAATCCTTTCGTGATTTGAATGTTTTTAAGACTTCAAAAACATGTGATTTTCTCTTGATTAAATACACCCAACATCTCTTGGAATTATCATTAGTAAAGGATACAAAGTACCTTACTCATCCAAGAGATATAACTAGTTCTTCCCAAACGTCAGAATGGATCAACTCTAAGATCTATTTTCTTCATGTTGTTGACGTCCCAAAAATTAATCTATGTTGCTTTCGGAAAACAAAATGCTCACAAAATGGTAAGGATACATTTGTTATCCCACTTAGAAACTTATAATCTTCAAGAATCTTTAGGCCTCATTCTAACATATGGCCAAGCTTCTGATTCCATAATGTCATCAACGCTTCCATCGAGGTAGTTGATGCAACAGCTATCTCCACCACCTTATATGTTTTACCCATAATCATGTATAGGTTATTTGAGATCTTCTCCACCTTCATTAGCATAATCACTCCCTTCAAAATTCTCATCAATCCTTTGTCGGTGCGAGATTTTTATCTGATATCATCAAATTGTCCCAGAGACAATAAGTTCTTCTTCAGACCCTTTACATAAGGTACTCCTTTGTCAGTCTGAACAATACCATCATGAATTTTCAATTTTATGGTACCAAATCCAAATATATATAGGTTTTGATCATTCCCCAGTAACACAAGTCTTTCTAGGATAGTTTCATACTGGTTAAACCATTCCCATCGAGACGTCATGTTCCATGTTTCTCAGGAGTTGATTATCCATGGGTCATTGAGATACTTCCTTCTTCTAGTAGTCATTGCTACTTCATATAATAGTATATAACCACTTTTAGAAGTACTCACCACATTTCTATTCATGTCATGATTTTGGATCCCACTAGAACAACACTCCATAATTACATCTTTTGGTCTTTCATCAATTTTCAGTCAATAATTATCCTTCCACAACACTGCTTTCATCTTCATTTTCCACAACAAAAAATTATTCCCGTTGAATTTTTTGATCTTGAATTTCACCGCCATCTGGATGTGCTGTCAGTCCAAAACCTCCTCTATTTCCCAAAAGTGTATTTAATAATCATAGTATTTTTTTTTCTGACATGAAAGATCAATCAGAGTTGCAATCACAAAGTATACTCAAATTTATGAAAATTATTAATACCTGAAAATGTAAACAACACCAAGCCGGAACCTGCCCTCTGATACCACTTTTTGAGTCCAAAAAATGATCGGTCCACTAGTGTAGTGATAATCACAAGATAAAATAAAGTAAAAAATATGGAAATAAATGACACCAGATGTAACATGGAAAGACCACCAAAACGAAAGGGGTAAACAACCATGCGAAATAAAAAGATCACTATAGGAAAATGTGGGTACAAACTTTCTCACTATTTCAAGGAGAAAACCCTCAGAAAATATATCTAATATATGTGCGAAAAACGCCTCATAAAATACCATAGAAATGGATGCTGATAGATGATAAAGTGATGAAGGTTTGGGATGATGAGATGATGAAATTACTGGGAGAGATCCCTTTTATAGGCAATCCTCCCCTACCTATATCTTATCCCACTGGGTGGTTAGTGAGGTTGGACACCAAACTGAACCCACCACACCTATCCTCTTTCTGACTCCATTGGAGAAGAGAAGGGGTGGCCACCATCCATCAAATGAGAATCTGCCAACATGGAGTTCCACCTAGCCTGATCATCCTCTATGTTGGGCGCCTCACCTACCGACTACCTAGACATCACCCACTATGAGATCCCAACCACCGACTCCTCACTACGATGTCCTGGGTTTCCACCACTATGAATGAGGTTAAATACCAGATGAGCATATATTCTTCTCAGACGTCACCCCTAGGCTACAATGGTAGTGGTTTCCCCTCCTTCTAGTGTCAACCTAAGCTGTCGTAGGCCACTTCTTCTCCATCAAGTCATGCCTCCTAGATCTGACTAGAATGAAACTGATGATCAATGCTAGCTGGATCTACCATGCTCCCATTTCTGGTGTCAAGACCCTCCAGTTGTGAGAGGTAACTCCTAAAAGAACACTTTTGGGTTTTTACTAACCCATTTTCCCCAAATTTGGCCCAAGCATGTCTTCTTAACCCAAAACAGGTCTAGGTAGACCATCTTGGCCTAGAACAACCCTGTATGGGATTTTCACAGTGCAAAATGGGTCTGCGCTGGTTTAACCCGAACCTCACAGGCCCTGTCTAGGGTTTCGAGGCCCATTTAAATTTATATTACAAAAAATTAATGAACTTAATTTATTTAATTAAAATTAAACTAATTAAATATTAATTTTTTGGTTTAAAACTTAATTTTAATATTTTGGGATTAATATTTTTAATTTGGGTGTTAAATTATATTGATTAATTAATTTCAATTTTGACTTTAAAATAAAATTAATTTTTTGACCAAATGCCATTAATATTGAATTAAAAATAAGAGTTATTTTTTAATTCAATTAAATCATCCTCGAAGAAAATTTAATGCATGTGTAATTTTATTTTTTCATTTAATTTAAATACATGAGTTTAATGCATGTTGATAGATCGTGATCCATAGAAAAACCAATACATATCTTATGTGTGTTTAATTTATATATTAAATTATTGTAATGATTTTTTGTAATAATTTTTTTAATAAATAGAAATATGCGAGTCATCTTATCCTGTATATAAATACGGCTCTACATACCCAATTTATCAGTTGTATTTTGTACTCTCAAGATCCCCTAGCCCATGTGCGAGTATTATTGTATAATGATGAAGATGTGCACTGGTGTACTTCATGGTGAGTTATGGTGACACACCAGTCAGGAGTTTACCACATTGGATGGGAAAACACTAAAAATTGATTCACAAGCAACATGACTCTATGAGATACCCCTAGGGTTTAGGTTGATCTGTTATTTACATAGTGGATTAACCATCAATGTCATCTCATGATCACATTGTCATTTTATTTATTCATGGTTTATTATTTTTTGTATTTCTGGTATTATGAATGTTTACATAAAATAATAAATAAGCATTCACAGATAAAATAAACATGCAACACGATGAATATTTTCTATTTGTAGCATGATTAGTTGTGAGTATGATCATATAGTACATGTTTATGATATAGATAATGATTTAATTTCATCATGTAATAATAATAAAACCCTCAGAGAAATATTAATTCACAAAGGATTTCTGTCATTTGAATTTTAACACAAACAGGTTTTCGAGGTGCTATGTCAGCCATAGTTGAGAGTGCCTCCTACTTTTGGGTAGTTTTTATGAGAATGATGGGTTGACTTAACTAAATTTGGATGTTATGTATTATCCATAGCTAACTTAATATCACTTTAGATTCTTATAATTGATTGAATCAAAGTTACAATTCCAAGAAGCTGGGACATCACTCAACATATTAGGGAGTCGTGAGTTAAATCGTTTGGCCAGTCAAATTCCAACCTTAAAATCTCCGAGAAATGAAATAACTATAGATTGTAGACTATCCGGGGTGGTTCAAGGATTATTTACACTATATTAATCAAGATAAAAATTATTCTGATTCTATAACAGAGGTTTCCTAAAATTCAATAAAATAATTGGTGACATTTAATGATTTTATTAATTAATCAATAATTTCTAAACCGGTAATCAAGATAAAATTACAAATACTCTATAATTTATTTTTTATGAAAGTATAAAGTAACAACACAATAAATATTCTGATATCTAATGAAAATGTAAATATCCAGACTGTAATGAGTTTCAAAGAGTAGTACAGGCACTTACGTAAAATACTATGATATCATAAATTCATGGTGCCAGTGTCCCCAATACCTACTAAGCCACCTCAGAAAGTGAGTCTATTAAAAATTATTACATGAGAATCATGTATGATTCATATTATGGTTTTTTCATAATTAGATCACCAACATGTGATGTTAGTTGTGGTTACAACATTGGGACATAGACGATTTCACATGCAGTCTCATCACTAAGAATCTTGCAAGGAGAAAGTGAAGAGAGACTTGAATGGATGATATTACACTAGTTACTTATAAATATTAAAGGTGGATCAGGATATTTAAAGGCATCCCATTCCTAAATCTTTTCACCCATTTACTTCAGTTTTTTTTATAATTTAAAAAACAAATAGTATTATGTAAAACACTTAGTTACCTTTTGGGTAATATTAACCAAGTAAATAAGAACATTAAAGAAATATTAATATTTCATTCTTATAGTGAACAAGTTGAAAGAAAAGGTGGAAATTACAATAGAAATAATAATTCCAAAGGAATCTTCACAATTTCCTTTAAATAGAGGTAATAAACAGAAGGCTATTTTATTCACATATCGAGAAGTAAATCTACCGAAGTTTAATCACAATAAAAATAATTAAAGAAGAAGACAATCAATTTTTTAGTTATATTCATCGATTATAAGTAATGTTTCTAACATACTTACTGTGTATTAAATATAATTTGTTTATCAAATATGTGTATTGAAATACAATAACCATGTAAGTATGGAAACTTTATAATAATTAAGGTGTATTCTCCAAGAATTTGAGAAAGGGTAGTTTTTTTGTCAGCGCACTACTACAAATACCGCTTTTATCAGCGCTAAAAATGGCCTTTATCAGCGCTAGAAAAGCACTGATAAAGCCGGAGCAGATAAAGGGGGGGGGGGTTCCCTTTATCAGAGCTCCTAAAAGTGCTGATAAAGACCCCTTTTATCAGTGCTAAAAACAAGCGCTGATAAAAGGGGTCTTTTATCAGCGCTAAAACAAAGCGCTGATAAAAGGGGCCTTTATCAGCGCTTCATTTTAGAGCTCATAAAAGACCCCTGTATTAGCACTTCCTTTATCATTGCTTTCATTTTAGTGCTGATAAAGGACCCATTTTATCAGCACTTTTTTAAAAGCACTGATAAAAGGTAAAAAAAAATTAATTTTTTTTTAAAAAAATTTAAAAAATTTTAAAAAATACTTCCAATTGGGGGGGTTTTATAGCGCTTGAGCCCCCCCCCTTTACAATGCTTTTCTTCCCCTGTATAGTGCCCCACGCACCCCCCTTCACCCTTTAATAGTGCTTTCTCCCATATTCCCCCATGCGCGTGCGCGCCCCTGCCTCCACCAAGATTTGAACTCGAGACCTCCCCCCTGTGCGCCTAAGCCTTTACCACTACTCTATTTTGATTTGTCTTCCAATTCATGATATATATATATATATATTATATTTAGTTATATTTATTCGTATAGTAATATATATTTATATTAATATATATATATAGTTATATTAATATATATATATAGTTATATTTATTTGTATAGTAATATATATTTATATTAATATATATATAGTTATATTAACATATATATAGTTATATTAATATATATATATAGTTATATTAATATATATATTTATAGTAATACTAATATATATATATATGTAGTTATATTAATATATATATAGTTATAAGATTAATATATATATATAGCTAGATTAATATATATATATATATATATATAGTTAGATTAATATATAGGTATATAAATATTCATATATTTGTATATTAAATAAAATGTATGTTAGTTATTATTTAGATAAAGCTAATATATTTTAAATTTAAATATATTTTATTATTTATATTTATAATTAAATTTTTAGGTGTGAATATATAAAAAATATGTATGTATTGTTATATATTTGATTATAAATAAAATTGCATTATAAAAAAGGATGAAATTTCAAAGACATAATATCAATATGAATGTAATATCTTGGAATAAATTCAGTCCCCAACAAAAAAATCCAATAATACCCCCTTAAACGAGGTTTAAAATCCACAAAATGTTAAAAAATCGGGGTACCCCGACAAAAAACTCAGTTTTGGAGACCTTCTGGGCCACTTTTTTCCTCAACAAACCCTATACCACGGTTCTCTCCAGTCACAATGACGTATAGCTCGTCGCAGGCTTCGATTTGATATATGGTAGAGCTCAAACGGACACCCAGATCAAAAGTTATGGCCGTTTGAATTTTGAGTTGTGTTTTCAACATATTTTGGAGATTTTTTTAATTTTTTTAATGTTTTTATTTTTAAAACTGTTATTAAATGAGTATTACTCCATAATAATTTTCAAATTATTAATTAAAAATATTTTTATAATTTTTTTATAATCCATTTTCACTGAATATCTTATATATTAAGTATATTATAAGTGTAAATGTACATTTATACTTATCTAAAATATATTTAAAAATTATATATTGTATTTATATCAATATAACTATATTTATATATTGATAAATTGATATATATTTTTTAATTTTTTTTGAATTCGACCCTTTATCAGCGCTACTAAACAAGCGCTGATAAAGGGGGTCCCTTTATCAGTGCTAAAAAGTGCTGATAAAGGGGGGTCCCTTTATCAGTGTTAAAAAAAGCACTGATAAAGGGGTGCTTTTATTAGCACTTTTTTTAATGCTAATAAAGACACCCTTTATCAGCGCTTTTTCTTTTGCACTGATAAGGGGGGGGGGGGGGGCGCTGCGAAAAACTGTTTTTTTGGTAGTGGTGGTGAGAAACACCGAACTTCTAATTGCTAGGTGGTTGATTCTAGTATTACTTTTATCGACTATAACAAAAAAATTTATCTCATGTGACCTTTGGAAATAAGGATAAATTATTCTAGTTTAAGAATGAATGGTTTTTGTGATGTTTCATAGTCAACAAATAGTTCAGTAGTGCATGAATCATATGAAATACTTGATGAATATAAAATGCAAGACTTATATACCCATTTGTTGCAGTATAATTATTTTTCAAGAAAAACTAAAAGTGGACTTTAGGTATATACACAGTATTATATTTAAAATTAGTGGATCTAAATAAATTTGGTATTATTGGCACACATACTAATTTTGTTTGGATAAAGAAACCTTTAGATATAATGGTATTCCACAGATCCATCAGAACTAGTTCTTCTAGAGAGCATGAACTATAAAAAAACATAAGTTAGTGGTAAATATAATTCATAATATTCCTTTATATACTTAAGGAAAGTGAAAGTGATATATGGTATATACATTTTTAGAAGATATATGTTTTTTTAAGATGGTCTACCAAATAATATCTTGACCAAGCATTCATCAATCAATATAATGTAGCATTGACTAATTCCTAAATGAAAATTACATTATTCACATAAGGTATATGACTCTAATAAGGATGATCAATGACAATTATTACATATTATCACTGATTAATAAAATGTAGTGGGAAGTAATTAATAAACACACATTTCCTTATAATCATAATAGAAATGATGTTAATAGAAGGATTATCAGTGTTGTGACTAATAATCATTGAAAAACATCCATTATATTTCAAGACATTTATAAAAAACAATAGAATTCTACCATATGGATATTGCATATATAATGAAAAATGGATATCACATGAGTCATAATATGATGAAAATCCATTATTTCCTAAGGGTGGGAATCTCTATTTGAGATACTGGGAACTCGATTGACTTGGTTTTAGTCAATTCTAGAGGTGCACAACTGGTTGTAATATTAACTAGTTCCACAAGTTTCAAGGAAAATGAATTTTCTAGAGACACCTACTTTGTAGGAAGGAAAAAACCATAGTGATGTTTTTTTATTCAAGGTGTTCGATGATATATTATTAATATTGAATAATAATTCTTACAGGCAAGAAGTATATGTAAATTAGATAATATTGAAAATATCAATTAAAATTAAATAGTGGATTCAATTTATCAAAGCGCAGGGGGATTATTATATTGAATACCATGGTGGGTATTCATGTGAGATGATGAATGGATGGTACATTCGTAGTACCAATAAGGATTGATTGGTTATACCAAGTCATTATTCCCAAATCCATTATAATTTTACTTTTCATAAGTAATATAAATGACAATTATAGTGAGAATTTGATGTAAAGTACATCGATCATGGATGATTTCTATATGATGCAACCAGAAAGGGATGGTGACATCATAGAATGATAATAAGGTTTGAAAGTTACTGAAAATAGTTCATGATTTAAGTAATAAAAAATATCATAGATCATTCATTTAGAAATAATATTTTCCATGTGTATCATTGAGGTTAGTGGGAGAGATATGGTTTTACAAGTTAAATATGTTTGTTAACATATGTAAAATAGATATTGGTATTACATTTAGTTAAGATGATGATAAAAGTAATTATTCAGTGATTTAATTAAAGTAGGAACATTATATTTAGCGAACATGATCTACTGAGGTAGATCTAATTGTTTCTTATACCTAGTGAATCTTATTTGTACTAGAAATGTATTGAAAAAATACAAGTAGGAACAATTCTTGAGAGAATTTTTACCAATGTCACATGACATAAATCTCTCAAAGAATTCATGTATGGGTAATATGAGGTGATTAACGTTGTGATTTGAATTGCATATGATTTAGTGATAGGTCAATCACATATTACATGATATGAACAACAATATATATTTATAATATATACTTTATAGTAGGAAAATATCAGTTATATCTAGGATAAATACAAGGGAAGTAGTCAGAACTATCCAATTTCACTTGAGCAAGTACAATGAGGGATATTTAACTTGTAAGTGGAGAGGAAATGATACTATTCTTCAGGGGACCAAAATTACTCTTCCTTAGACACATGTGATCTAATATCACAATTAGGATAAGGTAGAGATAAATCCAAACTCATTCAACCCAATGGTATCCATGTTTACAAATACCGGGTGATTTGCGGATTTTGAGGCAGCTAAAAAGCACTGTACAATATGAAATAGTTTTTTCTAGTTCGTGGAATCATACTTAGTAAGTTAATTATTATTATAATATAAATTATGATACTATTACTATAAAAGATGTAATCTTTTTATTGTGGAAATAATAGTATACACTTGGTTTTTTACTTCTCTTGAGATGTTTTACTCATGTAGGCGAGGTCACACATAGACAAATTTACACACAACGAAGATATGGTAAACATAACAAATAAAGTTGTTACTTATAAGAAACATGATTTAAATCATGTGAGTGCTAAAAATTTTAGTTATAAATTTGGATTTAGTGCAAGTGGGAGTATTGTAATAGTGGGTTCCCTATACCCAACTATACAGTACATTTAGATTACCATTTCATATATATAGTTAGATACTCATGATTTTTTCTTACCATTATAGTGTACACTTCTTTTTACCCACTATTTAATTGTAATTTCCATAAATTAATTATCATATAAAAAGGTTATAGAAGATCATGGGATATAATGAGAACCTTGAGAAACTATGACATTAATATTAACCATATGTCGTATTTTCCAAATACATCATACTGACTGGACAAAGTAGATGTATGAATATTAGGGGATGAGGGATTATAATCATTGAGAATTCTTATCAGGATGTTTACACATGGTGATCTATAGTAGTTGAGGTCCTGATATCAAACCTACAAATAGGAACACCACATCTTTTTTGGTGTCATTGGTTGTTCCTATCTACAGACATGTGTATTAGTCTCCTAACTTGATATCATTATCAATGTGCTCCATTTGATCATGTACATTCATTCAAGGAAAAAACCATGATAACAAAATCATGGTGAGTTAGATTTCATTATGTGTGTCATTGGTGGTATGAGATTGGTTGAATGATCAAGATAGAATTTTTCACTTGAAAGTTAAGGAAGTAATATATCTCAGGACTGGTTGATCAGGATGGTAGCACCTTGATAATTCCAAGGCCATGGAAGTCCATGGTAAATCTGTCCTATTAGATAAAAAACAATAAAGAAAGAAAAGGATGATGATATAGGTTCGTATCGTAATTTATGAGATATCTAAAGACAAAGAGATTATATTACATAGTGTGTGTTCATAGGATGGTTGTCATTGCTATAACTACTCCTCATATCATTAGGGGTCAAGATGGGTTGCTAGATTCTTCTCTTGGTTTGTGAATAATATTCACTACAATTTAGATATCTTCCTAGAGGGTTACACACAATATCATATTCAAGAATAATCCATATTCAGTTGAATAGGTATATAGGACATGGTGGGCCCCACCAATGGGGTCTAAGATTTTTATAAGGATGTATGATCACCAAAGGAATAAGTAAGTCCATATTATTAAAGTTAAGAATAATTGACATGGAATTTATTTGTTAAATGTATTTATAAGTTTTAAAGTAAATACATGGAAAATATTATATGATTGAATACTAATTTAAAATATTCAAGGTTCATTTAATATTTGCGAGAATAATGAATCCATTTAATGGATTATGTTTTATCATGTAATACATTTATTCTATTATTAGAAAGTGATAAAAATATAAATGATATTTATAAATCACTATAGTAGTCATAATATATCATTTATATAGTGTGTTAAATATTTGAGGGCTTTGGATCATTTCTCAGTAATTTATTAATACACTCTAAAAGTAGAAGAGATAATCTTGATAAAGACTATTCATGATGAGCTCTTGAGATCTTTTCTATCTTATCCCACTTTTTAGAGAGTGAATCACTCGATCCAAGTGATTGAATTGATCTCCCCTTCAAACATCACAAGAAGGGTTATGCATTGATTGTTGGAATGTCAAAGGTTTCATTGGATCATTGGGATAGCACCCAGAATTCAATGTTCGATTATCCTATGGATTTTTAAAGCATGTGTGGTTGATCTAGATGGATTCTTCTTACTATATTTTAAGTAGTGATCTCTAAAAACAACAAGATGTCTAGAAGTTTTTCGGATCTAACAAGGTATTAAAGGTTCAATTTTTGTGTTTAAATATTCTTTACATGTGATCCTTGAGCAAAACTAGGGTAGTGATTTACTAGTGAGGACGTAGTTACATCAATATCCAGTGAATATTTTAAATTCTTGGCCCATAGAATTCCTATATACACCTCGGTACCTTCACAAACATCTTTATATCAAGATCAATACATTGAGAGAGTATAAGAAATTTGTTAATCTCAAAAAATTTCATTTTTGGATCAATAATGTTCACTTCTTAGGTTATATCAATTTAGAGGTAAGCTTATTTTTTTTGACTTAGAGAATGTGAGTGAAATTTTTTAGGAGAAGCCCCAGAATATATTTTAAATATCTTGTTTCTTGGGGATGTATAGATATTATAGGCAATTCACCCAAGATTTATCCTGCCTAGAAGTTCCACTTGTCGTTTTGACTAATAATGGTGTGAAATTCATGTTCTCAAAAGCTTGTGAGGTAGCCTTTCAGAACTAAAAGGGGAGATAGACTTTAGTGAAGATCCTAATTCTACTAGAACCAGGATGAAACTATTCTATTTACTACAAAGCATCAAGAATCAGGTTTGGAGTTGTTCTGATGCAGGGAGATCGGGTTTTAGAATATGAGACCCATCAAGTGAGACTACACAAGTGGAATTACCCCATGTAAAACATCAGGATAGTGGATGTGGTTCATGATTTACACTGCTATAGTTATTATCTTTTAGGAGAGAGGTTCACAGTTTAAATAGATCAAAAAATTATCAAATACATCTTCACATAGAGTGACTTTAATATTAGATAGAACAAGTGGAAAAAATACCATTATTTATTCAATTTTGAGCTTACTTATATGACCATAAAATGAAATTATGTTTTCAACACACTGAACTAGAATAATTATACATAGGCCATCCAAGAGGCTAGTAGTGAGTGATTGTTGATGAATCTATTTTTTGAGATGTACTTGGAGGTTTAATAGTGTCCTAGAAAACCTATTTTATCATATTTGGAAGTCAAATCATCCCTTATGGAAATGGCAAGGATGAGAGAACTATTATATCCTAAGGACCCCATTATGGGGGAGAGTATCTTAGTTGATAACCCACTATCTGGTTGGGTTATTGATGAGAATGAGATTCTACACTTCTATGGTTGAGTGTGGGTGCCTACTAACATAAGGGAGGAGTTGATGTGGGAATATCACAACACATTTTGGTAGTTCACCTTAGGATTAAGAATATATACTAAGACATACATCATATGAATGGGTGGACATGGATGAAGAGTTAGATTGCAAGTTTCATCAAGAGGTGTTCCACCAGTCAGTAGGTGAAGGTAGATCACTAGTGGACTACTAGAATTCTATAGCCACTATCCATTCCTGAGTGGAAATGGAATGACATCACTATGGATTTCATAAAGGTATGTATGATATCCCCTTGAGGAAGTGATATAGTGTGTGTAAACTTTGACATTTTTACCAACTTCGAACAATTTCTACCTATCCAAGAGACCTCCTCAGCTGACGAGATTTGGAGGATTTATATTTTCGATATTTCATGACTTCATGATATTCCATGTTCCATAACATAAGACCAAGACGATCAGTTTACAAAACTATTTTGGAAGGGGTTGCATATGGAACTCAGTTCATAGGTTCTCATGAGTACAACATATCACCCTCAGACCAATGGAAATTCTGAACGAATGATACGGGTGTTAGAGGTCATGATCTTAGAATGTGTTCTTATATTCAGAGGTTCATGTAAGAATAATGAAGCATGTTTTGAGTTTTAATATGATAATATGTTTTTGGAAACTATTATGATGGCTCCATATGAGGCCCTTTATGGTAGGATGTTCCGTTCACCCTTATGTTGGTTAGAGGCATGTGAGTCATCTTTACTTTGTCCTCATCTCATTTAGGAGAATTCAATGTAGGTAAAAATTATTTAGAAGTATATGGACATAGATCACTCTAGAAATAAGTCTTATACTAATAATCACTCTAAAACGGTGGAGTTTTACGTGGGAAATCTGGTATTACTATGAGTTTCATCTGGATTGGTTCATAGATGGATTTGAAGATAGGGCATGATACTGACTTGTTATGTCAGGCCTTTTGTGATAGTGGAGAGGGTCAAGCTAGTAGAATATCCTTTACAGTTACCTCATAGGTACCGTACCATGCACGAAATCTTCCATGTATTATAGCCTCATTGGTTTCATTCTGACCCATCTCATTCATTTGACCCTAACAATATTGAGCTGGAGGAAGATGTATCCTTTGAGGAGAATATAATATGTATCATTAATAAAATCATGAAAGATCTTCGAGGTATGTCAGATCCTCTAGTATGGGTTTTATGGAAGAACAACCAAGTGAAGGATGAGACTTAGGAGAGAGAGGCTAATTTACATGCTTTGTGATCGAAACTTTTCTCATACGATTCTTTATTACCCTCATAAGATAAAATATTGGGTGATTTTCTTTAAAGAGAGAAGGTTATAACATCCCAAAATTTTAACTTCGTAAATTATCTTTAATTTTTAGTAAACACTTATAAAGTTCCCCTCCTATCTTAAGATTGGGTAAATATGGCCTTAGGTTGGCCCATTTTATTTTTGGATGGAAAGGTAGCATGTGGGATAGAGCCTAGCTATAGGCCAAATACATGATGTCTATTTTTAATACATAGAATGAATTAGATACATGATGTTTAATGGTTTTTCTAGGTACCCGGCACATAGTGATTTGGGTTTTTCCTAAAAGAATGAAACTCTAGCTTTACATAATGTATAAATTTTACTATTGGTGTAAATTCCCAGGATGGTTTTTTAAAGAGGATAGAAACCCTTATTTTTAATAGGGTTTCTTCTTTTATTCTTCTACATAGAAGTAGAACATGATAATCTCTCCCCACACATAAAATATTTCTGTACTCATGTCCTCTATCCAAGCTATATTTTCTTTATTATATGGTGTGTTGGATCCACAATGGTAAAATCCACATTCCTCTTCCTTCCTTTAATATTTTTTATTTTCCTCTTTTCCACTATTTATTTGGGATCTTATATGAAATATTTTTAGGTTTTCTTTCTCCTATAAATTTTCTCCCATTATAAATTGATTCAAGGGCCAAAAACGGAAGAGTGGTCATTTACGATCCTAAGTTAGGTTTTCTAGATATTTTACCCAAGTCTCATTTAATTTTATATTATAAACCATTGTACCTCGCACTATACTTCTCTGGAGACACCTCTAAAATTTTTAGTAAATTAAATTAAATGTGTTTCTATTCCTAATACGTCCGATATAATGGTGAAGAAACATTATTATTCAATCACATTATCATGATCCAACCCAAAAGTATTCACTTCCTTAAAGGCCTAAATTACCCCTTGCAATAAATTGTTAAATTAGCCTTGAAGTGTGTTTTCCCTTGTAATAAATACATTTAAATGTGAATTTAAATATGGAAAATGCGTGTCCATGATTTAGTCCCCAATGATATATTTTATAGCTTTAATTACAAGAATTAATTGAATTAGACAACTTGGATAAAGTATTATGGTATTAATTACTTTTTATATTACATGAGATGTTGATAGCTAAACATACCTTCTTATAATGATGAGAGTGATACTTGGTATTCCATTTATTGATCACCATTTAAGATATCATCATGCTTTTGAATTAGAAATTTATAATGATTTGTGAATACTCAAGGAGAAATACTTGGTATGACTTGGATGGGATCACCATGCGGTTTCTCAACATCCTTATGAGTGATATCGTATCCCTAGGGGAGATCAATTGAATGGGATTGGCAGATTGATGGTTATACCATGTCATGATTAATTCTCAGACTACTATGAGTGATACCAGGGATGAGTTTGGAGGCTATTTTGTTCACACTATGTTGAGAGTGATACATAGGATTAAACTTGTGGATCATCTTAGAAGAACTCATATAGACCTGAGTATTAATTTCTATCCCATTGTGACACTTGGGTTTCTAGATATGGTTCACCTTAGTGTATGGGGTGGAACACTTAAGGTCATGTGACCAACCATCTCAGGACACTGCTTAGTGGATTCAGAGGCAAGATGTTAGAAAGAATATGGGTACAATAATTAATTAGAAAAATTATTTTATTAAATATATTTCATAATAAATTTGAACAAAAATAGGCACTAAAAAGGAATTGAAAGAAGAAATTACACCTCTCACACGTCAAATAGAAGATAGGAGATGATATGGCATGGAATTTTCCTAATAAGTGAAATATTTTGATAATAATATAAAGTATAAGGATAAGAAAATCAAGGAACATTAATTGAGGATAAAATATCTATTGAAATGAAAAACATTCTATCAATGATAGCCATAAATTATAAAAACAAGAGAATTCCTAAATTGAATTATGGAAACACAATGGATCTATAATATTAAAGAATAAATCCTGTAAGAACCTGAATCTTTATTCAGGTATGTTTTTCAATTTTTATGGAGTTTTTCAGAAAAATGATTTTTTTTTGGAAATTTTCCAAGTACACACCATGTACTTTCTGAGTACATGCCGTGTACTCTGATCCGGCTCGAAGCCGTGTGCTGGCCATGCCCGGGCCACACACACGGTGTGTAGGGGTGACATGGAGGCTGATTTTTGCAGAGTACAGAAAGGACCCAATACACGCCGTGTACTCTAAAAGTACACATCATGTACTTTTTTTCACTAAACAGACTAGGGTCACGCCTAACCCCCAATTTGATCTTCTTCTCCAGTTTTCGTCCACCCGAGAGCGACAATATGGATGGATCTTTGATGAGATCCCGCCTCGCCGTCCGTTCTCCGATTTGAGCACGACCGATTTCATTGGAATCACAGCGGTGATTTCTTCCTTCTGCTTTAGCCTTGTTTCTTGATTCCTCCTAGTTTCCAAGTTATCGTAGGTTGAGAATTTTGTGTGTTCTCTCAGATCTACGTCATTCAAAGGGGAATCTGTCGTCGTGGTTCACTTATATCGATCACCTAGGATCAAGGTAGGTGGTTTGTGCCTTTCCGTAGAAAGTTGATGAATATTTTGTGAAAATTCCACCAATACCCTTGAATGGGGTATTGTGTGTTCCTGTTTTGTCCTTGTTGTATTTCTTTCTTTGATTGATTTCTAGAGTAGATGTTTTACCTGTGATTATGGTAGCTTTATTGTGCCTTGATTGTTTGCTATGCTTGTTCTGCCTATTTGGCGTTTTTCTAGTTTCCATTCCTAGTTGTAGGATTGTGGACTGTTGCCTTGTTTTGCTGCTGAGCCTTAGTTGATATCCAAGTAGTTTTTGAGTTTACTTGGATGATGTACACATGCTCTGAGCATGTATTACCTTTCACTCAGGACTGTGAGAACCTAGAGTAGTAGACCAAAGGGAGAATTAACGTAAGGGATTCTCCAGAGTGTCTTTTAATTATGATACGAGACCACAGAGGGAATTGACGTTGAGTGCTTCCTCAGAGTGTCTTTAGTTCCTCGACGCGGGCCACAGGGGGAATAGACATTGAGTGCTTCCCTAGAGAGCCTTTAGCATGATACGAGACTATAGGGGGAATTGGCGATGTGTGCTTCCCCAGAGAGTCTATTTAATTTCAGAGCTGAAACAGAGGGGTGAGATTGTGTGTGCCTCCTAGAGGGTTTCTGGTACTTATAGGTTGAACCATAGGGGTTAGGCTATGAGAGATACCCAGAGGGTTACCTGTTTTCTTCTTGTTTCTAGTTTCTTACTTGTGTACTTTAGTTGTTAGAAATATGTATTGTAGCTACTTGTGCTTTCCTGTTTACTTCTTCTTGTTTTATTACTTGACTTGTATTCATTGACTGTTAGGCACAAATATTTGGGTGATTGCCTACTGGGATTGTATCTCACACCCTTTTTGGTCCATGCTTTTGGGCCCAATAAGACTATGTTGCTGCAGTTATAGATAAGGGCTAGTGCCCTTATACTTCAGGATCTTGATTGGGCTGGAGCTGGGAAGCATGAAACCGAGCCGGGGCTCGCGATGCTGAGGAGTTTATTTTGTTTTTATTTTTCACTTGTTTTCAGTGGTATTCCAACACGTTTTTGTGTTTTATGCTTTCCATAGATACTAGTACCTGGTGCATCAATGACATTATTACTATATATATTTATTTCTTCCGCTGTTTCGTTTCTGTTGTTATGCATGTTGTTACTGTTTCTGCTGTTGAATGTTGTTTTTCCACTGTATACCTTACCAAATGAAGGCATAGTTTCCCCACCGACTCACCAAGTCACTTTCTGCTAGTCGGTAGCCTCTGGCATTCGGGGAAACGTGCTTTAGGTCATGTGGCGAATAGGGTACGAGGCACCAGTGGAGGGACTCCAGATTTGGGTCATTACAAAGTGGTATCAGAGGAGTTCTTTTCTCTTGCTTTACTGTTTGGAGACTTTAGCCAGGGATAGGATGGATTCGGTACTTGGTATTAAGCTGTGCTCAGGGGTAGCTAACCCATGTACAGGGAAAGGCCATACAACCTCGTCAATTGCAGTTTGTTGGTTTTGAGTTTTTATGGGTGATATGTTTCACCTAGAGTGATTCGCATGACTTGTGCGGTTATTGTTTTGATATTTCAGTTCTATTTCTATTGCAACCTGATGAGATGAGGGTATGAAATCTCATGCATCATATAGAAACCTTTATAAATCACATTCCATGCATTCTTGTCATGCCATCTAGGTTGCATTAGCGATTTCATGCTGTTGTGATAGGTTTTGTGTAGATTATGCATGTTGTTGTGATAGATGCTTGATAGAATCCCTACTATTATATTAGAGAGCTATTTTTCCCATGTATGTAACTACAGGAGATACCGAGCTTTGATTCGCAGGGAGTATGGGACCTCACGAATCGAAATTTTGCACCTCTTTCCCTTGTTTTTAGTGGTTCTGGGAGTCTGAGCAGTTTCTGAGCTACTGCCCAGAAAATCCCAGAATACACGACGTGTACTTTTTGGATACATGCCGTGTAGTGTTCAGGCCATGTCAATGACTGTGTGAGCAGAACACAGTGTATTCAGAGTAACTTCAGGAATATGCCGTGTATGATGGGTACACGCCGTGTAAGTTCAGAGCCGTGTACCCAGCCGTGTCACTAACAACATGGGCCATGGAAGCTCGGGTAGAACACGCCGTGTCCTTAGGGAACACGCCGTGCAGTCCTATCTAGGTACCCAACCATGTCACGAACAACACTGGCCGATGTTACCTTCTTTTCCTCATGCCGTGTTTGTTCAGAACACGCCATGTAATCTTGTCCAGGTACCCGACCGTCTCACGAACAACACGGGGCGGGGTCACCTTGCCTCTTCATGCCATGTTTGTTCGGAGCACGCCGTGTAAGGTTCAGCCGTGTAGAAGGCCGTGTGTTTCAAAAACATGGGCCTCCTACGCCTTGTCTAGTACACGCCGTGCATGATAGAAACACGCCTTATAGTCTTGGGTTAAGTCGGACCATGTGGGTTAGCCGTGTGAGGAGACTCGGGAAGAGGAATAGTTTTCAAGTACATGTCGTGTGTGGGTGCAACACGCCATGTAGTTTGAAGTGTACACGACTTGTATGGAAGGAGTACACACCCATGTCAGTGGGTTAAGAAAACACGCCGTGTAGTTTTATACACGCAGTGTAGTCATGTTTTGTAAACCTGTGTGTTTTCTTCCCCTGTTTCCGTTTTTCACTCTTGTGTTCTCTGTCCTTGTTTTCCTGATCTATGGTGTACTTTTGATCTTTCAGGGCTATGCCTATGAGACGTCCTTCGGTCGTACGTCTGTCGTCGGGTAGTGATCAGACGCCATATGGGGATGATCAGGGACTTCCTGCCGATCCTCCAGTCGGGCCAGCCTTGGCATTGGCTGTTATACCAGTTGCAGGTGAAGATGCACAGTTCAGGGAAGGTTTCATGAGGATGATGAAGACCTTCCAGGGAGCACCACCTCCTGCCACATCTATGGCAGACTTGACACGGGTTTTTCAGTAGCATCATCCTCCCATGTTATCGGGGGAAGGAGGACCCCAGGCTGTAGAGTCATGGCTGGAAGCCATGTTGACTATCCTTGAGAATCTGGAGACGCCTCCAGAGAGGCGGGTCAAGCTCGCCACCTACATGCTCCGAGACTCCACCAAGAGGTGGTGGGACGTGATCTCACATGCGGTTCAGCAGCAAGCTATGGCTTGGGAGGAGTTCCAGCGCGTGTTCTATGACTACATCTACCTGGAGACCCTGAGGGCCGACCGAGCCCGAGAGTTCATGAGCTTAGAGCAGGGTACTCTTTCAGTCATGGAGTATTCCGCTCGTTTCACCGAGCTGCAGCGCTTCACGCCCCTCCGGGATGGGAGTGGGGTGTTCTTAGCAAGGAAGTTCGAGGATGGTCTCAGGCGGGAGATCCGCTCATAGGTGAACATCTTCCAGATGACTTCCATGACCTCCATCGTCAACCAGGCACTGATTGCGGAGCGCAATATGAGAGACTCTGGAGCTGTGAGATAGGGTGGTTCTACTTATAGATCTAGTCTTCCTCTAGATGATAGCAAGAAGTGCCGTAGAGAGCCTACACGCAGTGATCCGAGGAAGCGATATGTATCGTCAGACAGCCAGGTGACATGCTACCAGTGTGGCCGATCAGGGAACACAAGGCCGCAATGCCAGAGGGACCCCGTGGAGTGCCGATCTTGCGGCAAGACGGGTCACCTTCAGCATTTCTTCCAGGTTTTCTCACTAGCAGTTGGTGACCAGGGTTCTTCCATGACTCCTCATTCGGGAGCAGCACTGCCAGTTTCTCACCCGTCGGGGAACTGGAGTTCTTCCAGCCGTTCAGTCCAAGGTGGAGTTCGAGGCTGTGGAGGTCAGCCACTAGTTCCTCAGCACCATCAAGGAGGTTCAGCTCAGAGTGTTCATCCAGGGACGCAGGGCCACGGTACATGTCAGTATTTTTCCATGGAGATGACTTATCAGGAGTAGGACCCCGACCCTTCTACTGTTCGAGGTACGATTTTAGTATCCTCAGTTTTATCATCAGCCCTTTTCAATACTGGTGCTACACATATCTTTATCTCTTTTGCTGTTGTGGAGATCCTTGGACTCTGAATCTTTTCTTCTGCCGACATGTTGACAGTAGGCACACCTTTGGGGATGAGGACATGTAGTGTACGCCAGTGTAGAGAGTGCCCTCTCGAGGTTGCAAGGTATCACTTCTTATGGGATCTCTATGTCCTAGAGATGACAAGCTATGATGTCATCCTTGGTATGGACTGGTTGATTCCCTTTTAGGTAGTCGTCGACTGCTATCGCCGTAGAGTGAGTTTCGTTCCATGATTAACTATTCAAGAATGATTATAAAGTATATATAATGAATAATAATGAAATATATGATATAATAATTCTACTAGATTTATGTATATATATATATGTATGTATGTCATCTATTTAATTTCATTCAATTCAATAAGGAAACGAAAACAACGTTCATGCGTATGTACGGCCTACCGTCTCCATTAACGATGTATTTACTTCCTTTTATCGATCTATAATATATATGTATATGATGAATATATATTATATATAAATCATGTTTTACATTCTGGAATTATGTAAATATGGATATAAGTAATAATATCAAGAACGACAAGTCGAAACACATACGATAAATGAAATGATTTTACCCAAAACGCTCCTTTTACATGGAATTTACAAAAGAACGGGTAATATAAAGTCATAAGTGAAACATATATGATATCATAACAATGAATATGATTATGTAATAAGTCAATGACATTATTTAAATCATTATACAGGAGGTTCAGATCCATATGAAGCATATCAGACCTAAGGTAAGGGATAATTATTTCAATCTCATTCTTATCCGAGATTGTTTATTCGTAAGTATTCACTGGGGTTATATTTATCATCCATGTACCTGTTTTCTAAAAATGGTTTCATGTATGTTTAATGTCCTTTTTACCCATTTTTGACTTTTACTACATGGTATGTAAGGAATCTTTCTTTTGTTTACGTTACGAGGTACTTTTTTGACTTTTCCGACAAAAGTACGAGAAGAATGTTTTTTTAAACTTATATGGTATGAAAGGATTTTTATGGTTTTATAAAGCCTTATTTTCATGAAGCTTCCTCCAAAAGATTTCATGACCATGTTCAAAAAAATCTCTTTCTTTTAAAATTGCATGACATTTTTTGAAAAGAAATTGATTTTGAAGAAGAAAGGATATTTTCCTCAAGAATTCATTTCAAGTGTTTTATCAAAACCATTTTTCCATCTAAGATGAAATTATTTCATATGTGTATGTTTCAAGTATAATTTCTCTTTTATTTACATGGTTTCACTTTTATTATGATGAAATGCCCATTTGTTTTATATGGATTATGAAATTATGGGATGATGTTTATGAAACCCATTTTATTCTTTGGGTTATGATGAATGTTTTAAGTTTATTTTGTGGCACAAGTTAGAATGATTTCATTATGAGATGGTTTGGACCTATATCTCCATCCAATGAATTGGGTAAAGATTTATATCTCATGATATAGACATGGCTGGAATGGTAAGTTAATCTGGTTCAGTGTTACAGGACTGAAACGAAGAGTGAACTCGATTCAGAAAGGGACTTTGTCCACTAAGATGGTCTTGACAGTAATGACTTGGCTACTATGGAAATCATAACATGTGATTAATGGTTTCCAAAATTACATTTTTTATTCCCATTATATTTTATCAATATTGTTGTTCCTTTATGATATATACCTTACGTACTTCCATGATTTATGTCTTTGCTCAAGATTTTGATGTTTAAACATTATGTTCATGTTTTTAAGTTCAAATGTATATGGTTTGTTTTATTTTCTCCATGCTTACCCATAATAAGAATTTGAGCTCACCCTTTATATATTTTCTCTTCCCTAGGATTTAATGGAAGGTTTTAGGTAAGAAAACAAAGGGGAAGATCATTAATGGAGAAGTTGAAGATCTTTCACCAAGATTAGAAGATAATATTCCGAGTTTCCAAAGACACTAAACTATTACCATACTTGTGTTTCTGTTTTTTATATGTATTATGTATTCCGAAAATGTAATGTAATGTCCATGTGCGTCAAGATTTGGGTCTCTACAGTTGGTATCAGAGGAAATGTTTAGTTAACCTTTGGAAACTAGGATGCGAAAACTTTAGTGAAATCCCTAGAGATATTTAAAAGGTATGCCGAGGGATGTACCTAAGGTTAAGTATACGTATAGGTTATAGTCCTAGAATTGCGTTAAAGATCTTAGAATTAAACCTAAGATGTTAGATATTGAAGTTACTCCCCCTTTATTATGTTGTTTTATCTATCATGATATTTTCCTCTCACACTATTATTTCTGGGTTTTAGACGATGGCTGGAACCCAAAGGAACAATGTTGATCAATGTAATGGACAATTCAACAATTGAACTCTTGACCAAACCAATGTCATGGGAGATGGAGTGCACAATCTTATTTCTATACTATCACAAGCTATGAATCATTTTTTACTTAAAAATGAACAGAGAAAGGAGGAAAATTATGTTGAATCCTTCATGAGGCAGCGTCCACCTTTATTTAGCGAGTCTTATAATCCATTAGTGGCTAAACAATGGATGAGTACCACTAAAAAGATATTTTCAGTTCTACAATGTTCTGATCATGATAAAGTCATCTTAGCAGTATATCATTTGGAAGGTGATGCTGATCAATGGTTGAATCTTATCAAGAATACGAGGCAAAGAGATGAAATAGAGTCCATGGAATGGGACGAGTTCAAGAACTTGTTTTTTAGTTAGTACTTCCCTAATATTCTTCGAAAAAATATGGAAAAGGAGTTTCTTGAGCTTAAGCAGAAGGATGATGAATCTGTTGGTATATACGAAGCGAATTTTACAATACTTGCAAGGTATGCATCTGGCTTCATCATCTAACCTAAAAGTAAAGTTGATCAATTTTTCAGTGTCTTAAAACCAAGTCTTCGAAGTTCATTAGCTATAAGAGACTTCAGTAGCTATGAAGAAATTGTGTGTTGTGCTATCAAGGTAGAACTGGAAGTTGTTGTAACATATCCATCTCATGGTTTTGACAAGAAACGAAAGATGGAGTCAGAACAATGGTGAAAAAAAGAGTAATGATTCTTTATGCTCAAAGTGTGGAATGAAGCAGGGTGGATATTTCCTAAAAGGTAATATAAAATGCTTTAAGTGTGGAAAAGAAGGTCATCGAGTAGTTGATTGTCTAAGTAATGGGAAAAAGGTTGCTAATGATGTGAATAGAGAAAAGACTACAAGGAACTCTCCACCAACACTTCAATGCTTCAAGTGCAAGGAAATGGGGCATTATGCTAATAAATGCCCTAATCCGCAGGTTAATGATGATCAACGTGAGAAACCTCTTAATGCAAAGGATAAAGGGAAGTCTCATGCGATCAATATTTGTGATGTTGAGTATGAAAATTATGTTGTGTAATGATTAAGTGTTTATGTAATGGGATTTCAAAATAGTATCATGGAATCTCATTTATGGTATTGTGGAATTTTGGAATATCTATGTATTGGTTTTCAATTATTATATGGTACTGGTAACCATGAAAAAGTGATTGAAATATTTTTGGAAACCAGATGAAATGCGCATATGGAAGGGATAAGGAGAAAATAATATGATATTAATCATGAGCTCATGACTAAAATAAGGACAATGTGATATCATGGTTTGAGTATATAGAAATTTTGGGATTTCGGTATGTGGAAAGAGTTAACTTTTGACAGCATTCATGTTTTCACTAAGGTAAAATGGGTATTCATTTTTCAAGAGAATACATGATTAAGGTATTCACATGATTGGAATGTGATCAACAAGATATATCAGGAATAAATGATGGTATCCACATGCTCGGTAGATGACATTTCTAGTAATTGTTTTCTTTATACTATAAGCTTGGAAAGAAGTATTTTGTATAAGCATAAAGATTTGAAATGGATTATGTTGAACATAAGTTAGTTTAAGGCTAGAACTATTTTCGATATTATCGATGGAATGTCATAATGATGTAATTTTAGAAAAAGGACAACCTGTAAGATGGGAGAATACCCATCGCGTCAGACAAGGCTGTGGGAATCGAACCCACAAACAAAGTGTGACTGACCTTTATCGCATACCACTGGCCTACAAGAATTCCCTAGTTAGTAGAAACTAGTTTTATTTTATTAAGCGGTATGATATATGAATTATAAGTTAATTTTTGGAATTGTATACGATTAACCTCACCATAGATGGACTTATGTATATTTGATAACTTTTTCTATCCTTTTTTTTTGAAATAGATGGAATGACCCATCATTTTATCACATGATCTATTAACACTTCACGAATAACAAATTCAACTTCATTTCTTTAAGAGATGAAGTATAAATTGTTCAAAGCATGAACAATAGTGAGATTGTACCAAAATCAAGAAAGTATTTGTTCTAATTCAAAATTTTCAACTTTAGGGAAATGATATTGAAAACAAAAATGTTGTCCTAGTGCTCTTATATCTGATGAATCAGATGGTACCTTAGATCATCACAAATCTATGGCTTTGTGATTTTTGGCTTTTTCATAGCCATGTTCTCTACCACTCTCTGTCAGAACTTGATGGTAAGATTTTTCTTCCATATCCATATTTTGACCTATGTTCTCCTATATGGAAACCCAGTGATGAGTTACTTTGGGAAATCATTACATTTCATACTATAGTTTTTAAAATTAAGTTTTATTATTCCTTTTTACGATGTGTGTTTCTATGAATAATAAACAATTTATAACCCCGATGAATTTCGAGGGTGAAATTCATTTTAAGGGGGGTAGAATGTAACACCCCGAAATTTTATGAAGAATATTCTATTAATTTCGTTGATGTCTTGTGTTGTACGCTACACCAAAGAGAGATTGCACTACATGCAACCCTGACTTGGCTTGCATTACACGCAATCGCGACTTTCCTCGATAGCGTGTGTTGTACGCAATATCAGGTTTCACTAAACAATGATATATGGTTATAATATTATTATGAACTAGCCGTTATGAATAGTAGTAACTAAATTTTGAATTTTATAACATTATTATTTCATCTTACACATTTTCTAGAACATGGTATCTGAACAAAATAAATTTTTCGTGTAAAATAAGTATTTTTAAAAAAATGCAGTTTTGCCGTCTTTTAATGGTGCACCCACATTAAATCTAGTTTTTACATGTTTATAAGTTTAATTTTACAAAATAAACTTCTTCTTTGGAATCAGGATATAAAAATTTACATTGTATAAAGTTTTGATATTTTTCTTAAAACTTTCATATTTTAATGAATAGTAAAAACACGCTATATTTTAATTAAAAACAACTTTTTTCATCGTAATAATTTATATGTTTAAATTATAATATTTAATGGGTTTAAAGTATAAATAGAATATATTTTTACCATTTAATATAATGTATTCCATTAGCATTTATTTTACATTGAATTCGTAGGTTAAATCAATTCAATCTTTTGCAATGTTTTAAACAAAAACCCGTTTTCTTTCGACAACAGGATTAATTTTAATTTAATTTCTGAAACTTTTTTGTATTGAATTTGAAAAAATGAATTCCATATTTGGAATCCGTGGGTCCAAATTATGTAAATAAGCTACTTTTTATTTTTGGGCATTATGAATAGTAACTACGGTAAATTTTATTTACCATAGTTAAAGGTAAATCGGGTAATTAAGGGTAAAAATAAGATTATAAAATTACCCTAACAGTTGAAAAAATCCTATTGGATGAATAAAAGTGGACCCATATCACCTAAGGGTCGGAATATATTCATTTCATGGAATTTTGACTATGAAATAATATAATTATTATTAAAACCAAAGAAAGTGACAACATGTCACTCTCTTAAATCTTATAAGTATATTAGTTTTAATTTAGTGATAAACTTCATGAAACTTAGAAAAAGAATAGTCTACAGAAAGCTACTAAACTTATCTACATCATATGAATTTATTTATAATTTTTAGGGATTAAATATGTATCATTAAATGTGACATAATAGTGATGTTGAAATTATTTTATTAAGAGAAATATCAAATAAATGGTTTTAAAAATATTAAAATAAATATTATATGAACTATTTAATGTGATTCACTAATTTTATAGATAAATATTACATGTTATGAATCTATTAAACTTTTTAGTTCGAACATATCTTCTTTATATTATTTATTTAAATTCAAATAAATGAATAGTGTCAAAATTGACACTATTGTTATTTTATAAAAATAACATATTATAAAATTGTTTAAAAATCACAAAAATATTTAAAAATTATAAATTTAAATTTATATGGTCTAAAATGTTATAAATTATCCAATTATGGAAAATTCACAACAAATAAGTAATTATTTATAATAATTTAAAATGTATAATTTTATTACCACAAATAAAATTAAATTGATAAATAAGGATAAATCAAGTTGATAATGTTTAAAATAAATTCCTAACACGTCTAAATTTTATTTTTTGATGATATTACAACCCTATACCTTCTAATATTTGGATATGAGCCATTTTGGAAGTTTTTATGTGGGGTTTGGATTTAATATAAACTAATATTTCATATATTTCCAAAGGTGCCCCTCTCCTCCCTTATAAAAGGGCACCTCCTCCCTCTCTTCCTCACACCATTTTCAGCCTTTAATCTCAGCCAAACTCTTCCCATTTCACTTCCCCACTTCCCTAGAAACATCCTAGAGGTCCTGGTATTCTTCAAAGATCAATTTTAGTGCCCTAATTGGAGGTCTCAAAGAGGCGCTTCAAAGAAGAGGTAATGTCCGTTACCGAATCTTTCAACTTTATTTCTTCTTCTACTTCTTATTATTTAGTTGTTTAATTATGAAGTTATAACATAAGTATCAATAATATACTGATATGTTATTATAAGTATGAAACAACCCTATTTCACCATCAATCCATCCTACGGAAAACGAAATCACCGCCCGTGCGTACGTACGGAATACAGTCTCCACGCCGTGGTGTAATCTATTTTCCACCACCACCTTACTTGGATGGGTATAATGGTGTAAATAATGACTATATATGATTATTTTAATGTAATATGGATTCTAAAATAGTATAAATACACTCCAATACAATTCCACGATCATGGGAATGATATCATCGCTCGTGCGTACGTACGGACTACCGTCTCCACGAACGCGATGAGATTCATTTTCCATGATTAACCATTCAAGAATGATTATAAAGTATATATAATGAATAATAATGAAATATAAGACATAATAATGCTACTGGGTTTATGTATATATATATTTATTTCATCTATTTAATTTCATTCAATTCAATAAGGAAACGAAAATAGCGTTCATGCGTACGTACGACCTACCATCTCCATGAATGGTG
This sequence comes from Viscum album, assembly GCA_963277665.1. Taxonomy (NCBI): domain Eukaryota; kingdom Viridiplantae; phylum Streptophyta; class Magnoliopsida; order Santalales; family Viscaceae; genus Viscum; species Viscum album. The sequence continues at coordinate 1,909,301,644 of OY728151.1, forward strand.
TATTTCATTTCTTTTATCGATCTATAATATATATGTATATGATGAATATATATTATATATAAATCATGTTTTACATTCTGGAATTATGTAAATCAGGATATAAGTAATAATATCAAGAATGACAAGTCGAAACACATACGATAAATGAATTGATTTTACCCAAATCACTACTTTTACATGGAATTTACAAAAGAACGGGTAATATAAAGTCATAAGTGAAAAATATATGATATCATAAAAATGAATATGATTATGTAATAAGTCAATGACATTATTTAAATCATTATACAGGAGGTTCAGATCCATATGAAGCTTATCGAACCTAAGGCAAGGGATAATTATTTCAATCTCATTCTTATCCGAGATTGTTTAGTCGTAAGTATTCACTGGGGTTATATTTATCATCCATGTCCTTGTTTTCTAAAAATGGTTTCATGTATGTTTAAAGTCCCTTTTACCCATTTTGACTTTTACTACATGGTATGTAAGGAATCTTTCTTTTGTTTACGTTATGAGGTACTTTTTTGACTTTTCCGTCAAAAGTTCAATAAGAATGTTTTTTTAACTTATACGGAATGAAATTATTTTTATGGTTTTATAAAGACTTATTTTCATGAATATTCCTCTAAAATATTTCATGACTATTTTCAAAAAAATCTATATCTTTTAAAATTTCATGACATTTTTTGAAAATAAATTCATTTTGAAGAAGAAAAGATATTTTACTAAAGAATTCATTTCAAGTGTTTTATCAAAACCATTTTTCCATATAAGATGACATTATTTCATATGTGTATGTTTCAATTATAATGTATCTTTGATTTACATGGTTTCACTTTTCTTTTGATGAAATTTCCATTTGTTTTATATGTATTATGAAATGATGGGATGATGTTTATGAAACCCATTTTATTATTTGGGTTATGATGAATGTTCTAAGTTTATTTTGTGGCACAAGTAAGAATGATTTCATTATGAGATGGGTGGGACCTATATCTCCCTCAAATTAATTCGGTAAAGATTTATATCTCATGAGATAGACATGGCTGGAACAATAAGTCAATCCGGTTCAGTGTTACAAGACTGAAACGAGGAGTCAACTTGATTCAGAAAGGGACTTTGTCCACTAAGATGGTCTTGGCAGTAATGCCTTGGATACTATAGAAATCATAACATGTGATGAATGGTTTCCACAATTACATGTTTTATTCCAATTATATTTTATCAATATTTATGTTCCTTTATGATATATGCCTTATGTACTTCCACGATTTATGTCTTTGCTCAAGATTTTGATGTTTAAACATTATGTTCAAGTTTTTAAGTTCAAATGTATATAGTTTGTTTTATTTTCACCATGCTTACCCTTACTGAGCATTTGATCTCACCCTTTATATGTTTTCTCTTCCACAGGATTTAAATAAAGGTTTTAGGTAAGAAAAAAAGGGGAAGATCATTAATGGAGAAGATGAAGATCTTTCACCACGATTAGAAGATAATATTCCGAGTTTCCAAAGACACTAAACTATTACAATCCTTGTGTGTATGTTTTTGTTATGCATTAAGTATTCCGCAAATGTAATGTAATGTCCATGTACGTCAAGATTTGGGTCTCTACACTGATCGATCTCCATGCATTTCTAGATCAACTATATCTATTCTGACTTCTCCTACACGAGACTCAGTCCCAACAATTATGATTCCCCTGCATCCATCCAACATAACGAAGATCTACACAGTCTACCATAGAGCACCTCATACAGTGAAAATTGAATTTTATCCTAGTAACTATTGTTGTAAGAAAAATTAAAAATCACCAAATGATTTTACCACCATCCAATAAAATCAAGAAGATAATCCCTCATCATTTCCTCTAGTACCTAAATGGTATTCTATGACTACCCATCTGTCAGTAGGTGAAAGGTCGTACTCAAAAAGACATAGTTACCGAGTGGCTTCAACAATCCTTACCATAAGTGTGATTTAAAATGTGTATCACAATCCAAAACTATATTTCATGTCACCCCATGAAACCAAACTACCCCTCAAACATACAACACACCCAACTAATCCATGGTGAAAGTCTCTTGAATTGGAAATAAATTAGCCACTTTAGTCAACTGATCCACAAATACCAAAATCACTTTTGTCTTATGAGGAATCCTTGGAAGAACCACCATGAAATCCATCATCATATCATCCTATTTCCATTCCAGAATGGGAAAATCCTATAAAAACCACCTGTTTTTTGATTCTTAGCCTTATCCTACTGATAGGTAAAGTAGCACACCACAAAACCTGCAACCTCTTTCTTCATCCCTGGGAACCTATAATGCCTACAAATATCATTATAAATTTTGGTCAATCAATTATGAAATAATCAAATTTATGCATGAAACTCACACATTAACTCTTATCGCATACATGTTGGAACCAAAACATGGACACGAGCATAAATATTCCCATTATCAACAATGCTCCAATCTAAAGGTGACTCCCCACCTCTAAGGCTTTCTCATATAGCCATACTTTCTGAATCCTCCTTCCATACCTCCTTAAACCAGATCAAAATAATTGAATCAATTTCCAATGATATAAGGGTCGTATTCCTTTGGCCATCATACACCTCAAGATTCATCTAATAAAACAATACCACCACCTTCCATTTTGAACTTGAATCCTAAACTACCTGATTTTGAGTCTTCTAACTCAAAGAATCCGTAACTCTGTTTCCCTATCCCAATGGGTATACTAGCTCAAAATTAAAGGACTACATGTACTCAAACCATATTCACTACTGGAGATTAAAAACACATTGATATAAGATTGACATAATCCTTTTATGATATGTATACACGATAAACCTCTCTCCCAGCAAGTTACACTGCCAATATTTTATGTCCTGAACCACTGTGAAAAATTCAAGATCATCTGTAGCATAATTGTTTTCCCGATGCCTCAATTTTCAGGACAGGTACACCACAACATGGTCAACCTACATGAAAAACTCCATAATAACAACACCATATGCATCAAAGAACATGGTATACCCCTTACCTGGCTCAGGTAAGATCAAAATTGGTGTGGTTAAAACTACTTATTTAACTCTTTGAAAGCATTATCACATTCTTCAGACCACTCAAACATGATACCAATATTGTTTAATCCCAAAAGTGGTGTCTCTAAATGGGATATGACTTCGATGAACTTTTGGAAACAACTCAATAATCCCATAAAACATTCAACATTATAAAAATTCTTGGGAAAATCCCAAGATACCACTACTTGCACTTTCTCCGGGTCCACTAACACACCTTCTTCATAGATGATGTGATCCACGAAATGAACTCTATCGATCCAGAAATAAAATTTAAACAACTTGGCATATATCATGTGCTCTCTTAGTGTACTCAAAATTATTTCAAGATTTTTTATTTATATTCTTAAGTTCTAAAGTACACTAATATATCATAAAAAATAAAAAATGGTCCAGGTATGGGTGACATATTTTGTTCTCAAAGGAACGAACACTTCTAGCACATTTTTCAAACTGAACAACCTAAAAAAAGTAATACAAAACATACATACTTTCGAAGGTAGTTCACAGTACATAAGAAGTCCTCACCCTCAACGGGTTATACCCTAGTCTCAAATCAATATTTGAAAACATTGAAGCAACTCTCAGCTAGTCGAAGAGATCATCAATTCTCAGAAGGGGGTATCAATTCTTAAACATCATCTGATTTAACTTCCTTTAATCAATGAACAACCACAATAATCTATCATATTTCTTGGAAAACAATACTAGAGATCCCCTAGGTAATGTACTATGATGAATAAACCCATTGTTCTCCAATTCATCCAACTGATTTTTAACCTCATGGAGTTCATTCAGTGCCATTCTATATGGTAGAATGGAAATGGGTTCTACTCCCATCAGAAAATCTATTGTGAACTCAACATCCCTCTTGGGTGGTAGCCCGACAAATTCCCCAGGAAACACATCCTAGAACTGATCCACCACAGGACATAAAATAGGCTACTCTACTTCCCCATCATCAAGCATAAAACAAGCCACTTGGGTGGTGATTTCACCCAAATACACTAACTAGACCTTCTTATACTTCTTAGACATCCCATTCACTATGATGGATATACATTTATCCGTATAGAGAATTGAATGTTACTTTGTGGGGGTAACATTCAATATGATCTCAGTAAAACACTAGACAATCCATAACCAAAATCAAATCAAAACCCATTATCTCAAGCACAAACAAGTACCAAAAGAAAATGGTACCCACTAAATTCAAGATCAAACCCCCTATACAAACTAATATTTTCTGATCTAACACCTAATGGTGTATTATTTGACAAAATCCCACTCATATGCTCCACCTCTAGGCCCAAAACAACTACAAAATGAGTATAAATAAAAGAATATGAAGAACCAGTATCGAATAAAGCACTAGTAAGCATGGAATCAACAAGAAACATACCTAAAACAGTCAATGGTCTAACCACACCACCTCCAAGTGTAGACTGAACTACTTGGAGGTGACGAATCCCACTACCCTGGTCTCCACCCTAAACTCTTGTGGATGCAATACCCTGTAGATATTAACACTCTCACCCTGGGGTACCCCATCTCCTCACTATACTACTATAGATATTAGATCTCTGACTGCATACCCGATATGAAGTAACCCACCCCTACTTTTACTTTTCACTACCCTTGGGCCTCCCTCATTACCTACCTACTGAGGGTTCCTACAGAACCTCTACAGATGCCCTATTCTAACACACAGTTGGCACTAAACCAGTGGTTAGGGGAACTGAATGAATAGTTGTACCAACCTACCGTGTTGACAGAAAAATACCCAGTCACTTCCATAATATACTAGTTCCTTTTTTCTAACTACCCTTTCCACCACCACCCGGGTGGAAAATCTCTATGTGGTGCTTCCTATGATTATAATTTTCACTGATGGATCACCCAATTGAGACTGCACATGCAATAACAGGAGCCTCCTTGAGATTTTCTAAAAAAATTGGGGATGATATAATTCTTTATCAAACCCATTTAAATGGAAGATATTCACCTGGGACTTAATCTCAAGTCTAAGACCATCCTAGAAATACCTATCCATTACTGCCTCACCCCCACTAAAGATGGAACAAAATATTGAAAGTTGGTGAAAGAACTACCATAATACATAACTATCATATCCCCCATGAGAAAAACTCATAAAATCTATAGCCATCCACTACCTCTAGGTCTTCGAGTAGAAGTGTTCTGGAAACATTTATTGGAATTAATTTCAATAAAAACCCTATACTTTCTTAGTCTAAACTAAGATATACCACCAACATTTTTATTTACCTTGCAACATGTAAGACACCATCTTGAATCTCCTCTCTATGGGTGTCTCAAGGTAATCAAGGATTTTTTGGATGGACTCTATCTATAATTCGACTACCTCAGGTCCACACCCTTTAAAAAAATTCATAGGGTTCTACAGTTTAAACTTCCTAGTCTACTCAAACATAGTCGGAACAATCTATGCTGGGTCATGTTCCTTTATTTTCATAATATGGGTGTTGTTCTAAATGAATTTCTCCTCTCCTCTCTTACCCTGATCTAATAGAATTCCCTGCCCCACTTCTCTGTGATGTCCTCTTGTCTCCTAATTAGTACACATAATCTTAGTGGCATCTTCCTACAATTCCAATCATGGGTTTTAGAACACATAACATAAAACTTAAATAATTTAAATAATAGAAGTCTCTTCACTATCCATAAAAACCCATCAAACACAGACTATCCAAGTGAAAATCATCTCACCTAAAACACTACCCTCAACCATCCCAACAATGAGTCTTAGCTTACCTGGGGTAAAACAACACACATAGTTAGGAGTTCCTCATTTAGAAACATTTTTAAAACCACTTCCACACTCACAATATAAATCTTTCCTCTTAATAACATTTCCAATTTCATAACTTGTTATATCCAATATGTGAACCCATTTACAACCATTCATTAATCACAATTCTTTACCCATTATTTAATATTCTTTCCATTAACCATTTTCATCATTTTCGTTAGACACTATTTTGTTCAAATTTTTATGAAAGTAAAATGCATTCTACCTTACCTTCCCCACACACCCACCCCATGTGTGCCAACCAAGTTGCATGCCACTTATATTCTCAGGTTCCTATAATGATACATGAATAAAAAATCTCATGTAATTATAGCCATGATAAAAATATCATAAAACCATCACCTCACAAAACAAGTTCATCACCCAGTGGTGAAATATTATTCAACCTCAATAACACACACCAAGAATAATAATCCCACCCTAGGTGAAATGGGGTTTCCCTTGTACATGAGTTAGTGACTACCAAACATGAGCTCATAGTCAAGGACCAACACAAACTAATATCCCATCCACCATCCCCAAATATTAAGGTAGATAAAAGACCTGATCTAATACAACTTTGTAATGTTTCCAAACCGAGAGCCACTAACTGATGCCCAGAGTCGGGTCTCCATATTACCTCAAGCGCGCATCCCCATACACCATATGTTTCTAACTAGTAGAGAGGGTTTTAAAAATCATGTAGATAGACTATACCCTCTTATAAGTTTAAGCCACAATAGATGACATATGAATAAAAGAAAAATTTGAAATAAATTAGAAAATTTCATTACAAAACATTTTCCAAATAGGGTACAACCATAACCAATAATTAATATTCTATTTCAATCCTAACAATTTCAAAAGTGAAGAAAAAAATAAAGATAGATAGATGAAACCCATAATTGGTCCTAACACTAATTTTGGATCCTTACTCATGCATATCCCAAGGCCAACTCAACTTCCTAGCATATGGCCCTTTCCCTTGTCCTAACTTGTAATAATGATGTCTTATCGGGTACCCAATGGTGGCCCGAGTAGGGTGTTAGTAAAAATCAGTAGACCACCACAAATGATGTCTACAGAATATCCAGTCTAGATAGATAGTGTATGAAATTTTTAAATAAAAATTCATGATAAAAAAATACAACCAGGGTTCCATTAGTTAATAATTTTCACTTTAACCATTTCTATATTTATTTCCATTTTCATCACTTATACCATCTTTATTACTCAGTCCATTCTAATCAAATTATCCTGGGGATAGGAATTTAAAACATTTACTTAATGGTCTAAGCCAATAATTTATCATGTATAAGGGAATAAGTAAAGTTCTCTATCTCACTAGAGATAAAAATTTCATAAAAAATACAACACATTTACCCTGGAGCCTCAGTCTAGGAAGTCTCATCCAATGAATTCATTAGGGGAATGGAGCCTCACTCCGACTCCATAACCTGTGCATTCTAGGGGTGGTGTTTAGAGCCCTGGAACAACATGAACTATGGGCATAAAACCTTAAGTTAAAACCCCATATACCACCAAGAGATGTGAATGTGATTATTTTTCCATTTACCCAATATAACACGTCATAATTCATCCACAATCAATACAATTAACATTTACAATTCTCATTCCAATCAACACTTAATTCATCAAAAAGACTTACCCCATTAGCAAATTTAACATTTCTTGAGAAAAACCCATTTAACCAACTTCCATTCCAAATCATATCCCATTTATCATAATAAAAAAAATTCCATACATTATCCCATTTATAATATTCATAAATTCCTATGAATTAACCCATTCAACGTATTTAACAACTTATAAGTATTTACCCATTTAACATGTTCACCAATTCTCATTTATTAACCAACAAATTCATCTCCTGTACAATTCATAAGGAAACTAGCACAATACCTTTATTTCATATAACCCATTTCATATCAATCCAAATAATACAGTAAGATATTTTCAAGGTCTATGAACAACCATAAATATTCCCTTTTCAACTCAACTATTATATCAACATGTCTGTCATGGGATGTACCTTACCATAAAACACCATTACACTCAATATTACAATTGACCATGTTCGAGAAGGTTGGGACACCCGATGGGTGACCCTAAATCAGTGTAGGAAACCTCATAGCATCCCACAGGTATCATGGGGGGTTGAATTTGATATTTAGTCAACCACTTTACAAAATATTACTCAAGGAAACAATACACAATAAGAGGGAAGCAATATCTGAATCACACATGCACAAATATATAACAAAACTATGAGATATACCTTGTAGACCACCAAACTAGAATCCAATGATTAACATCCCTTTAACCTTAGACTTAGATATGGATTCAAGAACCCTTTGAAACCCCAACTTAGGATCCATCAGAAAAAGAGGCGTTTTGGAATTTAGAAGAAGAATAGCATATCTTCAAGACCAAATCAAGAAAAGAGAGGTAATAGGGGTGTTATACAGACCCATTGCTTTGATTTGAAACTGAAGACTCTCCAAGAAACCTAGAATCAAATGAGAATGGTCCTTAAAAAGACTGGGGTAGTTTTTATTTTCACTAGGGTTGAAAAAGGGGAGAAATGGGGAGAAAATTTGGTGAAATTATTAAAATAAAATGGGTGAAGTTTGGTAATTTTTCACTTTTTAATTGGGCACACAGTTTGGATGCATTGTTTCCCAAACTGCAAGAAAATAGTGTTCCTGATACTGTCCTAGAGGAGTTAATTCAAACAGTTTTTTGGGGAGTCCCACACAGTTTAGAAAACCATTTTCTAATCGTGAAAAATGCCTCTATCCAAGTTCTCATGGTTTTCCTTCCCCATTGAATGGTTTTAATTAAGCATGCATCCCTTATCTTGGTCTGCATGGTTTGGGCATACGGGTATCTCTAACCATGCCCTAGCCATCCAACATGTAATGGGAAGACAAATCATTTTTATTTCATGTCCCAAACCCCTGAAACACTCCCGAAACTCCTTATAGACACGGTAACCATTACATTAAAAAAATGTAAGAGATTTTAGCCAAAATTTAAACAATGAAATACCTCCATAATTTATGGGATATTACAATAGCGTTTCTTGTTTTATGACACTGATACTTTCTGATAGGGTTATATTCGAGGAATTCCATTGGTAAGAAGACAAAATACATATAAACAGGTTTATAGTCAAATGTGCTCTAGTATTTTGAATAGAGATACCTATTATAAATTTATGACCCTCTTTCCTATTAGGATAAAAGTTACAACTTCCATTGATTGTAATGTATTTGGTAATAATATACTTTTTGGAGCTTAAGGATTATAATCCTTACTCCATGCATTGTTTGATAATTCGTGTTGTATTTAATGTTTATAATATTCTTAAACACATTTTTCCGAAGTTATTAATATTAAAAAAGTTTAAATTTACATTTTTATTACTATTTTACTCAGATATATTTTTAGTTAATAAGAAGTTTAAATTTATTAATGGTTTACCCATGTTGTGTTTGAAAAATTTTAGTTGGATTTAAACTAAAATTCATCCCCTCTTGTACTTTACCTACATTAGTCTGATGGGAAAAAAATTGGTTTCTGATAGGGAATCTAAATTTGAGACCACGCATAATATTTTTATTATTTATTTTCCATCGGTTTAACAAAAATATCTTAGTTTCTTTACACTACATGTGTAGTAGAGAAGATTTTTTGTTTTCATGATAACATGAATACATGTTGGTTCTAAGGATAATCTAAAACCAAATTGATTGCCAATATTTTATGTTGGTGATTATAAATACTGACATGATCAAATAGAAACATTCATTATGAATACTGGTATGTAAAATTCTCTGATACTGACCAAAAGATACAAAATTTAGGACAAATAAGATTCAAGTTTTTCTTTAGAAGAACAAGTTGAATTTACATGTAAGGAATAATTTTTTGGGTTTTATTCAATAAGAAATATGTGGTAAATTTTCTTTATACATAAAAATAAGTGTTATATAGAAGATGTTATAAGACACTCATTTGATAACTTCTAATGTTTTGGAAAATAAGTGTGTCATGCTATGATTTTACAATAAAACTTATTATTTTATACATAGAGGGAGTGTTGCTCATATGCTTCATTTTCTATGATGATTTTTAATAAATTATAATATATTGGTGAAAAATTGTTATCATATGGTCAATTGGTTGAGAAATAAATTGAAATTTTACCACTGTAATGAGAATCTAAGAGGACGACTACTACTGATACAAAACATATAAAAAAGACAAGTCTTGATAATTTTATCATAACACTTATATTTTATGAGAGAAGATAAAAAATGTATACTAAAAATTTAATGAATAATAATTTTGTTTTATTCACATATAATTCAAGAGGAATAAATACTATATCTCATAATAATAATCCAAGTGTGTCTAAAGTAAACAACAATGATAAGTTAAGTGATGGAGTGATAACATGGTTTTATTTGGGAATGAACATGTATATGGGATAAAATAATTTCTGAAGGGACAATAAAGAAGATAAAAGGGAGAATTATGGTAAGAAATATCCATAAAAAATCTTTTAAGAGTTTAGAAATCTTGGAAACATTCATCTATATTTTAAAGAATTAAATAAAAAAAACATAAAAGTTTGAAAGAAATATTCCAAGAGGAAAGATAAGAAAATATTAAAATAACTAGATACTTATAATGCTAGTGGGGTTGATACTAATTTTTATAGTTCCTTGGATGACAGTAAGGATAGTTAGAAGATTATTTGTTTTTATATTATCATTCAATGAAATTAGAAATGTTTCATGTGTAAGATGATTATTAATTCAATTATGAATTTAAATTTAGACATGAATTATCCTGATACATTGGAAAATGAAAGTGATGATATGGATGATGTCCAAACTACTAAGTAAATGTATTTATACATATAAAGTCTTTATAAAAGAGAGAAATTAATGAAATATTAATGTGATAAGGATAATGTTAATTTTTATAAACTCTAAAAAACTATAGTGAACTTAAAGAAAAATCAGTTGAAAGAAATAAATAATTTTATATGTATATAAATGATCTATATTAACTAAAAAATAGGAATTATATGTTAAACATTTAGTTGGATGAAATTTTTTTCAATGATTCTAAGTCTATTACTCATTGATAAAGTAATGGATTTGTTACCTTGTCAAATGGTCATCTAAAGTCAGAGGACTAGAATAAGATCAATACTCAGAAAAAATAAAAAACTATTTCACTTTATCAATATAATAATGAAATTTTTAATTTTAAATATAATGTTGAAAAATTATGAAATATATTTTAAAACTCAAATTCTAGAGTAAAATAATTTGACAATATTTATGTTCAAATAAGAGATAAGAGAACTAATTATGGACTTGGAATTAAATACACTAGAATATTTACTTATTGGTTGAATTATTTTTTACCTAGTAGAGAACCTTTCTCCAATATATGCTAATGAGGAGGAAATTAAAAGAAAAGGTTTTCTCTAAACAGAGTTTTGTAATTTGAAATAAAAAAAATAATTTTTTTAAACAAGACTTACTTCCTACAAACATCAATGATATATTTTTGTACCAAATGAACTTTTTTTGAATTCAATGTGACCTAAGGAGGTTAGGCTTCCTTGAACTTAAAAATTGTTCAAGTGAAGATTATATATATGAACTATTAAATTTCTATAGTCAGTACCTCGTAATTATTTCATTTCTGTTTATCAAAATTCACATCTTGTAGGAATTTTTTGTTTAAAATTATTTTCACAATAAATTTTAATTTTTTCCAAGTACCTCACATTAATTCCTTCTATTTAGGGTTAGTTGTTTTATCAAAATTTTTGAACAAAAAACTTTTAATTCCCATAGTGTTTATATGATAAAATACATATGTAAGTAACTCTGATAGAAGAAGAACAATCTGACTCATTAATGGATAAATTTCAAATAGTGGTATCCCTTTTCTTTAACTTACCAAGTTTTTGAATGATATATTTTTATTTATTTTATGTGGAATTTCAAATCGTTATCTAGTTATGAAAATATTATTTAATTAGAAAGTAGCATATAATATTTAAGAAATTTAGAATTTAAGAAATCAATATTTTGATAAATTAGAAATTTATCATTTTTAAATAGGTATTATAACATATGTTCGGTGCGAATCATTTTGAATAACTAAATATATAGATTATCAATAGTGAGTTTAGTCACCAATGATACCTATATAAAGGGAAGTGGACCTAGGCTTATTTGGACTCTTTAGTTACCTATATTATTCTAGATATATTTTGGAATTTCTTCAATGGATTATTTTAGAGAATTATATTAATGTGAAATCATCCTTGAGAAAATATTAGATCTAGAGTTGTATGTGAAGCAAGAATTTGTATTGAATAAAGTGATTGAAATTCATAGATGGAAATTACATGTGTTGTTGGTGGAAGACCATGGGATATTGTTTCTTATTATTATTCATTAATTCTATGGTTTGGAGAGGTTTTATAAAGTTGGTTGTGAGAAAATATTTTATTTCAATATTTATGAAAATATGTATAGTTTATATCTGAATTAATTTACTCTGTTTCTAGAGCTTTCATTATAAGGGTAATGTATTTTACTTTCACATATGTTATCAAAATCAAGTGGATCTTTTGTATTAAGTAAATATTGGGAAATCATTTTTATTGATATGGAAAGGGTTTAAAAAGAAAACTACTTACCATTATAAAATATTATTATCTTTTTATGGGTATGATCATTGTTTTACCTATAAAAGGAGATAAAGATACAGTAAATATCCATAACAATTATCTATTATATTTTATTATGAACACATGAATGTTAAATTAGGTGAATTTTATATGGACTTATATTGAATCCATATGTACCATAATTTTGAACTCAAAGATATTATTGTAAACCTAGATTATTAATAAGGTTCTTATAAGGTTTTTTAAAATAATAAGGAATTAAAAAAAGTATACACTTAATGAGTGAAGGAAAACCCTATTGATAATGAGACAATCATTCAAATGAGATTGAATAATGATTTTAATGAGAATGAATTTATTGTGAACTATTATATAGTATTATTGAATGCCTAAAAATATGTTAAAAAGAAATCTGATAGAGATAGGGGTACAAAGAAATTAATGGAGAATATGAAAGTATTTTAAATTTATTCTGATACCAAGTCACCATAACTATAGAAGAAGAAAGTTGAATAATATAACTATAATTGGATAATAGGTAAAAGGAATTTTAAATGAGAATATTTGTAATTGGTGGAAAATTACATGGAATAGTAGATACAAAGTACTAAAGAGAAAAAAAATAAGAAAGAAGAGAGTGTTTTGGGTATTAATTATTTTGGTTTGTATAAGGTAAATATAATGGATTTATGGTAAGAAACTCATAAAATAAAGCCCAAATAGAGAAATAATAATATATATTCATATAAGGGTAAAGCCTCTCAGGCTGTGAGAGTTATTTTACCTTATGTGACTATTAGGGAACATTTTATTAAGGAGCAGGTGATTTAATGAATACCAGATATAATTTGAATGAAAAAATTGATAGAAACCAAAGAATATAAAATATCTTTATTAAGCACTTATCATCATCATGCATTTAGAGAAGCTGCAGAGAAAGATATGGAAATCATTTCCATGAAGAAGTTGTTTCATTGGAAGTCCACATGTCATAAGTTCCTTCCATGAATGTTCCCACTGCTGAAGTTCCCTTAATTGTGGAATATTTTGAATTTAAATAAATATAAAAATGTGTTGTGAATGAATCCTGAGATGAATTTGAGAAAGTTTTTAAAAAATATCTTTCACTATATATATTTTTTCAAACCACTAATGTTGTCGCCACACCCCGTTAAGTAATTTATTTAATATAAGTGAGTTCATTAGAAGGGGATTCATTTTCAGGTTTATCTTCATTGACCTGAGATAAAATATATAAGTAGATATCAAAAAAATAATATGATCATAAGAGAATTGATATGGATAAATTTTAAGAGGGTATTAATGATATTAACAATTATCTAAAGAAATATAATTTATTAGACGATAAACCTAAAATACCTCAAGACAAAGAATGATCTAGTAGATTTTCATAATCTACCATTAGAACTAGATAATATAGAGTTCAATAGAAGTAATATTCATTGAATAATCTATTAATGATATTTTATAGTGTATATAATATTCTTCCAAAATTAAATTCTATAGTTAACGTGAAACATGATCAGAAGATCTATTTTTATGTTTTAAAATAGATGACGAAAATGGTTGATTCTGTTATAAAAGTTATTGTAAATATGAGTAATGTCAATAAGGAATGTGATTACCATTTTTGGATAATGAGATATTTATAAAAATATTTGAATTATTAAGAAATGTACATCAAATTTGTTGATAATCATAGTCTCACTATACACTAGAATTTTAATGTGTTGTATAAAAGTTAAAAATAACCTAAAGAGTTTGTCAACAATATAGAAGAGATGGATGAAGAGAATTCTATTTCCATTAAATAGAAAAAATAGTTATCTATTTTACAGAAGGTTCAAATGGAATATAAAATTCATATCATAGAAGCGTAAGAAGTGAAGATCAAAACTCAATATTAGAAGTAGCAGTCTCAGGAGGAGATACTGGCTAAGAAACAAAAAATAGATCAATAAGATAAAAAAACTCATGGGAATTATTTTTAAGAAGAATTAAAATTTCAATTTCTAATTCTTGTACCATTTTAACTAAACTTTATTGTAATCCCAAAGATAACTTTTATTACTCTCTTATAGGGGGAATCTTTTTTACACATAACAAATGATCTTGAATGATGCATGTTTTGTTTTTTTCTCATCTTCTGATTTATAGATGTTTCATTTTCTAAAGTATTTTATGAATGTGAATAATTTATTTATCCAAATGTTATAAATATTTTTTTCTTATCTAAAAAACATTTGAATACCAAATATTTATCCTTTATTATTCTTAGTGGAATTTAAATTTAAAAGGGGGAGTTTATTTAAAATCATTACAAATTATTTAATTATATATAATGGATTTATTTTACCTTTTAATTTTTTTAAACCAAAAAGGGGGAGAATTTTTATAATTTTTTATGGTTTTATTTTTAATTTTCACAAAGGGGGGTAATTTTTCAGAGTTTTATAAGAACATAATAATAAAAAACATTCTTTTTTTCATAAATTAAGATCTTTAATTTATTTTTATCTTACTAGTTTTTTTAATATCTGGACGGAAAAGAGAAATATTTTTTTCATTAGATAAGAGAGGAAGAATTAATTTAAAGAATTTTCCACACTTAAATTTTCATTCATGTTTTTTTATTTTTTAAAAGGGGTTGATTTTTGAGTTAAAAACTTAATCTCTGTGTGATTTTGAAAATAATAATACATACATATTGTAATTTTATTTAACCTAACGTTTTATTGTAGTTTTTTTTGCATATTTAAAATTCATTATATTTAATTATAGAGGATTTAAGTACATTTTGAATGGTTTTAAAATATAGATAATCTAGGATTTCATGTAAAAGTTATTTTATCAAATATAGGATCATTTTAGTGGTGTAAATTGAGTTCATTGAAACATGATGAGAAATGCCAATTTTATCATAAGATAATGAAAAATATTTCAATGAAGTTACAACTAAACCTATATAATGTAGAATTTTAATATTGAATTTAGTTATAATAAATTCTATAAATAGGACCATAGTCTTGAGGGTTAAAAATAAAATGTTAAATTAAAGTAAAAATTTTATTTCTCATAAAGAGATGCTTATCATTCTCAGGATTATAATGTATTGTTGTTGAGTGCACCTATGAATATAACAATTTTATTTATGAGTGTTTACTCTTAAAGAATCTAATTATGAAGATATAATTGTAAATGGACTATGTTTTATTAGTGTATTAATTGTGGTTCTGATTATTTTGTTGAGGGATTCTATAAGGAATACAAAGATTCTATCGATCATTGGGTCATGAGATTATTTTTATAGAAGTGAGTTTCTTCCAATTTTATGTGTCAAGATATTCCATTAGGGTGATTTATCTATGTCAATCCTTTAATATTGAGGGATTTTTAGGAAAAATATAAAGCATCCAAGGTTAGGACAATGATACATTCAAATAGATTTATAGTTGAGGTATTTTGAGGATATTAAGAAAAAAATACAAACTGATGTTTTTATAGTTAAGAATGTTTTTTTTGGAATAATGATTCTTGGATCAGGTTATTAATCCCATGAATCTTGGGATAAAAGTGATAAATTTCATTGAATAGAATTTTTTTGGTAATAATATCTTTTTTAGGTTTTTATGGATTATAATCCTTACTTCATGCATTGTTTTATAATATTTTTTGTATTACATATCTTCATTGTGCTTAAATTTTTTTTTGAAAAGTTTCTAAAATTATGATAGTTAAATTATCTTGGGACATATAATATATGGGTTTGATATGTTGTAGGTTAATAAAAATTTTGAAATTTGATTTTTTACTCCTGATATGGTTGAAAAATATTATTTATTTTTAAACTATAATTCACCTGTATTGTACTTTTCATGCCTTAGTTTTTTAGGAAAACATTTGGTATTGGAGCAGGTCTCTACGTTTGAGATTGATCTTAATATCTTTATTTTTTATTTTTTATTTCTTTATTTAAAATATCTCAATTTTCTTATATTAAATATGTATTAGAGAAAATTTTATTTTATTAGGATTTAAAGAATACATATTGGTTCTATAGAAAATATTAATCCAAATAGACTACCAATATTTTATGGCAGTGATTATTAATACAACTGTGATCAATTAGAAGCATTCGTTATCAATACTAGAGTGGAATGTTTTATAATTATAATAATAATATTCAAATTTATGAAAAAATATGTCACAACTTTTACTTGATAAGAATGTGTTAGATTTGAACTAAATTTCTATTTGAGGAATACTTTGTTGGGATATTTTGAGTATGAATTAGTGGTAACCACCCTATAATCCTATATAAAAAACCTAGGTTCATATATGGGTTAGGGAGGATTTTCATGTTACTATAACAGTACAATAGTAATTACTATAGGCTTACTCTATTAGTAGTAATATTCACCCAAATTGGGTCTCCATTCAACAAAGTTATTCCATCAGGACATAGGGTCTTCGGGCCATCCCTGGTCTTTTCTACATTGGGCCTATGAGTTAAAAATATTCAAGGAAATTGGTACATCGGACCCAATGGAATTCAATCATATAATTTATGGATTAATAGAGTAACCTTGGGCTATGGGATCATAGTATAAGCAATCATATGGAAGAGAAAATTGGACCCATGACAAGAGGGATAAGGAACCACCCATCAGCTTGAGTTGCTCTATACAAGGTAACTACAAGCTATTAGGAATGTCAAATTTTGTGCAGATAACTACTCAAAGAGGTATTGTGGAGGGGTTTTTCCTATGTAGTAGAGTCAAAAAGATGTAACGACTAGTTTTCTTTGTCTTCAGGCCATGTACTTCAGTCTTTCTATGTATGGGAATCCATGTCATGTAAGGGTTGCCTCTCAACCTAATTAAAAAGAGTGATTATTAGATAATAAATGATATGAAATTAGAGTATTTTTTTTATTTTGTTTAATAGTATATATATAGTAATTTTTATTCATGTATAATAACATGTATTATATGGAAGAAATTATAAGTTACACATTTTATAACATCTAATGTTTTGGAAAGTAAGTGATCTATGCTAAGAGTTGAATATCAAGAATTTTATTTTATCTCTTAAGTGAGTGTTACATTGATGAATAAGTGTATAATGATGATTATTAAAATCTTATAATCTCTTTGTTAAAAAGAGTGTTCATATGATCAACTAGCTTATAAATTCATTAACATTTACCGAAGGAATGAGAATCTAAAAGGATAAGAATTGATGTTAAAAAATATATCACAAAGTTGATTTTTGATGATCTCATCAGAATGCTTAAATAGTTTTATGCCTGATAAAAAAGATAAGATAAAAAATAAAATAATAAAAATGGAATATAATTCAGATCTACATACATAGGATTAGATTTTGGATCATGTAATGATAATCCAAATTCATTTAAAGGAAAAAAATATACTGAGTTAAGTGAAGGAGTGATAACATAGTTTACTAGAATAATTTATATGTATATGGGTCAAAAATAATTTCTAAATGGATAATTATAAAGATATATGGTATAAATATGAGAATAAAGAATCATAAGAAACAATCTGTTCTTAGTGTATAAATCATAGACACATTCAACAAGACTATAATTAGTTATAGAGAAATGATAGAGAATTTTAAAAGAAATATTCCAAGAGGAAATATAAGAAAAGTTAAGAAGAACTATAAACATGTATTTCTAGTTGAGGTGATACTACTTTCAATAGTTCTTCAGAATATGGTGATGAGAATTATAAGAATTTGGGGTTTTATACCAACATTCCACATTATGAGAAATGTTTCATGGGTATGATTACCACCGAGTCTCTTATAAATTTAAATCCAGAATCAAATTATTCTTATACATTAAATGATTGAAGTGATGATGTTGATAATGTTCCAATTATTATGGAAATTGATTTATACTAATATAATTTTGATAAATGATAGAAAACAATGAAAAATGAATATGTGAAGGCTAAAGTAAATTTTATAAACTCTCTAAAAAATATAGTGAACTAAAAGATGAAGTAGTTAAAATATATAAGGAGTTATCTTAATATAAAGATGTATTGGACAAAATAAAAAATAATAATAATAAGGTAAACATTGATTTGGAAGAATATATGATTAAATTTGTAAAGGTTATTACAGGTAGAAAATGAAAAGGAGGTTTAACTTCATTGAAATATAAACTAGCTCTAGATAAATGGAATAATAGAAATTCTGAGAAAAATATGATTTTTTTATTTTTTCTAAATATAACAATGAAGTTATTATGTTGAAATCTAAAGAGAAAATATTGAAAATGGTTTTTTTAATCTGCACTACTGGATGAAAATAATTTTTATAGATGTATAGTCAACTAAGAACTAATAGAAATAATTTCAGAAATTGAAGTATATGAATAATAATATCTACTTAGTAGTGAATTGTTTTCACCTAGAAAAGAAAATTTATGATATATTTCTCAATCAGGAGTACATTGGAAATAAAATTATTTTTTAAATTGATATCAATCATTCAGTAAAACTAGAAAATTTATTTCTTTAAAATTCATTTCCAATCAAGTTAAGTCATATAATACTAGCAAATTAATTTCTATATCCAGTTCCTGGAAATTATTACTTTTATTTTTTTTAGAAAGTAAATTAAATATTAATTGTTTGTTTTTTAAATTTTCATCAATTTTTTTTTGAATTTTTGTTCAATTTTTTCTTGAATACTTTTTATTTAAGGGGATTTTTAAGCAATTTAATCAAAAAGATAACATTTAATTTCCATATTTTTTATGTTAGAATATATTTGGACCCATCTTTTAAAGAATAAGATCAATCCTACTCATCGATAGATAACTTACATAGAGCTGTATAATTTATTTACAATTTACCAGATTTTAAAAATATAGATTTTTCTTTATTTTGAATAATTTTTTTTATTTTCCTTGTTGTGCTTTTCTTTATTTTTTCAGAATGTAATATATAAAATTTAAGAAAGTAAAAATTTAAGAAATTATGATTTTAAGAAATTAGAAATTTTACTTTATTTAAGAGTCATTATGTCATATGTTGTTTCAAGAATGTTTATAGACTATTTGATAGATGTATGATCTATGGTGTGTTAAGTTACCTCTGATGCTTATTTACAGGGAAGTATACCCAAGATTATTTGGACTCATTCATTAATGAGGTTCTTCAAGAATTATTTCTAAATTTATTATTTTGTGTTAATTTTTTTTATAATAGCTTCTTTCTGAGAATTATCGTCAAGTGAAATCATTAATGAGGTTTTTTTAGATCTAATGTTTTATGAGGAGTACGAATTTCTATTCAAGGAAGTAATTTAATTTAATGTCTAGGATAGAATTATGTTTATTATGGAAGAACATGACCTATTTTATTCTATTCCTATTCATGAAATCTTTGGTTCAACAAAGTTTTGTAAAGTTAATGGTGAAAAAAGAGTTCCATTCTCTCTCTTTAAAAATAAGATCAATTTCTTTATAAATAAATTTTCCGAGTTTCTTGAGTTTCCATTAGAGAGGGGTTGAATTTTTTGGTTTCACAAAAGTTACCATAAGTAAGTGGATATTTTATAAGAAGTGAAGCTTAATAAATTTCATTTTTTTATTTAAATAGTTCACAAAGACAATCATATCTAGCCAAGAGCTAGAATGAACTTTTAGTGGGTATAATAATTTTTGTTACCATGAGAAAAAGATAAATATATATTCAAAATTAATGAATTATATCTATTGAATTTTATAATGAACATGTAAATGTTCAATATGGTTATGTTTATATGGAAATATATTAAATCTATATATACAAGAATGGTGAATTTTATGATCTTGTTATACCCCAAATTCTTAACAGGGTTCTATCAATGTTTTCAGAAGGAGTAATTAAAAACATAGTACACACTAATAGGGTGAATGAAAAACCATTTTATGTTGAGAAAATATCTAAAATTTGATTGGTTTATTATTTTAATGAAATTAAATTGATTATGAAATATGATATCAGATATGTTTATTTTAAAAAATATATTAATAAGAAATTGGATTGATATAAGGGAACAAATACATTAAAGGAGAAAATGAAAGTATAAAAAATGTATTCGTTTGATTAGTCACCTACAAAAAATAATAAGAATAATTTAGAAGCTAAATTTACATAGATAAAGGGTAAAATTAATTTGAATGAATAATTTCAAAAATTGGTAAAAAATATAGTGAATCTTGGATATAAAGTTTCAAAGAGATAAAGAATAAGAAAGAAGAGAGTTCCATGAGTAATCCTTACTTTTTTTAGACTTTGTAGAAGTAAAGGATTTAAGGGGAGAAAACCATCAAATATTAGCCAAATATTGAAAGAAGAGAATATATTTATAGAAGGTGATAGCCTATATAGTTGTGTGATCTATTTTACATTTTTTAAAAATTAGAGATTATTTTGAGTAGTAGCTGATTCAAATAAATCTAGATTTCATAGTAAAGGGAAAAGATACTGTGACCAAATAACTTCAAATATATTGAGCAATATATTCCCCTCATTCTGAAGTTAGAGAAGCTATAGTAAATTCTGAGGAAATAATTGTTAGACCCACAGATGTTATTTACTGAAAAAAGAATCAAGGTTTGTGTTTTTTGTCAATCCTCCCATGGATGGTCAAGGAGATTGTAAGGGAATGAGTCATATAGTTCAAGCAATAAGCAGTTTTGAAGGTGACGTCGTTTCCCAGTGTTTTCCAAATTTTGGGGGTCTGAAATTTGGGGAATGGAAATAATTGCGAAAAGTGGTTTTTCTTGAAAGCCTCAACAAAATATGGTAATGGAATGAGTTTCGTAGAGAAGGGATTCATGAAGTGTGTTTCGCTAAGACAATAAAAATTGTTATGGTGTGCTCTTTGATGATGAGAGTTTGATCTCTGAGCTTCACGAAAGGTATGCTTCTAGAATTAACATTTCATTTATATTTAAAAGGTATGATTTTGTGAATACTAGCATGAGGATTTTGAAGAAATGAAGCTCTGCAATTTGAGATGGTGTTTCTTTGTGGTTATGACGAGCTATGTAAACCAAAACTATTAGTGGAGCTTTGTGAGATGGAGGAAGCGCCACACAGATTTTTTGACCAATCCAGATTTCTCGCCTGAAGAAGTGAAGCTCCATGATCCACCGTGCCTATAAATAAGAGGATAACCCTCTTCATTAAGCATGAACTTTAGAGAGAAAATATGTGATCTCTGTGACTTCATGATGCAAGGGGCAGTCCATGATGTAGGTTGTCATTATTGAGTTGGAGCTTTGTGAAGAGACTTTCAAAGTCTTGAATGATCCTACTACTTTTAAGTCATATGAGGTTCACATAGATGGGGAGTTCTGCATTATCTCAGTGAGCTTTGTGAGGAAGTTTGAATTGTGAGGTAGTGAGCTTCATAAATGGTTGTTCTCTACAATGCAATGAACTTCGCGAAGGGTTGTGCTCTTTGAGGCAGTGAGCTTCACGAAGGGTTGTTCTATGCGAGGTGGTGTGATCTGTGAAGGGTTGAGCTTTTCGAATGGGCTTTGTGAAAGGATGTTTTGAGTATCAGTGTTGAGTGGTCAAGGATTTCAATGATCATATACTCAGTTCTTTGATGAAAGTAGTGTCTCCTGTAGGACAGAGACAAAGACTTCAATTCCAATATATTGAAGCGACCATTATGTTGATAAACTAAGTTAGACCTCTCTCACAGTAGTGAGATAGGGGGAGTTTACAGAAGTGTTCTACGGGAAGTGGTGAGCCATCCCTGCTCTTTTTTAAGGGGAGTGTGCCTGACATAGAGTGACTGTGACAAAAATATTGTACTACACAACTGGTGAAGATTAGTCGATTTTGGTATGACCAACACACTGTCAGTGTATGATCCTTGGACATAACCCTTTGTGGTGAACCAAGTAAAAGTGTTGTGTCATCTCCTTGATTTTTTGACATATTTAATAGGTTCCTACTAATGTGGGAACAAGATCCAAAACTTTAGAAGAAAAATTTGACACCCTGATTTGCCCCTCCCCTCTCAGGGTGTTATGGAGTCTTTCAAGTGGTATCAAAGCCCGGTTTATGGCGTTTGATCTGTCTTACCATCATGGAGAATTCATACAATGTTAGGGGATTCCCCTTCTCCGACGGAAGTAATTTTTAGATCTGAATGAATAGAATGATATCTCATCAAAGATCTCTTGGAATGGAAGTTATAATTTCTACTGTACAAGGAATACAAGTCACTGATCCAATAGGGCTAGCTATGACTGATGCAGACAAAAAATTCTTGATGAAGATGCCAAAGTTCATAATGCTCTCACTTTATCCCTTTCTAATCATATCTATCTAAAGGTGATGAGCTAGACCTCAGAAAAGCCTATGTGGGATAAACTTTAAAATATTTACGAGGGAGATATAAAAGTGAAGGAGGCGAAACTACATGTCTTGCACAATAGGTTTGACGATCTGAAGATTCACCCTGATGAGAATGCAAACTCCTTCTTCAATCGAATTAATGAAGTGGTTGGAGAGATTCTAGGTTTAGGAAAATAAATCAAAGAAGTTGATATTGTGAAGAATATATTGAGAAGAATTCCACCCCTGTACAATGAAAAGGTGTCCGTTCTTGAAGAAATAGTTCCTTTCAAACATTATCTAGATGATCTGATGAGTATCCTGTTTTCATATAAAATGAGGGTCAAGCCAGAAGATGCTACGACTTGAGTGAGTATGGAAATGGGGTTCTGAGCCATGAACAAATTTAAAATTTCAAAATATATTAGTGGTGAATATGATGAGGAAAAATAAATTATTTCTCTCATTTACAAGAAGCTCTAGAAGATAAAATGGAAATTTAAAGTGAAGTTACCTAAGGCTTTCTTTCATTGTGGAAAAGTTGGGCACAGTGCCTCTCAGTGTTCAAGAAATTTCAATGATGAAGAAAGAGAAGTTGAACACATTTAGAAGCCTTAGAAAATGTTTTTCAAAAAAGGAGACTTTAAATCTTGAAAGAAAGTAGAGAATAATAGTTTTTATCTATGAAGAAGAAGATGAAGATAATGAATTTTGTGAATAAGAAGAACTATAATTTAAAACGTTAAACCATGCTTCCATGATGGATACTATTGAAAAGTCAAAACCCTCATCAATTAAAGATATAGATAACTAGTTGACAACTAATAATGTTCCCATGTTATATCTTAAGGAATCTTTTTGTAAGCTTGAGAATAAGTGTAAGAGAAGGAATCAGTAGAAAGAAATGGTGGAAGAATAATCAGAATATGTTGATCATCTTGAAGCTACAATTGAATGACTAAAAGAACTAGTGAATGTAAAGTCAACAATACTTGAAACGATAGATGTAGTGGAACTAAATCTCAGAATCAGAGAATAGTCAAAGTTCATCAATGACCTTGCCTCAATAGTGGAGGAGAAGTACCAAAATATTGGGGCACTCAAAGAAGAAGTTGTTACTCTTAGGAGTATACAAAAAAAGTGAATCAAGTTGAAAAGAATAAATGTATAAAATACAATTTGTTAGGTTCTCAGATGTTGAGATACTGGAGAGAGTAAAACAGGGGTTTGATGGAGTTGAAAATATTTTGAGTGATCAAAGACCCACATGCGTGGGTAATAGTGGAATAATTTTTGATGTTGAAACAAAAAATTATGCAATTAAAGTGGACCAGAATAAAGGCAAGATGAAATTTGATCTTGTTCTAAAATCACTACAAGCACTGAGAAAGGTACCCTTAAATCAAACTGAAAGGAGAATAGAAGACTATACTCTAGCTTCTAGGAATAATAAGAAGTCAAACATTTTTACCAACGAAGAAGGCATGAGGACAAATAGAAGTGAGAAGTATTTTCTTCTCATGATGTGTCAGTTTTGTGGATATCTAGGTCATATATTGTCATTTTTCAAAGAGGTAAGGAGCTATCAGACTAGGGGAGAGATAAGAGTTCCAAAAATGAGAACAAATTCATATCCTACTACTTACAAAAGAAATAATTTCTATGGATATTGTTTTTTTGTTCTAACTTAGCCCACAAATCTATTTATTTCAGGTAGAGGAGGGACATGGATAGCGCATACCAAAGTATTAGACAAATCAAAGATCATCAAAAAGATAATGTTTCTCTTTCAAATTGGTTTTCTCCTCTAGAAGAAGATTTTTACTATGAAGAACCCATGTACATGGAAGATATAATTGAAAGGACATCAGTTTCTTACACTAAATCTAACGTCTTATGGAACGAAAAGAAGAAAATTGAGAAATCCATCCTTGTAGAGGTATCTCTTAAATCTAAAAAAAGAAAAAACGCATAGATTTTGGATAAAAGGTTTTTTTTCTCATATGATAGGTAAGGCATAATTTTTAACGAATGTCGTGATGAATGTTGATGGAACAGTATGGTTTGATAATGATGGAGCTATAAAAATCGAAGGTAGTGGACGTTTTGAACTAGCTAATGGAGAGATAAAGAAAACATAAGTCCTTTATGTGGATGGACTACATCATAATCGCCTTAATGTGAGTAAACTCTTTGACTCATGACTTATAGATACTTTTAATTAGAAATTGTGTACTATCAAGGGAAAGATAGGAAATTATCTTATGAAAGGATGTAGAATGGAAGGCAACCTATATTAGGTTGATAGTAAAGAAAAGTTTTTCTACATGATTGTTGAAGAAGAAAATAACCTATGGCATCAGAGATTGGGGAACATCAATAAAAAAGACATGGATAAGATATCAAAAAAAAATATTGTCATTGATATTCCAAACCTAAAGCATGAATGTCAAAAGTCTTGTGATTCTTGCATTTGGGGAAAGCTGGTCTACAGTTCATATCGTCCAAAGAAGAAAAGAAAATCTCATCTTCTTGATCTCATTCATAAATATGTATGTGTCCGGATAAATGTTTCCAAAACGCATGGAGAAAGGTACTTTTTCCTTTTAATAGATAATTATAGTATAATGGCTTGTTTAATGGTTATACATAGTAAATTAAAAATGTTGGACTACATGAAAAAAATCGTCGAATCGCTGACAATGATACTAAAGGAACAATAAATGTGCAATGATCTGAAAATGGAGGGGAATACACAACCATAGAATTTTAAAATTACACAGAGAAGCATGGGATACAACATGAGGTAGCTATTATGAGAACTCCCCAAGAAAATGGAGTTGTTGAGCATAGAAATCAATAGGTGAACATCATGGAAATAATTATACTGATTGAGAGTCGTATTTCTGGACATCACTAGAAAGAGGCCCTTCTAGCTGTAGTGTATATTCAAAATTTAACATGGCTTTATATGGATGATACAAAGACACCATATGAATTGTGTCATGCAAGGAAGCTCTCTTCAAAAAACATTCAAGTTTTTGGAAGTAAGTGTTTCATCGGAAACAAAGAATGAAATCAAGGAAAGTATGGAAAAAATATAGATGAAGGAATTTTCCTTGGATACTCAATGAACAGCAAAGCCAACAAGTGCGTCAAAAAGAACATGGGAAGGATTTTGAAAAGTAGGGATGTTAAGATCATTTAAGAGAAAACCTCAAATGATTCAAGGAATTCATATGCTGATGTGATAAAAGATGTGGAAGAATGTGAACATAGAGCAAATACAAATAAATAAATAGAGGAATTTTCACAAAACTCTCTAGTGTCACATCATGATGTTAACTCATAAGAGGAATATGAAGAAGAATCCTTATCTAGAGATAATTCAGTTGAATATAAAAGGGGGAATAAAAGAGAATAAATTGATTTATCCAATATTATTGGGGATTTCACTAAACCCAAACAAACAAGGAGAATGAGGAATAATACACAATCCACTTTTCTGTTAGTTTTGGAACCATATTCATTTGAAGAAGATAAAAAGAGTGAATCATGGGTGAAATCCAGGAAAGTAGAGTTAGATCATATTGACAAGAATCGAACATGGGACCAAGTCCAAAGACCCAAAGGTCATAATGTGATTGGTACAATGTGGATCTTTAAGAAAAAATTTGATGAGAAAGGAAATGTGGTCTGAAGAAAGTCACACTTGGTTTGTAAAGGATATTCACAAATTGAAGGTGTTGATTTTGAAGGGACATTTTCTCCAGTAGCAAGATGGGAATCATTCAGGTTATTTCTTTACATGGAAATCCAGAGAGGTTATACTATAGATACCCATAATTGATGTACATTGACATTACATTACTTTTTCATAATACTTAATACATTACAAAAACAGACACCCAAAGACCGTATTAGTTTAGTGTCTTTGGAAACTCGGAACATAATCTTCTAATCATGGTGAAAGATCTTCAACATCTCCCATAAATATCTTCCCATTTTGTTTTCTTACCTAAAAACATTATTTATATCCTAGGGAAAATAGAACATAAAAACGGTGAGCTCAAATGCTCCGTAAGGGTAAACCTGGAGAACATAAAAACAATCCATAAACATTTGAACGTAAAAACATGGACATAAGCAATGACATAAATCTTTGTAGTACATAAGACATAAATCATAATGGAAAATTAATAATGATAACATATCATGGGAATAAAACATGTAATTTTGGAAACAATTAAGCACATGTTATGATTTCCAAATTAGCCAAGGAATTGCTTCCAAGACCATCATAGTGGACATAGTCCATTATTGAACTGGGTTTACTTTCCGTTCCAGCCATGTATTACTGAACTAGATTCACTTGTCGTTCCAGCTATGTCTATATCATGAGATATAAATCTTTACACAATGAATTGGAGGGAGATATAGGTCCCAACCTTCTCATAATGAAATCATTGTTACTTGTGCCACAAAATATACATAAATCATTCATCATAACCCAATGAATAAAATGGGTTTCATAAAGATCATCACATCATAACATAATCCATATAAAACAAATGGATATAATTTCATCATAAGAATAATCAAACCATGTAAATAATATAGACATTATACTTGAAACATAAACATGCTAAATAACATCATCTTAGATGGAAAATAGTTTTGATAAAACACTTGAAATGAATTCTTGAGGAAAATATCCTTTCTTCTTTAAAATCATTTTCTTTTCACAAAACGCCATGCGATTTTAAAAGAAAAGGATTTTTTTTTGAAAATAATCATGAAATATTTTAGAGTAAGATTCATGAAAATTAGGCGTTATGAAACCATAAAAATCCGTTCATGCGATATATGTTAAAAAAAATTCTCCTCGTACTTTTGCTGGAAAAGTCAAAACATTTTTCATATGGTAAACAAAAGAAAGACTCCTTCCATAAAACAATGTAAAAGTAAAATTGGGGTAAAAATTACTTTAAATATACATGGAATAATATTAAACACTTTATGAAAAACTTTTTTATGGACATGGATGAAAAATATAACCGTAGTAAATACTTACGAATAAATAATCTCGGATAAGAACGAGATTGGAATAATTATCACTTACCTTCGGTCCAATTTCTTCCGTACGTATCCAAAAATACTATATAGTGGGTTTAAAAATATTATTAACTTTTATAAGAACCATAATAATATTTATGATATCATATATGATTCAATTATGACTTTATATTACCTATTCTTTTATCAATTCCATGTTAAAGCAGCATTTTGGGTAAAATAATTTCATTTATTGTACGTGTTTGGACTTATGGTTCATGATATTATTAATTATATCCTGATTTACTTAATTCTAGAATGTAAAAAATTATTTATATATAATATATATTCATCATATAAATATATATGATAGATTGATAAATGGAAATGAAATACACCGTTCATGGAGACAGTAGGCCGTACGTACACATGAACGCTGTTTTCATTTCCCTATTGAATTGAATGGAATTATGTAAATGAAACATATATGTACATAAATACAGTATCATTATTATGTCATATGTTTCAGGATTATTTATTATATATACATTATAATCACTCTTGAATGGTTAACATGGAGAATGAATCTCATCGCGTTCGTGGAGACGGTAGTCCGTACATACGCATGAGACCCAATATCTTTATTTTGATATTAAAATTGTATATAATTGGATGGTATATCATATATAAAGAATAATTATAATGTTATATTTATTATTTATATCATTTATACTCATTATTATACCCATCTAAATGATGAAATATTTGAATAACAAACTACACCACAACGTGGAGACGGTAAGCCGTACGTACGTACGTGTGGTGACTTTTCATTCATAGGGTGTATAAAATAACTAATATGGTTGTACCATTTTTATAATAACATCAAAGTATATAGAAGATAATTGAGTTATTATTTTATAATGGAAACAACAATGAATGAGGAAGTGGAAGAAGAAAGGAATTTGAAATAGGTGGTGGTATATTTACCTCTTCCTCAGGTTCTTCCTTTTGATTTGATAAAAAGGGATCTTTAAGATGGATTTATGACAAAAGGGAGGCCGATAGAATGAAGGGAGAACGATTGAGAGGGTATTTGGGTGTGGTTTTTCCAAGCCAAATGGATTTGGAGGTGTGAATTAGAGAGAAGGGGGAGTGCCCTTTTATAAGAGATGTGAGGGGAACCTTAGGAAAAACTTAAAATATTATTTTATAATAAATTAATATTCGGTTTATAATGGATCAAAAGTTACTTATTTTGATGATAGGGTGGATATTGGTCGCAATCCCTTCAACCAATAGGTTTTAGACAAGTTTAGGTTACCATTTTAACTTTATCGTTCAGATTTAACTCTAAGATAAAGAATTTTACTTTTACCATGTCTTCTTGTATTCTTACACTATATGGTTAATAAATATACTATATTCTGCCATTCTAACCCCAATTAGTTCATTAATGTCCGATATATTATTATATAAGTCTTTTTTCCAAACCTTATATTTTTAGGAATAGAATATCAATTAATAATATAATATTTTTTTAAAAAAACTCTTTTAGGTCAATTTTGACACTATTTGGTATTTTGTTTTTTTTAATTCATAAAACAATTATTAATTCAAAAAAAATTAATCTAACAAATAATAATATATTTTATTAACCTATAAAATTAGTGTAATTTATAAAAAGTCTCAAATTACATTTATTTGGGTATTTATAATATCAATTATGTTAATATTTCATTAGTAAGGTAATTGCTCCATCATCATTGTGTCATAAATAAATTACAATATTTAATGTATAAAAATCATAAATAAAATTCCATTATGTAGGAAATATTTTGATATTTCTAATGAATATTTATAGTTGAATTTATCTTATGTATAACCGTACATTAATAATGTTTTACTTAATAAACTTTGATTATAACTCTTTTAACTCTTCTTTGAATTAAATAATAATAAATGTCCTAATCTAATCCAAGTGGACCTAAAGGGACATATTTTATTCATAAGGTTGTTTTTGGTAGAATTAAACTTATCCAATAGAATTAGGACTTGTTTTAGGGTAATAATAATATCATTTTTACCATTAATTACCCTATTTACTTTTAACCGTGGTAAATAAAAGCTAAAAGTTAGTATTCACCAAAAATTATTTTCATCTCATTGAACCAAATTTTACATACTGATATCAACCGTGTCTCTCGGATATTTGAAATTCAACTCACAGAAGTGGTGAAATTAAGTTTTATTTAAATTTGAAAATACTCTAGGAGGTGGGTAAAAGACGGTAAAAAGTTCAATAAAATTTTTTTATACCTAAAATTGTTATAAAATGACTCCGATGAATTAAATTGAACTTATATAGGTATTATGTATCTATTTTGACCTAAAATAAATGTAAATAAAAAAATTAATATTTAAATAAAAAGTCGGTTTTAACCAATAACTTAGTGTTTTCACTATTCATCAAAAATTGAATGTTTTTAGAAAAATACCAAAAATTCACCCTAAGCTAATTTGGATATTTAGAATCCAAAAAGGAAGTCCATTTTGAAAGATAAAATATATAAAATTTTAAAAATTGGTTATCACTATTCATAACGGCTAGTTTATATAATATTTTAATAACAAATCGTTGTTTAGTGAAACCCGGTATTGCATACTACACACGCTATCGAGGAAGGTCACTATTGTGTGTAATTCAAGCCAAGTGAGGGCTACATGTAGTGCAAGATCCCTTTGGTGTTTCTTATAACATAATAAAAACTTATTTCATTTATACATTAAAAAAAATCTATACTTACTGTTTCGTAGAATAATTTCCACAAAACGAACTTGAAATTGTGTGTAACACAAGCCAAGAACAGTGTTTCATATACTGCAAGCTAATACGATGTTGCATATAGTACTATCTAATCTTGGTTTAGTGTGCAATAGAAGACATCAAATAAATTAGAAATAATATTTCTCATAAATTCTCGGGGTGTTATATATACAGTTTATCAAAAGGGCATCAAGACAACATTTTTAAATGGAGTTTTAGAGGAAGAAGTCAACATCGAACAACCCGTGGGGTTCTTGATTGGAATTGATGAACTGAAGGTTTGAAAATTAAATAAATCCCTCTATGTCCTGAAACCGGAACCATGGGTGTGGTACTCTTAGTTGGACTCCTATTTGAGAAAACTTGAGATTAAAAGAGAAGTATTGGATCACAATCTCTATGTGAAGAATTATCAAAAGGATGAGTTCATGGTATTGGTATATGTGGATGATATTATTTTCGGTGTGAGCATGCAAGGCTAAGTGGAAGAATTTTCCAATCACATGAAATAATAATTTGAAATATCCATGATTGGCGATCTCAAAATCATTTTAGGGTTGCAGGTGCTTCAGAAGAAGGATTACCCTTTCATATCTTAGGAAAAGTATGCAATAGAGTGGATGAATAAATTCAATATGAAAGATTCCAAACCACTAGAGACTACACTTTTGGTTTCATCAAAACTCAGATAGTTTGAGGATGGGACATTTTTGGATCCCACAACATATAGGATAATCATAGGATGTTTACTGTACCTAACAGTGACACACCCAGATATTTTCTTTGCCACATGTTTAGTGGTCTGCTTTCAGAGTAATCCAAAGGAGGAACATCTGAAATCTGTAAAAAGAATCATGAGGTACATTCAAGGTACTAATAATTATGGGTTATACATTGCTTTAGGAAGAGGCAGTGAATTATCAACATTTTCTGATGCTAACTGGGCTGGAGATATAGTGGACAGAAAGTCCACCAGTGGTGGAGCATTCTATTTTGGGAAGAAATGTGTAGACTGGTTAAGCAAGAAACTGGAAAGTACATCGCTTAGTACTGCTGAAGCTGAATATATCTATGCCACCAAGGCATGAATTCAATTACTTTGGATGAAGTAGAAACTAATTGACATATGTGATGAGGTGAAACAACCAATGGTAATTTACTATGATAATAAGAGTGAAATTTATCTTATGAATAATCCTGCTCATCATTCTCGTATAAAACATATGGAAATCAGATATTTTTTCATCAAGGAAAAAGTTGAAAAAGGAATAATCAGAATGGAACACATGGGAACCCATGAGAAAGTAGCTGACATTATGACCAATCCACTGTCAGTGGATATGTTTGAGAAACATTAGTTGAACCTCATTTTTCAGACACCTCCTAGCGCATAATGAGGTTATGAAATTACCATATACCCAATTGTTTTACTTGTGTTAATCTGGTTATGGAAGTGTTGCAGGTTTATGCGGGAGATACAATTTAGGCAGAGTATGTTCTGAGCTATTCAATATTTAAATACCGGTCTTTGAGTTTACATCCAATGGGGGAGAAATGACTAAATTCAATGCAGAAATATGGAGGATGCACTGTTTTTTTTCTTTTCTCTAATTGCAAGTTTATTTTAGTAGAATCCCGCATCAACAGGAAACAATCATATATTTTATTCAAACAAAAGATAACACATCTCATCTATTCCCTCTCGTTTTGTACAATGAGAATTTATCACATAGTATTAGATTGTTTGCTGAGTTGATTATTGCATAATAGGTGTTGATAGTGGCTAGTGTTCGGTTGAATTTATCTGGAGATTTACAACAAACCCAAAGGGGGAGATTGTTGGAACCAAGGCCATTCTTTGTGGAAAAAGGAGAATGGTTTGTGTTTTTTTTCAATCCTCTCATGGATGATCAGATAGATAGAAAGGTAAAGGATTATACAGTTCAAGTAATAAGAAGTTTTAAAGGTGACATCATTTCACAATGTTTGAAAATTTTTTTGGGTCCAAACATTGGGAATGGAAACCATTGATAAAAGTTTCTTTACTTGAAGGCCTCAAGAAAAAATGTAAATAAAATGAGTTTCATAGGGAAAGGGTTCATGAAGTGAGTTTCACGAAGACAATGATGATTGTGATGGTGTGCTTTGCGATTATTAGAGTTTAATATTCGAGATTCGAGAAGTGTATGCTTCTAGAATCAATAATTCACTTATATGTAAAAGGAATGGTTTTCATGAAGACTGGAATGTGGATTTTGAAGAAATGATGCTTTGAAATTTGAGATTGTGTTTCTTTATAGTTATGAAGAGATCCATGAACCAGAACATTCAGAGGAGATTTTGAAGATGGAGGAAGCACCATAGAGATGTTTTGATCGACCTGGATATTGTACCTGAAGAAGTGGAGCTCTACTATTGACCATTCCTATAAATAAGAGGATAAACCTCTTCATTCGGCATGAAATTGAGAGAGAAAATCTATGTTTACTATGACTTTTCAATGCAAGAGGTGCTTCGTGAAGTAGGTTGTCATTCATGAGCATGTGCTTCGCAAATAAACATCCAAATTCTTGAATGATGCTATTTCTTTTAAGTCATATGAGGTTCACGAAAATGGGGAGTTCCACGTTAGCTCAGTGAGCTTTGCAAGGTAGGTTGCTTTGCGTGGGAGTGAGCTTCACGAAGGGTTGTGCTCTGTAAGGCATTGAGCTTTGTGAAGGGTTATGCTCTGCGAGGTAGTGAGAATCATGAAGGGTTGTGCTCAGTGAGGTGGTGTGCTCTTTGAAGGGTTGAGTATTGCCAATGGGATTTGTGAAGGGATATTTTGAGTATCAGTTTTGAGTGGTCGGGGATTTTAGTGAGAATATACTCAGGTCTATGATGCAATTAGTATCTCGTGCTAGACTGAGACAATGAATTCAATGACAATCTATTGGAGCGACCTTCATGTAGATAAACTGAGTTATACCTCTCTAACAGTAGTGAGATAGGGGGAGTTTATAGAAGTGTTCTGAAGGAAGTGTTGAGCCACCCCTATATTTTGTAAAGGTAGTGTTCCTAGCACAGAGTGACTATGAATAAACTTATATACTCCACAACTGGTGAAGATTAGTGGATTTTGGTACTACCGACATACTGTCGGCATATGCTCCTTGGACATAGCCCTTGGTAGTTAACCAAGTAATAATGGTGTTTTATATCCTTTCTTTCTTTTATCTAACAGATTTTAAATGTTCCTACCATTGTGGGAATAAGATCCACAACATTGGAAGAAAAATTTGACTCCCTGATTCACCTCTCCCCTCCGAGGGTGTTTTGGGGTCCTTCAATAATTTCATAGGATGTTGTTCAATCAGATGGTATTTCATTATTAGTCCATCAATAATAATTTCATTCCTTGTAAGTTCCCCTGATTGATGTTCCATTAGTTAGGGAAGATATTTAAGTAAAATGAGTAGAAAATAAAGTTGATAAAGATTCTAAGGAAAAAAGTGATATTTTTTTTGAAATATATCTTTCACAAGGGGAGTCTTTAGTTAATACCTCTGATATAGTAATTTCACCCCCTCGATAAGTTATTTAAAAGAAGCATGTTTATAAAAAGGAAATTATATTTCAAGTTCACCTTTATCTAGAATATATAAAATAAAAAAAAGTGATCACAAGAAAAAGATGATTTTAATGGCATGAATATTGAAAAAATTAATGAGGATATAAATTTCTTAAATATTACTCCATAGAAAGATAAAGTTTAGGAATATCATTATGAAAGACCTCAATAGGAGGAAATATTTGATTATTCATCAGAATATGCCTCTAGCACTATATCATAAAGAATTGATCAGAAGTAACATTATCATAATAATCTATTGAAGAATTTTTATAGTGTATCTAAATTTATTATAGAATTAAATACTATAGTTAACTTAATACAAGATTCTATGGTAGAAGAAAATGGATTATTACATTATTAAATTTAAAAGGAATATAAGAAATTTTATAGAGGAATGATATTTCAATTACAATAGAATGATATATTTCTCAAAATATTTAGAATATCAATAAAATAAAACCATATTTATTGATAAATAGATTTCCCCTATTCACCATAATTTTGATTTTATTTGAAATAGGTAGAAATAACATGATTATTTTGTTAAGAATCTAGATAAGAAGGTTGAAGAGAAGTCTGAATCTTTTGAAGATAATGAACATATAACTATTTTATAAAATGAATGGATGGAAGAGAAAATTTATAGGATAGAAACTAAAGAAGAGAATGTAGAATCTCATAATCATATTTTTAAGTCTCACAAAGAGATGATAGGTAAGTAAAAAAAATATCAATAACCTAAAACATATGTCTAGAAAAAATATGAGGAAGGAATAAATTATCAATTTACGATTCTTGTAACTATATAACTAAAATTTATTTTAATACAAAACTTAACATTGATTTTTCTCTAAAGGGGGATAATTTATTTTACATAGGAAAAATGATATTAAATAATGTATTTTTTTTGTTTCTTATCTACTAAGTAAAAAATGTATTAGTTTTTAAAGTATTTTATGAATGGGAATAACCCCCTTATCCAATATGGAATAAAATTATATATTTATTATTTCTTGAGATCATGTAAAAATATAAAATGGGATAAACCTATCAAAAACATTTGACTATTAAAGAGGCAGTTTTACTTAGGTTCAATGGATTTTAAATTTTTAAGGGGGGTTTGTTTTAAAATTAAATAGAGTTTATCTGATTTACTACTTTGGATTTATTTTCCATTTTACTTCAATTTATAATAAAATGGGGAGAGTTTTGATAAAAAAAATATTTAATAGTTTCAATATTCACTTTCACAAAGGAAGATAATTTTTATAATTTTTATAATTTCTTAATCATATGAAAATTTATTTATTTCAAAGAGGGGGAGCTATGATTTATTTTGATCTAACTAGTTTTTTTATTTGGATGAAAAGGGAAATATTTTTTCCTTATAAATTATAGGTAATATTACATTTAATTGTTATTAAGACCTTAATTTTTTTTAGTTTATTATTTTTAAAATGAGGAATATTTTTTATCAAATAAATTCTTTATCATTGATTTCTAAAATCATAATTCATTGATGTTGAAATTTTATTTAACTTGATGTTTAGTGGTATTTCTTTTGTTGATTGAAAATATGGTGACCATAATTTCATAGAATTTATGTTCATTTTGAAATGTGTCAAAATCAATAGAACTAAAGAGTTCTTGAGAAAATTATTTTACCAGATGTTGGGCCACAGAAGTGTTATTGATTGACCTCATTAAAATATGAGGAACTATGCTAAGTTAATCATAAGATGAAAGAGAGGCTTCTAATGCTGTTATAATTTACCCTAAAGAACAAAAAATCCAAACATTTAATATAATTACAATTATGTCTATAAATATGAAGTTAGTATTAAGGATCCAAAAAAAATAATTTTGATAAAATGTACACACGAGATTTATTTAAAAGAGATTCTTGTCTTTTTGAAGCTTACAACAACTTATTTCCAAGTGTTCTTCTTGTTGTACTATTTTTATTTTTGAGTATTTCTGCTTAGGGTATCTAATTAAGATGTTTTTATTCTAAGTTATCTATTTTTTATTTTTATATTCATTGTTATTCCAAC
Organism: Viscum album; assembly: GCA_963277665.1. Lineage (NCBI taxonomy): Eukaryota > Viridiplantae > Streptophyta > Magnoliopsida > Santalales > Viscaceae > Viscum > Viscum album. The sequence continues at coordinate 1,909,338,274 of OY728151.1, forward strand.
TGATATGTTTGAAGGAATCTATAAGAAAGAAAATGTTGAAACTGACTATTGTGTCATGATATTTCAACTGTGGAAGTGAGTTATCGACAAAAATATGGATCGAGGGATTCAACAAGGAAGACAGAGTTATTAAGATCCTTCATGATCAAGGGATTATATGAAGGGAGATAGTGTTTTTGTGGTTAGGATTCCGATACACAAAAAATTATTACAATTAAGGGATTCTAGGGATATAATGAAACAATATCCATTGATGAGACAGTCATGAAAATTATGGTTTTTTGAATAGGGATACCCAGATCAGGTTTGTGATCATCTTTTAATAGGGACAATAGGGATGAATTACACTAATTGGAAGGTGTTTGGTGAAAATATATTTTTAGGAGATTAAGTATTGTAATATTTACTTTGTGCATTTATTTATAATTTTCATTGTATTTTATATTTTCACTACACTTAAATGCATTGGTCCAATGTTGTTAAAATTTTAACTGTTTTACATTTTTACTCTAACATATTAAAAATTAATGAAAAATTTGAATTTATAATTATTTAACTATTGATGTGGATGAAAAAATTTAGCTGGTTTTAAACTAAAATTCACCCATCTTTTATTTTACATACCTTAGTTTTCTAGGATCATAATAGTTTATTGGAAGGATCCAAATAATATGTCTAAGGTATAGAGTTTCCTTATGATAGAAGGATATTTTTGGGGATTTATATCCAATTTCTCATAGATATCAGACCCCTTATCATATTTAACCAATAAGGGCTAATCATTTATATAGGAACCATAGTTTCAATGGAATTTTGAATTATTAAAGTATAAATTTATTAAAAAACCTATCCTTCACCTACCCAATGAATAAATAATGCTTTAGGTTCACTATAATGACTCATATCCTATCATAAGCTATGTGTTGATGAAATAGAGGGAAGTGATATTATAAGACTCTAGGTAGTTTCACCCTTATAATTGAAATTTTCCTACATATGTTCTTCAGTTAGCACCCAAAGAATTTGTGTTTAAATTTTAGAGACATTACTTTCTTGGAGATTTCTTTTTGTTCTTTACTGACCACAAGATCTTATGATACATAATCTAATAGATATATTTGTACCTTTATCAATATAGATGAGTAGAATTTATTTTATACCATGATTTAAAATTTTATATACCCTCAAGAAAGAAAAAATAGTGGTAATTATTCACACATCAATTCTTATATTGAGGTTTTTTAAGAAGTTGTTGATCAATAAAAGATTATGGGGTACCTTATAGCTTAGTTTTTAGACTTGGATGAAGTTGGTGGATAAGATTTTTTTTTCATTTTATATGATTGTGGATTACAAATTATTTTAACAAGTGGTGGAATATCAATTGGGGGACTCAAATGTTGATGTTTGGAGAGGTCATATCATTTTGGGCTATACTATCGAGGGATTATCAAAGGGTGATCGACACCGAGTGTTGATTTTTGGGAATCTATTGCATCCTCTAAATATGTGAGAGGTAATATTTTGAGAGATTCATAGATCAACCCTATTAGTGTATCTAGAAAATTATAAGATTTATCATGATTTGAAGGTGTAGTATTAGTGAGATGGTGTAAAGAGGTTGGAGGAAATTCAAATTTTTATGTCTTATTTTTCAAAGGTTAAGGGTGGGAATATAAATTTTCATGGATTTTTGTAGCAATGGATATTACCCAATGGAAGTGGGAGGACATATATATATATGGATTATGTGATAATATTATTAGGTGTTTATATATTATGAAGCAATTTTGGTTTTTAAAGATCTCTTTATAAAATCCTATCATTTCCTGATATTTGTGGAGTCATGTGTGGTGGATCTATTGGAAAGGTGCTATATAAAGTGGTGGTAAGGATTCATGGGTTTTTAGGATGATCATTTGTGATCAAGATTCTTATTTCACTTCATGAGTACAGAAATTATTTAAAACTCCTAATGGAGTGAATCCTTGTCATTTCACCCTTGTGGTGGTGTTGGGGAGGACTCAGGTTTAAGGTTTCCCCAATATGGTTGTACACTCATGTGTTGTTTATATTTCCCATTATAACCTTTAAATATATTAAAAATTATTATTATTATCATGGAAATTATTTCAACATGATTTTAGTTATTTTTTGTTCTATAGAACAACATTAAATCCTAAAATGGATGAGTGGATAAAGAGAACTATTAAAAAATTTAATGAATTGATTCACACATATGTCTTGATTTTAGAGGATCTTGGTTAAAAAGTTTACTTTTTATAGAATTTTACTAATACAAAATTATCATTCATCTATCAACAAGGTACATTTTGATTAATTCTAAGGATTATTATACTTCCCACCTTTATATTGGATCAAGTATAAATATATAACAACTATTGGTCCAGACTTGGTATAGAGAATTATAGTTAAAGTTCATCTAGTTCGAGAGAAGATGAAATATTCAAATAATTTTGAAAAATATTATGCATATTATTGGTGAAGATCCTTATATTTATGGGTTTGTGATCACATGTTACTAATGGTACTTCTTATCATGGGAAGAAAAGGTTCAGCATAAGTAGTAATATGTCTCTACGGTTCATCAGACTTTTTGAGGTGATAGAGAAGGTTGGTAAAGTGGATTATAGTTTTGAACTTGTACATAAATTAGATATATTTCATGATGTTATATATATATATATATATAATTTTAAGGTATATTAATGATGAATATATTTTTATTTATTGGGATGAATTATATAAAGAGTAAAATAATACATTTTTTTTGTAAATTACTATGTTTTGGACTGGGTTGAATAGTCAATGAGAATTTGAAATTTTCATCTTGTATACTAGTGAAATTTAAAATCATACCCCAAAATGTAAATATGAGAGTTGTATAACATAAAGATGATGTTTCTGGATGTGTTTTAAGGAATGAAATACTCTTCAATTTCTAGATGAGTTTCTAGAGAACTAGTCTTCAAAAAACTATGTTTTTGAAAGATGAGGGGAGGCACATGGTTTTCACGCTATTAGTGAAAACCATGTACCTAAACTTCATGGCCCATTAAGGGGTGTCACATAGTTTTTAAAATCATGAAAACACATCCACATGACCATGCGTGTTTTCTAGAAAACATTTTTGAGAGGAATGTAATGCTTGATCCTCATTTGTCAAACCATGTTCCTAGCTATGTAAGGGGGTGTCTCTTCAGTCAGTATCACCACATGGTTGGCACACTATTTTCCAAAATATGTGGAAAAATCATGATCTTAATTAAAGAGGATTAAATGACTATTTTATCCTACCTCATTTATCACTTCCTCCCCTTCTTTGTCCCCTTTGTGCACACAAGATCCTTCTGTGGGTTATCCCTATGGGTGATCCTCCTAGGCATGGACAGATCTCCCTTATATGTGTTCAGAATCACTCTTCATCGATTGTATTGAATCATCCTCTAGAAGATTCTGATTCATTTTGTTTATTTTATTTTTTTAATCTATCCATATTTTATTCTATTTCTATATGAGCAAATATGATCAATGTTTAGGGAATTTTTCTATTCTTACATTTTCTCTCATTATGGATCAAATTAAAGCTTGATAATGGATGAGTGAAGCTAACCTGGTATAAGGTTGGTGGTTTAGTTTCTTTTCCCTTAATTTTTTGGCATTTAAAAATTATTTTCATTATTAAACATTCTAAACCATCCAAGTGTTTTTCTTAAACATGGAATAATTTAAATCCGAACATTATCCCACAACATGATGTTTCTTAAACCCCTTATATGGTTGGAGGTTGATGACCTCAACCTGAACTTTCTATTAAGTTGGGTTCAATTATATGATAAATTATCCATCCCAAACTTGTCATTAAACCACCCATTGGGTGTTTTATTTAATTTACATAGAACTCTTGTAAATGATTATTTTCCAAACCAGCTCATAAGGTGGGTTTGGTTTGTCAATTTAAATGCTAAAAGATTTAATACTGTCACCTTAATCAATAATACATTCATATAGGAATTTGTTAATGAAATTAAATTAATTGATGTGGGAATTGATAAATTACACGAATCATGATAAATTGTAATATTCCAATGATTCACCCTTGGACATGCATAAACCATTAATTTTAATTGATAATGACAAGTGTTGTGTCCCTTTTACATGAATTAATTTACTTAATTTATTTTTCTCATGGAATATGATATACTTTCTAGAATGTATGGTGGAAATTTTCATGGAAATCTTACCTATCCCCTTAAAACTCCTAAAATTGTTTCATGGGATATCCTTTACAAGTGAAATGGTTTCTTATTATAGTTATAATTGATATTTTCATGATTTAATTCTCATGGAGTATGCCAAAATTATTATATGTGAACTGTGTACACATGAACTATACTATTCAATTGTGGGGACTTGGGTTCCCAAGTAGGTACACCTCCAACAGGCACATGGGTTGATTGAATTACACTACACCTTGAGTGATACCAGGTTCCTCTTTGTGGAATTCCATGGTTAAAAGATCATATGGAAAGTGGAAAATATTATACATTTTTCTTACTAAGAGATCCGGGTTAGGTTTGTTAGACACTATACTTCACATTCTTCCTTGGTCTAGGATGTTGGACATGGAATTTCACATCATTATCAGATTCCTCAAAGGTACTACTTGGGATTCTAATTTTTATAATTTTTGTGGCATGGTGTTAGAAATGAAATTTCACATCTTTATTTGGATTTTTTGGAATATTTATCCATATCCCCTACTCAGATACATAGACTTGCACCTATATTTTAAATAGTGAGATTTATGTTATTTTTTTAATAATATATGTGGATGTCTTGGTTGTATGCCTATGGTCCTCTTTGCATTCACATGTATAAATGTGAATATATATATATATATATGTATGTGAATGTGTGTATATATATATATTTGTGATGGAAATGTTCATTGATATTTTGTCATAGGATGAAGTAGGTATGGTAATCCAGAAGTCCTTGAGGAACCTGAGCCAACTTATTTACATTTACATATTCAATGAATATTTATTATACCTACAGACTATTTATTTTATATTCAATAATTGGATTTAATTTGACACCATTGGTGCCAGACTACTGCGTTTATCTCACATGATTTTCGTGCCTCCATTTTCTACCTAGACAGACCATATGGTTGCAGGTTAGGAGTTGGGTAGTTCTTTGTGCTGCTTTTCATTATGGACTTGGATTGGACATGGGATCTTAAGAGTAAAGACTGAGTATGTACTTGATATTTCTTCCAATGTTGGATTATTTTATTTATTTATGATTTTCAGTCTAGTCCTATGTATGGTACAACCTTCTATATGTCTATTAATTTAATTGTAGAATGTTTATGAACTTTTGTTCATTTATTTATATTGATTGTCAGTTTTTTATATTGATACTAATTATAATAATTCATTCCATTTTTTATTATTATTTAAAAAAAATTACTATTTGGATAATTATGGTATATTTCCTTCACTATACCACCTTTATACTATTACTACTTTTATGTAGCCTCTAGCATATGGGGATGCATTCTTAAGTCCAATTGCCTGACCAGATTAACACACCATTTCAGTGGATCCCAGGTCAGGACATTAGAAGTGTTGTCATAAATTCATTTCTGTTTATCTTACTATTTTGTGATGGTAGATATGAGACTAGGAATGTGTTGGCACTTTCTAGATAGCTTGTGTCTAGGTCTGGCCAACCCGTGCATGGGGGAATGATCAAGTTGTCAGGGTTGGGATTATTGTTGAATTTTGTGTTGTTACAGTTGATTATTATTTCACCTTGAGTGATTTATATATCTTTCACTACCTAATGATTATGGGATTTATCATATATACCCTTGTACTACTAGGGAAATGAATTATTATTCATGGATCATTATAATAACTTTAGGATTTAAATTTAAATCATATTCCATTCCATATTTATTTTTGCACATACAGTTCCTATTTCATATACTATATTCCTTGAATTCCATAGTTAAACTACGATAATTTTTATTTCAAGAATAATAGGAGAAATATTTTTTTAACTGAAGCGTCTGCATCAATCTAAATAGTATTTTATTATATAGCTTAGTGGTGGATCCTTAAAAAACCAACTATGATGTGTTTGTGCCATGAAAAATTGGTTTTATGGACTAATTTTTTTTTGTGATTAATGGGGTGCCATTATTTCTATTTATAAAGTTTACAGGAATTTATAAAGTCGGGAATGCGGACCCATATAATCGAATTCAAATTTTATCTTATAAAAGAAATTACATTTATAACATTTGAATGATGATTCATCTAACTAAACCATGGTATATATATATATATATAAATTCTTTGACTTCTTTATTTTGGGCATGAAAACCTATGTGAATAAATTCCAAAAATGTACAAATGGACCTAAGTAGTTTAGTCAGGACATGTTACATATCATATAACCCCATTATGGGTGTGTATTTTTTTAATAAAACTACTACTATTGAGTATAATTTAAATTTACCCATGTTGGAATGAAAAGACTCTAATATTTTACCTTTATTATTTTTATATGCCTTAGTGCTTATCCCCATGGGGGTATAATTATGAAATATGGGTTAGTTATTCAATGTTTCAGTATCCACTTATATTGTGTAAGATATAAATGTATGGTTTCATCTAATTAAACTAATTACATTAAAATGATAAAATAATTATATTAGATTTTGATATTTAATATTATGAGGCTTCCATTAATTAAAATTATAATTACAACCTAAAGGGTGTTTTCCTCTATATCTTGGGAATTTATATTTTGTTTAACTTATCCAGTTGTGATAATTTTATGGTTAAATAAAAATGATTAAATGTCTAAAAGGAAATTATGTGATAATTATCATATTATACTTCATTGCATCAACTAAATAACATTCTTTTTATTGTTTTATTTTATAACCAGTACTTGATAAACTTTATATAATATCTTCTTTAAGTGTTGTGATAAATGAGCATCAATAAAATTCCATAAACCTGAAACCTTAATGTTTTGTTCTTAATATCAACCCCATAGTACGGGTAGATTAATTTTTTTTGGATGATAATGTGGATGTTTCCCATAGGTCTCAATTAACCTTTCCATTTTATCGTAATCTTGGAAGTTAGGCCAGTAAAATTACTAATATTCCTTGTGTAACCTAGTTATATGGTGTATTCCTTATGCATTAGTAAGGGTCTATCCAAGTTTATGTGGTTCCATCATGGGTAAATTAGTATTGATAAATTATTATGTTGATTTGAGCCTTATTAAAGACATGAGCATCATGTAATGATATAGTTAAGAGGGTTAAACATGCCTCGATCAGGGTCAAACATTTTTTTGGCTGTGTCACATTTCTTCTCTTCTAATGGAGTAAAAATTAAGATATTTTAGGCTAGGTTAGTATTCATATAAGATAATACGACTCTAGGATATGCAGTGTAAATGGTCCTATAAATTAAAAGTGATGGAAGTGTCTATTTCATTTTTTCTCTATTACAATATCATGTATTTTAAATGTGATATCCATCAGGTTAAAAAGCGACACATTAATTCTCGTACTGTATGGGGGACAAGTTCAAATAATCCTTTAAACTGTGTGGTTTCCCAAAATCATGGAAGGATTCATGACTACATGAAAACTACATTCACAGGTCATCTCTAGAGTAGAGTGAACTGGGTGTTAATAGTTCATTGTGAGTATTGTATCATCAAGATAATAATTGGATGTCTAGTTATCCAAAGGATTCAGGGGGATGTAATAAAAAGGATTAGTCATGATAAAACTACTAATATAGGTTAGTTTTGGATTTTATGTTGGATACTGATGACATACATGAATCTAACTCGAGAGAGCATCAAACATATGACTAGAGGGAATATGATCTAGCAAACTTTTAATTGGATAGTTTATCTCTCTACTTTTTCATTGTATCTTTGTAAAAGTGTTTCTTCCACATAAAAAACTCATGTTATACGTAACATGTTTTATGGATAAGTATTTATTTTTAATAATATGATGACTAGGACACTGCTATGGTGGGGGGAATCATGTTAGTTGTGAGAAGCATTTCCTTCCTGGTTAGGGGAGCAAAACCATAGAGTATCTATTAGAAGTGGTCATAACATCTCCTAGAAGATAGGGAGTTTTTTTTATTGCAACTTTGAATCCTTGAACGTGATTATGAGTTATAGAACCCAGGAATGTGTTTAAAACATCACTCGATGCAAGATCTAGGATTATGAGAAATAAGTGATTTGGGGGTTTTGATGGGTCAGAATCATGTCTTTGATTTTAAGGAATCATAATGATGAGGTGTTTGGTTGAGTAACCAACCATTTAAGAACACTAAGATTCTGGATTATACATTAGTAGATTATCTTGAATGATTATAGGTACCCGGAATTTATTGAAAAGAGATCCATCATTTAAATGATATGTTAGTTGTTAATCTATAGGCTTCTTAAAAAAGTCATCTAGGAGTGTATCAACTGATTCTTAGGTACTATGATAAATTTGTTCAGGGAATTTGACCCATAATTAGACCTATTCAAACATTATCGAAGACATGGTTATAGGGGAAGGTCTATAGAAATTATAGCTTATTTTGATGGAGAATGGCTATGGAGAGCTATACACTCTTATCAATGGTAATTCTAGATAACCTCTTTGTGTAATACTAGTTTAATGATGGGAATGTCCCTTATCTGGAAATCCTATTGAGTACGCTAGGACATCATTGACTTTATGCAAGGAAAATTGAATGCATTTATGGTTTGATGGGTGGACCCTCATGTGAGATGGTTCAGGGGATCTTGAGGCTGGTCATTGGATTATATTATTGGTACTTTTATTCCATTAGATTATGGAATCAAGGATAGTTCATCCATGAGTCATCACCAAATGTTGTTTATAGGCTTTGGTGAGTATGGTTGAAATTATCTCAGTGTTCCTTGGTTAAAGGCATTGGAATGTAGTTTAGATAATGTGTTAGATCTAGAAGTAGATATTTTCAAATATATATCCCTGAAGTTGTCTTGAGTTGTCTTCTATTTTTTGGATTAATGAGGTCAAGTGAAGAACTAAATCGAGCACATTGTTAGAGTAGATGCGTGCAGTGAAATATTCAGTTATAGATTTTCAAGGAATAGCCAACATAAATAGTTAAGAATGGTCGATTGGGATTTTACCATTTATATATAATTGAGGACCAAGATCAGAGTCCTCATGTGTGACTAGGTGTTTTAAGTAATTAATCATTCTAGGAGAATCTCTAGGATTCTAGGGCTATGTTCTGAGAGGAAATTATGATGGTGGGAGTTCCATGTCTCAGAATTGTAAAAGGAAAGATATATCCTATAGTGGGGAATTCCATGGAATGGATGATGAAAGCAATGATTACATTATCATGTCTAAAGTTATAAAAGATCTATTAAGAATAATATTGATGTTTTTTTTAATATTAGAATTGAATCAAGTTTTCGTGGCTTAAGTATCACATGTTTAAAGAACTACTTGCAGGTGCATTGGGTGTGGAAAATAAAATATGTCTGTTTGAGCTAGAATTCACGAACCAAGTAGGTTGAGTGATTTATTTGTTCTTAATGAGGCTTATCATGGACTATAATTTCAATGGTGTGGAGGTTCTAATGTCCCATGTTTTGGACTTGGTTGAAAATACCATGAGAATTTGATCTTTTTTTGGGTGGTTTTTTCGAATGTCAAGTAGAGATTTAGAACATAATTACTAGAGTTATATTACATAAAGGTGATGTTTTTTGGATGGGGATAAAGGATTTAATGATTTTTGGGGTATATATATGTGTTTTTTGAGCATAGTTCTTCAAAAACATTGATTTTTTAAAGGTAAGGTGAGCTGTACAGTTTTTACATGGTTAGTGAAAACTGTACATATAAAATGCACAGACCAGTAAGGGGTGTCTCATGGTTCATAAAACCATGAAATAGATGACACATAGATGTGGGAGTTTTTTACCAAAAATTTCATAGGGTATTAAATATTTTGAGAATAATTTCTCAAACTTTTCACCAAGCTATTCATGGGGACATACCTTCAAATATTACCACTGCATGGTTGGTGGATAGTTTCTCAAAAAATGTAGCCAAAATATTCCTCTCATTAATTAGGATCAAATAACTATTTTCCCCACCACCTTTATCTATTCCACACCTATTTTCTTCTGGTCTGTACACATAGTATCCCCCCATGGGTTCTCCCTCTTTTCTCACATCCTAGGCATGGATGGATCTCCCTCATAAAAGCTTAGAATCACTCATAATTAGTTGTACTGGATCACCCTTAGTAAGACTATGATTCTAGTTTTTTATTTTATTTATTATATCATCATATTGTATGATATTTATACATTATCTAATGCACCCTATTATTAGTTAGTTTATCTATTATTTCATTTTCTCATGTTCCAGCCCAAATTAAAGCCCTATAATGGATGATTTATGCTCCCTTGGGATAAATTATGTGGTATAGTTTCTTTTAATTTGTAGTTTTATAATTTATAAGTTATTTTAATTATGCCACATGCCATACTTCTTGTGTGTTCCTTAATAAATGTGTCATAATTTTAATTAATCCCTTATACCACACCCTGATGTTTCTTAAATACCTTACATGGTTGGAGGTTGATTAATCCAACTAGAACAAACATTAAGGTGATTTTGATTATATTCTAATATCTCCATTCATTATAAGTGATTAAAACCTCCATTATAAATGTTATTTAAATTACATAGTACATTTTTAAATGATTATTTGACCAAACCACCCCATAAGGTGGGTTATGCTTGAAAATTGAAATGCTAAATGGTTGAATACCATTATTTTCCCACCAATACATTCACGAAGAAATTGTCTTATGGAATTAGAAGAATTTATATGGTAATTTATAAATTACATGAATCATGATAAATTGGAATATGCCATAGATTCACCCTTGGACATGCATAAACCATTAAATTGAATTGATAATGACATGGGTTATATTACTTGTCCCTGACTTAATTTTCGAATTGGATTTTTATCATGGACTATTATATACCTTCTAGATTGTATGGTTCCAACAATAATGGACAATTAACTTGGCCACTTATCACTCCTTACCTCTTTCATGGATTATACTTTATAAACTAATTGGTTTGTTTATAGTTTGAATTGACAACGACATGATTGAATTCTCATAAACTGTGTTCAAATTTTTAAATGTGAACTTCCTACACATGAAATAAACTACACCATGAGAATACCTTGGGTTTACAAGTATTAACACCTTAGACAGGCTCATGGGTTGATTGAATCACATTGTTCCTTGAGAGATATTGGGTTTCTCTTTACAGAATTCATTTTTTAATGGATAATAGAGAAAGTATATTATCTTATAAAAGATTATTACGGAGAGGCTACTGATAGGATTTTTTGAAATGAATCATGACACCCCCTTGGTCTAGGATATTAGACATGGAATTTCACATCATTATCAGATTTCCCGGAGGTATTGCCTAATATTCTATATATGAGCGTTTTATTGGATATAACTCTATCCATTTCTGGAAGGAACTACCTGGGATTCTTATTATTACCCTCCATACATAAGATGATGTTGTACATGATGTTTCAAATATTTGATTGGGATTTTCTGGCATGGTGATCTATATCCCCTATTCAAATTCTTGGGATTGTATCCATATTTAAAACAATGAGAGTTATATTAACTTTTTACTACTATATGTGGATGCCTTGGTTGTGTGCCTTAGGTCCTATATGTATTCACATGTATAAATGTTAACAGACACACACACCCTCAAACACACACACACCCACACACACACACACATATATATATATATATGGGATTGTATTTATATATATGTGTGTATATATATATGATGGAATTTTTTAGAGACATTTCATATTAGGATGAAGCAGGTGTAACATCCTGGTTCCGGAAGCTTCCCAGAGACGCCCCATACCCGGTTGGTCACATGACCTCAAGCCCATTTCCATGAATTCCAGAGGCTGCCGACTAGTAGTGAGGGACTTGGGTGTGAGAGTGGGGAAACTATTCCATCATTGTAAGAGTAGCACAACAGAAGTAAAAACAAATAGCAGTAGCGGAAACAGTGAAAATATCATACAACAGTAACAATGGAAGACTGAAGGAAATAAATAGCTGGAGCACATATATAATGATGCGTGATACATATGTCTAGTAAAGTATACAAACACGTCACAATGCTGAAATACAGTACTAAACCTAATTATAAGGAAATTGTAAACAACTCCTTAGCATCGCAAGCCTCAGCTTGTTCTCATGCTCTCCAGATCCAAAGCAGTCAAGTACCTGAAGTATAAGGGATATTTCCCTTATCTATACCCAAAAAAATATAATTTGTTTGGTCCCAGAAGCATGTCCCAAATAGGGTGTGAGACCAAATCCTAGTAGGAAACTACCAAGAGATCTATTTGTAATAGTCAGTGAATATATATGGCAGGAAACAAACAAAAGAAGCCGTAAACAAGGAAGTACTCAATAGTAAACAATTCCATAGTTTCAAATCATTTAGTTCCACATAGAAAGTAAACAGATAATCACAAATAGGTAACCCTATAGGATGTACTCATAGAAAAATCCACTATGGTCCTACCTAGAAAACACAAGCAACCTTATGAGAAGTACACACAGTCTATCCCCTCTGGTTCAACTTTTGTATAGACTCTCTGGGGAAGCACTCACTATCAATTCCCCCTATAGTCTCATATCGATAACTAAAATCCAATCTGGGGAAGCACTTATATCTCATTCCCACTGTGGCCCACATCGAGGAACTACAAACACTTTTAGGAATCACTTACATCAATTCCTCATATGGTCTCACATCGTAACAATAATAACAGACACTCAAGAGAATCCCTTACGTCTATTCCCCCAATGGTGTACTACAGCAGGTTATTGCGGACTTGTGTAAGTCAAACAAGCATAGAAATGAAAAGTTGCCAAATTTAATCTCAAGAACTACTTGGATGACCAGTCTAAAACATAATGGAAAGATATATAATAATCACTCCATCATACAACACTAGGCATGGAAAACAAAGTAGCAGCATAACATGAAAAACTAGACTTAAAAATAAAAACAAGTAAACATGGGAAAACCTCTATAACATGGAAAAATAAAACCTATTCACAACATATATCCTCTATCCAATCAACCAAGGCACACCAGTCATACATTAGGGCTAAAACCATAAACACGCAATACCCCATTCATGGATAGTGGTAACTTTTGACATAAAACTCAAAGAATATCTATAGAAAGGCACAAACCATCTACCTTGGTGTTGTAGGATCATTATACATGAACGTCAAGCCTTGAATCTCTCAAGAACCTCATAGATCTAGAAAAATGCTAAAAACACTTTACCAAAGATAAAATTAGAAAGAGGAAGAATTAGGAAATGAATCTCTAGAAGAAGAAAGAACTTACCAAGGAGATCCCAACGCAATTGACGACGGTCGAATCGGAGAACGAATACTCGGTCGGGGGCTCAGAGAAGTTCTATGGCCGTACGGTCTCTCTCAGTCGAACCAGACCTATAAGGTGTCAGTTCTATCCGTTAAGCGCGACCTCAATACATTTAATGAAAAAAAGAAAGTACACAACATGTATATTCCTTTACTATCCCCCGCATTAGGTGGTCTCAATATCATCACACACAGCCATGTGTGTGGCCGTGACACGACAAGCACCCAGCTACATACGGTAACCAAGTACGCGACGTATACTTATAAAGTACACGGTGTGTACTTAAGAAATTTCCAGAAAAACTTTTTTTTCTCAAAAACAACCAGAAAAGGAAAACATACCCAAAAAGAAGATCCATGTTCTTACAAACTTCTCCCCTTAAAGAAATTCATCCCGAAATTTTCCTAGAAAGGAGGCATAGAAGAATAATCCTCAAACAGCTCCGGCCACTACAATCGTACATAGGTCTCCCTCTCCCAAGTCTCGTCTTGTACTCACCCGTGCTGCCATAAAACTCATACCAGAGGAACAGACTGTCGATAGAGAACCTTTTTACTGCGATCAACAATCTGGTTAGGATACTCTTCAAATGAGGCGTACACCTCTAAATCAACCACCTCGAGTTGAAAAAGATGAAATGGGTCTAAGAAGTAACGTCGAAGCTAAGAAACATGGAAGATGTCATGAATAGCCTGATACCTCTGAGGTAACTGCAACCAATAGGCAACCATTCCAACTCTCTCCAACACCTAAAACGACCTGAAATATCCTTGGTGAAAGATTACCTTATCTCCTAATCCTCCTGTGTCCCAACCTCAGTGTGACACGCAAGAAAACCTAATCTCCAACCTCAAACTCTAGAGGTCATCTCTGACGATCAACATAATACTTCTGTCGAGAATGTGCAATAAACACCCTCTTCCGAATCAACTCTATCTGCTCTTTGGTCTCCGGGACAAGATCAGGTACCAGCATAGCTGCCTCTCATGCCTCTAGCCAAGATAAGGGTGATCGACCTGGCCTACTATACAAAGCCTCAAATGGTGCCCTCTGAATAGTTTCTTGAAAACTATTATTGTAGGAAAACTCCACAAGAGGTATGTGCTTCTTCCAAGAACCTCCAAAATGAAGGATTCATGCTCGCAACATGTCCTCAATCACTTGAATTGTACGCTCGGACATGCCATCTGTCTAAGAGTGTTAATTTGTACTCAAAAGTACCTGTGTACCCAAAGCCTTCTGTAGCCCCTGCCAGACCCGAGAAGTAAAATGTGAATCCCTATCTGAAACAATGAATTTTGGAACTCCATGAAAACGTACAATATCAAGAATGTACAACCATCCCAGATCATCAACATTAAAAGCCTCCATGATTAGAAAGAAGTGATAAACCTTCGTGAGCCTTTAAAAAAAACCCATACTGCATCATTCCCTCGAGGAAACCTCGAAAAACCTATCAAGAAATCCATCATGACATAATTCCACTTCCAAGCATAAATAGTTAACTACTGCTAAATCCTTGCTGGTCATTGGTGCTCCGCCTTCACCTTCTAGAAGGTGGAACAACTCATGAAAAAACTAGAAACATCTCTATTCATACATGGAAACCAATTCTAACTGTGTAGATCAGGATACATCTTGGTGACACCAGGATGAACTACACAAACTAATGAATGAAATTCCCGCATCAACTCCTCAAGTATGTATGCTGGCACCCACATGAACCCCTAGAAATGTATGATCGCATCCCCATATATGGCTCATCCAAGAATAGGGTCCTCTCCCGACACACTTTCCCATAGGACTAGGCCTTCAGAATCTACTAGTTTCCTCATTCTCACTCAGTCAAGAAGAGTAGAGGTAACAACTATAGAAGAAAGAAACGCATGTCCATGTCTGTCATGCACCTCTAAATGAATCTTATAGAACAGTTCCATAAGCTACCACTCACTGATGGCCTCTTGAACTGCCTATATCTGAGTCCTACTCAGTGCATCAGCCATATCATTTCCTTTCCCAGGCATGTAGGCAAGATCGAAGTAAAAATACTAAATGTACTCAACCGACCTTTGCTATCTCAAATTCAGGTCATGCTGAGCGGAGATATACTTGAGACTCTTGTGGTCAGTGAAAACCACAAAATGCTCTCCCAGAAGATAATGTCTCCAACAACGTAAGGCATGAACAATTGCTACCAACTCAAGATCGTGAGTCGAGTAATTTCTCTCATGTGGCCTCAACTACTGAGACCCATACGCAACAACTCCTTCTCCCTACATAAGCATGACTCACAACACGATACCTGATGCATTATAGTAAATAGTATAGCTATTCCATGGATATGGAAATAGTATTATCTGTTCTAAAGTCAACCTCCCTTTTAGCTCTGAAAAGGATGACTCACAAGAATCTGACCACAAGAACATTGCACCCTTCTTAGTCAGGCTCGTCAGTGGCACTACAAAGCATGATAAGTCTTGTATGAAATTCCTGTAGTATCCAGCAAGCCATAGAAAACTTTTTACCTCAAATACATTCTTCATATGGTCCTAGAAAACTACTTTTGTCACTTTCTTTGGGTCCACTAATACTCCTGTCTCTAAGATAACATGACACAAGAAGTGAATCTTGTCCATCCAGAAGTGGCATTTTGAGAGCTTAACATATAAAAGATTCTCTCTCGGTGTACTCAAAATGATCTCAATATGGGTGGCATGGTCGTGTAGAGTGTGAGAGTACACCAAGATATCATCTATGAAGACCACCACGAAGTAATCCATGTATGGGTGGAACACTCGATTCATCAGTTCCATGAAGACTGTAGGTGCATTCAGGAGACCGAACGGCGTAACCATATACATGTATAGACTATAACTGCTCAGAAAGGATGTAAGAGGTATAGCAGATGGTCTAACGTGTAATTGATGATAACTGGATCTCAATTAAATCTCCAAGAACACCCGGGCTCCTCAAAGATGATAAAAGAGATCATCAATCCTTGACAAAGGATATCCGTTCTTAACCATCAACTGGTTCAGCTTCTGATAATCCACGCAAATCCTGAGGGTACCATCTGACTTCTTCGCAAATAAGATAGGCGATCCCCAGGGAGAAGTACTGGGTCGGATGAAACCCTTTTCTTTCAACTCCTCCAACATCTTCTTGAGCTCCTATAGATTTTTTGTAGAAATCCTATAAGGAGGAATTGACACCGGTGCCGCTCCTGGAACGAGCTCTATAGAAAAATATTCCTCTCGCTCAGGAGGAAAACCTGAAAAGTCCTCTGGAAAGACATCCCTTTAATGATCCACCAATAGAGGAATTTCCAACTATGAATTCCTCTATTCATCCAGATATAGACTGGAAAACTGGGCTATAACTCCTCCCAACCCATGATGCTCAGGTCCTGGTCTGCTCGCCTGGATATTTCATCCACCCTTATGAAGAAATGATCTTCCTTTTTGTGATGTGAAACTCAACCTACGACGATAACATTTGACAACAACCTGGAAGGGGACTAACCAACAAATTCTATGAATGACATCATAGCCTATCATCTCTTGGACATAGAGATCCCATAAGAAGTGACACCCACCAACCTTTAGATGGAACTCCTTACACTAATGTATACCAGCCGTTATAGCCCCCAACAGAGTGTCTAACATCATGATAACAATAGAAGAAAAGATACAGAGCAAAAGTCTCTCCACAATAGAAACAAATACAGAGCTATGGGAATCCCCTGTATCAAAAAGAGAAAATGCTAAAACTGAGGCAACTAGACTTGTACCTTGAACTATGGAGGGTCCAAGATCCTACTTCTGTTGGATCTGCTCCACTACAAAAGTCAGGCTTGCACCACAACCCTATGACCCTACCTGACCACCATGAGTTGATCCAACCTGTTGTCGCTGAAATCCTAGTGACTGGGTAATATGACCACGACCTCTAACTCAGACTGAACAGCCAGAAGAACTCTAGTTCCATGCCTGATGAGAAACTGGTTGTGCTGCACCTGTACGAGGAGTCATATAAGAACCCCTGTCACCAGCTTATGGTGATAAGAACTGATAGAAATGCTGAAGATAACCCATCTTTCCGTATGATCGACACTCCACTGGGTCTCTCGGGCAATGTGGCCTCTTATACCCACTCTTCCCGCACTGGTATCACACCACCTGGCGTCCAGAAGAAGTGTCTCGCCTCCTTGGATCACTGTATGAAGACCCCCTGTGGTGCTTCCTTCTATCAGTTGTAGGGAATTAAACTGTGTATGTCAAACCACTTTAGCTCACAACTCTAGAATCCCTCAGATTATGCTCTGCGATCAACGCCTAGTTGACTATAGAAGTGATAAACATCAACCCGAAGATATTCACCTCGATTGGATGTTCTGCCTTAGACCAACCCTAAACTTCCTTCCCATGAATAACTCATCACCTCCTGGAATAGGCACGAAGTTCTACAGATCAGTGAAGTGGGAAGAATAATCCATAACTGAAAGAGTACCCTACTCTAGACTCATAAAATCTCGAGCTCGATCGGCCCTCAAATTCTCCAGATAGAAATAGTCATTGAAGGCATACAGAAACTCATCCCAGGCCATGACTTACTGGCATCCCACCTATGAGATCACATCCCACCATATCTTGGTGGAATCCCAAAGAATATACATAGCGAGCTTGACCCTCATCTCTGGAGGCATCTCCAGGTTCTCAAAAGATAGAAAGCATGGATTCTAACCATGAATCTACAGCCTAGGTCCTCTTTCTCCTATAAATGTGGGAGGATGCTGTTGTTGGAAAACCCAGGTCAACTCTACCATAGAAGGGGAAGGATGTGGTACTCCTCTGAAGACATGCATAAACCTCATAAAGCCCTCTCAAAACAGTGTATCAACACCTGTGTCCAGAATGATGGCTGGTTCCAAGATTGGAACAACTAGAGGATCTTCTATAATTCCTTGATCAACCATGTCTGGTGTATGATCACTTCCTTGCAAATGGAATAAAACATGAGGAAATCTCAGTGGCATGACTCTGCAAGGTCAAACACACACCTTTGATTAGGATTATCAAGGTTTGAAAACTAGAAGAGTAAGAAGGGAAAACAATAAAGAAAGCATTCATGTTTTAAAAAACATGGATACATGGCATGTATACTTAACTACACGAAGTGTTCCCTTAAGCCTTTCACATGGGCGTGTACTTCTTCCAAAACCGGTCATGTAACACCCCAAACACATGAAGTGTGGTCCTGACACACGACGTGTACATTAATCCTCTTCCCCTTCCTAAGTCCTTCTATAAGACTATTCTACACGGTTCTCCTAGAACAAGACTACACAACGTGTTTGTGCCAGACATGGTTTATACAAAAGTATTTCCACCGACACGTGTTGTTAGGGACACGGCCGGATATACAGCTCACACTATACGACATGTTCCAGATGGACACAATGTGTACTAAAGGATTTACACTGACCCATTTTGTTAGTTATATGGACAGATTCTAGGGATTACACTACACATCATGTTCAAGACTGACACGACGTGTATTGCTTTAGTTTTTATCCACCAGTGTCATTAGTCACACAGACAAACATAGGATCTAAACACATGGTGTGTACATTCGGTACACGGTGTGTTCCACCAAGGTTTTCCCGAACCCCATGTCTCTACCCACACAGCCAGTGAGATGGTCAGAGACCACACGACATGTACATAGAGTACATGGTGTGTACTTAAGAAAAATTGTTTCTTCCCAAACAGAAGAACTCATGGCATGTATTAAAAACTACACGACATGTATTCTAGGTTTTTCTAGATAGTAAGCCTAAGAAACTAATTCGGATCCCAGAAAAACACTAAGACTAACATTAAAGTGCCAAATTCTGATCCGTGAGGGCCCATACTCCACGCGAATAGAATCTTGGCATCTCTTACATGTCATATATAAGAAAAAAAGGCAATGATCTACCAAATTTTGATCCATGAGGGCCCATAAAACCTCAAGATACAAATTTTGGCATTCATTAAAACAAAACCTTACACAATCAATACCCTATCAAACACTAGGTAATTTATGAAGGAATCTATCACAACAACATGCATCCCTAATGTACCCTAAATGGCATGAAAAAAATGCATGACATGTGATTCCTAGGAAGTGCCTATATGATGCATGAGATGGAATAACATCATCTCATAGGGTTGAAACTGAAATAGAACCTCAACAATATCAATGATAATAGCACAAAATATGTGAATCATCCAATGGTGAAATCAAATCAACTGTTGAATTGGAAAACTAGAAAATAACAATAAATGAGGTAAATTGGATTTTCCCTGTACACGAGTACCTACTCCCGGGAATAACTTATTACCAAGTACTTATTTCAATCCTATCCTGGACTATAGGATCCAAACATTAAGTCAAGAAGAAAAGAATTCATTTGATACCACTTTGTAACCTTACGATTCTGGAAGACGCCCAAAGACACCCCGTACCCGGTTTGTCACATGGCCTTAAGCACATTTCCTCGAACGCCAGAGACTACCGACTAGCAGTGAGGGCCTTGGGTGTGATAGTGGAGAAACTATTTTCTCATTGGAATAGTAACATAACAGAAGTAAAAAACAAATTTCAATAGCGGAAGTTGTGATAATGTCATAAAACAGTAATAGTGGAAGACTGAAGGAAATAAAAAGATGGAGCAGATATATAATGATTCATGATACATATGTCTAGGAAAGAATCCAAACATGTCACAATGCTTAAATGCAGTACTAAACCAAAGTACATGGAAACAATAAACAAATCCTCAGCATTACTAGCCTCAGCTTTGTCCCATGCTCTGCAGTTCCAAAGCAATCAAGTACCTGAAGTAGAAGGGTGATTTCCCTTATCTATACTAGCAACAATATAATATGTTTGGGTCCAAAAGCATGAACCAAATAGTGTGTGAGACTAAATCCTAGTAGGCAACCACCAAGTGATCTGTGCCAAATAGTCAGTGAATATATAAGGCATGAAACAGAAAAAATAAGTAGTAAACGAGGAAGTACTCAACAATAAAAAATTCCACAGTTTCAAAGCATTTAGTTCCCCATAGAAAGTAAAAAAATAATCATAAACAAGTAATGCTCTAGGATTTACTCACAGAATAAT
The DNA here is from genome assembly GCA_963277665.1 of Viscum album. Lineage (NCBI taxonomy): Eukaryota > Viridiplantae > Streptophyta > Magnoliopsida > Santalales > Viscaceae > Viscum > Viscum album. The sequence goes on from OY728151.1 coordinate 1,909,359,071, forward strand.
CCACTCTAGTCCAACCTAGAAAACACAAGTAATCCTCTGGTAAGTACACACATTCTAACCCCTATTGTTCAGCTTTAGTATAGACTCTCTGGGGAATCACTCACCGTCAATAACCCCTATAGTCTCGTATCGATAACTAAAAGGCACTCTTAAGAAGAATTGACATCTCATTCCACCCGTGGCCTGCGTCAAAGAACTACAGACACTCTGAGAAATCACTTACGTCAATTCCCCATATTATCTCGCATCGTAACAATAATAATAGACATTCTGGTGAATCCCTTAAGTCCATTGTCCCTATGGTCCACTACACTAGGTTCTCACGACCTAGTGTAAGTCAAACAAGAATAGAAATTAAAATCAGCCAAAGTAAGCCTTAGAATCTAATTGGATAACTAGATTATAGCTTAAAAACAAGACATATAATAATAACTCCATTCTATAATACTAGGAATGGAAAACAAAGCAGCAACCTAAGAGGCAAAACTAGAACAAACGGTCAAAATATGAAAACATGGGAAAAACCTCCATAGCATGGATAAATAAACCCTATTCACAACATATAACCTCTATCCAATCAACCAAGGAATAACAGACAAACATTAGAGATAAAACCATAAACACACAATACACCGTTCATGGTTATTGGACACTTTTGCACATAAAACTCATAGAATTTCTTCAGAAAGGCATAAACCACCTACCTCAGTGTTGTAGGATCGTTATATGTTAACCTCAAGCCTTGAATTTCCCAAAGACACTATAGATCTACAAAAACATTAAAAACACTAAACTGAAGATAACTTGATAAAGAGGAAGAATCTGGAAACAAATATCTAGACGAAGGAATAACATACTTAAGCGATCCCAACGCAATCGACAATGGTTGAATCAGAGAACAGATGCTCGGTTGGGTGATCAGAGAAGTTATACAGCCGTACGGTCTCTTCCGGTCGATCCAAACCTAGAAGAGACGGTTCTGTCTACCAGATGTGACCCCAATATGTTTAATGAAAAAAAAGAAAGTACACATCGTGTACTTTTGAAGTACATGGTGTGTACTTTCCCTAAATAGTCCCAGTATTAGGCAGTCTCCAGGTCACCACACACGATCATGTGCATGGTCGTGACACGGCCAACACCTGGATACCTGCGGTAACTAAGTACACGATGTGTACTTATAAAGTACATGAAATGTACTTAAAAAATTTCTAGAAAAATCACTTTTTCACAAAAAAAAACCAAAAAAAATATCTGAAAGAAGATCCGTGTTCGTACAGCAGGTATGGTCAGCTAGGTGTCCTTGAGGAACCTTATCCAACTTGTTTACAATTATTTATTCACCACTTATTTATTTCACCTACATAGTTATTATTTATGTTCTGAGACTATGTTGAATTAGATTCCACTGGTGTTAACCTACTACGTTTATCTGACACCATGTTCTGGTCATTGTTTGGTACATGGGAAAACCTTATGGTTATAGGTTAGAAGTTAGGCTATGTATTGTGTTTTTTTAATTATGGAGTAAAACTAGACATGGGAGCTTGGGAGTAGTAGCTGAGCATGTAATCGGGATACCTTTTGGAGTTGGATTCTTTTATTAATTTACTATTTTCTGTCTAGGCCTACATAAGGTGTTACCTATTGTATGTCTACTGGTTTACATTATAGCTTGTTTGTGCACAGTTATTTATTTATTTATATTAATTTTCTATTTTGATTATAATATTTCTACTACTTCTATGATTTAATTATGTTATTGATTATAATTTACACCACTATGGAACTCTTATCATGAGGGTGTATCCTCAATGTAATATTGCCTTTAGACCCATACTACTTGTCAGCAACCTCTAGAATATAGGGAGGTGCAATTAATGCCATGTGGAAAACCAGATCGATGATTTTTTAGTGGCTCCTAGGTCAGGACATTACATTTTTGGAGTGTTCTATTAATACACATGATCTTCAAGAAAAATTTCTATTAGGATGTTTCATTCATTAAGTTAGTATCTTATCGAGGCTTAAAAACTTAGAGGAATGTACATGGGAATGATAATCACATTCACAAGTTCAATATCTATAGTTTTTTTGGATGATGTTTCTTATTTATATATTGAGATTTTATTTATAGTGAATGAGTGAATATATTTTCCTATCTCCTTTGTTTTTCATTATGTTTTTGTGATAGAAATATTTCTGTTAGAGAGGAAATTCATAGGATGTTTGATTTCTATGTTTTTTCCTTCTTTAATTTGGTTTCAATTATTAAGTCTGAGAATTATTTGAGAGGTATGTATTTTAGATAAATGGATTTTCAAATATTTTTACCTTATAGATTTATGGTGTGGGAGGAGTTAGAAGAGAGTTTGAAAATGGTTTAAAATTGAAGTAAGGAGTTTTTATCTATCGAAGTAAGAAATTCCATGGTGGTATCTTTATTATTCCATGGCTAGTCATGGCTTGTATGTGTACATGGTGTCAGGACAATTTTTCATAATGTTGAACAATTTAGTTTATTTTGGGTTTTTATGAATATATTTATTCCATATTTTGAAATTATTGCATGTTGGGGGCTATTTTAGTTATTGTGGTATAAACTGAGTTTAATGAAGTGCATATTTGAAAATAGAAGAGTGTAAATGAAGATTTTTATGGTCATGGTGTTTTATGACATGTTTTGGTAAAGAGAACATCATAATACAGTCATGTATGGTTTATAAGATATAAGTAAAATGTAGAGGCTAGTGGAAGCTATGATGTGGAGGTTTTTGGATCGAATGATTAGATAAGACGATGTTGAATAGGTTTGACTCCATTATTCTTGGGTCATGTCAAACCATGTTAATTTAAGAATAAAAATATAATGATTCATAATTTTCATAAAAAAATACCACATATTAATAAATCAATATTCCTTATATAACATAATGATCCATGCTAGAATTGTTTAGGTAAAGTATCTTAGAAATCTTGGAAACATAAAAAACTAGCTCATAAAATATCTCTATCTTCTTTGACTTATTTCTATATAAATGGAACCGTTATTAAAAATATCATACATAAAAACTTTATTCCCAACATGGGGTATGTAAACATTAGAAATGTGTGAGATGAGAATCTTAGTAAGGGTAAATAAGGGAGATATCAATTGTCATATAAGTATGACATGAGAAAATGTGTATGAGAACTTGAGATTAGGATTCAAAAACAACATATTTTGTACCATAGAACATAATATTGAGTCATGGAATAAATATTTCAAGTTAATAAGACCTGAGTGATAAAGGAATCAAAGAACACGAACAATAAAATCCTAACAAAGGCATAAAACATCTAATTATGGAATACACAGAGGCATAGAAAATCATTTCCATTTTATTCATGGATAATTTCCCAGGCTATCATAGTTGAATGAGTTCACTCTAAAAAACCAAATATTAGTTAAGGTTCATTTATAAGACTATAAAATTGGATAGTTTCCCATTTTAAATGAGGTTTAAACCCCATTCCATTCCTATTTATCTCATGAGATATCAATCTTCATGCAATTAATTAAAAGGAGATACAGTTTTCACCCTTAAAATAATGATACTTATACATATTTTTCACAAGATCATAAAACATTCATCATATCAAAACCCATGAAAATAAATAGGTTTCATAAAAATTTCATCATAGCATACTCATAAAAAAGAACCGGGTTCATAAAAAAATTTTCATCATAATTATAAATCATCAAGATAAAGAATAATGATGGCATATGTGGATCATATCTCTAGTAAAGAAAAATTGAAATTATGTTTTTTTTCATTGATGAATAGAAATACCATTAAAACTTTATTAAAACATTCTGGAGAAAATTATTATTTACACTTTAAAATAACATATTTAAAATATAATACACCAAATATTTTTTTTAAAATAATTATGTAATATTATAACATAAATTTCCAAATAGAAAATTATTCATGATTGTGGGAAATTTTTTCATGCATTATAAGCTAAAAAAATTACGTCATTATTTTTTCAGAAAAGTCACAAAGTACCTTATTTTGAAAAAGATAAAAATTCCATTCAAACCATTTTGTAAAAATTCAGACACAGGTAAAAATGAAATTTATAAATCATATGATAATATTAAAACCCTTATCTAAATTTTTTTTATAAAACATAGATATTGAAGAAAAAGTTTTTTCGACTGAAGAGAGAAATGAAATCAATTTTCTTTAAAAAATATTTTTGGTCTCCTGAGTAAAAAAGGTGAGAAAAAGGAAAATAAATCATTTATATTAAATAAATAACTAGAGGATAAAAAGTTCATGAGTATCTCAAGTGTTTGATCATAATAATTCATCATCACAACTTAATCATAAATAATCATTATAAACAATGATATTGTAACATAAAACATCTTACCTTGAGGTTTCGTTTATTTGAAAAAACTCAAAACACCAATAGAATTAATTTATATTTTTTATAAATCTATATAATATTAATTTTAATTCTAATAATATCAGATATTACCCCTTTATAACATTTCAACAAAACCTTTTATCAATATCTATTTATTAGAATTGTCATTTCTGAGTGTTAACTATTTTATTTATCATGAGTATTTTAGTGTTGTTGTTATGGTCATTGTATATTTATCTTGGTTCCATAATCTAAAGAATATTAATCATTATATAAATATAATATATATTCATTATATACATATTTATAGTCATATATATAATTTATAGATATAAATATGAATTATACCATTTATGGAGACGGTTGGTCCTATGTACGCATGAACACTATTTCATTTCTTGATGAATGGAATAAAAGAAAAGTAAATATACATTCCCAATTATAGGATAATTATCATATCATATATATCATATATATATTTATCAAATTCATCTTCATTACCATCCAATTAAAATATAATTGAAAAACAAATCACATTGCATTGTGGTGGTGGTAGTCCACATGTACACTTGAATGATGTTATAGCTCCCCAAAGGTTTGGATGGTATGTTTTTATATGTGATATAATAATTTAAGAAGTATAATTATTTAAAAAATATCATTTATAAACATTAAACCCACCATAATAACCATCCCTAAAATATGGTGATGAAATATTTTTTGTGTCTCTATGTGGAGATATCAAGCCATACATATGCATGAACAATAATTTCACTTATCATTTGATGGAAAAGAGGGTGTATAATTGTGTTTTCAAAATCATAATTACATTTCATCATGTAAGAACCTGGTTATTTTTGGACGTAAAAAATCTTTTTCTTTCCATCAAATTTTAGTATAAATGATTAATTATGGGATAATGTGAAGCCTCTGAGGTCATGGAGGTATCAGGGGTTTATAGGGCTTGTTTAGAGCCTAAAACCCAACTTTTGGGATGAAAAACTCACGAAACACATTTAGTAGAAACCATATGGGGTGGGTTGTTTGATTTCTTATAATTGTGTGAGGTTGGATAGTGAAGTCGTATAAGATGCATGGTTAGATAAATAATGTTATTTGGGATGCATGACTATGTGAGCATGTCTAGAGTTTTTGACAGTGGGATGAGACATATTTTTCTCATGGTTAGTCAAACCATGTGTGAAAATGATGTGAGGTGAACATTCCTATATAAAAGGGTAAACAGTTTTTGCAAAGTTTATATAACCATGAAACCAAACCTTCCCGTACATATTTTTGGTTGAATATAAGAAACTAACCATAATTTATCATTTATTTCAACTTACTTTCTCATTCCTCCAATAGACAGAAGCTCAAAATTTTGAGAGACCCCTTTGGCATAAAAACATGTTATGAATAGATCTTCTCCGTCTGATCTTGGAATCATGATCCTTCAGAAGAAGAAGATCTATATCAGTAATATCTCCATTCCTTTTGTGTTGTTCCTCATTCTTGTTGGTATTGACTAAACTATTTAGGTATAATATAATATTCCCTAATTCTAGGTTCTTCTTATTTTCTTCAATTTCTTCCGATCTGAGTGAAATCAAGAGTTAATACCAGATTAGAACTCTACTATAGACCTATGTTAGGTAGTCTCATTCTTTTCCTTCATTATAAAAGTGTTTTTATATATATATTTTTTTGTTTCACACACCCAATTGTTGGATAATTTCCATTGAAATGAAATTAAATGTTTGATTGGAATTGATAGGAATGACCAATGTAATTAATAGAACCCATTGATAAATGAATTCGGGTTAAGAACTATTATTTGAAACCACCAAATGGGTGTGTTTTTTAATTAATTTTACCACCATGGGTGGTGATTGAGTTTGGATACCTTCTAGGTGCGTCTTTACCCCTTTCCATTGGATGTTAATATTGAATTTTAATTGTAATTTGAATTAGAATTGAAATGATTAAATGAAGGAAATGGCATGATCATGTCCCTAGGATATTTCCTTAAAATTTCTTATGGAATAGATTCTCTTAAAATGAAATTACCACATGAGTTAAATATGATACTAAGCCTTATATGATTATTACATGCCTTTATACAACTTTTGAGGTGAGGTTTAAATTAATTTATAATAGTGATGAACTTGATATAATGAATCAATATTGATTGAATGAATTCTTATATGCCTTTGGTAACATATGGGTCCTTTTATATATTCCATGTAAAGACTCATTTATATTTTATCTTATTTATTCCCAAGTGACACTTGGACTCCCAAGTTGACTGACAGGGACAGACTCAAGGTGGATGATTATTATATGCCTGAGTGATACTTGGACTCCTCATGGATTTACAAAGATGGACAAAGATGGAATTTGATCGTATATTCCACGAAAGATACTTGGGATCTCTTACTGGGACACCAAGGGAGGACTCGATTGGAAATGATGTTAGACCACACCCATAACCATATCAAGATTCCCATAAGGAATTCCTAGGATGATATTATAAGGTTCTTGGTTTATTTTATGCAAGAAGCGATACCTGGATTCCAAATAAGGAGTACCAAGGATAGTATTAGGTTATTAATTGGATAATTAATTAAATGATTTATATTATTGTTCTTCTAGGAAAAAGCAAAATCTTGGATTCAGTTAGTGTCTTACACCATATTGATGACCTTGTTAGGAATCCCTTGATTAGATATCTTTATGGGGATGATGGGTTATGTGATAGGTCTCGATAAATAATTATTGAATATGAATGAATAGAAAATGTAATTTATTATAAAATTATATATGGATGATTATTTATTTAGATACATTCTGGCTGAGTCCGAAGTAGCCAGTAGAGGATGGGTGTCCATGAGAACTCAAACCCTGTAGGTTGTTTACTTTTAGTATATTAAAAATTCCTTACTTCATGAATGCTATTATTATTATATATTCATTTATTGGATGTAATTATAAAATTTTGTGGATTCGTACTAGGATAGTATCTCACACCTTGTTCGGGCCACTGATGGGTACCCAAACATACTCTATGATTTCAAGAATGGACAAGGGAAAGATCCCTACTATAGGTTGTTGATTACAACTTAAGAGGATGAGATAATAGGATCAATACGAGGTTCATGAAGCTAGATGGGATGTTGTTGGTATTTTTGGTATTTTTTACATGTATTTTACACCTACCCTGTATAAAATTTGGGCGGTTTTGTAGATACATGGCATGTATTATCATAATCTGTATACGAGATTACTTCTGGAATTATTTATATATTCCCATATTATTCATTTATCATATGTATGATTTATTTAATACTTATGATACTTATATTTTATTGTATATCCACTTTGATACACTCTGGTGATGAGGGAATAGTCTCCCTAGAGACACACCTAGGCCCTCGATGCTAGTCGACAAGATATGGTGTTTGGGGAGATGTGTTTAAGGAAATGTTTCTAAATTGACTCGGGGAACCTTTTAATGGCATCCAAGTTCAGTATGTTACAAAGTGGTATCAGAGACATATTTTTGATTCTATTTATTATTTGGTGATAATAGACATGGATAAGTAGGAATTGGAATTTGTTAATTTGGTTTTCTAGGGCGTAGATAACCCACATATAGAAAAAATCAAAATTTCCTCAAATAAAAATTCTTATTTTCTATATTTTGTATATTATAGTTGATTTGATTACACTTCTAGGTGATTCATTTGAATTATAATGTTATTATGGATATGACTATGTGTTCAATTTTCTTTTAACTCAATGAGAAGAGTGTATTCCATCTCATTCATCATTTTAGGAAATTTACATGAATCACATTCTATGCATTATGCCATGCAATTTAGGATGGATTAATTATTGCATGATACAGTGATAAGTTTCCTAATATTTATACCAACTGTTTTGATAGAAATTTGGGGATGTATTATGGTGTGGATTAGGTGGGCACCATATTTTGGTTCATGAGGAGTATGGGCCTTTATGTATTAGAATTTGATGAACCATTTGGATATTTTTTTTAAAATTAATTATGATATAATGGAAATGAAAAAGAAATGGAAACTGAAATTATTAAAGTATAGAAATTGACCCAGACTCGACCTTAGTAGTGAGTAGTAGGTAGTATGTCCTTCTTTATTATGATTTTTACGCCACCAAGACCTAAATATAGGAACATTAAAAGAGGTTTGTTTTTATATAGGAAGGATTATAAATATCTTATTTCAATAACTATGCTTTGAGATGAAAATTCTTATAATAATATTGATATGAGGTGTATTCTTGGAATTTGAAGAGGTATGCCACCATGAAATCCTCTTGATGCACACTATGAGGGTAGTGGAAATCATTATCTTGATGTGGTGGCCCTTGCACTACCAGTAGATCCTATAATAGTTCCTACTGAGGTACCCGTGATTATACCAGATAGAGGAAATGAAGAAAAATTCCATGAAGGCTTTATTCATTTCATATAGACCATTCAGGGACCACCGTGACCTACCCCGACTATGTTAGAGTTGAAAAATGAGTTAGAACAGTATCATATGCCCATGTTTTCAAGGGATGGGGGACCAAGGGCTATGGATTCATGGATATATGCCATACTATCTATTTTATAGAATATTGAGACACATCCTGAGAGGTGGGTAAAGCTCTCTATGTATATGTTGTGTGATTCCACCAAGAGAGGGTGGGATGTCATTACTCAGATGGGTCATAATCAAGAGATGTCCTGGATGGTTTTTCATATTACATTATATGAATGATTATATCTAGAGACATTGAGGGATGATAGATCCTGGGAGTTCATGCACTCAGAGAAGGGTGCATTATCAGTTAGGGACTATTCGACCCATTTTATAGAGCTCCATCACTTAACACCTATTCTGATGGGTGTTTAATTATCCATATTCATGTGATTCAAGGGTGGTATAAGGTATAAAATCTGATCATAAGAGAATTTATTTTAGCAGAATAACATTTATCGAATAGTGACTTAAGAGATTATCACATATCATAACCCGAGAGCGGCTAGGGATGTGAGCTAGGGTTGTTTGAAACCTAGATCTAGTTCTGCATCAACTAATATTAGAAATAATCATATAAAGCTTACATGTAGTGAAATAAATATCTAGAGCACATACTAATGTAGCTACGCAAGGTTCCACCAGTGTGATAGTCAAGGAAAGATGAGACCTCAGTGAATGAGAGAACTAGTCTGGTGACAATCCAATGGAAATATGAAACATTTTTAGTAATGTTTCATAAATTTTCCTTCAATGTCTAGTGAGAGAGGGTATGCACCAACTCCACATATAAGAGTGAGGTCAATAGATTCTCGTTAGGCTGGGAGCTATAGTACAACTGACTGATCACACAGAGGTGGTGGTCGTGGCTATGGTAGTCAAACTCCAGATTTTCATCGAAGTAGGGTGTACCTTATTAGGGTAGCTAGGCTATATCATTGGTCCACATATCATGACAAATATGCCCAATGAAACTGACACCCGAGGAGCAGAATACTAAACCATATACTGTCAGAGGTACTATTCTAGTCGCCTCTACTTTAGTGTATTCTCTTTTAGATATAGGCTATGTTTCTAACTTTATATCCTTTCTTGTTGTAGAGATCCTTGGGATCAGTGTTCAATATTCTAATGGTTTTATAAATCTTGATAATTCGTTGGTGATTTGAATGATGGATATACGTTAGTGCAAGGAGTTCCCCCTTGAGATTGGAAGGATTCAAATCATATTGGACGTCCTTTTAGTTAATATGATTTGTTTTTACCTGATTATCAGGATGGGATAGTTGGTTCCATTTCATTATTTTTTGCCTTATATCACCTAAGGGTGAATTTCACATCACCAGAGGGTAGAGAGTTTATTTAGAAGGGTGAATGGGTGTCCATATAATCTGAGATGGAATTGAGCATTGTGGTTTCAGAGGGATGATAACCAAAATTGTGATTTTACGTTTGGAAAATTAGAGAACACACTAGGTATATTTCCCTCTAGTTGGTGATCCTTTTAGGGATATTCTCTAGAAAAAATTAGATAATTACCTCTAGTGAGATTGATTGATTTATCTATCGAGTTGGTTCCCTGAGCTGAACCCATATCCATTCCTTCTTACAGGATGTATACTGTATATATGTAAGAGCTCAAGAGGCAGCTAAAAGATTTAGAGGCAATGGGGTTCATTTTTCCTTGTAATTCTCTATGGAATTTTATGATCCTTTTTGATAAAAAGGATAATAGTAACCTCATGAAATGATTGGATTATCAGAAATTGAAAAAAATAATGGTTAAGAACCAGTATCCTCTTCCACAGTTAGATGAATTCATTGACCAACTTTGAGGAGCTCAAGTGTTCTCCAAAATTGAATTGAGATCCAATTATGATCAGGTGCGTGTTAGACTATCAGACATACCTTGCACAAACATTCATAGAAGGTATGTACTATATGAGAATTTGGTTATGTCGTTCAGTATCACAAATGTGCAATTAGTTTTCATGGTACTGATGAAATGAGTTTTCATTCTTTTTCTGGAGTGGTTTTCATGGTTTTCATCGATAGTATCTTGGTGTATTGTCACACTCAATATGACCATACCAACCATATTGAGATTATATTGAATACAATAAGAATACAAAAATTATATACTATGATCATAAATTTCCACTTACGAGTGGATCAAATTTACTTCTCGGGTCACATTACCTCAGAGAAAAGAGTATCAATTAACCTAGAGAAGGCGAGAGCTATTGTGTCCTGGGAGCATCCCAAGAACATCTTTGAGGTATAGGGATATTTAGGGCCATATGGTTACTACATGAGCCTTATATAGGACTTATCATTCTTACCACAACCTCTTATAGTATTTAATAAGAAGTGTGTGATGTTTATATGGTTAGATTCTAGGGATTCATATTTTCATGAGAAGAAAAAGAGATTGAATTCAACACTGATACTAATTCTTATAGATTCAATCATGTGTTACACTTTTTTACTTTGATGCATCGGGTATGAAGATTGTAGTAGTTCATATATATGGATATAGAGTTTTAGCATACATATCTTGGTAGACGTGGCCACACATGAGGAATTACCCGACACATGATCTCAAGTTAGTTGCAGTTGTTCATGAATTTCACTTTTGGATAGAATACTTACTTAGAGAGAATTTTATAGTGTTCATAGACCAGAAAAGCCTAAAGTTCATATTTACATAGTGTAATATGAATATGAGGCATTGAAGGTGGGTTGAGTATAAACATTATTTCATCTTTTACCTTTCCAATAGGTATTTTAATTTCAATGCAGATGCTGATGCACTGAGCAGGAGGACTCAGATACAGGAAGTTTAGCTGACTAATAGCAAGTGGAAGCTTATGGATTTGTTATTTGGGATTAACTTAGAAGATAAACACATTCATGGATAGAATTATATTTCATCATTGTCTATTACCTATACCCTTATGGATATATTGTGCATGAGGCAGTTATCAGTTTCCAAGGGCCTATTTATATGGTAGAGAATGGCAGGTGATGATCCTCCTCCTGGTTGGAACATAGGTTATGATGGAATTCTATGTTTACATGATTGTTTATGGGTTTATGTTGACAAGACTGATGCACTGATGTTATAATTTCAGGATTTATCTTTGAAAGTGCACCCAACACCAATAAAATGTATCAAGATTTACATCACCAATACTGGTGGATGAGTATAAAAATAGATGTAGCTAGTTTTATTATGAGATTTTCCACCTATCAGAAGGTCAAGGAAGAACACCATTGACCATCCATACATTTATAGTAGCTTCCCATTCCTGAGTGAAAATGGGATGGTGTCTTGATGGAAATAGTGATAGGTTTACTAAGGTTTCTTCAAGGTAATGATGTCGTTTGGGTTGTTGTTGAAAGACACATTGATGTTTCATATTTTCTACCAATTATGGAGTCCCTTTCAGTGGATAATCATCAGAGGTTGTATATCCGTGTGATATTATAACTTCATGGGGTGCTACACACTATCATTTTAGATAGTTATTCCCAGTATAAATCTCATTTCTGATAGATTTTATTGAGGGATCTAGGTACATAGGTTCTTCTAAGCACATCATAAAACCCCCATATAGATGGCTAGTAAGAGTGCATAATATATGGTCCTGAGGACATACTGTTGGAATGTGCCCTAGATTTTTGGTGATCTTAGGAGAGGAAAATACCCTTGGTTGAATTCATGTAAAAAATATATTTTAGGATACTTTTCTGATGAAACATTATGGTCATTTGTATGGTAGACCATGTTGATTACCCCTAAGTCGGTTAGAGGAAGGAAATGAAGCTATTCTTAGACCATGTATCTTTTAAGAGACTACAAAGAAGGTTAAGTTGATTCAGAAGTGGATAGATACTATGCAGTATCGATACAAAATTTACATTGATCAATGAAGAAAACCTTTAGAGTTCAGGGATAGAGATCAGGTCCTTTTATGTGTCTCACATAGGATGGGACACATGAGGATTATTGGATAGAGTAAGATTTCACTGTGATATGTCAATATATTTGAGATTATAGAGAGAGTTGGGCTGGTAACCTATTGGTTGTATTTACTTTTGATGTACTGATCCATGCACAACATCTTCTATGTATATTTGTTGTGACGGTATCATTCAGACCCATCTCATGTTTTTTAGCCTGAGGAGGTTGAGTTATAGGTAGATGCATCCTTTTAGGTGCATCCTATTAATATTGCAGATTATAGGATGAAGGTTCTCTAAGGCTAGTCAATTCCTCAAGTACAACTGTTATGGTCGCACAACTACATATAGAACTAGTCCTTGGAGTAGGAGGATTATGTATGAGCACAATGGTAAGAGTTTTTCACAGATTATTATTCAAAACCATTAGAATGGATATTTAGGGATGAATTGATTTAAGGGGGGATGTTTTTGAGAACACAATTCTTTATTGAGGTATGGTATCATTTACTTTCCATAAAATTTTAGTTTAAATGCTTAATTATAGCATAATATGAATCTTTTTAGGTCATGGAGGTAAATTGGGTGTCTATGGATTGTTTGGAGCCTAGAACCCATATTTTGGGATGAAAAATGCATGTCACACTGTAAGTAGATACCATGCGTGGTAGGCCACATGGTTATATATAACCACAAGAGGTTGGACAGTGGAGTCATACATGTCATATAGTTAAAAAAACTATGAAATTTTGGGCACAAAACTGGGAAGGAATGTATGTAGTCTTTGGAAGTGGGATGAGACATGGTTTTTACAAATTTAGTCAAACTGTGCTTAAAAACCATGCGAGGTTACCCTTCCTACAACAAAGGGAATAGGTTTGGCACACAGTTTGGAAAACTATGAGGTCAAACTGTGCATTCATGTTTTTGGGTGAATTTATGAAAATACCCACAATTAATGTTTTATTTGGCATAGTTATTCATCATTCATATAGATAATAGCTTAAACATTTTAGATCTCCCTTGGTATCCTAAAATTGGAATCAATAGATATTCTCTGTCCATGCTCGGAATCAAGATTCGTTAAAAGCATCAGATCTGTCTCTATATGATATCCAATCTTTTTGTGTTGTCCTTAATTCTTCTTGGTATTAGATAATATATTTAATTTTAATATAACTTTCTGTAATTCTAGGTTCTTCTTCAATTATTTGATTTTGTCTTCATCTGAGTTGAATTAGGAGCTGATACAGATGATCTCTCTACTATAGACCCATGGTTAGGGGTATTGTGATTTCACTTCAATGTAATAGTGTTTATATATATATATATTTTCTTGTTTTGAACACCCAATTATCCAAGTGTATCCTTTTAAATTGAATTCAATATTTGAGTTTTAAATGATAAGTATGACTTTGGTAATTAACAGAATCCATTGATAAATGAATAAGGGTTAAGAAACATGATTTGGAACTAACCCTTGGGTGTGTTGTTTAATGAATTGGACCAACATGGGTGGTAATTGAGTTTGGATTCCTTCTAGTTGTCACATCTACACATGTACATGGGTTTTTAATATTGAATTGTAAATTTAATTTGAATTGGAATTGAAATGATTAATGGAAGGGAATGAAATGACCATGTCCCTAGGCTCTTTCCATGCAATTTCTTGTTGAATCTTGAGATTCCCCTTATATGAAATTCCCATGAGAGTTAAATAAGATAATAACCCTTCTAACATTATACTATAACTTTAACCACCTTATAAGGCAAGGATTAAATGAATTGATAACATTTATGACCTTGACATAATGCATTGATATTGATTGAATGAATGATAATACACCTTCAGGGAATTGAGTTTGAATACCTTCTAGTTGTTCCATTTACCCATTTACATGTGTTGTTAATATTGAAATGTAATTGTAATTTTAATTGGAATTGATATTATTAATTTAAGGTAATGGTATAAACATATCCCTAGGATCTTTACCTAAAATTTCTTTTTGAATATTGAAATTCCCCTTATATGAAATTTCTAAGTGAGTTAAATAGAAGAATAAGCTTTCTAAGCGTAGCCAATACCTTTAACCACCTTCTGAGGTGAGGTTTAAATGAATTGATAATAGTAATGACCTTGATATAATGAATTGATATTTATTGAATGAATGATAATACACCTTTAGTGAAACATGGATCTTTATATGGACTCCATGGATGGAATCATTTGGATTATATCTTTCTTATGATTGAGTGACACTTGGACTCCCTGGTAGTATTCCAAGGATGGAATCACCGAGGATGAATTTTATTGCTCGAGTGATACTTGAACTCCTTATGGATTACCATGGATGGAATGAGAGGGAATTTGATCATATTTTCCATGGGTGATACTTGAACTCTCTTAGTGGACCTCTAAGGGAAATATTGAGTGGAAATGATGTTATACGACACCCATAGTGATATCAAGATTCCCATGAGGAATTCCTAGGAAGGGATTGTAGGGTGTGTGGTTCATATTAAGCTTGTATAGATACCTAGATTCCATATAAATAATTCCATGTATGGCCCAATTTTTTAATAATACAATTAATGAAAGGGTTTATACGGTGTGTATTTTAATAAAGAGAACAATATTGGATCCGGTTAATGTATTACACCTTATTTATTTCCTTGTTAGGCATATCCTGATTACATGTATTCATGAGGGACATTGGGATATGTGTGAGGTCTCATGAATTAATTATTAAATATGAATAAATAATCAAATGAGTTATATTATAAAATTAGACAAGGAAAACTGTTTATTCAAAGACATTCTTGCTAAGGCCAAAGCAGGTAGTAGAGGACCAATGTCCATGAGAACCTAGACCTTATAGGTTTTTTTACTTTCACTACTTTAAATATCACTTAATTCCTACACACTATTATTGTTATATATTTATTTATTGTAGGTAATTATATATTTTTGTGGTTTCCTACTGGGATTGTATCTCACACCCTGTTTGGGCTGTCTATGGGTACCCAAATAGACTATATGATTTCATGTATGTACATGGAACAACACCCTACTACAGGTTCATGATTACAACTTAAGAGTAGGGGAGAATAAGACCCATCTAAGGTTTATGCTGCTATATGGGATACTGTTGGTATTTTTTGGTATTTTTTTACTTGTATTGTAAACCTTCCATGTATACCTATTTTGGTTATTCTGTATAGAAATGAATTACATCATCATTATCCGTATAAGATATTACTTATGGTATTATTTATATATTCTTGTATTGTTCATTTATCATATGTCTAATTGGTTTATATGTTACACTAATTATATGTTATTGAATATTTTTTTGTACTACATTTTGGTGATGAGGGAATAGTCTCCCCATTAACACACCTATGACCTTGTTGCTAGGGGGAACCATCTAGCATTTCGGGATATACGCTTTAAGCCATGTGGCCAATCGAGGTCGGAGAACCTTTGAGTAGAATCCGTGTCCAAGATGTTAGAAAAAATATTTAGGATTCTAACGTTATTATTTCATTATAAATACTATAAATTTACCGGAGAAAAATAAAAGAAGAAAAGAAAGTGATCAGTTAAGGTGATTACGTATTTTTTGAAACAACTCCTTTATATTTCCTCTAAAGGGGTCTAGGATTGGTCTTTTAGGAATAAAAGAACCTCTATAATGTGTCTAGGGAAGTTAGAAAGAGAAATTGGGAGTGTTTTTAAAAACTATTTTATTCAATGTGGCATAAATACGTGAGAGAGAAGGTTCCATCTTATAATTGAGGTGATGATCACCTTTGGAATTTCTCAACAGATTAAATTATAATAAATACATTTTCCATGAAAATGACTCCAAATATACAAGGATTTGAATCTGAGGTAGAAGAGGGTTTTAATACCATCAACAAAAAGAATTTAGAAATGTTTTGGAGTCATTTTAAACCTTAACATTTTCATTAGTCCTTAGTTGACCAATTAAAATTTTAACTACGGTAAAAAAAAATCATTATTAAATGGTTGAAATTTTTACATATAACATGCAAATTCTTATATAAATAGAAAATTGATGACATTTTTTACCATATCATATCAGCTTTATGTTATTTCAACATTTTCAATTATTTTTAAATAACTCAGAATTATTTTTGGTAAAATATCCGTATTGCCGATTTTGTCCCTATTTATTTAATTTGACATAAAAGACATAAAGAAAAAGTTTGAATTGAAATATAATATTTTAACACAGCACTAATATTTCATATTAAAAAATAAAGTTCTTTAAAAATTATAAATTATTAAAATTATATTACTTTTAATTTTTTAAAAATCATTCATTTTATATTTTCGATTAATTGAATGAATATTATTTTGGTATTATGTAAGAATTTTATGTAATTATATAATACCTAAAAATTTGAAATAAATTATGACCAAGAATATAATTTTATTATTCATAAAAATGAATATTAATATTTTTTCACAATATTTTTTCCCTATATTTACACATAAAGGATATTTAAAACTAAGAGAGTAACTTTTTTTAAAATTTCATTGATTTAAAAAAATATATAAATCATTTTCATGGAGAAGATCCCATTAAAAAATAAATTTAGTTCTTATGGTGATAGGGGTATAATTAAAATTATCCAATAATAAATAAGACAAAAAATAAAGGCCTTATAAGATATTTTGTATCAATATTAACCTGATTTACTCTTTACCAATGTTACAAATTTTACCACGGTTACTATTCATATTGACAAAAAAATATAACGTGATTATTTATAATATTTTAATCGTATTATTATAAATATTTAATTAATATTATCTAATCAAATAACTAAAAATGGTAGAAAATAAATTTAATTTAATTGTGAAAAATTCGATAAAGACTTCCTTTTAGAAAAATTATATTTTTAAGCATAAAACTGGATATATTATTTTACGATGCCTAGAAAAAAAATATTTTTCTGAATGTTCAAAAGCATATATCAAGTAAATAATATATAAATTTTCAAAAAAAAAATACCAATTAAATAACATATATATTTTATTCAATTCATTCACCAATAGTGATTAATTTGATATGTTAATACAAAAATATATTTCACTCATACAAATAGTTTTTTAGAAAAAACCTCACTTTTATTTTGAAATATTTTTTCTTAATTAGAATCATTTAATAACTAATGAATTAATTTTATTAATATATAGACCACATATTTTTCATAATTTAGCTATTAGTATTCATACCCAACAATCTAATGGATAGGAGATAACAGAAACCTAATATTTTAATAATGTTACAAGGTTTGTCTAAGCCCGCTTTTGCATGTAACACAAGCTATCAAAGAAATAAAATTATTCAAGGGGAAATAATTCATAAAAATATCAAGGTGTTACATTATAACCCCACTAAAATTAATTTATCCCTCAAATTTAATTACTATCATATAAATAGATGAGGATAATTTTTCCTCATAACATTCTCGGGTTCCCATATAGCTTTCTTGAATCGGTGGTTTCACAAAAAAAATTGACAAAGCGAGTGGTATTTCTTTATAGAACTTTATCTATATGATCGAAAATCTATACAAGTTTTTCTTAATAAGAAATATATTTCCCTAGATGTATGAACTCTAAGTCTAGTACATGAAAAGTATCTGGTTTGTACTTCATCTGGAGGGATATATAAAACACATCATGAAATTAAGAGAGATTTGATGGAATTTCCAATCGATAAGATAACATTATGATATAATCAAGTATTTTAAAAGGACTAATATACATGGGGATTATATTTATTTTCTTTTCAAATCTCATCACCCTATTCTTAGAAGATATTAATTGGAATACCTTATCACCAACATGAAACTCAAGATATTTCCAAATATTTTTTGCATAATTTTTTTGTTAGCTATGAGATACTCTTATATGTTGTTGAATGGATCTAACCTTGTCCACCATTTCATCATATAGTTCAGGTCCCAATATCATTATTTCTCTGACCTCATTCCAATATGTTTGTGTTTTTCACTTTAAATCATAGAGGTATTCATATAGAGCTATCTAAATGTTGGAGTGAAAGTTATTGTTGTAAGAAAAATCCTCCAAAGGAATGTGTTGATCCCAATAACCTTTAAAAACCATAGATTAAGATCTAAAAATGCATTCTTGAGTATTAATGGTCCTCTCAAACTGAATATCTATTTTAGGATGATATGTAGTGATAAAAGATAAATCCATATCCATGAACTCACTAAATAATTCTCCAAAACATCATGGTAAACCTGTGATCCTGATCAGATACAATTGATAGTGGTACACCATGAAATATTATCACTTGCATAATGTATCAAAAATTAAGTTGATCAAGAGATAAATCTTCTCTAATGGTAATGAAGTTTTCTTACTTCATATGGTGATCAAATATAACCAAAACAACATTATTCCATTTAGATGGTTTGGGAGTATGATGAAAAAATATATGGTTATGTTTTCGTATTTTCATTATGGTATGGGTAATGGTTGTAACATACCCTTATACTTCTGTCTCTCAATATTAACATGATGACATACCAAGCACTAAGAAACATACTATGCAACATCTCTCTTCATTCCATCCCACTATACATACTCTTTCAAATCTCTATACGTTTTTATACTTTTAGTATGAATAGAAAATGAATAACTATGAGCTTTATCCATCAAATCCTTATTCAAATATGTTTTGTATGGAACACATAAACCATTCCAAAATCTTATTATTCAACCCTAATCAACGTTTAAATTAGGAATGTTTGTCACCTTCTTTTACATCTCTAACTTTTCCTTATACACCTCTTTTGACACAGCGCATCAACAACCTTGTTCTCTTTCATAGGGTTATAATGTATTGATGAATCATAATATTTAATCATCTCCAAACATCTTCATTTACTTATGTTCATCTATTTTTGAGTTAAAATATACTTTAATGTTTTTTGATAAGTATATATGTCAGAATTTTCTCTATAGATACAATTTCTCCATATATTTAAGGAAAAAATTGCTGCTGATAACTCCAAATCATGAGTTGGGTAAATTTTCTAAGGGACCATCAATTTTTAAGCGGCATAACCTATAACCATTTAGTTATTCATGAGGATACATCCTAGTCCCATATTTGATGTATCACTATACATTACAATCCATTCTCCACATTAGGGTAATTTAAGCACAAGTTCCCAAACTAGCCTTATATTCAGTTCCTTAAAACATTCCCCACATTCAACCATCCAAAATAAATTTGCTCCCATCTGAGTTAACATGGGGAGTAGAATCTATATCCCTGAAAAATTCTTGAAAAATAATTAATAATATCTAGAAAATCCAAGAAAATATGGACCTAATTCACATTGATTAATATATCCCAATGATAAATAACTTATATCTTCGTAGGGTTTACTCATATACCCTCACTTTAGATTATATGTCCCAAGAATTAATCTTTATGAAGAAAAAATTCACACATGGTAAATTTTTCATTAAGATTCTCCTTTTTAGGGTATTTTTAATAATTCAAAAATTATTTTCATGCTCTTCCTTTATTTTGAATTAATATTAATATCATCTATAAAGAATAAAAAAAACTATTAATGGAAATCTTTAAAGACTATATTCATTAAATCTATGAAGATAGTGGGGGAATTAGTAAGACTAAATGGAATCAATATAAATTCATAGAATACAAACCTTGTACAAAATTATGTATTGTGTCTTTCCGCATTGTTGACACTCAATTGATGATATCTGGAATGAAGTTTAATCTTAGAAAAGCTTTAAGATCTTTGCACGTCATTAAAAAGTCATAAATATAGGGTAGAGATTACTTATTTTTGATAATGATCTTATTAGGTTCTCGATAATCAATGTAGAGTCACAATGATATATTTTTATTTTCAAAAAATAGAATAGGGTCACCCCAAGGTGATTCACATAAATAAATAAATCCCTTAAAAATATTCTATTGGGGTTTCTTCTTCGATTCTAGTAACACAATCAAGTACATTCTATATATAGTCTGGGAAATAGGTGCAACACCAGGTATGAAATCTATTGAAAACTAAATAACACGATTCTGTGGAATACAAAGTAATTATTTTGGAAATAAATCAATAAAATACCTTAAAATAAGAATATATTCAATGTTGAGTTTCTACTCAACCATATGAGATAAAAACCAATTTTAAAGAGAAATCATGGCCCGCATGATGGATGTAATTTCCATTGGAAGATAATTTCTTTCATAAAATTGATAGAAAATCATAGATTTCTTTAGAATATCAAATGTAACATCCATTAATTGTTAATTGATGTGGTATTTAGGTAATGAATGAAAATAATTTCCCAAAATAACATCGGATTGAACTAAAGGAATAATGACAAGATTTGTAGGAAACACATTCCCACAAAATTCAATTTGAGAAATATCATATAATTGGGATGAAATCATCACCCCATTAGGGGTTTTTACTACTAAATCAACATTTAATTTTTTTTTGTGGTAATGTGATATCCTTAGAGAAGTCTTTGGATATAAAAGAGTTTCTATATTTGGAATCAAATAAGACATTATACGTTCAAGAGTAGATGATAAGTGTACCTTTCACCACATCGTTATCATACCCCTTATCCGAAGTATTGATCACGTGAGATTTACCATTTTATTTGGTATTAAGAGGTTATTGATATCTATCATCTTCATTAAATCATAGACTTGGTAACTAGTTGTAAAAATTCAAATACTTTTTTCATTTAAAACACCGCGGTGTGGGTGGTGCATTTTGTAGAGTTTTCTCTATATTAATATCATTAGATAACTTCTTCCCATCACTTCAGTATTTTATTTCCTGATGAACTTCCTTTCTACACATTTAATATTTACTAGTTCCATTAAGAATATTTCTACTATGTTTCTTTCCCCACTTTAAGTATAAAAGAAGGCTCATATTCTTATATCTATTGTTTTTAGAATTTCATTTAATTCCATTTTTCTTTTCCTTTAAAAAATGAGATTAATGGTTAAATCCAATATCCATATCCACCTTCATAGAACATTGAATTATTTATCTATACCTACTGAAGTCCCTTACGGCTAATCCCATTTGATACATGGTTTTATGCCACTAAAGAATTGATCAGCCTTATCTTTAGGTTGGATGATTATAAAAAATGTGTACCTCACAAGTCTTAGAAAATTTTCCACTTCAGTACGATCAGATTTTCCATTATTATTATTTTACTCAAGGAATTACGTCTCCATTTTAATTTGAATAATATAAGTAAAGTACATGTTGAAAAATAATATTATTAATTCATCCCACTCTCTAGATTCAATTTCTTCTTATTATCTTGTTTTCTTGATAATAATGCACTACTAATCTATTTCACCTTACAGATGATAAAAAACTATAATAAAATTATCATATACCAAATAATAAATAAATGAAAATATATTTTCAATGTAATTGATCCATTTCTTAATGAATAGTAGATTAGTAGACCCACTAAAATAAGTTGGACAGTTCCTCATGAAGGACTCAACAAAACATTATTCCCTCTTTTTCTCATTTGGAATATCAACATGATTCATATCATGAAAATGATTTGTCAACATAAAAACAATACTTGTCATTCTATCTACCATAACATTTGATTACTTAGAAGGATAATCATTTCAATTTTCATCCCATTAAATATTTACACGATTTCTTTAGGTTCTATCCATTGAAAAAAACAAAAAAAGCATAGTGTGAGAAATAACAATCACTATGGAAAACCACATAATCATGAAAAATAATTAATAGGATGTCTAAATCATGACACCTTAATATATTAAACCTTATGTTTAACCAAGGTAATTCATGATCATAACGGAAACTCTTGTATTTTGTCCTACACTTAGACTTATCCCTAGGGTTCCTGCTAAGGTTTTCTCATCCTAGTTTTCAAAGGTTAACTAAACATTTCTATGATACTAACTATAGAAACACATTATTTTTATATATAGATATCACAAATTAAGAGATGAATATTCACTATATAATAGAAAAATTGATTCCAGAAACATTTAGGTATAGTATCTTTGCAAGCTTAGAAGCATAAACAACTGGTTCATAAAATATCTACATATTCTTCCACTTATTTCTTTATAACTAGCACACTTATTAGACATATCATACAGAAATACATTCTCCTTAAGTTATGTAAATGAAAAAATCGAATAGGGTGAGATCAAATGTTCAGTAAGGGTAAACAAGGGAGATATCAATGATCATATGACAATAAAAGGAGAAAAAGGGTATGATAACTTGATCTTAGAATTTGAAAATTGTACCATGTATATCATATATCATAATATTGATTAATGGAATAAATATTGGAATTTTATAAGACTTTAATCATAATGAAATCAAAGAACATAAACTATAAAAGCATAATATATGAATAATAAATGGAATTACCATAGACACATAATAATGGAAAATAATTTCCTTTGTAGTCAAGTATTATTTCTAAGGCTATCATAGTGGAATGGATTCACTCCCCAAACCATATTAGTAGTAATATTTAACTTCTAAGTCTGTCATAGTGGATATATTTCCATACTAAATTGGGTTTACACTCAATTTAATTTATGTTTATCTAATGATATATCAATATTTTTCCCAATTGATAATATAGAGATGTGGTCCCAGCCATAACATAATTAAAATAAGGAATATGTGTTCCAAAATATTCTATAACATTCATCATAGTAAAACCCAAGAAAAGAAAAAGCTTTCATTAGCATTTCATTATAGAATAACCCATGGAAAATAATTCGGTTTCATAAAAATATTGTCATCATAAATATAAAAAATCCACAGAGCGATTAAGTATGGTATCCTTTGATCATATCTTCAATAAATCATAAGTTATATCAATGTTTGTTATCTTTAATGAATAGAAATACCATTAAAATATCATTAAAAACATTCATGAGGAAAATTTCCATTCCATTTTGAAATCACTTATTTAGAACACTGTGTAATTTTAAATGAAAAAAATTTATTTGAAAATAAACCTGTAAACTTATAAATTAATCACAAAATAAAAAATGAGTCATGAAGGTGAGAAATTTGTTTCATTCTTTATATTTTATAAAACATTAATTTAATAAAATTTTCATTAAATGTCATAATATAACTCATTCAAAAAAAATTACATTCAAATAATTTTGAAAAGAACTAAAAAATGGATTAAAATTAAGTTAAAAAATCACATTATAATTGTAAAAAACTTCTTTAAAACATTTTTATAAAACATGGACATGTAAGAAAATGGTTTTTTGGCTAGAGAGTAATGATGTCAATTTTCCTTAAAAACATATTTTCAGTCTCCTGAGTACAATAGGTGATAAAAATAAAAGGAAAACATTTATTTTCAATAAATAAATAGAAGAAAATAAAATTCATGAGTATATTTAAAGTTTTATTATAATATTTCATCATCATAACTAAATAAAAAACTATCCATATCAAAAAAGAGATTGTAACATAAAACCCCTTACCTTAGATACACATTGATTTGAAATCACTTAAACCTCCTGTATAATAAATTTAAATTTATTATAATTCTATAATATTGTGATTTTATACTTATAATATCATATATGACACATTAATAACATTTCAACACCCCCTTTTTGAGTTTTAATTGTTTCATTTATCTTGAATATTTCAATTTAGATGTTATAGTCCATTAACATTTATTTTGGTTACATAATAAATAAAATAATAATAATTATATATATATATAATATATATATATATATATATAATATTCATTTAAAATATTTTTATAGTCATTCATAAAAGTTATAGATGGAAAAATGAATTACACCATTCATGGAAAAAGTAGTTCATTCATACGCATGAAAGATGTTTTCATTTTTTGAATGATGTAATAAAAGAAAGCTAAATGTTGATTAAAATTTATTGGGAAATTATTATATCATATATATTCATCAAATTAATATTTATTACCATCAATGAAAAATATAAACGAAAAACGAATCACATCGCTTCATGGAGGTGGTAGTCCACACACACACACGAACGACGTTATCATTTCTCAATGGATTTAATGATAAGTATGTAGAAGTGATATTATAATTAAAAAGTTTAATTATTTCATAAATATCATATATAAACATTAAACCTATCATAATTACCATAAAAAATATGGCGATTAAAAATTAATTGTAATGCTACGTGG
This sequence comes from Viscum album, assembly GCA_963277665.1. NCBI lineage: Eukaryota > Viridiplantae > Streptophyta > Magnoliopsida > Santalales > Viscaceae > Viscum > Viscum album. The sequence goes on from OY728151.1 coordinate 1,909,384,334, forward strand.
AGATAGTAAGCCGTACGTACGCACAGACGAAACTTTCACTCATCATTTGATGGTAAAGAGGGAGTATATAGTTTTTTTATAATAAAAATAAAATTTAATAATATATAGGATAAAAAATTTATTATTTTATTATAAATAACATATATTTGTAGGATATAAATAAGAGTATAAAAAAAGTGGTCAATTAAGGTGATTACCCCTTCTTTGAAATGACACCTCTAGATCTCCTCTAACGGGATCCACGAATATATGGATAGATAGTGTTGTAAAACCATCAAAAAATAGAAATTAGTTTAGTTTTTTTTTTAATTTTAAACCTTATAATTTTGAGTAACCCTTAGTTAATAGATTTTAAATTTAATAACAATAATTCCCTTTTCAATGTTAAAGGGTTGTAATTTTTTTCTTATATGGTGAAAATTGGTTGCCAAATAGATATGGTTTGAAAATTTTGGCCATATAATATCCAACATGTATTATTTAATGATTTATATTATTTTTAAATAATTTAATATTATTTTGATAAAATATAATTATTATCAATTTTGAAACTATTAATTTTATTTCATTAAAAAACAAAAAAGAAAAATTGGAATCCAAATATAATTTTCTAAAAAATATTAATATTTCATATTCATATATAAATATCATGGAACAATATAACTTACTCAAATTAATTCACTTTTAATATTCTCAAAATTATTTACATTAATTTTTCCATTAATGGAATAAAGATGGGTTTGTCATTATTTAAGTGTTTAAGGTAGTTATATAATACATAAAAAATATAAATAAATTAACAAAATGAATATAATTTAATTATACCTAAAATTAATATTAATATTCATTCATAACATGTTTTTTCCTAATGTGAACACGTGAAGGTTATTTAAAACCAAAAGAGTAACATTTTGTAACTTTATTTGATTTAAATATATATAAATATTTATCATGGAAAAGTGTCCATTAAACTAATAAATTTTTATTATAAGGTGATTATATTTTAATTATATCAATATTATAAGAATTAGTATGATATATTATGTCCTTATCACTTATATTTATTCTAGATTAACCTGATTTACACATTACCGAGCAGATAAATTTTACCACGGTTATTATTCATATAAACCAAAAATAAAAGAGGCTTATTCACTACATTTCAAACTTATTATTGGAATATTTTCCTAAATTTTATCTAATTTAATAACTATAAATGGGATAAAATAATGTTAATGTATGTGCGAATATTGAGAAAAAACATCTTTTTAGAAAAAATATATTTATAAGTATAAAACATTATTCATTCATATCCTATGCCTAGAATAAAAATATTTCTTGAGTGATTAAAAATTATATCGAGTTAATAATATATAAATTTCATTAAAATAATTCAAAAATAGTGATTAATTTTGTTTCTTAATATAAAAATATATTTCCCCCACAAATATAGTTTTCTGAAAAATATCAATTTTATTTTCATATAATATTTGTTATTAATTATAATAATTTGATAACTAATGAATTAATTTTAAAAATGTGTATGAAAATATATTTTCAAAATTTATTTATTACTATTCATTCCAACCAATCTAATGGATATGCGATAACATCCATATAATACTTTAATAATGTTGTGTGGGTCATATAAACTCGATGTTGTGTGTAATGCAAGCTATCGAAGAAAAAAAATTATTTAAGGAGAAATATTACTAAAAATACATGGGATGTTGTGAAAAAACAATCATATTAAGGGATTTTTAGGAGTTAAGGCACATTATTTTTTAGTTCTTACGTGACTGAGACCCACCATACTGTGGTTAGCTCTTCACGATTCCCCAGTGTAGTCATCTTAGATTTTATTATAAATAATAATATTTTATACCTTTTTTAAATTAATATTTATATCTATAACCTAAAGTAACTATGTAGTTTTTTAGGGTTTTGGAATCCCCTGATTTATTCCATTGAATGTTGTCTTTTTGTGAACAAGCTATTGTGATTCAATGTACCGTTCATCCCCTTTTCATAATCATCTCTTAATTATTCTATCTTATAAATTTCTAGTAGTATATATTAGTTATTTTGATGAAGGATTGATATTAGGATTAAGGGGTTTCATAATTTTAATAATTTTTATGTTATCATAGAATTTTGATCCCATTAAATATCATTCTTCAGTGTCACATTGGTTCATGCTTTATTAGAGTAGAGGATCATAACTTCAATTTTTTACATCTGTTGATTAACATGATATAATATTGTAGATGAGATAATTGGTAATGAATATATTATTTAAAGGTGAAAGAAAGGTAATTATCAAAAAGAAATAAGTAGTAAAAATAAGTGACTAACATGGAATAATGAAACACTGTTTGGTGAGAATTAATATAGGAATTTTAGTTTGGATATGGGAAAATAATCAAATACTATTTTTTGAGTTATATTCTATGACACTAATGTATAATTTATATCATAGTTGTTTTCATTTATGATTATTGTGAGCCCTTTTCAATAATTTTGTGTTGGATATTTAAGAATAGTTAAGTGGATCAGACTAGTTGAGTTTTGAAATTTGGAATTTTGATAATTAGAGTAAGTAACTTAGGGACATGTGGATATATTATAATAATTAGTCTGGTAAAGTGGAGGATTCATGAACTATTATGGGATATTAACTAGGATTGGGGATGTGTGTTAATTATGGTTCCATGCATATTGAAGTGAATATTTTTCTTTTAATTGATTAATGTAATATTTTTTCCCTACATTAACCTTGTTGGAAGTTTATTTTTAGTTTATTAAAGGGATGTGGTATTCCCTTATATTTATATGTTACGAGGGTCATTGTATTCCTACCATAGCTAATATAATTCAGTTTATAGATGCCCCGCCATTAAGAAGGTATTTTTTGAGCTATATAGTTCTTATTATGGTGACATGTAGTTTTTGTCATTCGATCTACACCCATTAGTGGGTTGTTTATCATATAGAGACAATGTTAGGTCAATATTGATTTTGGAGATGTATTGGTGTCAGAAATGTATTTATAACTTAGTTATTATTCATGATTACCAAGATAATTATTTTATAACTATTAATATTATTCATTAAGTATCTATTAGTATTATTCACTTAAAATATGTGACATTGGTGGAGAAATATACAGAGTATCCATATATTCTCACCATAATATTATCTATTATTTTTTAGAATTCTAGGATCATGTTGACGGTGGAGTCAAACCTAAATATTTCGAGCATGTAGTGACTAAGATGAGAATAAGTGGTGTGATTTTTTGAGTTGATATTTCTCTCTTGGGAAATTTTTTTGGTCTATTTTATTTTTCAACATACTCATTCATGTGTTTATACATTTATTTGGGTAATGATTATCATATTTAGGGGTGTTTTTATCCATTTGAGGTTGATTATTTGTACTCCAAAGGATAATTCCTCCCATATATAATGTTATAAAACATTGGTAGTAGTTACTTCATAGGGGAATATTATATATGGGTGTTGGTCGGAGTGGATACTCAAGAGGGGGTGAATTGAGTTCCAATTAATATTTATGTTAAAATATTGTCTGTTAAAAATCCCCCAATTTATAAAACAACTTAAACTGTAGTGAATTTATACCAATTTTAAATGTTCACTTAGCTTCTAAAAGATTGATTAGGTCTCAGTTAATTTAACCACAAGATTAAACTGACTTTTGAAACTAACCTACTGATCTACAATAAATATAAACACTTGCTAATTTTACTATCAATGTATCTTTAAAATAGTTTTGTATTTCAAAGTAATAGCATCAGAATATAAAAGATATATATAGTATACTTCAAACTTAAACTAAAGATTCACAACAGATATAACAAGAGGTTCAGTCTCAAGACAAGAATTAGTCCTCTAAAATTTATATAAATTTGATCCACACCTTGGAATGGGGTTAAAAACAGTTTAAAAAACCATCTAGGCCACGGAGGGACCTCTACCACAGTTCTTCGTGGGAGACAAAACAAAGACAAGGCCACACAAGGACCTCTTCCACAGTTAACGTGGGTAAACAAGAGTTATGAGTTTTGGAGTGAGGATTTTGATATCCTCCAGTTCAGGGTAGGAGACAGTGTGTGTGTAAGATATACAGAGTACACCACACTGCTCGAAATTAAATAAACAAATCACTTAGAGAGAACAGATAAGAGTTTAGAAAGCTCTAGTGATTAGAAATGCATCTCTGGACTCGTTGGATTCAACAGAATTGCTTCTGAGTCCTTCTCCAGTTTTTCTGTTGAAAAACCGAGTGTCGTAGTCTAGCTTGTGTTCTAAAGGAGTGAAAATGATCTCTTGATTCGTCGTGTGTTCTTTAGTGGTGTTGGATTGCACTCATGAGAGATCTTTGAAAGTTTTGCAGTCTCCTTCTTGATCAGGATTGTTCTTCTTATTCAGCACAGTGCTCTCGGGCATATGTAAGTTCTTCTTGTTGTATCATCACACTTTCACACATGTAATGCATCTCAATCTTCCTTATATTCCACGAGTTCAGGCAGTAGGAATGACTCCCTTTTCATAGGTACGAGATAAAATTTCCTAACATGCCAAAAACTATCGTTAAATAACATTAATTGCATTAAAAACATCCAATATGACTGTTAGAATTATTCAATTAATATTGAAAAAAAAGTTAAGAAATGGTGTCACAGTGATTATGTAAACGGTGTCTTCTTCACGGTATGGTCTTCACGGTATGTGGGTCAAGGTATGTGCTTCACTGTGCCTCCATGTCACGGTGTGTAGCTCACAGTGTCTAGGAACAGTTCTTCCTTCACGGTGTCTGGGTCACGGTTTGCCCTTCACAGTGTTTGGGTCATGGTTTTTCTTTCACGGTGTCTGGGTCACGGTTTGTCCTTCATGGTTTCTAGGTCACGATTTTTCCTTCACGGTGTCTGGGTCACGGTTTGTCCTTCACGGTGTCTCTATACTTAGACGAATATCTGTAATTAAACTTAGACAGTGATATGCAGAATATGAATTATTTTTAACCAGTAGAGAGTAAGAGGACATGAATCATAAATATAAATGTGTGATAATATAAGTGAGATTTGTGATCATGCATAAGACTTGTAAATAATAAAGAGAGTAATTAAGATCGACAAGATTTGTTAGCATTAACACATGATGTGTAGTTAATATTGAGATTACTTAACAGTAATAGGATTTTTGATCATTAAAACATGATTAATACATGAGGATTCTAACAATATCCCCCTTTTAGATGGTCACAAATCATATATAGTCAAAATATAAATGAAAAGTAACATTAAAGAAACTATTATATTAGAATAAAAAATTATAGAATAATTGATTCGATAATAACATATCTCATTATAGTACGGATACTTGTAGTTTTTCTCCGCCTTTTGGGATTATAAAAAAGCAAAAGAAATGAATTGAAACGCTGCATTTTTCATTAAAAATGGTTCAGAATATAACATCCAAGAGAAATACAAATAGTAAACAACAAATGACATCCCATCAAAAAGAAAATAGACCCTAGAGTCTTCAAGGATCCACCTTCTCCTTTCCTTTATCAGTAGTATGAGTTGGGGATGATGTAGAAGATGGCATATATGTGGTAGACAAAGAGGGTAAGGGTAGACCTTCAGAAATGGATGGAGCCAAATAAGGAGCAGTAGAAGATCTAGGATGTGGTTGGTCAAGAATGACTGGCCAGATCAGAGAAAGAGCTTGGCTGACTGACATGGCAGTAGAGGCATGGGTAGGCAGACCATTTCTAAGGGGTGCAGCAGCTAGAGAAACTATAGTATTACTCCACACATGAAGATATGGATTCAAAATATTGATGAAATCAGTAATTATTTATCCACCATATTTCATAGCCTTTTCAAAATCTTCCTTATTATCCATGAATTTTCCAACAGTCTAGTGAACTCTGTAAGCTTCTGAACTTGAGTTTTAAAAGCATGAGTTACAGGAGGGATTTTCTGGTTTTCCACAAGATATCTAAAGTGATCTGTCATGTCACTTTTGGAGAAAATTCGGGTGAGATAAAAATATATTTTATTGGTGATCTCCTGTTGAGCATCATTGGCTATCTTAGAATAAATTCTAACCAAATCCAATGCTTGATCACTGTTATTAACCACTTCTGACAAAGAAGACAGATCCAAGCCACTGAAGGCATTCTGAAGTTCTTACTTGATTATGGATCTCAACAAAGAATCATCCAAAGGAGGAATAGAAGGTTGAACTGAAGTAGGAGAAGCTTTTACGACTAAGGATAGAACTTTGAGTTGTTTCAAAAAAATTTGCAGGCACCCAGTGTACTCATCTGTGAGCTTATTCAAATTTTCCACAAGCTCCCTCATGCGTTCCATCATTTTTGTGTGTCTCTTTCCAATATTATCATCAAAAGATAGTAGATATGGATGAACTTGAGAGACAATTTCCCTAGTAAGTGTGGAATCAGTTGGATCAGGAGAACCAACAACAGGTGTAGTGGCAGAAATAGGAGAAGGCTCTGATCTCAAAGACAACTCATTTTGCAAGTTTTCTAACATAATGTTCATGTTTGTAACATCAGCACTCAACAACTAATTTTCTACTATAACGTCTTGAATTTCTCGGATCATCCTTGGTTGAATATGTAATATAATATTTTAAAATAGAATTGATGAATCTTCTTGACATAACTGATTCACTGGATGAGGTTGAGTGGATAAGATTTTCTCAACTCTAGCTAACAGAGTCTCTCCAAAAACTTTCAGATAATATTTAGTTACAAAGGAGTGTTTCTCAGGTAAGAGTGCATGTAAAGGTAATGAAGCAGGTTCTAGTTGCGGTTCAGAGTCATCTTCAGAATCAGATTCTGATTCAGATTGAGAATGGGGCTCTGGTTCTGTTTCTGGTTCTGGATGAGCTTCAGACTTTAGTTGAAACACAAAAGAGAGATCCATTCTAGTTGTAGTCACTTGTTCTGACTCATTCACATCATAAAATCTTGGGAAACATAACGGGTGTACACAGAATATGAGACATTAGGTTGAGAAGGTTCAGCAGATATAGACTCTACATTCTCAAGGTCTTGTGGTTCCTTCCCCTCAAGCTGTGCTTCCATTTTAGAGACTATAGGCTCAGAAACATGGTCATGATCCATAAGATCATATCTAATCTCTTCAAAAAACTCTTTCCTTGCAAGCTGAAAGGCAATTTCCATCCTCTCTTCAGCAGAGGGAATTCTCTCAAGAACCGATTATTCCACTGGTTGTGCTTCCAGATTGAATTCTTTCTCAACAGGGATATCCTCTTCAACAGGATCTATCTCCACCACTGCATAATTCTCTAAATCAGGGAAAACCAATTTTCTTGCATCCGTAGGATGATTTTATGGATTAACATCCTCACTAGAAGCAAGAGCTTCCTCTTATCTCAAACCAGCAACAACTTCCTCTCCTTGAGTTATTTCAGTAGGGACAACAGTAGGGACACAAATCCTTTCTTTTTTAATAGGAGCTGTTTCTATTGGAGGTATTCCAGCTTCTTCTCTAGATGAAACTTCAGCTACCACTTCCTCTTCTTCTTCTTCTGAATACTCAGCCACTTCATCGGGTTCCAAATCAGGATCGACTATATTCTTAGGACTTCTTGGGTAATCAACATGATTAAACTTTTTATAAAGTTGATCATTATCCTCCACCCACGACTTCTTCCAAGGGTTCCAGATAATCATCATCCTTCTGATGATAGGCTTGGATAAGAAGAAATAAAAATCCTCTAGCTTTTCTTCATTCGGTCTAACCATCCCTTTGGCAACTAACATGACTGAAATCATTCTTGAGTAAAACAAGGAGTTGGATTTGGAAGTGACTTTAATCAGCTCACAGATATGGTTAATAACATACTTGAATAGGTTGATGTTATGTCAATTCTTAAATAGGTGAATCAGGAACACATCCTGATACTTCATAATAGCAAAATCCCGTTTTCATGGACTGATCAAATTCTGAGCAAATTTGAATAGAAGTCCAGTTTCTCCATCTAATTCTGCATCTATATCCCTTCTCTTGGTGCTGTTACAAGTTAAAATTTCCAAGGCATTTTCCAGATTGAAGATATCAGATGATGGAGGAGGGTCTCTCAGGTAGTCTTCAGAAACTCCTCCACGAGGAATCTGTAGGCATGCAGCCCACATTCTCGAGGTGAAAGAACACTTCTGACTATTGATCCAGCTGGTCACCAGAACGTTTTCTCCAAAATCAAAGGAAAACCTCACATATTGATAGAATTATGATACCAGCCTCAGGTAAATCAGTTTATTTTGTCCAGAGAACCATTCAATCCATCCTTGTTCTCTTAAAACATTCAACACTAACAACTTCCTAGACAGCAGCCACTCAGGGAAAATATCTTTTCAGGTACAACAGTACGAATTACCAAGTTTGGGTTTAGAGGTCCTTCGGGAGCTATCCTTGGTATTCTCTTCTGTTTCTTAGAGCAGCGCTTCTCAGACGAGGGTGAAGACGGATGCTCCATCCTTAGCATCCACTAAAGGTTCAGGAAAGATAGGAGAAGTTTTTCAAGAGTGAGAAGATTCAGGAGAGAGTTCAGGTAAGGAATCGAATGAAACCCTTATGTTTTATCATTTGGGAATGTCAAACGTCATAAAAACAAAAATGCGGTAAATCAAATATCGGTGAAAAAATAATTACCGCGATAAAGGTTAAAATAAGAATATAAATAATCTTCATGATGAGACCGTGAGTAGGCATTACAGTGTGATGAAAACTAGTCATCACGGTGAGATAGTTAGTGGTCATCATGGTGAGACAGTGAGTTGACAGACCGTGAGCACAAGGTCATAATGGTGAGATCGTATGCTTGAAACAGTAACTGTGAAACAGTGAGCATGAAACCGTAAAGTAAAATACAGTAAAGTATTTAAACATTAAGATCAGTAAGATATCTATTTATGATTAATCATACCAAGATCATGTATGATGTAGTCTAATCTTTCAGAATTTAATGGTTTAGTGAATATATCAGAATGTTGATATTCAGTACCAATGAATTCCAAAGTGATATCACCTTTTTGATAATGATCCCTCAAAAAGTGATGTCTTACATCAATATGTTTTGTCCTAGAATGAGAAACAGGATTCTTAGAAATATTAATAGCACTTGTGTTGTCAGAATTTATTGGGACATGTCTGAATTGATATCCATAGTCTAGTAATGTGTGTTTCATCCACAAAATTTGCGCACAACAACTGCCAGCAGCTATGTATTCAGCTTATATAGTAGATAATGCAACATAATTTTGTTTCTTACTACACCATGATACTAGTGACTTGCCTAAAAGGTGACATGTTCTAGAGGTGATGTTTCTATCTAACTTACATCCAGCAAAATCAGCATTAGAATAACTAACTAAATAAAATGATTATCTTTTGGGATAGATCACTCCTAAATTGGGAGTATGCTTGAGGTATTTGAAAATCCTTTTTACAACATTTAAATGTGAATCTTTAGGGTTTTCTTGAAAACGAGCACACATACACACACTAAACATAATATTAGGACGACTATAAGTCAGGTAGAGTAGACTTCCAATCAATCCTCTATAAGTGGGTTGATCAACATATTTACCATCTTCATCAAGATCAAACTTACAGGTGGTACTAATGGGAGTGTCACTTATTTTTGTGATATCCAATCCAAAACGTTTTAAAAGATCTCTATTATATTTACTTTGAGTTAAAATAATTCCATCATCATTTTGAAAGATTTGAAATCCAAGGAAAAATTTGTGTTCACCCAATAAACTCATTTCAAATTCATTTTGAATCATTTTATAAAAATCAGTACATAGGGAATTTCTTGAAGATCCAAAAATAATATCATCTACATAAATTTGTACTACTAAAAAATATTTAGAAATTCATTTTATAAAAAGAGTAAGGTTAGCTATACCTTTTGTAAAACCTTTAGAAATTAGAAATGTACTTAATCTATCATACCAAACTCTTGGAGCTTGCTTTAAACCATATAAAGATTTCGATAATTTGAAAATATGATTTTGAAAATGAGGGATTGTAAATCCAGGTGGTTGTTCAACAAAAAAATCCCTAGCAATATATCCATTTAAGAATGAACTCTTGACATGCATTTGATATAGTTTGAAATTTAGATGTGCAGCATAATCAAGTAAGATCCCAATAGCTTCTAATCTGGATACTGGAGAAAAAGTCTCCTCATAGTCAATTCCTTCCTCTTGACTATAGACTTGTGCAACTAGCCTAGCTTTGTTTCTAACTATGTTTCCAGATTCATCTAATTTATTTCTAAACACCCATTTAGTGCCTATTGTGAATGTGTCCTTAGATCTTCCATGAAGATTCCAAAATGTATTTCTTTCAAACTGATTGAGTTCTTCTTGCATGGAAATCACCCAAAATTCATCATTAATAGCATCATCAATGTTTTTAGGTTCAAGCTATGATAAGAAGGCTTGATTTTCAACCTAATTTCTAAGAGAAGCTCTAGTCTGTGTCCCTCTATCCATATTTCCTACAACAGCATCTAAAGGATGATTATTTATAATTATAGTTGATCTAGTAATGGTAGGACTAGAAATTTCATGTTCTTCTCTAGGTTTGGGTTCATTAGGAGCATATTCTAGAATAAGTCCAGAACTGGTTGTCTTTATAACAGGTTCTTTAGATTTTTCATTATGGTCCCGAACACTAAAATCTTCTTCAAGATTTTCAAAAGAGGTTTTAGACTCATGTGGATCAGTTTCATCAAATTTGATGTGAACAGATTCTTCCACACACTTAGTTCTCTTATTGAAAACTCTATAGGAATTGCTAGTTAAATAATATCCTAAAAAGATTCCTTCATCACTCTTAGAAGCAAACTTATCCAGATTATCCTTTTTATTAAGAATAAAAACTTTGCAGCCAAAGACTCTAAAGTAATTGACTTTAGGTTTTCTATTGTTCCAAAGTTCATATGGGGTCTTCTTAAGAACAGGTCTAATCAAGACTCTATTGATGATATAACAAGCTGTATTTACAGCTTTATCCCAAAAATAAATAGGCAGATCATACTCATTAAGCATAGTTCTAGCTATTTCATGATGGGTTCTATTTCTTTTTTCTACCACACCATTCTGCTGAGGTGTTCTAGGAGCAGAAAAGTTGTGATTATAGCCATTGTGTGAGCAAAAGGATTAAAAGTATTGATTTTCAAACTCACGACCATGATCACTTCTTAGAGTTTTAATCTTAAGTCCACTAAGATTTTCTACAGACTTGGAGTATTTAATAAAGTAAGAACAAGCTTCAATTTTTTGAGCTTAGAAGTATATCCAAGTATATCTAGAAAAGTCATCTACTAATACATAGACACAGTGCTTCCCATTTAAGCTAGAAACTCTAGATGGTCCAAACAAATCCATGTGAACCAACTTGAGAGGTTGAGAAGTTGAGACTTCTTTATTTGGTTTAAAAGAAATTTTGTGTTGCTTTCCCTTTTGACAGGGATTACACACTTTGTCATTTGGAAACTTAAGTTTAGGTAGGTCTCTAACCAAGTTCTTCCTAGTTAGTTTTCTAAGTGAATGGATGTTTCAGTGTCCTAATATTCTATGCCAAAGCCAAGACTCTTTATGAAAAGCATTTAAACAGGTAACATTTTGCTTAACTAAGGAATTTAAATCCACAACATACAAATTTTCATTTCTTAAAGTAGAAAATACTAAAACATTCTTACAATTAAAAACATTACAAGAATGATTTTCAAATTTTACATTAAAACCATCATCACACAATTGTGAAATAATTAACAGAGTATATCTCAGTCCATCAACAAATAAAACTTTGGAAATTAAAACTGAATTAGTGTTACCAATTTGGCCTAGGCCGATGATCTTTACTTTAGAATTATCACCAAAGGTGACATAGCCTCCATCAACCTTTCTTAAAATTTTGAAGCATGGGTAATCCCCAGACATATGTCTTGAACATCCACTGTCCAAATACCATGTCTTCTTGTGGGAACTCTTCACGCAGGTTTCCTACAAAACAGATTTAGATATAAAATGATTTTTGTACCCAGATCTTCTTGGGTCCAGATAGGTTAGCAATCAAGGCATTAGGTAGCCATATTTGTCTTATGAATCTCATATAATTTGTAGAGTCAAAATATTTTGAGAGATAAACTCTATTTGATTGATAACTATGTGAATAACTAGTTGAAGCATATGAATGTCCAAAACTAGAACTAGAAATGTTCTATCTAGATTTAGGAATAAATCTATTCTTTGTAAACTATCTCTGTCCAGGTTTGTAGCCTATTCTAGTAGTGTATTTAGGTTCCACTTTCTTTCCTAGCATTTGGGTCAGTGTATCCTTTCCATTTGTGAACTTCTCTAAGTCTTTTCTAAGTTGCTCATTAGACATTTTCAGTTCAGTGTTCTCTTTTAATAGTTGAGCATTCTTCTCTTTTTTGATAGTAAGTTTGGTTTTAACAGTTGTAGTGAGAGCATGTTGTTTCTTCAATGAATTGTATTTACCCTTAAGTTTATTGCATGTCTCTTCCAGCATATTAAAGTATTCAAATAATTCCTCACTGGTCATGTTTTCAGAATCAGACTCAGAGTCTACATCATCTCCAGAATAATAATAATTTAAAACAGGAGTATCTAAGGTTACCTTAGATGTGTTTTTCATGAAACACATATTGGAACAATTTCTTTCAGAATCAGACATTTCAGATTCACTTGTGCTGTCTTCAGAAGCACTCCAGGAATCCTTTATAGCATTCTTGTACTTACTGTCCTTGTAATGATATTTATTCTTGAATTTTAGCTTTGGGAAGTCTACTTTAATGTGTCATTTTCTTTTTCACTCATAGAAAACAACTTCATCACTTTTTTCTGGATTTTTCTAGTCCTTCTTCCAATGTCCCTTATTTTCATAATTTCCCTTGTAATTTGATTTTCTAAAAAATTTATTCTTCCTATAAAATTTCTTAAACCTTCTGGCTATCTGAGCCATTTCAGCATCACTGTCAGAGTCTGATCTTTCACTTGTTGAACTGTCAGTTTGTATTTGAGATTTTTCTTTGGGCTTGTTCTTTGAAGCAGTAGTCTTGAAAGCCACTGATTTCCTTTTTGGTTCATCCTCTTCCCCTTTATTCACCTTGAGTTCTTCCCCATACACCATAAGCTTACCAATGAGTTCTTTGAAAGGTATAGTAGCAATGTCACATGACTCTCTAATTGAAACAGATGTGCCTCTCCATTGTTCTGGAAGACATCTCAGTATACTCATAATTTGTTCCATTGCAGGAATAGCCTTTCCAAGTGAATTCATTATATTGACTATCTCATTGAACCTGACATACATATCAGAAATGGGTTCATCAGTCTTCATTTTAAAATTATCATATTTAATTGTATAAGTATTTAATCTCATTTCTTTAACATTAGTTGTTCCTTCATGAGAAACACCCAAAGTATCCAAAATTTAAAAAGCAGTTTTACAGGTAGAAATTCTGTTAAATTCCTCATCCCCTAGAGCACAGTATAGGGAATTTATGGCTTTACAATTATTATTATAAGCAGTCCTTGTAGGTTCATCCCAAGTTGTTCTTTCGGTTTCTGGATTTTTATATTGAGATTCTATAGCAGTCCAAATATCAAAACCCACGCTTTCTAAATGAATTTTCATTTTCAATTTCCACTGAGAATAGTTTGTGCCATTGAAGAAAGGTGGATTGTTAGTAGAAGTACCCTCTAGTCTCTTATCCCTAACTAGATTTTATAAAATAAATGAAAAGAGATAAAAATTTAGAACTAACAGAAATTTAAGATCTTTAAAGATGCAACTAAAATCACAGTTGAAAAACATAGTATTTCAAAAATCCTTTAACAAAACCAAATCCTCTGATACCAAATGTTGGTCGGAGATGATACTCAAGAGGGGGGTGAATTGAGTTCCAATTAAAATTTCTGTTAAAATATTGTCTATTTAAAATCGCCCAATTTATAAAACAAGTTAAACTGTAGTTAATTTATAAAGACTGTAAATGTTCACTTAGCTTCTCAAATATTGATTAGGTCTCAGTTAATTTAACCACAAGATTAAACTAACTTTTGAAACTAACCTACTGATCTACAATAAGTATAAACACTTGCTAATTTAACTATCAAAGTAGCTTTAAAATAGTTTTGTATTTAAAAGTAGCAGTAGTGGAATATAAAAGATATATGTAGTATACTTTAAACTTAAAGTAAAGATGAAAAATAGATATAACAGGAGGTTCAGTCTCAAGCCGAGACTTATTCCTCTAAAATTTATATAAATTTGATCCACACCCTGGATTTGGGTTAACTACAGTTTACAAAACCGTCCAGGCTACGCAGGGACCTCTACCATAGTTCTTCATGGGAGACAAAACAAAGACCAGGCCACACAAGGACCTCTTCCACAGTTGACCTGGGTAAACATGACTTAAGAGTTTTGGAGTGACGATTTTGATATCCTCCAGTTCAGTGCAAGAGATAGTGTGTGTGTAAGATATACAGAGTACACCACACTGCTCTAAAGTAAATAAACAAATCACTTAGAGAGAACAGATAAGATTTTAGAAATATCTAGTGATTATCATTGCAGCTCTGGACTCGTTTGATTCAGCAGAATTTCTTCTCAGTCATTCTCTGGTTTTTCTATTGAAAAACAGAGTGTCGTAGTCTAGCTTGTGTTCTACAGGAGTGAAAAATATCTCTTGATTCATCGTGTGTTCTTCAGTGGTGTTAGATTTCACTCATGAGAGTTATTTTAAAGTCTTGCAATCTCCTTCTTGATCAGGATTGTTCTTCTTATTCAGCACAGTGATCTCTGGAATATGTAAGTTCTTCTTGTTGTATTGTCACACTTACGCACGTGTACTGCATCTCAATCTTCCTTATATTCCACGAGTTCTGGCAGTAGGAATCATTCCCTTTTCATAGGTACGAGATACGGTTTCCTGACAAGACAAAAACTATCATTAAATATAATTAATTACATTGAAAACATCAAATATGACCATTAGCATTATTTAATTAATATTGACAAAAAAGGTAAGAAACGGTGTCACAGTGACTATGTAAACAGTGTCTTCTTCACGGTATGGTCTTCACGGTATGGTCTTCACGGTATGTGGGTCACGGTATGTGCTTCATGGTGTCTCCATGTCACGATGTGTAGCTCGTGGTGTTTGGGCATAGTTCATCCTTCATGGTGTCTGGGTCACGGTTTTTCCTTGACGATGTCTGGGTCACGGTTTTTCCTTCACGGTTTCTGGGTCATGGTTTTTCCTTCATGGTGTCTGGGTCACGGTTTGTCCTTCACGGTGTCTGGGTCATGGTTTGTCCTTCATGGTGTCTGGGTCACGGTTTGTCCTTCACGGTGTCTCTATACTTAGATGAATATCTATATTTAGAATTAGACAGTAATATGAAGAATATGAATTATGTTTAACCAGTAGAGAGTAAGAGAACATGAACCATAAATATAAAGGTGTGATAATATAAGTTAGATTTGTGATCATGCATAAGACTTGTAAATGATAAAGAGAGTAATTAACATCAATAAGACTTGTTAGCATTATCACATGATGTGTAGTTAATATTGAGTTTACTTTAGAGTAATAGTATTATTGATCATTAAAACATGATTAATACATGAAGAGTCAAACAATGGGCAATGAGTTAAACTATCAATCATATTATTGGCTCTAGAGGAGTCTTGGTGGGTTCCGGTCATGACATAAAATGTTGGTGAAAATTAATAATATTATTAATGTTTAAATAACTCTAATGAAATTTTTAGAACCTAGGTTATTCAAGAATAGAATGATTTAATTAATGTCCCTAAAAATGGGAATTTTTTAAAGAAAGATCCAAGTTTGTTATGTTTAAAATAAATTAGATCTAAAATTCCGTCTTATTAGGTAACTGAATAATAAAAGATGTTTAGAGTTTATTTGGTGGTGTTTGAAGATGTTTTTATTAAATATAGAAAATCATTCCAAAATTGAATAAACCACATCATAGTTTTCAAACAACTATCACTGTTAGAGGTTTTTACAAGTCATTTACAATGTAATGGAATTAATGGAAAAAAGTTGGATCCAAAATACATCACGAGTAGAAACCATGCCATTTTTATTTAAAGGACATTATAGTTTGGAAACCACCATAGGTGTGGGAACTGATTTTAGAGGAGTATATTTTATAAAATTCATAGACACCACTAGTTTAAAAAACCATTTCCTGGTTAATATATATATATATTTAAAAAAATGATAAGTCATCTTATTCTATAGGAGGGAGCCAATCATGGTTAATGCAAATGATTAAAAAAATAGAGATGTACAACCATGCCATGGTGAATTTCATGGTTCACACTTTTATTTTTCTATAATAAATATATTAAATGGTTTTTAAAGGAATTTT
The DNA here is from genome assembly GCA_963277665.1 of Viscum album. Lineage (NCBI taxonomy): Eukaryota > Viridiplantae > Streptophyta > Magnoliopsida > Santalales > Viscaceae > Viscum > Viscum album. Next base: position 1,909,400,861 of record OY728151.1, read on the forward strand.
GGTTATTTTCATATTCCAATAAAACAAAAATAGGAAACATGGTCATGATAGAGATTGTGGCCCAAAGATTTTTTAAATAGAGAGTTCATGAAAACTACTGATGTTGAAAAGTAAAAAACCACATTCCAGTTTTCTAGAAACTTTGACATGGTTTGATACATATATGAAATTTTAAAAAAAGTAAATAATCAGATTTTATATATTATATGATATAGAGGATGTGGTTTTTATGTATAATCCATTCACAAATAAACTACACTATGGTTTACTTCGACATACGATGTTTGGTACAAATTTTTCAGAATTGGAATATTTGGATTGAATTGAAAATATCGAAATATATTATATTTTATAGGATAATTTACACATCCAAAATTATTCTTTAAAGATCTATATGGTTTTGACACATGGAATTCAAGGGGACAGATTTTTGGATTAGATATTTGAAAATATAATACAGAAGGAAGTGAAGGATAGTGGAACACAGAACAAAGAGAGAAATTTATATTTTAAAAAATTTTATATATTGAAAGAGATATTATGGATGATATTTAATGTTAATATTTATTATATTTTATTATTAAATAATGAGATAATGTAAAAAACTAATTCTGTAATGGTTTATTGATTATCTCTTGATATATTCATTATGAGTGACCAATGTATTGAATATTTTTATGTATCTTTATTAATGTATTGAGTAGGGAGGTTAAATAAGGGGGTGAAACTTGGACTCAGTACTGACTTAATCCCTTCCATTTTAATCATAATATTACATTTGTGGTTTCATGGTATGCTAACACATTTTTAATGTAATCTCATTTATAGTATCCCATTTTTGGTGAATCAAATAAAATTATTATGTCACTATATTTTATATTTCATATTTGGATGCCATGAATGATTGATTTAGATTGATATATTCAAGTGTTATGGAGAACATGATAACACAATCCATATGTAAAAAGAAAATTTTTAATCTATAACTCAACCCCCTCTTATGATGTTTTTGGTTATGGTTGTAATAAGTTGTATCCGTGTCAAACTCCTATTCTGTGGATAATTTATCTTACGTTGATCATTAATATAGAAAAAACCATTAACACAAAATACATTCCGCTTTTTATTAAATTTAGATTTTATAAAATTACTTGATATATCATTTCTCAAACCTTATCCTTGATATTTTCTTCACTATAGTGTATATAATTTGAATAAGTGGTCCCACTATGTTTTATTGGACTAAAACTGATTAAAAATTTATCAACGCAGATTAAGTGGATTAAAATCATTATATGAAGAAAATTTTAATCGCATTTATATGAAGATGATGAATTTAATTTTTATAAAATCATTAATGTGAAATTTTTAAAATATATAAAAATTCGATAAAATGTTAATGGAGGTGAATTTACAAGTTTTTTATAGTAAATTTTATGATTTGAAGATACCCTAATGAGAAAATTCATGGATTTTTCAGTCACATCGTTGAGTTTATTCAATTGAACCATAGAATTGGTGATGATATCAAGGACATGATGATTCTAAATAATTTTCTATTTTTTTTCACACTTATAAAATCCAAAGGTTTTAGTACTTAACTAATGACAGATAGGAATTCTTTCACATAATGACTTTAAATTAGCTCTATAACTTATGAAATACATAAAAAATAAGAGGTATTAACAAGTCACTAATATAAGGCTATTTATTTAAAAATAATAGTGAAACTTGACATCAATCAAGGAAAATAGAGATAATAATATTTGGGTGACAAATTTATGTCAAAAGTGGCTAAAACATTTAAATATGGGAATAAAATATTTGAGGGAATGATACTATTGGATTATTTCAAGAATGGAATGGTGGGGAACATAATATTAAGGTTTTAATGGAAGCTTCACTATGATATTTGTGAGGCCAAAAACTCACAAAATAGAAGGTGTATTTCCTTTATATAAAATGGAAACCCTAGAATTAGTCTATTAATAATTTTCAATGCATGTTTTTAGTTCACAAAGAAAAAGAAAATAATGATATTTATCTATGTGAATGAAAATTGAAATAATTTTTAGAGGAAACTATTATAGTGACAGCTGAGAAATTACACTCTAATAATGGAAAAGTAGATCAAATGGAACATGTTTTTGATCTCAAAGTTGATCTTTTAAAAGGAAATTTACATTATTTCTAAAAACTAAAATATGTAATTACTTGTTTAGAGAAGGTTATGTGGTTCAATCCACTATATATAAAATATTATAGAAGTTTTTTATTTTAATGCAAAAATTAAGGGACAAGATAAGGTGTTCAATGACCATAATCATTATATAAAATAATAAAAAAATGGATAGAATCATTTGTGGCAGAAATGGTAACATTGAAATAAAATAATGAATTTGAATTGAAAGTGGTATGTTTCAAGAAAAAACATCGATTTAAGAAGTTTTAGGAAGGGAAAATTAAGTAAAAAGATGAAAGAGGTATGTGGAGTTTTGAAAATAATTTAATTTATCAATATTTCAATTACATGGGATAATATATAATTTTATTTGAAGTTTAAATGTTGTTGAATCATATATATTGTAATAAATAAAAATGAAATAATTTGATTGAAATAACTCTCCATCATCAATGTTATTTTAAAAACATATTTTCAGGAAAAAATAATATAAAGTAAAGGTGAAATAATATCATCAATAATAATGTACCAAATTTATGGTCACTTAATAAATACTATATCCTATTATAAGGAGGAAATAATATATATATGGAGAGAATCCCACAAGTCAAAAAAGAATAATGAGAACATATCTTTTCACTAAAACAATATATAATTATGTATGTATTTTTATCCTACTAAATTTGGTCTTAAAGTATTATATTATAGATAAACAAGAAATGGAAATAAATAAATTGGAGGATTGAGGGTATTGATAAGGGAAAAATTAATAATATCATATTAGATAATAAATATTTTCATTTGAAAAAGAGGAATATTTCATATCTTCTTTAACTAAAAATAATGAGGATATGACCATTTTTATTTCAACTAAATCAAAAATTTCATAGAAGTAAAAGAAAAAGAAGAGGGTTATTTTATCTAAAATCACACTCAGGGAAAAAAATCCACACATTTGATATTAATTTTTCATAATATTTGAATAATATTTTTAACTTGTCAAAGAACATGATGAATCGCGGGGATAGAGTAATTCATTTTGGAAATATTAGGGTCTTAAAGATTATGGGAAGTGGTAAAGTGATTCTAGATAGAGAAGAGTTCCAAAATGGGATGTAATTTATTTGGATGGTATTTAACATAATATCCAGTTCATAAATTAAATTTATGACTTGAGAATCATAGTATTATTTAAATTCAAGGGATTTATAATCCATATAATGTTAGTAAATTCATTGATTTATGGATAGAAGGAAAATATAAGTATTTTCCCAGTAAAGATAAAATATAGTTATTATTTTCTAATAGTTGAAGAGGAGAAAATCATGTCGAGTCATAGACTTGGACATATTCATCAAAAAATCATTTGAAAATTTTCAATGATTAAATATGTTATAGATATTACTAATCTAAAATGAGAAATAGAAAATATGTACAATGAATGATTAAGAGAAAAAATGGTGTAAAATATCTAAAGATCAATCATGAAAAAAGATATTCACAACTTTATTTATTTCATACTAATGTGTTCAGTCACATGGCACATGTTTATAATCAAGGAGAAATGTATTTGATCATATTTATGGTTGAATATTGAAAAATAGGATGAATAATTTTTATAAAATAAATAAATAGGTAATAATGTGAATTAATAAATATAATAGGCATGATGAAAATTAATATTGAATGATGATGAAAATATTACGATATGATAATGGGATATAATATAATTCCATTGATTTTTAGAACTACCTTGACAAACATAGAATGAATCATGACATTTAATTAGCTAGAACTCCAATATATAGTAGATTTAGTGAAAGGAAAAACAAAATAATGAATACAATGATAAATATAATACACATTGAGAGTGGTATCTTATGGATTTATTGGAGATAGGTGGTAATAGTTTTGTTTTACACATAAAATAAGGACTTTTACGTGATTATTATAAAATTACCTCATATAATATTTGAAACATAATGAAACCAACTCTAAAACACTTTAGATTATTCATGATCAAAAGAACTATTTGATGTAAGGATAAAAATCAATGAAAATATATTGATGAAGTGGATAGAGGTGTGATTCTTGGTTATGAGAATATGTGATAGGAATACACAGGTTCTAATAAGAAGCTAAATAAAATATTCTAAAGATATGACATGACATTAGTCGAGTAAAAAATTGAAAATTAATTTATAAATTTATACTTGGAAGGAATTTTTATCATAGAAGAGGATTATATTACAAATTACAGAGAACCTAAAATTTTATCACATAATGAAGATTTAGAGGTTGGATAATTGGAAGAAATTGGAATTGAAGTGATTCAGTCACTAATTCAGTGGAGGAAAAAGAAAAATTATACTGATGAATATAATATCATTGGGGATAAGACTGCTCTAAAATAAACTTGATGGATGATAAGCATCAAACACATTACTTTTATATCTCTGGTGGAGATGACATGATTTAATAAATAAAAAAGGATGAATCATTGGTTATGAAAATGAATGAATAACATGATCCAATAAAAAATACAAATGTGTGATTTTTAAGAGGTTGAATAATCACATGTTATTGGAAGAAAATGGGTGCACAAGAATATATATGACCATAATGGAAATATGATCCAAAATAAAGAAAGACTAATAGGAGTATGCTATTATGAAATTAAAGGAACAATAGTTGATTATTCATTTAAATTTGTTGAAATTATTAATTCAATATGAATACTCTTATAGGTTGTGTTTCATGTTAGTATCGACATATACAAAAATGATGAAAAAAAGAATATTCATGAATGGATAGATCAATGAGGAATTATAAATTAATTAAAAATATTATTTTTAAATTGATGATAAATAATTAAAGTAATTTTATTTGAATAAAAAATTATATAGTATAAAGAAGACACCGTGAGATTGGTATGCTCATTTTTATTCTTATTTAATTAAATTAGATTTTAAATAGAGTGTTGTTAATCATGAACTACATATTAATTTATCAAAGGTATACAAATATTCATTGATGATATCATATTTGAAAATCACATGGAGTAATTAGTAGAATAATTAACAAAGATGGTGTGATCAAAATTCAATAAAAAAATTATTGCTGAGATATTATACATTATTAGTTGAAATGTTACTCAAAATATTGATCATACATTTTTTGGAGATAAATACGAAAATTATGCTGGAAAATGTTTGATATAAAATATTGAAAACTAGTTTTAATATAGATCACTATTGTAAATAATATTTGGAATTGTAAAGATATATAGGATATGGATTTTTTTTATAGAATAAGGATTGGGAGTCTATTATAATTGATAATGATGAGGAAAACAACATTTATACAACCAGTTTTATATATTTATTTTAAATTAAACCAAATAAATAAAATATTACAATATTAAAATGAATCTTTATGTATGTTTAAGGTAAATTTTAACAAGTTTTGGTATTTAATGTGTGATAATACCATGATTTGTGGGAATATTTGAATGTGGATTGGTCGAAGATACCATTGATGGAAAATTCACATCTGGGGGACAATTGTTCAATGAATGTAAATGTGTTACATGAATTATAGAAAATGAATAAAAAACTTATATTGGAACAAATAATTCTGAGTATATTTTGAAAAAAATCTTATAATCAAATTATTTGAATAAACTAATAGTTGGTGGATCCTAGTTAAGTAGTGTAACTACCCATTGTAATTCTTCGTATAACAAAAGCGCTATCAACCTTATGAAGAATCAAGTACAATATTAATTCATTATTTTTTTATATATACTAATTCATAAAACATAAGGTATAATAGAATGTTTTTATGGTAGAGAACATTGTAATAAATAAGAAAATTATAGTCATATTCATCAAATTATTGGACACACGAGTATTTTTGAAATATTGTTTAAATCCTAGTGTTCAACCACCTCCAAAATATTTATATTTTTGGTGTATCCCCCATTCTGATATAAATTTATTATTTATCATGAATGCTCATTTTTGATATAATTAATTCTCTTTGGCTTTATTATCAGGGGTTAAATTTAAGAACATTATTATGAAATGGTTAGGAACTCAACATGTAGAAGAAGAAAATCACACTTAAATCAAGGGGGAAATATACTATTTAATGGGACAATTTTGGTACAATATATAGGGGATATATAATCCATATTTATTAATATCAACATAATGATGATGGAATGTGGAGTTATTTCAAGTAAGTGGGTCATAGATATGAAGGTTCAAGGTAAGTATAAAAGTCATTCTATAACTCAAATTTTCTAAATCAATCATTTCTTTCATAGAGTTAGAGTGACAGTTGAGATTTTCTATAGTTAATTAGATTTGATAGAGTATAAGGAATATTATAATTAGATTAATATTTCCAGAAAAACCCAAAGGGGGAGAATATTAGAACCTAGGTTATTCAAGAAGATAATATTATAATTGAATATGGTCGAAAGGGGTGACCGTTGAACCATGATAAAATTCAATTTTTTTAAATGAGAGTACATAAGATGAGTTTTGATGTAAGAGGATAATAAAAAATAAAGTTTATTTAATAATGTTTATATATGTTTTTTTGTGGAAGATAGAAAAACCATTCCATAATTGAGTAAACACCATTTTTTTGTCAAGAAACTATTTGGTTTGAAGAATTTTAAATGTTGTGGATAATGGAATGGAATTAAGGAAGAATATTTAGATCTAATGGACACTATGAGTATAAATCATGATGCTTTTCTTTAAACCACATCATATATTATAAATCACCATTATAGTGAACACCATTTTTAAGGGTTGATATTTTATAAAATAACTAGACACCATGGGATTAAAAACAATTTTTTTGGATGTCAAAATGGTTTTGGATAAAATAGGAAGTCATCATGGTATTAGGAGGAGTATTAACCATGGTAGATGAAAATAATTGAAAAATGGATATTAGTGGATAAGCATATCACAATTCATGTCATTATTTAGTTTTAGGTTTTGAGTAATCCTTATATGAAATGGGTTATAATAGAATTATAATATTTTTATTAGGATTATTTATATAAAAATGGGTATCTTTAATTTGGATGTGGTTCTAGAGCATGATATTTTTCTAGATAGGGTTCATGTAAACTACTGGAATTAAAAAGACAAAAACTAAGAAGTAGTTTAGTGGACACCATGTCATGGTTTAATTCAGATAAACAATTTAAAAGAAATAAACACCTTAATTTTTAGGTGGTCCAAGATATATAGGATATGTTTTTCTAAGTTAAATCATTGACAAAAAACCACACCTTGGTTTACTTAGACATGCTATGTTTTTTTAAATATTTTATAGATTTCATTACAATTCAAAATATAAAAAGATACAACCTATTATGGTAGAATTTATTCAACAATAATGGATTTTTAAGACCAATAAGGTGGTAAAATGATTCACTTACTATGATATATTTTTAGAGAAGAATTTTGAAAAATAAAAAGAGGGATAATTGAAAGATAGAATGCACTACTCAAAGAGAGAAAATTTGGTTATCAGAAATTTCAGGCATTAAAATAGATGATATAAAAGTCCATGAATGTGATTGATGATAAAATTTTATTATTGAACAATGAATTGAATGATAACAACAATTATATAATGGTTTATTGATTGTATCTTTAAAATTTTATTATGAGAAACCACTGGGCAGTATATTTGTGTCCATATATCTTGAAGTAGTGAGTATAGATGTAGAATAATGGATTAAACCTTGGAACCAGTAGTGAGATTATCAAATCATAGTAATCATGATAATGGATTAGTCATTTCCTGGTACATCAGTACATTGTTGGTTTATGCTTCCTAGATGTTGCATATTTTTTGTCAAATTGGTAAAATCCTTGGTTTCTATATTCTACCATTAATATTTAGATATTGTGAATGTTTGGCTTGAATTTAAAGATTATAGTGTTCTTAATAATACAATATTAAGATCTATACTATTAAAAAAAGGTTTGATACCCCAATTAATCCTTTATTATAGGGTGTTTTGTTCTTTGCGGATCTAATTACAATCACAAAGAAGAATGGAATTCATTTATCAAACAAATTTGATTTCCAAAATTAAATCATACTATATTGATGGGGATAATGAGAATAAAAATTGTTAAAATATAAGATAAAATTATTGGATAAAATAAAGAAAAACACCACATATAATATTATCCATTGGAAAAAAGTGAAAAATATTTTTGGAATCAGGTGGGTATTTGGAAATAAATTAAATAGTAAATGGGGAGAAGGGAGAATTAAATAATGATTGGTTTGTAAGGAATATTCCTCTGTTAAGTGTATTGATTTTGAATAAACCTTTACTCTTATTTAATGGTTTGGGGAAACAACACTATTTTTAGCCATTATTTCCCAATGAAAATATATAATGAATAAATGAATATAATTTCTATAATATTTAATGGTGTGTTGTGGGAAGAATTTTATATTGAGTATCCTAAGGGTTGAAACATTTATAATGAGGGAACTATAATGTTTGTGTTGATGGATAGACTTCAAAGTTTAAATAAATCCCCAAGGGAATGATATTCCAAGAATTATAACAATATTAAACACAAGAATTAAAAGAAATTAGTTATATAAAAAACACATTATGTTAAATTAATGAAGAAATATGTACTAATTTTCATGGTTTTTATTAATGAAATTATTTTTATAAGTGAAAAATATATAATTTTATATATTTTTTTTAAATTAATGAATATATTTTTAAATTTTACATATTTTTTGAAATATAGTTTTTCATGGGGTTTAAAAAAATAATTTTTTTTACCTTTTTCATTAATAAGAAAAATATATAAGAGAACTATTGAAGAAATTTTTAATGGAAGAATTTAGAGAAGTTTCAACATCTATCATTGAGGGTGTGAAAAAAACAAGGATGAAGTTTCCTTAAGTTTAAATTAAAAGAAATTTAAAAACATCATTGGATGTATTTTATATCTTATAAAAACCAGACCAAACATTATATTTATAGCCACACTTTGTTCAATAATTCAAACATATTATAAGGGAAAACACATAAGGGATATCAAAATTATTTATATGTACATTATAAGGACAATTTATTAGGGTTAATTCAATAATAGAGAAGCTTAGATGATCAATTTGTGTTTATTTATGTGTATTAGGATGAAAATGTAAATAATAGAAATTATTCTTCTTGTGGAATAATTTTTCATAGAAGAAAGTGTGTGAAATGGCATTATAATACAAAAAATTAAATAAAATTAAGCCCAGTATAGTTTAAATATGTGTATTTTATTCAATACTTCCCACAAATTATTTGGAAGAAAGACTAACTTTAAGAAATATTGGGAATTTTTTTATTTACAATTATTTGTGATATCTAAAGTGAAATAAATAATTATAATAACCTAATGAAACACTAAATATAAAAACTCATTTTTACTAAGTATCATATTTGAAAATAAATAGTTTTTAGTGGGACATAAAATCTTCAGTATATTAATATAAAATAAAAAATTTAATATATATTCATTGAGGCATTGCCAAAGGAATAATTTTAGGAATTAATACTGATGATAAATTTTTTAAGATCCTCAACACCTGAATCAAGATTTAATTTCACTTACCCCTTATCTATAAATTGTTTTCATTATATAGTATTTTAGAAAGGTGTTAAAATACAAAAATAACTTATAAATTTATGATAGAATTAAATAATATAGGGGTGAGTTTTTTTATTATGGGGAGATATTTGAGGTTTATTATATTTTAGATAAATTTTTAAAAGTGTTGGAAGTTTTGAAGATTGAAGATATTGAAAATAGATTTAAATTTGCATATTTAATAACCCATGTATTTTTTTTTCAATAATTAGTTCAAAAGTATATGAAAAACTAGTTTAATAATTATAAGAGCAGTAAGTGAATTAAAACAAATATTCGTTTGATTTCTATAATTAGAAAAAATTCTATTTAGAAAAAATTCTATATAGAAAAAAATTCTATATTGTAAAAAATATATATAGAAAAATATCAATTCTCACAATGTATTTGGATGAAAAATGTTATATATAGTTTATGAAAGATAATATAAGATTAATGTATGTGTTTATATGTATTAAGTGTCATATAATATTATTTAGTGTTAGGAAAAAGGCACATAACATATGTTTTTCCATAAGTTACCACAACAAAAAATAGTTTATTATTCTTATATATATCAGAATAAAAATTTATAAATAATGTTTTTAAAGGTTATTTAAAAACAATATTGTAATTTTTGAATAGTATTTTGTAATGCACTGACCCATGCTAACTTGACATGCCACCAATCCCGATTCTACATTAGGGTCTGATGGGTGTCCTTGATCCCCAGAGGATGTTAACTAGTGCCTGCATATCATGAAATTATACTTGGGAGTGATTTCAACCATATACAATAATATAGACAAAAACAAAAACTCTAACAAGAATATGACATGCCCATTCATGTATCGAGTGCACAATAAAAAATAGTTTAAATATAAATGAAAAAACAAAATAGTGTAAAATGTATAAATAATAGTAAAAATAACTCATAAATGGAATCAGTTCATAAACTGAGCATAATGATAATATTTTATATTCAAAGAAGCCAAAAGAAATATCCAGACCGACAACGATGATAAATAACCATCATAAAAATTAAAAAAACCTTAAAAACTACAAACAGTCTTATTGTGACCCACTGTACCTCACATAATCCAAACACCATCCATAATCGAACAACATGAAACTATCCAAAAAATATATTCATAACGTGAAATAAAACATTGGAGTTTCATACACACATTAGTGTCTGGTGGGTTTGAGATAAACATTCCAAATTAGATTTATCCAAAAGAGTTTGTGAAATTCATTTCCAAAACCATATTATTAGCTGTAGTTTGAATTATAACATGAAAATAGTTTTCTCACATTTTAAAATAATGAAACCAGATATGATGTCATAATCACTTTTTATAAAATTTACCATATCTTCAGATAAATAAGAGGAGAGAAAATTTCTGTTTTTTTAAAAAAAAATAAACCATAGAAAAAGGATCCTTTATTAAATTTATAAAAACAATCCTTAATATTTCCCCTTTCCAAAACATTACTCATACACCTTTTATAAAAAAATACACACCTCTTTCCATTTTTTAAATCATACCTTCAAAATAATTTTATAAATAGACATTAAAGTAGACAAAAAACATACTTGAAATAGAAAATAATCACACATGGGCACCAATATATCAATTTAACATAAAAAAATAAAGGACCCATGTAATGGTTCCATGTAAACTAATTAAAATCTATGGGATACAAACAACTCATATAATGAAATTGTCACGACCCGACCCTACCCGGGCTCGAGCCGCAACTACCCCAAGCCCGCCTCCATAGGCCAGGGGCTGGCGACCAGTGCCGAAGGCACAACAACTCGGGGAGGCCTCTGCCTAAGCACCTGTACACACGCACACGCAACAAAGTCAATGCAAAAGGGCAGAGTAAAAGGAAAGACGAGTAAAGAAAAGGGAAAATGCTATAAATATAACCCACAATGTGAATCGACCTCTACAAGTACAAAGTACAGTGCTGAAAAGGAAAAAGGGGAAAAACACGTGCCCAACCAGAAAAGGTGCCACAACCCGGCAACAGGTAAAAAAAAAGCTGACGGGTCACCCACCTGGAACCCGACCACGACCACCACATGCGGTCCAAGCTACCAAGCTCCTACGCTCCACTGAAGTCACGCTCCACCTGTCCGTCGTCTGCAAGGGCACACCAAGTGCGGGCAAAGCCCAAGCAGGGATGAGTATAAAAATACTCAGTAGGATACCCCGAAGGCTCGAGGGAGAAACAAAAGGAGGTACCGAAGGGTGAGCAGTAGAGCGAACAGAAAAGTAAAGGAGTACAACAGAGAGTGCAATAAAGAGTCCAACTCAACCCAACAAAAGGAGGGAAGTAGAATCGTCCAGGCACAAGGAGCTGGAAACGGTGAGAAGATGAACTTCCCGTCGATTCTTCGCTGCCTATAGCAGGAGAGTAGACTCGGCCAACCATGAGAAGCTAGACACGGAAAGCACGTGGCATACCCCGCGCGTCTTCGCCTCACCTGGAAGGAGAGTAACCGAACCGAAATAGTGGGTACCAGAAACAAAGTATATACATATCCCTTTGCTCAATCAAGAAGCCCGAACATCATCGTATGGGGATCTCCGTCCCGTAGCTCAGCCCAAGAAATGTGAGTCGCCAACAGTCCCAGAAGAAACTCCATGGATTCCCAGCATTCTACATGTCTTCCCCGAACCGCAAACCAAGGGGCTCAATCACCGCACTTCGATATTATCCGCTTTGGGCGGCACTGACTCGCCCGAACGGTTTTAGATCGCGTCACAGGAACGTGTCTCGGTGGGGAAACCACCCCTAGAACTTGAGAGTTCTAGGGAAAGTCAAACCACACCTTGTCACTTCCCTACAGTCGAGAGGTCTCCTCAAAGCCAAAGTCGTTCCGTCACCGACCCGTACAACCAAGGGTCCCACTCCGGTAAACATGGAGGAAAGCCACAGACTAGCCTAGTCGAGAGGACTGAGTCTGGAATGCCAACAAGCGTCCCACTGCCCAGCCCTGCTGGAGGGTAATTCATAACCAAATATTAGGTGACCCACTGCACAGCCCTGCTAGAGGGTAAACCCTAATACATCAACCGACGACCCACTGCCCATCCCCGCTGGAGGGTAAACCATAATAAGATACTGGGCGACCCACTGCCCAGCCCTTCTAGAGGGTAAACCTTAACACATCATCCGGCGACCCACTGCCCAGCCCCGCTGGAGGGTAAACCTGGAATAAGTCGACAGGAGACCCGCTGCCCAGCCTTGCTGGAGGGTAGACCTGGAACTAGAATACGGGAGACCCACTGCCCAGCCCTGCTGGAGGGTAGACCCTAAGAGGTCGTTGGGTGACCCACTGCCCAGTCTCTGCTGAAGGGTAGACCCTAATAGCGTCGGGTGACCCACTTACCAGTCTCTGCTGGAGGGTAGACCCTAGAAGTCAGTGAGCAACCCACTGCCCAGCCCTGCTGGAGGGTAATCCCGAGGAAGTCGATGAGTAACCCACTGCCCAGCCCCTCTGGAGGGTAAAACTCAGAACCGCTCTGCCAAAAGAGGTGCAGCGTCTTCCCCAGCACTGGGTGTCACTAGCACCGCTACTAGCCAATCCATCGAGAACGAAACCAGGGGGAGACCACTCAACCCTGCTGGTCAACAAACACACAGAGGGTCCCTCTACGCCGCGAGAGGTCCAAGTACGCAAAGCAGAACCCGACATGCACATGTGGCCCACACAACGTGTGGCCCCATCTCAACCCCAAATGAGCGCACAACCATCCTCAGGTACAAACCACTCGTACCCCCAAGCGCTCCCGTATACTCCCAGAGCATACCTCATTCCAGCCCAAAGGCTATCGTGCACAGGACACCCATCATCAACGCGAAGGCGTGACGTAATAACTCCACCTCAAAGGCCCAGGCACGGCAATCCACATCTCGAGAAACATTTACACCACTCTCCCAAGAGTGTGCGATCACACGCCAAGGGTCCGCTACAGACAAAGTAGGACGAACCACCACTAGAGCACCTTCCATGCTTCACATTAAACAAGATCACGTAAGAGGCTCCGCACAACCAAACAGAGCACACCGTTGTAATCCTTGCGGAAAAACACGCGAGTTAGACTACTCACTCGCCTGAAACGGTCAATAGGTGAAAAAGGTACTATTCACCGTGACCAAACCCGTGTGGGGCCCACCCCAAGATCCCGAAACTGAACCAACGGATCATGCCACTGCGATCCCCTCGAAAAAACTCACGGGATTGAGTACTCAATCTCCCAAAACGAACACCCGGTGAAAAGGGAACTATTCACCATAGCCGGGTCGGTTGGACCCACACCACGTCCCTGAAAAAGGTCGGGCGGACTGCGCCATCGCAAAGCTCTCAGAAAAGCACGTCAAATTGACTACTTACTTGCGTGGAATGGGTACCCGAAGAAAAAGATGCATTCCGGCGCACCGCACACTAGCGGTGCCACGTGGGACCCGCATCCCGGTCTCAAAACTCAGCGAACGGATCACACCATTGCGATCCTATCGAAAAAGTAGACGAAATGGACTACTCACTTGTCCAAAACGGTCACCCGGTGATAAAGATGGAAATCACCGTCAACTCCCGAAACGGCCCTCGCGGGGCCCGCACCATCGTGCAGAATTACAGCTGGCAGACTGCGCCAACGTGACGGCCTCGGAAAAACACCCAACATCGACTACTCACACGCCCTGAACGGACGTCCGGTGAAAAAGGCGTGAAACGCTGCACGCAGCTCGAAAGATGGGTCGTGGGCCCCGCGCCTCAACTTCGGCCTCAATGCCTGAAACTACACTGGAAACCTCCGCCTCGATGCTAGGGTCCCAACGCAACTGACGGCGCTCCAAACGGATGCCGGACGCGTCCGCGCCGTCCAAAACAAGATTTTTCGGAAGAACACTCGTCCACTTAAAGACGCGCCGTGCCTCCGTGGCCCCTCGTTTCGGGAATTAAAAATTCCCGAAACCATCTCAAAACGACCGTCTCTGTGTCAGGTCCGCGCCGCCGCAGACGGCACGCAAAACGGACGCCTGTAGCCCGAAATACGGGCGTCCGAAGGCTGAGGGGCAAAGCCCCTTGGGCCGGACCGGCCCGGTCCGGCCGGTCCGCCCTGCTTGGGCCGGCCCACGCCGGCCGGCCCGGTCTAGCCGAGCCGCGGGCCACCGCTCCGCGGCCCGCTCCCCTTCACACCCGCACGCCAGCCGCGCGGGATTTTCCACCGAACGACCACGAGGGTCGGTCGCTCATCCCACACAACGACCCGCAAAGTGCGGGTCGTTGTCGCGCCGCACGGGGCCGCTGCCTCGTGGCTCCTCTCGCTCTCGCCGGCGCCCTGCCGGCGCCACCGGCTGCCGCCGCCGCGGCCTTCCGAAGCCGTGGCCACCGCCGCCTTCCAAAGCAACGGCCTCCGCGCCACCTGCCCTGAGCCGCTTCGCCGCGCCAACTCGCCGGACCGCCCTGCCGACCGCCGGAAACCGCAAAACCACCTCCAACTTCGCCGGGCCGCTGCGGACGCCTCAGAGCTCCGATTTCACAACCGAAAGGTGCGTTGGAAATCTCGGATCGAGATCTACTAATCTATGGCCTTTTTTCGAAGATCGGGTGGCAATTCAATGGTATAAATCGGGCTCAAAGAATGCGGGAATTTAAAAACAGACAAAATAAAACTCCTACCTCGTGGGGCTTTGCCCGACGCTTCCCGCGCGATCCGCCCCGCGCCGTTGCCTCAACAGAGTTGGCTCGCCAGATCTCGCCTCGCCAGAGCTCACCGGAATGGAGGAGGGAAGGGGTGAGGGTGTGAGGGAGGATAAGGGGAAGAGAAGAGGGAGGGGGTGCGTTTAAGTAATAACACTTAAACACCCCCGCCCGGCACGCCCCCGACCCCGCTCTCGAAGCAGACAAAAAGGAAGGCGTCCCTGGGGTAAACACGACACTCCGAGCACAACGGCGGTCTCAGAATTTTAATATAATACCCCGTTAAAAAGATATAAAATTTAACGTCCGAAGCCGCTAAATTACGAAAACGCCCCTGGGGCCATTTTTCACAAACGGCCCGTGCCCGCAAAACTTATACCCCTCCTAGGGTAAACGGCACACTCCAAACTCAATGGTATGCTCGGTTTTCCAATCTGAGCCACCGTTTAAGAGATACTAGCCTTTCTCCATTAAACGAATTAATTAATTAATAAATTAATCTGTTTGACGTTCTAGTAGCGGGCGAGGGGTCCAAACATCCCGCACTGACAAGTTTTATGTCGTTCCTAGGGTAAAAACCCCATTCTGGACCCATCCGTACACTTGGATCTCTGATCCGGAACTCCGTTTAGGAGTTATCCCATTTATTTAGCGTTTCCAGTGTGAACGCACTGATAATTTAATTCTGGCCACTCCGGGGCTCGGAATCGCACGCCGTCTGAAGGCTCTGCTCTGGAATATCATCAAGAATATTCCAAAGTCTTTCGTAGCAAAAACCGGGTTCTTACATCATTCCCTCCTTCAAGCTTTTTGTCCCCTAAAAGCAAAACTAGGGAGAAACACAGGGCACTAAGCCCACACCTGGCTTTCCCATACCCAAAAGAACCCACACATAGCTCTGCGTCACCGCACACAGACCAAAGGATTGATCTATTCATGCAAGGTCGGCCCATGCTGACATCGTGCACCCACTCCAGACATTGGGGTTAGGGAAAGGCGGTTGGGTACCTCGCCATCCCTTTATACGGTCTCAAACGGCCCGAAGGACCTCGAGGGTAGCTCACCTCCCCAGTCAAACCTCTACGTCACACACTGCGACTAGAATCACTGCTCGCACCTGGAACAAGGCCCGGTGATTCCCTCCTTCAGAATATCCATATGGTGAAACACCCAAGGATATCTGGTCATGCAAGATTCCACAGTCGATGTCTCTCAACCTTGACTCTCTTACACACTCGGAAGCGAAGGAGCCAACACCATCGACTAAAGGAAAAGGTCTCGCGCCTTTCTCCTTACCACCATAGGGTTACACCTGACGCCCTGCGTCACCCTGGTGACACCTCAAAAAAGGAGCAGGGAGGAAAGAATTCCACGCACAGAGTCTAACAATTCTACTGCCAGAAGTAGAAGAGTCGCAAGGGGTACCTCTCACCATCTCGTGCTCTGCAGGATCGTAGACATTCAAATCTCGTGGCTGTCTGTGGTCCCAACTG
Source organism: Viscum album (assembly GCA_963277665.1). Taxonomy (NCBI): domain Eukaryota; kingdom Viridiplantae; phylum Streptophyta; class Magnoliopsida; order Santalales; family Viscaceae; genus Viscum; species Viscum album. The sequence continues at coordinate 1,909,417,946 of OY728151.1, forward strand.
TCAGCTCCCGGAGCGTAACGTGGACCACCTAGTGGGGATGGGGAGATCTCGTAACGTCTTCCTCCACCTCCAGCTCCTCCCGCTCCTCTGCTAGCACCACCTCTCTAGACACTACTCCGATCACGGCGCTGCCTCTGCCGTGGTGGTGCACCTGCTGCCTGCCCGAAGCTCCCAACAACTCAGGTCAGGCAGTCTCGTGACAAGTGACCTCGCCCGTCACAAGCATAGCACCAGTGCTCTCTGGGCTGCCCTGGTTCCCTCCGGCGCCACTGTGGTGTACGACCACGGCCCGGGATCCACTCACGGAAGGGAATACTCAGCTGAGGCCCTGCGCCTTTACGCCATAGTGGTATACGACCACGTCTCCGAAACCGGCAGTGGGAAGACCCCCTGCATCGAGATCTTGTCCTCCGACGCCTGCTAGCTATGGTAGACGTCCCGGCTCCGTCGCGCCCGCTGCCTCTACCAACAGCCAAAACATGACAGGAAGCCCTCTGTTACCAGCACCTGCTGTAGCACCCTAGTATACGGGGAATTTCCCAAGGGTACTATGACATCACAAATCTCTCGGCGGAGACCCTGCTCAAACTTCCGCGCTCGGAGGTCATCATGGACCAAGTTTGGGTAAAAGCGTGCACGATCTGCAAAACTAGCCACGTACTCGGCCACCGTCATCCATACCTACTGAAACTGCAGGAGCTCCAGAATCCAAATGGAGCGCAAGCAGGATGGGAAAAACTCCTCACGAAACAACAACCGAAAGTCTCCCCAAGAAAGCGACGACTCGTCAAGAAACTGAGTCACCATACTCCACCACGCCAAGCTGATCCACAAAAAGGGTGGCTGTCAAAGCCACTCTCTGATCTTTCGGAGTTTGCACAAGCCTGAAAAGGAAAACCACTTCCTCGAGCCAAACCTCTACTGCCTGAGGGTCTGGCTCACCACTGAACCTCAGCGGTCTTTCCCGCTGGAACTCACGGAGTGCACTGAAACTGTACTCAAGACCAGCCTTCTCTGCTGAAACTGCCTGCTACTCAACAGGTGGCGGTGCTGCTACCGGCCCACCTGGAGAAAGGGGCTCGCATGATGGGTCCTGGACTGTGGCCTCGTAGCTCACCGGGTCATCGTCACACACCCAAGCTGGTATCCTGGCTGGCTGTCCTCGCGGAGACATCCTGAAAATTTTTCAAGGAGTGTCGCGGTCAGATGAGCATATATGTATATACCAACAACAACAACGATGGGGAGATGACTCAAGAAGGACAGTCAAAGACTCAGTCCTACGTGATGCACAAACAAATTTCCCTACAACAAGTGTCTCAGCATGCCGAGTCGACAGGTGGGTTATCACGGTCCTGGTGAATGGATACGTTGGCCGCCGCACCATCACTGGACTCCCTGGCCTGAGATCCACTCTCGAGACACGTTAACACTGTTTACCTATATCCCAACCAATTCCTTTTTTTAGGGACGTCCGCACAACGTTCCAAGGAACGAACCACCTCTGATACCACTTTGTCACGACCCGACCCTACCCGGGCTCGAGCCGCAACTACCCCAAGCCCGCCTCCATAGGCCAGGGGCTGGCGACCAGCGTCGAAGGCACAACAACTCGGGGAGGCCTTTGCCTAAGCACCTATACACACGCACACGCAACAAACTCAATGAAAAAGTGCAGAGTAAAAAGAAAGACGAGTAAAGAAAAGGGAAACTGCTATAAATATAACCCACAAAGTGCATCGACCTCTACAAGTACAAAGTACAGTGCTGAAAAGGAAAAAGGGAAAAAATACGTGCCCAACCAGAAAAGGTGCCACACCCCGGCAACAGGTAAAAAAAAAGAAAAGCTGACGGGTCACCCACTTGGAACCCGCCCACGACCACCGCACGTGGTCCAAGCTCCCAAGCTCCTACGCTCCACTGAAGTCACGCTCCACCTGTCTGTCGTCTGCAAGGGCACACCGAGTGCGGGCAAATCCCAAGCAGGGGTGAGTATAAAAATACTCAGTAGGATACCCTGAAGGCTCGAGGGAGTAACAAAAGGTGGTACCGAAGGGTGAGTAGTAGAGCGAACAGAAAAGTAAAGGAGTACAACAGAGAGTCCAATAAAGAGTCCAGCTCAACCCAACAAAAGGAAGGAAGTAGACTCGTCCAGGCACAAGGAGCTGGAAATGGTGAGGAGATGAACTTACCGTTGAGTCTTCGCTGCCTATAGCAGGAGAGTAGACTCGTCCAACCACGAGAAGCTAGACATGGAAATAACGTGGCATACCCCCCGCGTCTTCGCCTCACATGGAAGGAGAGTAACCGAACCCAAGGAGTGGGTACTGGAAACAAGGTATATACATATCCCTTTGCTCAATCAAGAAGCCCGAACATCGTCGTAAGGGGATCTCCGTCCCGTAGCTCAGCCCCAGAAATGTGAGTCGCCAACAGTCCCAGAAGAAACTGCATCGATGCCCCGCATTCCCCATGTCTGCCCCGAACCGCAAGCCAAGGGGCTCAATCACCGCACTTCGATATTATCGGCTTTGGGTGGCACTGACTCGCCCGCACAGTTTTAGATCACGTCAGAAGAACGCGTCTCGGTGGGGAAAGCGCCCCTCGAAGTTGAGAGTTATAGGGAAAGTCAAACCACACCACGTCACTGCCCTGCAGTTGAGAGGTCTCCTAAAAGCCAAAGTTGTTCCATCACCGACCCGTAAAACCAAGGGTCCCGCTCCGGTAAAAAAGGAGGAAATCCACATACTAGCCTAGTCGAGAGGACTGAGTCTGGAATACCAACAAGCATCCCACTGCCCAGCCCTACTAGAGGGTAATTCATAACCAAATATCAGGTGACCCACTGCCCAGCCCTACTGGAGGGTAAACCCTAATACATCAACCGGCGACCCACTGCCCAGCCCCGCTGGAGGGTAAACCATAATATGATACTGGGTGACCCACTGCCCAGCCCTGCTGGAGGGTAAACCATAACACATCATCCGACGACCCACTACCCAGCCCCGCTGGAGGGTAAACCTTGAATAAGTCGACAAGCGACCCACTGCCCAGCCTTGCTGGAGGGTAGACCTGGAACTAGACGACGGGTGACCCACTGCCCAGCCCTGCTGGAGGGTAGACCCTAAGAGGTCGTCGGGTGACCCACTGCCCAGTCTCTGCTGGAGGGTAGACCCTAATAGTGTCGGGTGACCCACTGCCAAGTCTCTGCTGGAGGGTAGACCCTAGAAGTCAGTGTGCAACCCACTGCCCAGCCCTGCTGGAGGGTAAGCCTGAGGAAGTCGATGAGTAACCCACTGCCCAGCCCCGCTGGAAAGTAATACTCAGAACTGCTCTGTCAAAAGAGGTGCAGTGTCTGCCCCAGCACTGGGTGTCACTAGCACCGCTACCGGCCAATCCATCGAGAACGAAACCAGGGGGAGACCACTCAACCTTGCTGGTTAACAAACACACAGAGGGACCCTCTACGCCGTGAGAGGTCCAAGTACGCAAAGCAGAACCCGACACGCACATGGGTCCCACACAACGTGTGGCCCCATCTCAACCCCAACTGAGCGCACAACCATCCTCAGGTACAAACCACTCGTACCCCCAAGCGCTCCCGTATACTCCCGAAGCATACCTCATTCCAGCCCAAAGGCTATCGTGCACACGACACCCAGCGTCAACGCGAAGGCGTGACGTAATAACTCCACCTCAAATGCCTAGGCACGACCATCCACATCTCGAGAAAGTTTTACACCACTCTCCCAAGAGTGTGCGATCACACGCCAAGGGTCTGCTACAGACAAAGTAGGACGAACCACCACTGGAGCACCTTTCATGCTGCACATTTAACAAGATCTCTTAAGAGGCTCCGCACAACCAAACAGAGCGCACCATTGTAATCCTTGCGGAAAAACACGCGAGTTAGACTACTCACTTGCCCGAAACGATCAACAGGTGAAAAAGGTACTATTCACTATGACCAAACCTGTGTGGGGCCCACCCCAAGATACCGAAACTGAACCAACGGATCACGCCACTGCGATCCCCTCAGAAAAACTCATGGGTTTGAGTACTCAATCGCCCAAAACAGACACCCGGTGAAAAGGGAACTATTCACCGTAGCCGGGTCAGGTGGGACCCACACCACATCCCCAAAAAAGGTCTGGCGGACTGCGCCATCGCAAAGCTCTCGGAAAAGCACGTCAAATTGACTTCTTACTTGCGTGGAATGGGTACCCAGAGAAAACGATGCATTCCGGCGCACCGCACACTAGTGGTGCCGCGTGGGAACTGCATCCCGGTCCCGAAACTCAGCGAACGGATCGCACCGTTGCGATACTCTTGAAAAAGTACACGAAATGGACTACTCACTTGTCCAAAACGGTCACCTGGTGATAAAGCTGGAAATCACCGTCAACTCCCGAAACGGCCCTCGCGGGGCCCGCACCATAGTGCGGAATTACATTGGGCAGACTGCGCCAATGTGACGCCCTCAGAAAAACACCCAACTTCGACTGCTCGCACACCCCGAATGGACGTCCGGTGAAAAAGGCGTGAAACGCTGTACACAGCTCGAAAGACTGGTCGTGGGGCCCGCACCTCAACTTCGGGATCAATGCCTGAAACTACCTTGGCAACCTCCGCCTTGATGCTAGGGTCCCAACGCAACTGATGACGCTCCAAACGGACGCCGGACGCGTTCGCGCCGTCCAAAACAAGATTTTCCAGAAGAACGCTCGTCCACTTAAAGACGCGCTGCGCCTCCGCGGCCCCTCATTTTGGTGAATTAAAAATTCCTGAAAGCATCTCAAAAGAACCGTCTCTGCGTCAGGTCCGCACCTCCGTAGACGGCACACAAATCGGACGCCCGTAGCCCGAAATACGGGCGTCCGAAGGCTGAGGGGCAAAGCCCCTTGTGCCGGACTGGCCCGGTCCGGCCGGTCGGCCCTGCTTGGGCCGGCCCGCGCCGGCCGGCCCGGTCCCGCTAAGCCGCGGGTCGCCGCTCCACGGCCTGATCCCCTTCACACCCGTGCGCCTGCCGCATGGGATTTGCCACCGACCGGCCACGAGGGCCGGTGGCTCATCCCACACAACGACCCGCAATGTGTGGGTCGTTGTCGCACCGTACGGGGCCGCCGCCTTGCTGCCCCTCTCGCTCTCGCCGGCGCCCTGCCGGCGCCACCGGCTGCCGCCGCCGCGGCCTTCCGAAGCCGTGGCCGCCGGCGCCTTCCGAATCCACGGCCGCCGCGCCGCCTGCCCGGAGCCGAGCCTCTCCGCCGCGCCAACTCGCCGGACCACCCTGCCGACCGCCGGAAACCGCAAAACCACCCCCAACTTCGCCGGGCCGCTGCAGACGTCTCGGAGCTCCGATTTCACAACCAAAAGGTGCGTCGGAAATCTAGGATTGAGATATACTAATCTATGGCCTTTTTTCGAAAATCGGGCGGCAATTCAATGGTATAAATCGGGCTCAAAGAATGCGGGAATTTAAAAACAGACAAAATAAAACTCCTACCTCGTGGGGCTTTTCCCGATGCTTACCGCGCGATCCGCCCCGCGCCATTGCCTTGCTAGAGTTGGATCACCGGAGCTCACCTCACCGGAGCTCGCCGGAATGGAGGAGGGAAGGGGTGAGGCTGTGCAGGAGGAGAAGGGGAAGAGAAGAGGGAGGGGGTGTGTTTATGTAATAACACTTAAACACCCCCACCCGGCACGCCCCCGACCCCGCTCTCGAAGCAGAGAAAAAGGAAGGCGTCCTTGGGGTAAACAGGACACTCCGAGCACAACGGCAGTCTCGGAATTTTAATCTGATACCCCTTTCAAAAGATATAAAATTTAACGTCCGAAGCTGCTAAATTACAAAAACGCCCCTGGGGCCATTTTTCACAAACGGCTCGCGCCCGCGAAACTTATACCCCTCCTAGGGTAAACGACACGCTCCGAACTCAATGATGCCCCCAGTTTTCCAATCCGAACCACCGTTTAAGAGATACTAGCATTTATCCATTAAACAAATTAATTAATTAATTAATTAATTAATCCATTTGACGTTCCAGAAGCGGGCGAGGGGTCCAAACATCCCGCGCCGACAAGTTTTATGTCGTTCCTAGGGTAGACACCCCATTTCGGACCCATCCATACACTCGGATCTCTGATCCGGAACTCCGTTTAGGATTTATCCCATTTATTTAGCGTTTCTAGTGTGAACGCACTGAAAATTTAATTCCGGCCACTCCGGGGCTCGGAATCGCACACCGTCTGAAGGCTCTGCTCTGGAATATCATCAAGAATATTCCAAAGTCTTTCGCAGCAAAAACCGGGTTCTTACAGAAATCATCTAGTTAATACTTGATTAGAATTATAAGTCATGGTACATACCAAGGTGTAAAGTATCAAGAACCTAAACTTATGACTGGAAATATAGGATGAACTAAGAGAACCTATCTTCAATATGGTAGTCCGGAAGGACTATCCAGGACACAAACTACATCCTTAGACCACTCAGATAATACTTACCGTAATCCATCCTTGAATCACTCAAACACCATAGGCCATAATACCCTTTCCATAACAGAATCTAAATTTGGGTTTCACTCATCCATTTCAATTAGAAACTATAATGATTACCTTGAAAAAAATCAAGGGAGGTGAGTAATATGCAATACCTGGAATCACCACACAAATCAATAATGAATCATAATGAATAAATCTAATATATCACCTCCAAAACCCATATAATAAATATCCCCAGGAACCAATATATATATATATATATCAACACAAATAAAGTTGCTCAATTGAGGTTTTCAAACATTTATGAGAAAACCTCATTAAAATTTCCAAACGAGCCTTTTTGAAAATTGACTCAGGTTTCCAGGCTATTTAAACCATTGAAAAATAAAATTTTTATTTTGTATAACCAAACCAACTAAACCTTTTTTGAAATAAGTTAATGAAAAAATACCACTTTTTATTAACAATATTTGAAGGTACAAAAAAAATTATTTCAAAAATCATTCCTTCACTAAATCAAAGACCCAAATAGGATCAAATTAACTTCAATTATTATTATTATTTTAAAAAAGATTCAAAACAAGAATTTTCACAAACACATGGTACTCAAAAAATTACATAAAAATTGGAAAACCAGTGAACAGAATTTATGGAATGTGAAAAAACAATTTAAATGTTTGTGAAATATTATATAACTATAAAATATATTAAAAAATTTTCCCAAACAAGGAATTTTAAAAAATCTTGTTCTCAATGACATGTAAATAAAAGGAAATTCCCAAAATAAAATACCTAAAACCAAGTATAAGTTGTTTGCAACAAATCTACTATGATGGTGAAGCCCCAACCAATCACATTAATAACCTCTATAATCCCCAAAAACTAAAAAACCCAAAATTAGAACCATAGTAAATTCTAATCTAAGATATCACATCCTCTATAGTCATGAGTGAAAAATAAACCAAAAAAGGTCTTTGGAAAAAGTATAAATGAGGGAAATTACCTCATGAATAATTTTATAATAATTGGATAAGGGGCCCAAAACCATTATTAAGGAAAAGTAGAGTTCCATAGGTCATTACCTTGCTTTGAAAAAAAAGGAATAAAAAAGTGGGGGTCTAAACACCCTTAAAACTGATAGGGGTAGTTTTTGAAAATTACCTTTATGTTATTCTACATAGATCACATGGTCAAGTTGCATAATTTACCAAATTATATGTTAACTCTGTTAAATCCATGAGAATAAATATACAATATTATTCATGGTCTCATCATATGATATCTCTTAACCATGCACATGATGTGTGGAAAAAACCCCAATAACAAAAAGACCCACCCAGTTACCACTAAAAACCATGAAATTTTGACAAAACCATGTGCTACCCAAGCACACTAACCATTCAATAACAAAATGAACGATAAAAAACTTTGTATAAGACTTCCCTTATAGTTTCTATTAACTCATTCATATTAATTTTTAGATAGAGTAAAATTTCTAGAAATTCCAAAATTTTAGGCTTGAAACTCCAAAAAACATAAATTACCCCAAAATAAAATAAAATATATGAAACTAGTGATATGGTGGTGTTATAATTCTCCCCACCATGAAAATTTCAAACCCAATAAAGTAATTGATAAAAATAGAATACAAGAGAAACCAAAAACCACAACACCTATATAAGAGGTTAATGGGAAAGGAAAGTTAAACAAGGACTGGTTAGAATAGTGTTTTAGATGAATGCACAATATCTCAGAACCATAGATTTAATCCTTAATCATTAAAAAATATTTAAAAGAATTATACAACTCATAACCATCAAACACTAATATATAAGAAAATGGAGACCTATTATATGTCTTCTTATTATTTGAAATTCATTTAATGTATGGTAGTATGAGATAAAAACATCCAAGATAGATACCACCCTGAAAAATCAAATGGAAACAATAATTATCCATAATCCATTATAAACATTTGTGAATTGACCTCATACTCCCAAAGGAAGCACAACCCAAAGAGAACCCAAAAAATCACAAGGAAACTTCATCCAATTCAATATATACCACAAAACCAAAAAGGGAATGACACCCCAATAAAAAACACGACTCAATGAGGAATGAAAATGGATATAACCTTGGGAAATCAAATTGATTGTAAGGGGAAATCTATGACCTTATACCCAGATCTCTATTTCATTAAAAACCAAACAAGATCCTAAAAAACACAATCAAATGAATTATCTCAATTGGTTCTAAGTAAATCCTAGTCACCCAAAATAACCCCTATGTCCTTCCCATACATAATCCATAAAACCCAACAAGAGAAATAAATTCAAAAAATAATCACTGAAAAAAAACAAACACCAAGGCATCAGGAAAACCATAACAACCAACAACCCATAATTGAAGAACAATAAAAGAATAAGGGAAAAAATATAATATAAATCACCTAAAGATTCGAAATACACTCTAAAATAAATGAGAAAAAATACAAAACAATATTCACCCAATAATAATTCAAGTTATTTATACAAATTGGATTCTTGAAAATAACCTAACCATGTTATTACCTCAAGAGGAACTTAATCACCAAGGAATGGAAGACAATGAATCAAGAAGTCCAAATTTAAGGATGTTATGGATCCAATAATATATTTATATTCTAGGAAGAGTCAACAACCAAAAAATATATTCCTAAATGATAATATGATTTACCTTATGAATCATCCTGGAAAATAGAATTTCTAAATTATCTAAATAACTTTATAGGTGAAAAAACAATGAAAAGAAAAACTAGAATATAACCCATTCTAATTTTAAAAACCAAACAAAATATTCCCAATACACTTATAGGGATAAACGCAAATATAAAAATTATGAAAATGGAAACATACAACAAAAAATCATTAAAACTTACCTTTTTTTCAAAGTATGATCATTTTAATAAGAATTATCACACTCATTTTTTCCAAATGCTTGAATGTTTTGAAGAAAACATAATCCTATTTATAAATTAAACATTTTAATAAACAAACTCATGAAAAAAAATATTTTTTTATAATCACCAAATATAAAAATGATTTCAAAAAATGATTTTAAAAAATCATGTACCGGATTTGAGAAATTCAACTTCATTTGGGTAAAATTAAACATTAACATTATAAAGTTATCTTTTATTTCCAAAATATTCAATGAGTTCTATTATAAATCGATAGATTTATGTGAATCTTAATTCTATTTTAAAACATTTATATTAAACCCAACTTCTTTTCAATGAATATTTATTAATTATACCTTTTACTTAATAAAATTTCCCAAATTTCTATAATGAAATAAATATGTTTTTAAAAATTCCATTACAATTAAAAATCTCTAGAAAGTATAGAAAAACACTCTATTTTAAAAAATAAATTTACTTCATAAAAATCTTCTTTTATTTCGTAACAAATATGCCAAATTAAAATAAAATAGGAAGTGTTGTAATATTTTAAACATTTCATAAGCACCAAAATTAATTTCATTCACATTATAAAAATAATTAATAAACAGAAAAACTCATTAAATATTATCTCTATGAAAAACCAGATTCTACCAAAATAAAAAAAACAATTTTTAAAACATAAGGCCAATAAAAAATGAGAAAATATTCAATAAAAACACTATTTAATAACATTAATTCACTATAAAACTTCCTTAATTAACGTTAATACAATGGTAAGAACCATATGATTTAGTTTGGAATCCAAGCTATCAAAATAAAAATATTGAGAAAAGAGAAAATATGCATGGTATGACCAAACGGGTCAGAAATGTTTTACATAAAAAACCTAAAAATGGTTTATATATCCTTCTACATTTGATGCTTATGATTTTCCTAGCCTTGTAATCTATCCTTGTATCATGAAACTTCCTCTATTTTCACCCTAAAATCTCCATGGGACCCCTAAAACCCAAAATATACTAAAAATGATTATAATACCATCAATTGAGATCCAAATTCGTTGAGAATAATTAGAAACAAACCCCGATTTATGATTTAAATCCTAAATAATCATGAAAAAACAATGTTCAAGATAATAAAGAGATATATAGACTCTCCCCACACCTACCTCTCGAGTAATGACATTCCTATATCTATACTAACAAAGTTACAAAATCAAAATATGAATATTCAATAACCTATGATATATTTAGAAGTAAGGATTTGATAAAGCTTATAATGAACCAACCCAAGATGACTCAACATGTCACTAGAACTAATTCTCCATTGGGTTTGAAGGATGTCCTCAATCCTCACAGAAAGGAAACTAGATATTATGTATCCAGAAAATATGATTGGGAATTATTTCACCCTCATAAAATAATATATATTAGTGTAAAAAAACTAAACCAATAATCTTATATGATCCATATATGTATTAGACCACCATGAAGAAAATAAATAATTTCAATATAAATAAAAAAACCTTATATACTAATAGTAAAACATAATAGTAATAAAATCTCATAAATGAAATTAGAATGTAAAATAAACATAATGTGAACATGGTATACAAAAATAATCCAAATGAAATACCTAGGATAGAAAATACAACACATAACCATCCAACAAATTAAAATCATTACCAAACTATGACCAATCATATTTTCATGACCGATGGTCACTCACAACATCCCAATGCTATCCATCATTAAAAAATATGAAACGAAACATGGAAAGAGACCAAATAATATGAACCTAAAATAAAATATGAGAGATTTATACACCCATTTATTTATACATGGTGTGAGATAAATATATTGAGTCGGATTTTAGCAATTATTTTGTGAAATTAATTTTATTTTATTAATCATATTTTTAATTATATATAGAATATTTATTTTTCATATGTGGGTATAATGACACCAATCATCATCCCCTAATCAATTTTATATAATTTATATCTTATTTATATAAATAAGGTTGGATCCAATTTCTTTTTCTAATAAAATATTAACCCAAAAAAATATGATTCCTTATGAATTTTTTGAAAACAAGACTAAATCTATTTCCATTTTCCAATAAATTTCTCAAAAAAAATTATAATAAAATTATACTCCAATTTCCATTTAAAATAATATTTTAAAATCCTTTTTATAAATTGATTTGGAAATAAACTACATCAATAACTAAAATAGAAAATAAATAGTCTCTGACCCTGAGATACTGATAAAATGTAAAAAAATAAATGACCAAAGTAATGGTTACATGAAAAAATATATAGATAGAGGATACAAACAAGGCATATAATACGATCCACTAGGTAATCCCCAATAGTAAAAAAATCATTGGGAAATCTCTAGGAATCTTGTAACATGAATTTGAAATAAAAATCAGGACCCTAGGTTGGACCAGATAAAAACATGTAGAATTATAGTAGTACTGTCTGACTATCTACAGAACATAATCCATTACTATATTTCTCAATTACCATAGCCCAAAATCAATACCGGGAGTTCTCAGACTCCATGATCCATAATCTGCTAGAAATATAATAAATATAAAGAGAGTTTTAACTCATCTTATTCACTTAAAAACTCATAATATTCCCATGAAAAAACTCAAGGGAGATAAGGAATAATTAATATATGGAATTAACACAAAAATCAATAATGAAACACAATATATAATGCTCACAACTCATCACCAACACCCTTGAAAGAAATAACCCCATTTCACATTGAAGCCTGATTAAATAGATATAAAACATCCCCATTGGGAACCAATATATAAGCACACATATATATATAATCAAAAATAAAGGGGATAAATTTGGGGTCAAAAATGGCTATGAGAAATCCACCTTAATGGTTCTGAATAAGTATTTATTTCAAAACCATCTTATTATGTGTTTCCACTTCCCCAAATGAAAAATACACTTTTTAAAACATCGTTTTTAAAACCAAAACAATGTAAAAATATATTTTGAAATAAATTAATGAACCAATCCACTTATTTATTAACACCATTTCAAATTCTACAACATAATTTTATTTTTCAGACAATACTTGAAAATCCACTCATTCATCTACTCAATGACCCAAATGCAGAAAACATCACTTTCAACATCAAAATTATTTTAAGTAAATTCCTACAATAATTTTCATAGAAAAATAAAACCCAAATTATCAAATAAAAATTTGAAAAACAATAAAAACTTTTAGGCGATGTGTGAAAACAGTTAAAGTGTTATTGAAATCAACTAAAACTATAACATATTGGGATAATTTATCAAATAATATATTTGAAACCATAATGTTTTAAATTATGATTTAATTAATTTAAATGAAAACAAGTTCCTACCACAAACCAAGTATAAGCAATTTACAATGAACATGATCATATGGTGAAGGAGCTTCTAAGAAATGGAAAATCATCTATATTCTATATTCACCAGAAATCCCTAAATTAGAACTACCCTAATCTTTAATCTCATCCATTAAAAAGGGTTCGGTGAATATGAGAAAATAACATCAGTATAAATGAGATATATGATAATAATAATCCAATTATAATTATTGGTCCAAAACTATAAAAGGGAGGAGAATAGATTCTTAGGTCACACCCAATCGTTGGATGAACGAGGATAGGAAAATAGGGGGTCTAAACCCAATAAAACTTATAGTGATAGTTTAAGAAATTAACATTTATGTGATTTTGGGTAGCTTACATGGTTATCCCACATGGTTTACCAAACTGTGTACCAACCTTGTGGGAGAAAATAAGAGGAACCTATCACACTACTCATGTATTCCTTACATGATTTATCATAACCTCATGTAATCCACATTCCAATAACCCATGTAAAAAAGGACTCACATGGTTAGAACTAGACATCACATAGATTAGACTAAACGATGTGTAACAACCCCAAATTATAAATGAAGGACATTTATTAGATAAATAATATGAAAAGAAACACAAATATTAGAAGATAATAGGGTTGGCGCACAGTTTGGAAAACCATGAAGTCAAATTGTGCATCCATGTTTTTGGGTGAATTTATGAAACTACCCATAAATAATGTTTTATTTAAAATAGTTGTTTATTATTCCTATAGATAATAGCTTAAAAATTTTAGATCTCCCATTGAATCGTAAAATTGGAATAAATAGATCTTCTCTATCCATGGTCAGAATCAAGATTTGTTAGAAGCATCAGATCTATCTCTATAAGATATCCAATCTTATTGTGTTGTACTTAATTATTATTTTTATTGGATACTCTATTTACTTTAAATATAATTTTCTGTAAATCTAGGTTCTTCATCAATTCTTTGATTTTGTCTTGATTTGAGTCAAATTAGGAGCCGATGCTGATGATCTCTCTACTATTGACCTATGGTTAGGGGTATTGTTATATTATTTCAATGTAATAGTGTTTATATATATATATATATTTTCTTGTTATGAACACCCAATTATAAAAGTGTATCATTTTAAATTAAATTCAATATTTTATTTTTAAATGATTGGTATGACTTAGGTAATTAACAGAAACCCTTGATAAATGAATAAGGGTTAAGAAACATGATTTGGAACCACCCCTAGGGTGTGTTGTTTAATGAATTGGACCACTATGGGTGGTAATTGAGTTTGGATTCCTTATAGTTGTCACATATACTCATTTCCATTGGTTGTTAATATCAAATTGTAATTGTAATTTGAATTGGAATTGAAATGATTAAAGGAAGGGAATGACATGACCAAGTCCCTTGGCTCTTTCCATGCAATTTCCTGTTGAATCTTGAGATTCCACATATATGAAATTCCCATGTGAGTTAAATAAGAGACTAAGACTTCTAAAATTATCCTATACCTTTAACCACCTTATAAGGTGAGGATTAAATTAATTGATAACAGTGATGACCTTGACATAATGAATTGATATTGATTGAATGAATGATAATACGCCTTTGGGGAATTGAGTTTGAATACCTTCTAGTTGTTCCATTTACCCATTTCCATGGGTTGTTAATATTGAAATTTAATTGTAATTTGAATTTGAATTGATATTATTAAAGTAAGGGAATGGTATAAACATGTCCCTAGGATCTTTCTCTAAAATTTATTGTTGAATATTGAGATTCCCCTTATATGAAATTTCTAAGTGAGTTAAATAGAAGACTATTCTTTCTAAGATTAGCCCATATTTTTAACCACCTTATGAGGAGAGGTTTAAATGAATTGATAATAGTAATGACATTGATATAATGAATTTATATTTATTGAACGAATGATAATAAACCTTTAGTGAAACATGGCTCTCTATACGAACTCCATGGGTGTAATCATTTGGATTATATCTTTGTTATGATTGAGTGACACTTGGACTCCCAAGTAGTCTTCCAAGGATGGAATCATCAGGGATGAATGCTATATTCCCGAGTGATACTTGAACTCCTTATGGATTACCATGGATGGAATGCGAGGGAATTTGATCATATTTTCCATGGGTGATGCTTGAACTCTCTTAGTGTACCCCTATGGGAAATCTTGAGTGGAAATGATGTTATACGACACCCAATGTGATATCAGGATTCCCATGAGGAATTCTTAGGAAGGGATTATAGGGTGTTTGGTTCAGGTTAATCTTGGAGAGATACCTAGATTCCATATAAATAATTCTATGTATGGCCCAATTTTTTAATAATACAATTAATGAAAGGGTTTATACGGTGTGTATTTTAATAAATAGAACAATATTGGATCCGGTCAATGTCTTACACCTTATTGATTTCCTTATTAGGCATATCCTGATTACATGTATTCATGGGGGATGTTGGGATATGTGTCAGGTCTCATGAATTAATTATTAAATATGACTAAATAATCAAATGATTTATATTATAAAATGAGACAAGGTTGACTGTTTATTCGAAGACATTCTTGCTACGACCAAAGCAGGTAGTAGAGGACTGATGTCTATAGAACCTAGACCTTATAGGTTGTTTACTTTCACTACTTTACATATTAATTACTTCTTATTATCTATTATTATTATATATTTATTGACTATATGTAACTATATATTTGGGTGGTTTCCTACTGGGATTATATCTCACACCCGGTTTGGGCTGTCTATGTGTACCCAAACAGACTATATGATTGCTTGTATGTATATGGAAGAACACCCTGTTACAGGTTCATGATTACTACTTAGGAGTAGGGGAGAATAATACCAAGCTAAGTCTTATGATTCTATATGGGATAGAGTTGGTATTTTTTTGTATTTTTTACATGTATTCTAAACCTTCCATGTATACATATTTTAGCTATTTTGTATAGAAATGAATTGCATCATCATTATCCATATATGATATTACTGATGCTATTATTTATATATTATTGTATTGTTCATTTATCATCTGTCTAATTGGTTTATATCTTACACAAATTATATGTTATTGAATATTTTCTGTACTACATTTTGGTGATGAGGGAATAGTCTCCCCATTGACACACTAAGGACCTCGTTGCTAGGGGGTAACATCTAGCATTTCAGGATGTATGCTTTAACCCATGTGGCCAATCGGGGTTGGGGAACCTTTGAGTAGAATCTATATCCAAGATTTTAGAAAACATATTTATGATTCTAAATTTATTATTTCATGATAAATACTATATATTTAGAGGAGGAAAATAAGAGAAGAAAATAAAGTGATCGGTTAAGGTGATTACCTATTTATTTGAAAAAATTCTTTCTATTTCCTCTAAAGGGGTCTAGGATTGGTCTTTTGGAAATAAAATAACCTCTATAATGTTTCTAGGGAAGTTTAAATGAGAAATTGGGAGTGTTTTTTAAAACTATTTTATTAAATGTGGCATAAGTATGTGAGGGAGAAGGTTCCATCTTATAATTGAGGTGAGGATCACCTTTGGAATTTCTTATTAGATTAAATTATAATAAATACATTTTCCATGAAAATTCCTCCAAATATACAAGGATTTGAATCTAAGGTAGTATAGGGTTTTAATACCATCAACCAAAGGAATTTATAAATGTTTTGTATTCATTTTGAACCTTAACATTTTGATTAGTCCTTAGTTGACCAATTTAAATTTTAACTATGGTAACAAATTTTTCATTATTAAATGGTGGAAATTTTTACATATAACATGAAAATTCCCCTATAAATAGAAAATTGATGAAATTTTTTACCATATCATATCATCTTTATGTTATTTCAATATTTTCTATTATTTTTAAATAACTCAATATTATTTTGGTAAAATATCAGTATTGCTGATTTTGTCCCTATTTATTTAATTTGACATAAAAGACATAAAAAAAAGTTTGAATTTAAATATAATATTTTAACACTGCACTAATATTTCATATTCAAAAATAAATTTCTTTAAAAATTATTAATTATTCAAGTTATATTACTTTAATTTTTTTTAAAATCATTTATTTTATTTTTTCAATTAATTGAATGAATATTGTTTTGGTATTATGTACGGATTTAAAGTAATTATATAATACCTTAAAATTTGAAACATATTATGACCTATAATATAATTTTATTATCCATAAAAATTAATTTTAATATTTGTTCAAAATATTTTTCCCTATACTTACAAATAAAGGATATTTAAAACTAAGAGGGTAACTTTTTTTTTTAAAATTTCATTGATTTAAAAAATATATAAATCATTTTCATGGGAAGATCCCATTAAAAAAAATAAGTTCTTATGGTGAAAGGGGTATAATTAAAATTATCCTATAATAAATAAGACGAAAAATTAAGGCCTTATCACATATTTTGTTTCTAGATTAACCCGATTTACTCTTTAAATGTTACAAATTTTACCATGATTACTTTTCATATTGACAAAAAAATATAACGTGCTTATTTATCAAATTTTAAATTTATTATTATAAATATTTAATTAGTTTTATCTATTCAAATAACTAAAAATGGTAGAAAATAAATTTAATTTAATTGTGAAAAATTCGATAAAAACTTCCTTTTAGAGAAATTATATTTTTAAGCGTAAAACTGGATATATTCTTTTACGATGCCAAGAAAAAAATATTTTTTTGAATGTTCAAAAGCATATATCTAGTAAATAATATACATATTTTCAAAAAAATAATTTCAAGTAAATAACATATATATTTTATTCAATTCATTCACCAATAGTGATTAATTTTATATGTTAATAAAAAAATATACTTCACTCATACAAATAGTTTTTTAGAAAAAAAATCACTTTTATTTTCAAATATTTTTTCTTAATTCGAATCATTTAATAAATAATGAATTAATTTTATAAATATATATAACATATATTTTTCATAATTTATCTATTACTATTCATAACCACCAATCTAATATATTGGAGATAACAGACACTTAATAATTTAATAATGTTACAAGGTTTGTCTAAGCCTGCTTTTGCATGTAACGCAAGCTATCAAAGAAATAAAATTATTCTAGGGGAATTAATTCATAAAAATATCAAGGTGTTACATTATACCCCCACTAAAATGAATTTATCCCTCAAATTTAATTACTCTCATTCAAATATATGAGGATAATTCTACCTCATAACATCCTCAGGTTCCCATATAGCTTTTCGAATCGGTGGTTTCAGAACAAAAAAATCTACAATGTGAGTGGTATTTCTTCATAGAACATTATCTATATGATCCAAAATATATACTGGTTTTTCTTAATAAGAAATATATTTCCCTAGATGTATGACCTCTAAGTCTAGTACATGAAAAGTATCTGGTTTGTACTTCCTCTGGAGAGATATATAAAACACATCATGAAGTTAAGAGATATTTGATGGAAGTTCCAATCAATAAGATAACATTATGATATAATCAAGAATTTTTAAAGGACTAATATACATGGGGATTAGATATCTTTTCTTTTCAAATCTCATCTCCATCTTCTTAGATGATATTCATAAGCATACCTTGTCACCAACATGAAACTCAATATATTTTCGAAGATTGTTTGAATAATTTTTTTTGTTAGCTATGAGATACTCATATATGTTGTTGAATGGATCTAACCTTATCCACCCTTTCCTCATATAGTTCAGGTCCCAATATCATTATTTATCTGACCTCATTCTAGTATGTTGGTGTTTTTCACTTCCAATCATAGAGGTATTCATATAGAGCTATCTAAATGTTGTAGTGAAAGATATTGTTGTAAGATAAATCCTCCAAAGGAATGTGATGATCCCAAACACCTTTAAAAACCATAGAGTATGATCTTAAATTAACTTCTTGAGTATTAATGATGCTCTCAAAATGTATATCTATTTTAGGATGATATTTAGTGATAAAACATAAATCTATATCTAGAACTCACTAAATAATTCTCCAAAACATCATGGTAAAATTATGATCCTGATCAGATACAATTGATAGTGGTTCACCATGAAATATTAGCACTTAATTAATGTATCACAAATTAAGTTGATCAAGATATCAATATTCTATAATGGTAATAAAGTTTTGTTACTTCATATGGTGATCAAATATAACCCAAACAACATTATTCCATTTAGATTGGTTGGGAGTATGATGAAAAAAATACATGGTTATGTTTTCCTATTTTCATTCTGGTATGGGTAATGGTTGTAACATACCCATATACTTTTTTCTCTCAACATTAACATGATGACCTACCAAGCACTAAGAAACATACTATGCAACATCTCTCTTTAGTCTATCCTACTATAAATTGTCTTTCAAATCTCTATACATCTTTATACTTTTAAGATGAATAGAAAATGAATAACTATGAGATTTATCCATCAACTAATTCTTCAAATATGTTTTGTATGGAACACATAAACCATTCCAAAATCTTATCATTCAATCATAATCAAGGTTTAAATCAGGAATGTTTTTCACCTTCTTTTACATCTCTAACTTTTCCTTCTACACCTCTTTAATCATTACTTGGATAGATGGATAAACATTCATTTGAGAAAGATAATATTTTTGACCTTCCTTAAAAATTTCAAGACCCATAATATTCATATATAGAAATATTGGAACTTTTTTTATCATCATTAAAGATATTCTAGCATTATCCTTTAGACACAGAGCATCAAAAACCATGTTTTATTTCCCAGGGTTATAATGTATTGAGGAATCATAATATTTAATCATCTCCAACCATCTTCGTTTTCCCATGTGCATCAATTTTTGAGCTAACATATTCTTTATTGTTTTTTGATTAGTATATATGTCCCACATTTCCCTATAGATACAATTACTGCATATATTTAAAGAAAAAATTACTGTTGATAACTCCAAATCATGAGTTGGGTAAATTTTCTCAGGGACCATCAATTTTCAAAAGGCATAACCTATAACCATTTAGTTATCTATGAGGATACATACTAGTCCCATATTTGATGTATCTCTATAGATTACAATTCATCCTCCACTTTAGGGTAATGTAATCACAAGTTACCTAACTAGCCTTATATTCAGTTCCTTAAAACATTCCCCACATTCATCCATCCAAAAGAAATTGGATCCCTTATGAGTTAGCGTGTGGAGTGGAATCTATATCCCTAAAAAATTATTGAAAAATAATTAATAATATCTTGAAAACCCAGAAAACTACGGATTTCAGTCACAGTGATTAATATATTCCAATGTTAAATAACTTGTATCTTCGAAGGGTTTACTCATATACCCTCACTTGAAATTATATGTCCCCAGAATTAATCTTTCTGAAGAAAAAATTCCCACATGGTAAATTTTTCATAATTATTCTCCTGGTTTAGGTTATTTTTCATAATTCAAATATGATTTTCATGCTCTTACTTTATCTTTTAATTAATATTAATATCATCTATAAAGAATAAAACAAACTGTTAAAGGCAATATCTAAAGACTATATTCATTAAATCCATGAAAATAGTGGTAGAATTAGTAATAATAAATGGAATCAATATAAATTCATAGAATCCAAACCTTGTACAAAATTATTTACTGGGTCTTTCCTCATTATTTATTCTCAATTGATGATATCTGGAATGAAGTTTAATCTTGGAAAAGTCTTGAGATCTGTTTAGTTCATTAAAAATTCATAAATACAGGGTAGAGATTACTTATTCTTGATAATGATCTTATTAGGTTCTCGATAATCAATTCATAGTAACAATGATCTATTTTTATTTTTAAAAAATAGAATAGGGTCACCCCAAGGTGATGCACATAAATTAATTAACCACTTATAAATATTCTCTTGGGGTTCCTTATTCGATTCTAGTAACCCAATCTTGTACATTCTATATAGAGTCTTGGAAATAGGTGAAACAACAGGTATGAATTCTATTGAAAACTAAATACATGATTCTATGGAATACAAAGTAATTATATTGGAAATAAATCAATAAAATACCATACAATAAGTATATATTCAATGTTGAGTTTCTCCTCAACCATATGAGATAAAACCCCCTTTAAAATAGAAATCATGGCCCGTATGATGGATGTAATTTCCATTGGAAGATCATTTATTTCATAACATTGATAGGAAATCATATATTTCTACAGAATATGAAATGTAACATCCCTTAATTGTTAATTTTTGTGGTATTTATATAAAGAACGAAAATAATTTCCCAAAATAAAATCAGATTCAACTAAAGGAATAATGAAAAGATTTGTAGGAAACACATTCCCACAGAATTCAATTGGAGATATATCATAGAATTGGGATGAAATAATCACACCATTATTGGTTTTTACTACTAACTCAACATTTAATTTTTTTGGTGGTAATGTGATATCCTTAGAAAAGTCTTTGGATATAAAAGAGTTGCTAAATTTAGAATCAAATAAGACATTATCAGTTCAAGACTAGATGGTAAGTGTACCTTTCACCACATCATTATCATACCCCTTTTTAGAAATATTGATCATGTGAGATTTACCATTTTCTTTGGTCTTAATAGGTTATTGACATCGATCATCTTCATTAAATCATAGACTAGGTAACTAGTTTTCAAAATTCAAATACTTCTTGAATTTAAATCACTAGAGTGTGGGTGGTGCATTCTGTAGAGTTTTCTCTATATTAATATCATTAGCTAACTTCTTACCATCACTTTAGTATTTTATTTCCTAATGAACTTAGTTTCTACACTTTTAATATTTACTAGTTCCATTAATACAATTTCCACTATATTTCTTTCCACACTTTAATTATAAAATAAGGCTCATCTTTTTCTATCTATGGTTTTTGAATTTTATTTAATTCCATTTTTCTTTTCTTATAAAAAAATGAGATTGATGGGTAAATCCAATATTTATATCTACCTTTATAAAACATTGAATTATTTATCTGTACCTACTGAAGTCCCATATGGCTACTCCTGTTAGATATATGGTTTTATGCCACTAAAGAATTGATCAGCCTCAACTTTAGGTTGGATGATTATAAAAAATCTATACCTCACAAGTCTTAGGATGTTTTCCACTTCAGTACCATCAGATTTACCATTATTATTATTTTACTCAAAGAATTCCTTCTACATTTTAATTTGAATAATAAAAGTAATGTAAATGTTGAAAAATAATCTTATTAATTCATCCCACTCTCTAGATTCAATTTATTTTTATTCTATTGTTTTCTTGATAATAATGAACTACTAATCTGTTTCAACTTACAAATGGTAAAAAACTAGAATAACATTCTCATGTACTAAATAAGAAAGAAATGAAATATTTTTTCAATGGAATTGATCCATTTCACAATGACTAGTGGATTAGTATACCCACTAAAAGAAGTTTGAAATTGCCTTATGAAGGACTCAACAAAACATTATTCCCTCTTTTTCTAATTTGGAATATCAACATGATTCATATCTAGAGAATGCTATGTGAGCATAAAAACAAGACTTGTCATTCTATCTCCCATAACATTTGATTACTTAGAAGGATAATCATTTCATTTTCCATTGCATTAAATATTAACATGATTATTTTAGGTTATATCCATTGAAAAAAACAAAAAAACATAGTGTGAGAAATAATAATCATTGTGGAAAACCACATAATCATGAAAAATAATTTGTAGTATGTCTAAATCATGACACCTTATTATGTTGCACCTTATGTTTAACCAAGGTAATTCATGATCATAACTAAAACTCTAGTATTTTATCCCACACTTAGACTTATCCCTAGGGTTCTTTCTAAGGTTATCTCATCTAAGTTTTCAAAGGTTAACTAAACATTTTTATGGTACTAACTACAGAAACCCATAACTTTTATACATAGATATCATAAATTAATATATGAATATTCACTACAAAATAGAAAAATCCATGCCAGAAACATTTAGGTCTAGTAGATTTGCAAGTTTGAAAGCATAAACAAATGGTTCATAAAATATCAACATATTATTCTACTTATTTCTTCATAACCAGTACCCTCATTAAATATATCATACATAAATACATTCTTCTTAAGATATGGAAATGAAACAACAGAATAGGGTGAGATCAAATGTTCAGTAAGGGTAAATACGGGAGATATTAATGATTATATGAGAATAAAATGAGAAAATGGGTATGATAATGTGATCTTAGCATTTGAAAACCATACCATGTATATAACATATCATAATATTGATTAATGGAATAAATCATATAATTTTATGAGGATTTAATCATAATGGAATCAAAGAACTTAAACTATGAAAGCATAATATATGAATAATACATGGAATTATCACAGACATGTAAACATGGAAAATAATTTACTTTGTAGTCAAGGATTATATCTGAGGCTATCATAGTGGAATGAGTTCACTTCCCAAACCATATTAGTAGTAATGTTTCACTTCTAATTCTTTCATAGTGGATATATTCCCTTACTGAATTGGGTTTACACTCAATTTCATTCATGTTTATCTAATGATATATCAATATTTTTCATAATTGATTAGATAGAGATATCGGTTCCACCCATCACATAATAAAAATAATCAATATATGTTCCAAAATATTCAAAAACAGTCATCATAGTAAAAACCAAGAAAAGAAAAAGGCTTCATTAACATTTCATAATAGAATAACCCATGGAAAATAATTTTGTTTCATAAAAATATTGTCATCATAAACATTAAAAATCCACAGAGAGATTAAGTATGGTATCCTTTGATCATATCTCCAATAAATAATAAGTTATATCAATGTTTGTTATCTTTAATTTATAAAAATACCATTAAAAGATCATGGAAACATTATTGAGGAAAATTTTCATTCCATTTTGAAATAATGTATTTAGAAAACTATGAAATTTTAAATGAAAAACAATATCTTTGAAAATAAACTCGAAAACTTATAAATTAATCTTCAAATAAAAAATTAGTCATGAAGGTGAGAAATTTGTTTCATTATTTAAATTTTATAAATATTTCCTTTAATAAATTTTTCAAAAAACGTCACAATATACCTCATTTGAAAAAAATTACATTCAAATAATTTTTAAAAAATAAAAAATGGGTTAAAATTAAGTTAAAAAATCACAATATAATTGTAAAAACTTCTTTAAAACATTTTTATAAAACATGGACATGTAAGAAAAAAGGGTTTTTGGACAGAGAGGAATGATGTCAATTTTCCTTAAAAACATATTTTCAGTCTCATGAGTAAAATAGGTGATTAAAATAAAAGGAAAAAAATTTATTTTCAA
Organism: Viscum album; assembly: GCA_963277665.1. NCBI lineage: Eukaryota > Viridiplantae > Streptophyta > Magnoliopsida > Santalales > Viscaceae > Viscum > Viscum album. The sequence continues at coordinate 1,909,442,178 of OY728151.1, forward strand.
TAAATAAATAGAAGATAATAAAATTCATGAGTATATTTAATGTTTTATTATAATATTTCATCAACACAACTAAATAAAAAACAATCCAGATCAACAATGTGATTATAACATAAAACCCCTCACCTTGGTTTCACCTTGATTTGAAAGCACTTGAACCTCCTATATAATAAATTTAAATTTTTTATAATTATATAATAGTGAAATTTTATACTTATAATATCATATATGATACCTTTATAACATTTCAACACCCTCTTTTTGAGTGTTAATTGTTTCATTTATCTTTAATATTTCAATTTAGATGTTCTAGTCCATTAAAATATATTTTGGTTACATAATAAATAAAATAATAATAATTATATATATATATATAAAATATATTCATTAAAAATATTTTTATAGTCATTCATAAAAGTTATATATGGAAAAATTAATTACACCATTCATGGATAAAGTAGGTCGTTCTTACTCATGAAAGATGTTTTCATTTTTTGAATGATGGAATAAAAGAAAGGTAAATGTTGATTAAAATTTATTGGATAATTATTATATCATATATATCATATATATTCATCAAATTAATATTTATTACCAGAAAAGTAAAATATAAATGAAAAACTAATCACATCACTTCATGGAGGTGGTAGTTCACACATACACATGATCGACGTTATCATTTCCCAATAGATTTAATGATAAGTATGTAGAAGGGATATTATAATTAAAAAGTTTAATTATTTCATAAATATAATATGTATACATTAAACATATCACAATTTCCATAAAAAATATGGTGATTAAAAATGAATTGTAATGCTATGTGGAGATAGTAAGTCGTATGTACGCACAGACGATAATTTCACTTCTCATTTGATAGTAAAGAGGGGGTATGTTTTTGTTTCATAATGAAAAGAAAATTTAATAATATATAGGATAAAAAAATTATTATTTAATAATAAATAACATATATTTATAGGAGGTAAAGAAGAGTAGGAAAAAGTGGTCAATTAAGGTGATTACCTCTTCTTGGAAATGACACCTCTAGATCTCCTCTAATGGGCTCCACGAATGATCTTTTGGATATAAAATAACCTCTAGAATGACACTCGTGAAGTTTAGAAGATAACTTTCAGAGTTTTTTTCGAGATATTAGTCTCTTAGGGGTGTAAATAATTAAGGTATAAGGTGTACTTTTATAATTTAGGTGTGGGGAACTTTTGAAATTTCCCAAAAGATTAAATTATAAAAAATTCATTCTCAAGATATATGAAACCAAATAGATGTGTATATTAATATATGGTTAGATAGTGTTGTAAAACCATCAAAAAATATAAATTAGTTTAGTTTTTGTGTAATTTTAAACCTTATAATTTTGACTAACCCTTAGTTAACACATTCTAAATTTAATAACAATAATGACTTTTTCAATTTTAAAGGGTTGTAATTTTGTTCTTATAAGGTGAAAACTGGTCACCAAATAGACATGGTTTGAAAATTTTGGCCATATAATATCTAACAAGTATTATTTATATATTTATATTATTTTTAAATAATTTAATATTATTTTGATAAAATATAATTATTATCAATTTTGACACTATTAATTTAATTTCATTAAAAAACAAAAATGAAAAATTGGAATCCAAATATAATTTTCAAAAAAATATTAATATTTCATATTAACTTATAAATATCATGGAACAATATAAATTAATCAAATTAATTCACTTTTAATATTTTGAAAATTATTTAAATTATTTTTTCCATTAATGGAATAAATATTGTAACGCCCCGACCCCAGTTACCCAGAGTCGGTACATTATTGCATAACATTGGCATGATCACAAAAGATCAAGTCATAAAAGACCGATTACTTTAGTATCCCTAGAAATACTAGATACATTCATACATCTTACATTACATCATAAAGTGAAAAATCACAATAACATAGTCGTATAACATAAAACATGCATAAAGGAAACATAACATTTCCACATTTCAATCACAAGATATCAATACAACACATTGATATAATAAAAAAACACTTTCAAAACAATTTTCAATACCAAAATAAAAGAAGATTAAATCTTGGTATTTATTTTTCATTTAAAAAAAAGTTATAGCTTATAGAGGAAGCCGAAACTCAAATAATAGTCACAGTGGAGGAGAAGTCGTTGTCACCGCATATGTAAGAAAAAACATTCCTTTTTTCATTTAGTAAAAACGCTTCGTATAAAAATATTCCTTTTGAATAAAATTAAAAGTCAAAGGGGTTTATACACCGTATAAACGAAAGTTGTGTATAAAACCAAATATGCTTCAATGAAAGGATATTGAGACGAAGTCCCTTACAAAGATCATTTTTTAAATAAAATAGAAATATTATGTGTATTAAATATAGGTACACATAAAGAAAGTACAAATAAAATATAGGAGACAATAATATAATGACATAATTTTAAAGTAGGAGATTAACCCAGAGAATGGAAATTGGGTTAAGAAGTTCCCTTACCTCGTGTCCGACTTGACTCAATCATTCTTTAAACTCCTGAATAATAAACTAGAGTTAATTTATACTTTCTTAAGAACCTTTGTCAAGTTAATTTATTCTTTCATATCACTTATTACCATGTTATGAACATTATGTTATTATTTAAGTTAATAACGGTCGTTTTGTCGATCTTTGGTAATTGAGTCAAAAATAAACTTCTTATAATTACAAGTTGTTCATGTGGTAAAATATAAATTATATCCATAATTATATTCATGATTTAGATATCATATATATCATATATATCCAGTATATACATTCATTCATAATATTACGTAACATTTAGAGGCAAGAAATGAACTGCACCGTTCATGAAGACAGTAAGCCGTACGTACGCATGAATGCTACTTTCATTTCTATTTCGTATTTAATGGAATGAAATCATAATGATATAAAGGTATATTATAATTCTGGTATAATATCATATATAATATCATTCACTCCATCCTTTATACATCCCACATATGGCATTAACGATTCAAATCACTTTGAGGGGGCGGTAGTCTGCACTTCCTAAAATGAAGATATCACGTTTACCCATAATGGAAACCATAAAGGTATACAATAAATTAAAAATACATAAGCTTAAGTAAAACATAAACATATAACATATCATATATAAATATAGTGACATATTAATGTCCACCTTTGAAGGTGTTATATGAGTGTTGAACAATCATCATTTCGTGAGGCAGAAATTCTCCATCCACAGAAACAATATGTTCTTTAACCATTAGATGTAGGTGTGTGTATGTGTATCTCTAATAATTCTTATAAAAACATACTAGTATATTTAAGATACTTTTTTTGTTACAAAATAAAGGAAAAAAATGAGTTTAAGGGGTTGGAGAAGAAAAATAATACAAAATAACATAAGAGAAGACATTACCTTAAAATCGGGTAACTTTTTTTTTTATTTGAGCCAAAGGCTTCCTTGGGAAGAATTTTGCCCAAAGTGAGGCTTCTAGGAGTAAGAGAGGGAAGTTGAGAGAGTATTTGGCCAGAGGTTGGACGAGCCAAATTGCTTGGAAGGTGTAAATAAGGTGGTAGTGTTGGGGTCCTTTTATAAGAGGAGAGGAGGGGCACTCTTGGAAAGTCATGAAATGTTATTTTATTATATAATGAGTTTCGGATTTTAAAGGTCCAAAAATAATATAGTTAGAGTATAAGGTGATAATGGTTCGAAATATACTCATACAATAGGTTTTTTACAAGTGTATGTTTTATATTTTACATTATCTTTTCATTTTATTTAAAATCGATAATTAATGAGGTAATCGCTGCATTATCATGGTGTCATATATAATTTAATTTATTTAATGTCTAAAAATTATAGAAAAAATATCCTGATGTAGGAAATATTATTATATTTGTAATGAGTATTTATAGTCAAAAATATGACTTGTATAACCCCATTTAAAAATTGTTTTAGTAAAACAACTCATGTTTGTGACATTTTTATTTTAACATTAAATAAAAAGTTTTTAATGTCATTTTCCTACCAAAGTGGCTCCATGGGGTCCTCAAGTTGACCCATGGATTGTATTGGTCGGCCCTGAATCATCCAATAGGGGTAGTACAAGTGTAAAGGTCATTTCATATTATTATAACATTATCTTTACCTTAAATTACACTAATTACCTTTAATCGCGATTAATTAAACTTAAAAGTTACTATTCACCAAAAATTATTTTAATCCTAGTGAACCAAATTTTACTTCCTAATGACAACCATGTATGTCTGATTTTTGAAAATAAAATCACAGAAGTGGTAATGTTTCATTTAAACGAAAAATCTGTTTTTAACTATCACTTAGAGGTTTCACTATTAATCAAAAATTGATGTTTTTCAGAATAATGACAAAATATCACCCTAAGATATAATTGATATTCTGAATTCAAAAATGATGTCTATTTTACAAAATTCAAAAAATATAAGTTCCATTAATTAATTTTATCATTAATTCCTGTTGTCACAACAAATAGCATGTTTTTAAGAAACAATATATATCAAAAGATGAACAATTGTTTATGTCCAATTTCAAAGTGAAATTAATTATAATGACCACCATTGGATAAAATGGTAAAAATATATTCTAATTATACTTTAAAACCACTAAATAGTATAATTTATCACTATAAATTTTTTTTATTAAAAAAGCTGTTTTTAAGTATTTTTCACTATTCATAAAAAAATTGGATGTTCTCAGAAAAACACCAAAAAATTCAACTTAGGCTAATTTCGATATTACGAATACAAAAATGAAGTCCATTTTGAAATATAAAATTTATATAATTTTACAAATTGGGTATTACTATTCATAACTGCTACTTTTATTGGTCACGGTGTGTTAGAACTCGAACTTGCGTACAATGCAAGCTATTGCATTGTTGAAAGAGAGGCGTATCGTGGAAGATCGGGGAGTTACATTCTCCCCTCCTTCAATAAATTTCATCCATGCAATTTGAAATTTTTCTTTGAAAATAAAAGGTTGAAAATAGAAAATACCTTTGTGGAAAACCCACATCAGAAATAGGGTTAACAAAAATATAACATTAAAATAAAGAAAGAGAAGTACAAAGGTCACCTGAGATAGCCCATACTAGGATTATATGAAAATATGGATATGGAGGAAAAACAAACCATCAAGGTCTGATTGAGAGTTGTAGAATATAGGATTAGGAGAAAGTTAACCACAAGAAAATGACAAACTTGTGATTGGTTAAACAGTCATTGAATCCCCAGTTGGAAAAGTTAACCGACAACGTTTTTGTTTTAAGTTACCTTTCATAAAGTTGAGGAATTTATTTAAGAGATTCACTTAGAACGTAAGGAAATATACTTACTTGTCATTTAGGATTTCATTCTTTAATAAATTTTTACCACGAACCCATCTTTCACTCTAAATGGTAACAGAACTCAAAAATATTCTATTTATCCTAATTGTATAAGGTTTCAAATATTACCACATACCATTTAGATTAGGAAAACTATTTTTTAACAACCAGGGAATTCTTGTAGGCTAGTGGTAGGTAATAAAGGCCTGTCGCACTATGGATGTGCATTTGATTCCTACAACTTTGTCCAACGCGACGTGTTATCCCCCGACCTACAGGTTGTCCTTTTCCAAAAAGTATAGTATTAGAATATTACAAAAATAATCTTCAGAAATGTTTTAACCTTAAACAATACTATCCAAAGTTCAACTTAAATCATTCTAACCTTTATAGTTATCCAAAATACCTCTATCTAGGATTTCTCTAAAAGGTCTCTAAATTCCAAAATCAATTGTAACATCAGATTCCCCAAACAAAGTAAAGTTTCTCTTATTGTCACATACTAAAAATATGATTACCTTCATCATATTAAATCCTTAACGAAAACAAAAAGTACTACAGTACAATCCTTATATATATCATAATATTCTTATAACCAGAATATAATCCTTCTATCCAAAAGCACCAATACATTAATTATTCCACATCAACTGTAGTAACATCATAAGATTGTCCTTGATCTCTTGGCCTTTTCTGAGGTAAGTTTCCCTGACGCTTAGGACATTCATTTTCATAATGCCCCATTTACCTACAATTGTAGCATTCAACATTGATATCCTCTTTCTTTTCCATGCAATCACGAGCCTGGTAACCTTTTTCTCCACATTTGTAACAAACTCCCATTCCCTTTAGGCAAGTACCAGGGTGATTCTCCCCACAATTATCGCATAATAAAAAATCCTTGTTTCCCTTTTTCCCTTTATCTGTCTCTTGTTCTACCGTTATCTTCTTCTCTTGCTTTACTTTATTGTCATATGATTTAGAGAATTCCTTTTCTGTCTTGATAGCACACGAGACTATATCTTCGTATGTTGAGAAAGATTGTGATACTAATTCTTGATAGATAAATGGTTTTAAACCATCAAAGAAACGATCGATCTTACTTCTTGTGTTACGTATATAATTTGCAGCATGCCTTGCTAACCTTGTAAAGTTAGCCTCTTACTTTGCGACATTCTCATCCTCCTTCTGCTTCAGACTCAGAAATTCCCTTTCCATATCTTCTTTATGGTCATGTGGAAAGTATTTTTCTAAGAAAATTTCCTTAAACTCCCTCCATTCCATACATGATAATTCGTCATCTTCCTTTGTGTTTTGAATCAGCGACCACCATTTCTCGGCATCTCTAGTGAGGCGGTAAAATTCCATGTCAACTTTCTCCCTTTCGCTACTCCCCAAGGCATGGAAAATTTTCTCTAAGGAGTTTATCCATTGCTCAGCTACTAATTGATTTGTACCCCCATTAAATGTTGGCGGGTTTTTCCTCATGAAGCGGTCTAAAATTGATCCCCCACGTTGCGGATCAGGGTTCTCCATACGAGTAAGGTTATTATTCATAACCTGAGTGAGTTGTCCCAGTATGGTAATAAGTTTATCAGCACCAGTTGTATCTCCATCTCCACAATAATTATCTTGAGAAGGAGGGAAATCCCTACACGGAGTGCATGCATTGATACAGTTTCCATTCCTCCCACTAGGTTCCATTTCTAAATAATGGCATAAACTAGATTAGTTTATGAATTAAAATACATAATTCCATACTTGTAAAACACTTAACATAAATTGAACTATTTATGGATATAATCCATAATCATAAATATGTTTTCTTTGAGAAATTATATACTCATAAACCCTTCATAATGATTTGTAAAAAAATGAGAATTATCCTAAGCATATCCCCCAGGAGTGTCATAACCAAGAGTGCAACAAGTCCCGTTTAGTGCACCAGTTCCCGTTCGAGTCTAGCTCAAAGCGGTGTTTTCAGGTTTTACCCCTAGGTACATCTGTGCCAGATCCGCCTCTATCTTCTCTTATCCAGACAGGGATGTATTTCTCAGAAAACTCACAAAATCCCTATAATACCAAAATTCTAGGAAGTTCTTCTATACTAATCCTCAAAGTCTATCTTTGGGCTATGTGCTCTAATCAGAGTTTATCTAAATCTACCTTCCAAGGTTAGTACTAAACTGCCTCTGATAGAAACTGTAACGCCCCAACCCTAGTTACCCAGAGTCAGTGCATTATTGCGTAACATTGGAATGATCACAAAAGATCAAGTCTCGAAAGACCGATTAGTTTAATAGCTTTGAAAATACAAGATACATTCATACGTCTTACATTACATCATAAAGTGAAAAATCACAATAACATAGTCGTCTAACATAAAACATGATTAAAGGAAACATAACATTTCCACATTTCAATCACAAGATATCAATACAAGACATTGATATAATAAAAAAACACTTTCAAAACAATTTTCAATACCAAAATAAATGAAGATTAAATCTTTGTATTTATTTTTCATTTAAAAAAAATTATGGCTTATAGAGGAAGCCGAAACTCAAATAATAGTCACGGTGGAGAAGAATTCGTTGTCGCCGCATACGTAAGAAAAAACATTCCTTTTTTTGTTTAGTAACAACGATTCGTATAAAAATATTCCTTTTGAATAAAATTAAAAGTCAAAGGGGTTTATACACCGTATAAAGGAAAGTTGTGTATAAAACCAAATATGCCTCAATGAAAGGATATTGAGATGAAGTCCCTTACAAAGATCATTTTTTTAAATAAAATAGATATATTATGTGTATTCACTATAGGTACACATAATGAAAGTAAAAATACAAGATAAGACATAATAATATAATGACATAATTTTAAAGTAGGAGATTAACCTAGAGAATGGAAATTGGGTTGAGAAGTTCCCTTACCTCGTGTCCGACTTGACTCGATCATTATTTAACCTCCTGAATAATAAACTATAGTTAATTTATACTTTCTTAAGAACCTTTTTCAAGTTAATTATTCCTTTAATATCACTTATTACCATGTTTTGAACATTATGTAACTATTTAAGTTAATAACAGTTGTTTTGTCGATCTTTGGTACTTGGGTCAAAAATAAACTTCATATAATTACAAGCTGTTCATGTGGTAAAATATACATTATATCCAGCATTATATTCATGATGTAGATATCATATATATCATATATATACAGTATATACATTCATTCATAATATTACCTAACATTTAGAGGTAAGAAATGAAATGCACCATTCATGGAGACGGTAAGCCGTACGTACGCATGAATGCTACTTTCATTTCTATTTTGTATTTAATGAAATGAAATCATAATGATATAAAGGAATTTTATAATTCCAGTATAATATCATATATAATATCATTCACTCCATCCTTTATACATCCCACATATGGCATTAACGATTCAAATCACTTTGAGGGGGCGGTAGTCCGCACTTCCTAAAATGAAGATATCGCGTTTACCCATAATGGAAACCATAAAGGTATGCAATAAATGAAAAATACTGAAGCTTAAGTAAAACATAAACATATTATATATGATATATAAATATAGTTACATCTTAATGGCCACCTTTGAAGGTCTTATATGAGTGTTGAACAATCATCGTTTCATGAGGCATAAATTCGCCATCCACAGAAACAATATGTTCTTTAACCTTTAGATGTAGGTGTGTGTAAGCGTAGCTCGAATCCTTATTATAAAAACATCCTAGTATATTGGATATACTGGTGTTTTTACAAAATAAATTAATAAAATGAGTTTAAGGGTTTGGAGAAGCAAAATAAAACAAAATAACATAAGAGAATACATTACCTTAAAATCGGGTAACTTTTTTTTTTGATTTGAGCCAAAGGCTTCCTTGGGAAGAATTAGGCCCAAAGTGAGGCTTCTAGGAGTAATATATGGAAGTTGAGAGAGTATTTGGTCAGATGTTGGCTGAGCCAAATGGCTTGGAAGGTGTAAATAAGGTGGTAGTGGTGGGGGCCTTTTATAAGAGGAGAGGAGGGGCACTCTTGGAAAGTCATGAAATGTTACTTTATTATATAATGAGTTCTGGATTTTAAAGGTCCCAAACGTATATATTTCTTGGATAAGGTTATAAGGGTTATAAATATACTCATCCAATAGTTTTTTGACAATTGTAAATTTTATATTTTACATTATCGTTTCATTTTATTTAAAATCGTTAATTAATGAGGTAATCGCTGCATCATCATGGTGTCATAAATAATTTAATTTATTTAATGTCTAAGAATTATAAAAAAATATCATGATGTAGGAAATATTTTTATATTTGTAATTAAAATTTATAGTAAAAAATATAACTTGTATAACCCCATTTAAAAATTGTTTTAGTAAAAAAACTCATGTTTGTGATATTTTTATTTTAACATTAAATAAAAAGTTTTTAATGTCATTTTTCTACCAAAGTGGCTCCATGGGATCCCCAAGTTGACCCATGGATTTTATTGGTCGGACATGACTCATCCAATAGGGGTAGGACAAGTGTAAAGGTCATTTCATATTATTATAACATTATCTTCACCTTAAATTACACTAATTACCTTTAATCGGGATTAATTAAACTTTAAAGTTACTATTCACCAAAAATTATTTTAGTCCCATTGAACCAAATTTTACTTCTTAATGACAGCCATGTATTTCAGATTTTTGAAAATCAAATCACAGAAGTGGTAATGTTTCATTTAAACGAAAAATCAGTTTTTAACTATAACTTAGTTGTTTCACTATTCATAAACAATTGATGTTTTTCAGAATAATGCCAAAATTTCACCATAAGATATAATTGATATTCTGAATTCTAAAATGGTGTCTATTTTAAAAAATCACAAACATATAAGTTCTATTAATTAATTTTATAATTAATTCCCGTTGTCACAACAAATAGCGTGTTTTTAAGAAACAATATATATCAAAAGATTGACAATTGTTTATGTCCAATTCCAAAGTGAAATTAATTCTAATGACCACCATTGGATAAAATGGTAAAAATATATTCTAATTATACTTTAAAACCACTAAATATTATAATTTATCAATATAAATTATTTTTATTAAAAAAGTTGTTTTTAAGTATTTTTCACTATTCATAAAAAAATTGGAAGTTCTCAGAAAAATACCAAAAAATTCAACTTAGGATAATTTCAATATTACGAATAGAAAAATGAAGTCCATTTTGAAATATAAAATTTCTATAATTTTAAAAAGTGGGTATTATTATTCATAACGGCTACTTTTATTGGTCGCGGTTTGTTAGAACTCGAACTTGCGTACAATGCAAGCTGTTGCATTATTGAAAGAGAGGCGTATCGTGGAAGCTCGGGGTGTTACAAATATGGTTTTGGCATTATTTAAGTGTTTAAGGTAATTATATATAACATAAAAAATATAAATAAATTAACTTAATGAATATAATTTCATTATAAAAAAAATTAATATTAATATACATTCATAACACGTTTTTTCCCAATGTGAACACATGAAGGTTATTTAAAACCAAGAGAGTAACATTTTGTAACTTTCATTGATTTAAATATATATAAATATTTTTCATGGAAAAGAGTCCATTAAACTAATAAATTTCTATCATAAGGTGATTAGATTTTAATTATATTTATACAATAATAATTAGTATGAGATATTATTTCCTTATCACTTATTTTTATTCTAGAATAACTTGATTTACACATTACCGAGTGGATAAGTTTTACCACGATTATTATTCATATAATATAAAAATAAAGGAGGCTTATTCAATAAATTTGAAACATATTATTGGAAAATTTTCCTAAATTTTATCTAATTTAATAACTATAAATGGAATAAAATAATTTTAACGTATGTGCCCAAATTTAGAAAAAACAACTTTTTAGAAAAAATATATTTATAAGTATAAAACATGATTTATTTCTATCCTGTGCCTAGAAGAAAAATATTTCTTGAATGATTAAAAAATTATATCGAGTTAATAATATATACATTTCATTAAAATTATTCAAAAATAGTGATTAATTTTGTTTCTTAATAAAAAAATATATTTCCCACATAAAAATAGTTTTCTGAAAAATATCAATTTTATTTTCATATAATTTTTTTTATTAATTATAATAATTTGATAACTAATGAATTAATTTTAAAAATGTGTATGAAAATATATTTTGAAAATTAATTTATTATTATTCATGCACACCAATCTAATGGATATGCGATAATATCCATATAATACTTTAATAATGTTATGCGAGTCATATAAACTCGATGTTGTGTGTAATGCAAGCTATCGAAGAAATAATATTATTTAAGGAGAAATATTACTTAAAATACATGGGATGTTGCAAAAAAACAATCATATTAAGGGATTTTAGGAGTTAAGGCACATTATTTTTTAGATCTTAACTGACTAAGATTCACCATACTGTGGTTAGATCTTTACGATTCCCCAGTGTAGTCATCTTAGATTTTATTATAAATAATAATATTTTATCCCTTTTATTTTAAAATAATATTTATATCTATAACCTAAGGTAATTTTGTAGTATTTTAGGGTTTTGGAATCCCCAGATTGATTCCCTTGAATGTTGTCTTTTTGTGAACAATATATTGTGATTCAATGTACCGTTCATCCCATTTTATTAATCATCTCTTAATTATTCTATATTATAAATTTATAGTAGTATATATTAGTTATTTTGATTGAGGATTGATATTGGGATTATGGGGATTCATATTATTAATCATTTTTATGTGATCATAGAATTTTGATCCCATTAAATATCATTCTTCAATGTCACATTGGTTCATGCTTTATTTGAGTAGAGGATTATAACTTCAATTTTTTACATCTGTTGATTAACACAATATAATATAGTAGACGAGATAAATGGTAATGAATATATTATTTAAAGGTGAAAGAAAGGTAATTATCAAAACGAAATAAGTAGAAATAATAAGTGACTAAAATGGAATAATGAAACAGTATTTGGTGAGAATTAATATAGGAATTTTAGTTTGGATATGGGAAATGAATCAAATACTATTATTGGAGTTATATTATATGTTGATAATGTATAATTTATATCATATTTGTTTTAATTGATTATTATTGTGATCCCTTTTCACTAATTTTGTGTTGGATATTTAATAACAGGGAAGTGGTTCAGACTAGTCGAGTTTTGATGTTTGGAATTTGGATAATTAGAGTAAGTTACTTAAGGACATGTAAATATAGTATAATAATTATTATGGTAAAGTGAAAGATTCATTAACTATTGTGGGATATTAAATAGGATTGGGGATGTGCGTTAATTATGGTTCCATGCATATTGAAGTGATTATTTTACTTTTTATTGATTAATGTAATATTTTTTCCCTACATTAACCTTGTTGGAAGTTTATTTTTAGGTTATTGAAGGGATGTGGTATTCCCTTATATTTATATGTTACGAGGGTCATTGTATTCCTACCATAGCTAATATAATTCAGTTTATAGATGCCCCACAATTAAGAAGTTATTTTTGGAGATATATAGTTATTATTATGGTGACATGTAGTTGTTGTCATTCGATATACTCCCATTAGTGGGTTGTTTAGCATGTAGAGACAATGTTAGGTCAATATTTATTTTGGAGATGTATTGGTGTCATAAATGTATTTATAACTTAGTTTTATTCATGATTACCATGATAATTATTTTATAACTATAAATATTAGTCATTAAGTAACTATTACGATTATTCACTTAAAATATGTGAAATTGGAGGATAAATATACTGTGTATCTATATATTCTCACCATAATATTATCTATTATTTTTTAGAATTCTAGGATCATGTTGACAGTGGAGTCAAACCTAAATATTTAGAGTATGTAGTGACTAAGCTGAGAATAAGTGGTGTCATTTTTTGAGTTTATATTTCTCTCGTGGGAAATTTTTTTGGTCTATTTTATTTTTCAACATACTCATTCATGTGTTTTTACATTTATTTGGATAATTATTATCATATTTAGGGGTGTTTTTATACATTTGAGGTTGATTATTTTTACTCCAAAGGATAATTCCTCACATATATAATGCTATATAACATTGTTAGTAGTTACTACATAGGGGATTATTAGATATGGGTAATGAGTTACACTCTCAGTCTTATTATTGGCTCTAGAGGAGTCTTGGTGGGTTCCGATCATGACATAAAATGTTTGTGAAAATTAAGAATATTATTAATGATTAAATAACTCTAATGAAATTTTTAGCACCTAGGTTATTCATGAATAGAATAATTAAATTAATATCCATAGAAATGGGAAGTTTTTTAAGAAATATACAAGTTTCTTATGTTTAAAATAAATTATATTTAAAAGGATGTCTTATTAGGTAAGTGAATAATAAAAGATGTTTAGAGTTTATTTGGTGGTGTTTGAAGGTGTTTTTATTAAATATAGGAAAGCATTCCAAATTTGAATAAACCACATCATTTTTTTCAAACCACTATCACAGTTAGAGGTCTTTACAGGTCATTTACCATGTAATTGAATGAATGGAAAAAAGTTGGATCCAAAATACATCACGAGTAGAAACCATGTCATTTTTCTTTAAAGCACATTATAGTTCGGAAACCACCATATCTATGGGAACTGATTTTAGAGGAGTATTTTTTATAAAATTCATAGACACCACAGGTTTAAAAAACCATTTCATGGTTAATATATATATATATATATATTTAAAAATGATAAGTCATCTTATTCTATAGGAGGGAGCCGATCATGGTTAATGCAGAAGATTAATAAAATAGAGATGGAAAACCATGCCTTGGTGAATTTAATGGTTCACACTTTTAATTTTTTTATAATAATTATATTAAATGGGTTTTAAAGGAATTTTGGTTGTTTTATTATTCCAATAAAACCTAAATAGGAAACATTGTCGTGGTAGAGATTGTGGCCCAAAGAATTTTTAAATAGAGAGTTAATGAAAACTGCTGATGTTGAAAAGTAAAAAATCACATTCTAGTTTTCTAGAAATTTTGACATGGTTTGATCCATATATGGAATTTAAAATAAGAAAATAATCATATTTTTTATATTCTATGATATAGAGGTTGTGGTTTTTATATATAATCCATTCACAAAGAAACTACACTATGGTTTACTTCGACATACGATGTTTGGTACAAATTTTTCAAAATTGGAATGTTTGGATTGAATTGAAAATATAGAAATATATTATATTTTATAGGATAATTTAATCATCCAAAATTATTTTTTAAAGATATATATGGTTTGGAAACATGGAATTGAATGGAAGAGATTTTTTAATTAGATATTTGAAAATATAATGGAGAAGGAAGTGAAGGATAGTGGAACACAAAACAAAGAGAGAAATTTATATTTTAAAAAATTTAATAAATTGAAAGAGATATTATGGATGATATTTAATGTTATTATTGATTATATTTTGTTATCAAATAATGAGATAATGTTAAAAACAAATTCTATAATGGTTTATTGATTATATCTTGATACGTTCATTATGAGTGACCTATGTGTTGAATATTTTTATGTATCTTTATTGAAGTAGTGACTAGAGAGGTTGAATAAGGGGGTGAAACTTGGACTCAGTAGTGACTTAATCCTTACCATTTTAATCATAATATTACATTTGTGGTTTCACGGCACTCTAACACATTTTTAATTTATTCTCATTTATAGTATCCCATTTTTGGCGAAACAAATAAAATTATTATGTCACTATATTTTAAATTTCATATTTGGATGCCATGAATGTTTGATTTAGATTGATATATTCAAGTGTTATAGAGAACATGATAACACAATCCATATTTTAAAATAAAATTTGTAATCTCTAAATCAACCCCCTCTATGATGTTTTTTGTTGTGGTTATAATATGTGGTATCCGTGTCAAAATCTTATTTTGTGGAGAATTTATCTTACGTTGATCATTGATATAGAAAACACCATTAACAAAAAATAAATTCCACTTTTTAAATAAATATAGATATTATAAAATTACTTGATACCTCATTTCTCACACCATAGCCTTGATATTTTCTTCACTATAGTGTATAGAATTTTAATAAGTGGTCCCACTATGTTTTATTGGACTAAAACTGATTTAAAATTTATCAATGTAGATTAAGTGGCTTAAATTCATTATAGGAAGAAACTTTTAATCGTATTTATATTAAGATGATGAATTTAATTTTTATAAAATCATTATTTGGAAATTTTTAAAATATATTAAAAGTGGATAAAACGTTCAAGGAGGTTAATTCATAAGTTTTTTGTTGTAAATTTGATGATTTGAAGATACCCTAATGAGAAAATTCATGGTTTTTTCAGTCAAATCATTGAGTTTCAACAATTAAACCATAGAATTTGTGATGATATCAAGGAATTTATGATTATAAATAATTTTATAAAAAGATTATCACACTTATAAAATCCAAAAGTATTAGTACTTAACTAAATATAGATAGGAATTCTTTCACATAATGACTTTAAAGTTGCTCTATGACTTATGAAATACATAAAAAATAAGAGGTATCAATAAGTCAGTAATATAAGGACATTTAATTTAAATTAATAGTGAAACCTAACAACAATCAAGGAAAATAGATATAATAATATTTGGGTGATAAATTTTTATCAAAAGTGGCTAGAACATTTAAATATGAGAATAAAATATTTGAGGGAATGATAACAATGGATTAATTCAAGAATTGAATGGTTGGGAACATAATATTATGGTTTTAATGGATGATTCACTTTGATGTTGGTGAAGCCAATTACTCACAGAAGAGAAGAAGGTGTATTTCCTTTATGTGAAATGTAAGCCCTAAAATTAGTCTATAAATAATTTTCAATGAATGTTTTTAGTTAATAAAGAAGAAGAAAATAATGATATTTATCTATGTGAATGAAAATTCAAATAATTTTTCGAGGAAACTATAACTGTGATAGCCAAGAAAGTACACTCTAATAATGGAAATGTATATCAAATGGAACAAGTTTTTTATCTCAAAGTTGATCTTTTAAAATGGAATTGACATTATTTTTACAAAATAAAATATGTAATTACTTTTCTAGAGAAGGTCATATGGATCAATACACTATATATAAAAGTTTATTGAATTTTTTTATTTTAATATAAAAATTAAGTGAAAAGATAAGGTTTTCAATGACCATAATCATTATATAAAATAATGAAAAAATGGATAGAATCATTTGTGGAAGATGTGATAACATTGAAATAAAATAATGAATATGAATTGAATGTGGTATGTTTCAATAAAACATTTCTATTTAAGAAGTTTTAGGAAGATGAAATTATGTAAAAAGAAGAAAGAGGTATGTGGAGTTTGGAAAATAATTTAAATAGTCAATATTTCAATTACATGGTAAAAATTATAATTTTATTTGAAGTTTAAATGTTTTATAATCATATATACTGTAATAAATAAAAATGAATTAATTTGATTGAAATAACTCTCAATCATCAATGTTATTTTAAATACATATTTGGAGGAAAAAATCATATAATGTAAAGGTAAGATAATATCATCAATAATAATGTACCAAATTTATGGACACTTAAGAAATACCATATCCTATTATAAGGAGGAAATAATATATATAATGAGATAATGCTACAAGTCAAAAAAAATGAGAACATATATTTACACTAATACAATAAATAATTATGTATGTATTTATATCATACTAAATTTGGTCATAAAGTATTAGATTATAGATAAATTAGAAATAGAAATAAATACATTGGAGGATTGAGGGTATTGATAATGGAAAAATTAATTATATCACATTAGAAAATAAATATTTTCATTTGAATAAGAGGAATATTTCATATCTTATTTACCTAAAAATAATGAATATATGACCACTTTTATTTCAACTAAATCAAAAATTTCATAGAAGTAAAAGAAAAAGAAGAGGGTTATTTTAGTTAAAATCACACTCAAGGGAAAAAAAGCCACACATTTGATATTCATTTTTCATCTTATTTCAATAATTGTTTTAACTTGTAAAAGAACATGATGAATCGCGAGGATAGAGTAATTCATTTTGAAAATATTGAGGGCTTAAAGATTAGGGGAAGTGGTAAAGTGATTCTAGATAGAGATGAGTTCAGAAATGGGATGTAATTTATTTGTTTGGGATTTAACATAATATCCAGTTCATAAATTAACTTTATGACTTGAGAAACATAGTATTATTTAAATTTAATGGATTCATAATCCATAGAATGTTATAAAATTCATCAATTTATGGATAGAAGGAAAATAAAAGTATTTTCCCATTAAAGATAAAATATAATAATTATTTTCCAATAATTGAAGAGGATAAAATCATGTGGAGTCATAGAATTGGATATATTCCTCAAAAAATAATTTAAAAATTTTCAATGATTAAATATGTTATAGAAATTCCAAATATAAAATGATAAATGGAAAATATGTACAATTCATGATTAAGGGAAAAAATGGTGTAAAATTTCTAAATATCAATAATGAAAAAAGATATTCACAACTTTATTTAGTTCACACTAATGTGTTCAGTCACATGGTACATGTTTAAACTCTAGGAGAAAAGTATTTGATCATATTTATGGATGAATATTGAAAAATAGGATGAATAATTTTTATAAAATAAATAAATAGGTAATAATGTGAATTAATAGATATATAAGGTGTGATAAAAATTAATATTGAACGACGATGAAAATATTAAGATATGATAATGGGATATAATATAATTCCATTGAATTTTAGAACTACCTTGATAAACATAGAATCAATCCGGATATTTAATTATCTTGAACTCCAATATATTGTAGATTATGTGAAAGGAAAACCAAAATAATGAATACAATGATAAATAAAATACTCACTGAGAGTGGTATCTTAATGATTTATTGGAAATAGTTGGTGAATGTTATGGTTTACACATAAAATAAGGACTTTTAAGTGATTATTATAAAATTGCTTCATATAATATTTGAAACATAAAGAAACCAACTCCAAAACACTTTAGATTATTCATGATCAAAAGAATTATTTGATATAAAGATACAAATCAATGAAAATATGGAGATGAAGTGGATAGAGGTGTGATTATTTGTTATAAGAATAAGTGATAGGAATAAGCATGTTCTAATAAGAAGCTAAATAAGATATTTTAATGATATTACATGAAATTAGTTAAGTAAAAAATTGAAAATTAATCTATAAATTTATACTTTGAAGAAATTTTTTTACATAGAATAAGATTATAGTAAAAATTATAGAGAACCTAAAATTTTATCACATGATGAATATTTAGAGGTTGAATCATTGGAAGAAATTGGAATTGAAGTGATTCAGTCTCTAATTCACTAGAGAAAAAGTATAAATTATACTGATGAATCTAATATCATTGGGGATAAGACTGCTCTAGAATAAACATGATGGATGATAAGCATCAAACACATTACTTTGATATCTTAGAGGGAGATGGCATGATTTAATGAATAAAAGAAGGATGAATCAATGGTTAGGAAAATGAATTAATAACATGATCCAATAAAAAATAATAAATGTGTCATTTTTAAGAGGTTGAATAATCACATGATATTGGAAGAAAATGGGTGTACAGGAATAAATATGACCATAATGGAAATATGATCCAAAATAAAGAAAGACTAGTAGGAGTAGGATATTATCAGATTAAAGGAACAAAAGTTGATGATGCATTTAAATAGGTTGAAATTATTAATTCAATACAAATACTCTTATAGGTTCTGTTTCAAGTCAGTATCGACATATACAAAAAGGATATAAAAAAGGATATTCTTGAATGGAGATATCAATGAGGAATTATAAATTAATTAAAAATATAATTTTTAAATTAATGATAAAGAAGTAAAATAATTTTATTTGAATAAAAAATTATATAGTATAAAGAAGACATCGTGAGATTGGTATGCTCATTTTTATTGTTATTTAATTCAATTAGATTTTAAATAGAGTGTTTTTAATCATGAACTACATATTAATTTATCGAAGGTATACAAATATACATTGATGATATCATATTTGAAAATCACATGGAGTAATTAGTAGATTAATTAACAAAGATGGTTTGATCAAAATTCAATCTAAAAATCATTGGTGAGATATTATACATTTTCAGGTGAAAGGTTACTCAAAATATTGATCATACGTTTTTTAGTGAAGAATAGGAAAATTATGCTAGAAAATGTTTGATATGAAATATTGAAAACTAGTTTCAATATAGATCACTAATGTAAATAATATTTGGAATTGGAAAGATATATAGTCTATGGATTTTATTTTTTATAGAAGAATGAATTGCAGTCTATTATATTTGATAATGATGAGGGAAAAAACATTTATAGAATAGGTTTTATATATTTATTTTAAATTAACCCAAATAAATAAAATATTACAGTAGTAAAATTAATCTTGATGTATGTTTAAGTTAACTTGGATCATTTTTTGGTATTTAATGTATGAAAATACCATGATTTGTGGGAATATTTGAATGTGGATTGGTCTAAGATACCATGGATGGAAAAATCACATCTGGGGGACAACTGTTCAATAAATGTAAATCTGTTACATGAACTAGAGAAAATCAATAAAACACTTGTATTAGAACAAATAATGCTGAGCATATCTTAAAAAAGTATTATAATCAGATTATTTGAATAAACTAATAGTTGGTGGATCCTAGTTAAATAGTGTAATTACCCATGGTGATTCATTGTATAACAAAAGTGTTATCAACCTTATGAAGAATATAATACAATATTAATTCATTATTTTTTTATTTGTACTAATTCATAAAAGATAAGGTATAATAGAATGTTTTTATGGTAAAGCACATAAGAATAAATTAGAAAATTATAGTCATATTCATAAAATTATTGGACACACGAGTATTTGTGAAATATTGTTTGAATCCTAGTGTTCAACCACCTCCAAAATATTTAGATTTTTGGTGTATCCCCCATTCTGATATAAATTTATTATTTATAATGAATTCTCATTTTTGATATAATTAATTCCCTTTGGGTTTATTATCAGGGGTTAAATTAGAGAAAACTATTATGAAAGGGGTAGAGAGTCAACCAGTAGAAGAAGAAAATCACACTTATATCATGGGGGAAATATATTATTTAATGGTACAATTTTGATACAATATATAGGGGAGATATAATCCATAGGTATTAACACCAATGTAATGATGATGGAATGTGGGGTTATGTCAAGTAAGTGGGTGATAGATATGAAGGTTCAAGGAAAGTATAAAAGTCTTTCTATAACTCATGTTTTCTAAATCAAGCACTTCTTACATAGAGTAAGAGTGACAGTTGAGATTTTCTATAGTTACCTAGATTTCATAGAGTATGAGGAATCTTTTAATTAGATTAATATTTCCAGAAAAACCCAAAGGGGGAGAATATTAGAACCTATGTTATTCAATAAGATAATATTATAATTGAATATGGTCAAAAGGGGTGGCTGTTAAACCATGATAAAATTCAGTTTTTTTTCAAATGAGAGTAAAAAAGATGAATTTTGAGGTAGGAGGATAAAAAAATATAGTTGATTTAGTAATGTTTAAATACCTTTTTTGTGGAAGATAGAAAAACCATTCCATAATTTAGTAAACGCCATTTTTTTCTAGAAACTATTTGGTTAGAATAATTTTACATATTGTGGATAATGGAATGGAATTATGGAAGAATATTTAGATCCAATAGATACTATGAGTATAAATCATACTGCTTTTCTTTAAACCGCATCCTAGATTGGAAATCACCATTATAGGGAACACCATATTTAGAGGATGGTATTTTATAAAATAACTAGACACCATGAGATTAAAAACAACTTTTTTGGCTGTCAAAATGGTTTTGGATAAAATAGGAAGTCATCATGGTCTTAGGAGTGTTAACCATGATTGATGAAAATTATTGAAAAATGGATACTATTGGATAACCGTATAACAGTTCATGTAATTATTTAGTTTTATGTTTTGAGTAATCCTTATATGAAATGGGTTATAATAGAATTATAATAATTTTATTAGGATTATTTATATAAAAATGGGAATCTTGATTTTAGAAGTGGTTCTAGAGCATGATGTTTTTTCTAGACAGGGTTCATGTAAACTACTGGAATTACAAAGATAAAAACTAAGAAATAGTTTAGTGGACACCATGTCATGGTTTAATTCAGATAAAAAATTTAAAAGAAATAAAAACCATAATTTTTAGGTTGTCAAAGATATATAGGATATGTTTTTCTTAGTCAAATCATTCCCAAAAAACCACACCTTGGTTTACTTGGACATGCTATGTTTTTTTAAATATTTTATAGATTTGGTTAAAATTGAAAACATATAAAGATACAACCTATTATGGTAGCATTTAATAGACAATAATTGATTTTTTAAGACTAATAAGGTGGTAAAATGATTCATTTAATATGATATATTTTTAGAGAAAAATTTTGGAAAATAAAAAGAGGGATAATTGAAAGATAGAATGCACAACAAAAAGAGATAAATTTTGGTTATAAGAAATTTCAGGGAGTAAAAGATATGATATAAAAGACCATGAATGTGATTGATGATACAATTTTATTATTGAACAATGAATTTAATGATAACAATAATTATATAATGGTTTATTGATTGTATGTTAAAAATTTTATTATGAAAAACCACTGGGAAGTATATTTGTGTCCCTCTATCTTAAAGTAGTGAGTATAGATGTAGAATAATTGATTAAACCTTAGAAACAGTAGCGATATTATAAAAGCATAGTAATCATGACAATAGATTAGTCATTTCTTGGTACATCAGTACATTATTGGTTTATGCTTCTTAGATGTTTCATATTTTAGGTCAAATTGGTAAAATCCTTGGTTTCTATATTCTACCATTAATATATAGATATTGTGAATGTTTGGCTTGAATTTAATGATTATAGTGTTCTTAATAATACAATATTAAGATCTATACGATTAAAAAAAGGTTTGGTACCCCAAATAAACCTTTATTATAGGGTCTTTTGTACTTTATGGATGTAATAACAAACAGAAAGAAGAATGAAATTCATTTATCAAAAAAATTTGATTTCCAAAATTAAACCACACTATATTGATGGGGATAATGAGAATAACAATTATAAAAATCTAAGATAAACTTATTAGATCAAATTAAGAAAAATACCATATAGAATATTATCCATTGGAAAAAAGTGAAAAATATTTTTGGAATCAGGTGGGTATTTAGAAATAAATTAAATAGTAAAGGGGGTGAAGGGAGAATTAAATAATGTTTGGTTTAGAAGGAATATTCCTCAGTTAAGTGAATTGATTTTGAATAATCCTTTAATATTATCGAATGGTTTGGGGAAACCATGCTATTTTTATCCATTATTTCTCAATGAAAATATATAATGAATAAATGAATATAATTTCTACAATATTTAATGGTGTGTTTTGGGATGAATTTTATATTGAGTAGTTTGAGGGTTGAATCATTTATAATGATGCAACTATAGTTTTTATGTTGATTAATAGGCTTCAAAGTTTAAATAAATCCCCAAGGGAATGATATTCCGAGCATTATAACAATATACAACACAAGAATTAAATGAAATTAGTTATAGAAAAAGCACATTATGTTAAATAAATGACGAACTATATACTAATTTTTACGTTTTTTATTAATGAAATTATTTTTATAAGCAAAAAAGTTATAATTTTAGATATTTTTTTAAATTAATGAATATATTTTTAAATTTAACATATTTTTTGAAATATAGTTTTTCACGGGGTTTAAATAAAATAATTTGTTTTACCTTTTTCATTCATAAGGCAAATATATAAGAGAACTATTGAAGAAATTTTGAATGGGAGAATCTAGAGAAGGTTCAACATCTATCATTAAGGGTGTGAAACTAAACAAGGATGAAGTTTCCGTAAGTTTAAATTAAAAGAAATTTATTAACATCATTGGATGCATTTTATATCTTATAACAACATGAACAAATATTATATTTATAGACACACTTTGTGCAAGAATTTAATGACATTATAAGGGAAAACACATAAGGGATAACAAAAAAAATTTAGGAACATTATAGGGACACGTTATTATGGTTAATGCAATAATAGAGATGCTTATAATGAACTATTTGTGTTTATTTATGTTTATTAGGCGGAAAATGTAAATAATAGAAATTCTTCTTTTGGTGGAATAATTTTTCTCAGAAGAAAGTGTGTGAAATGACATTATAATACTAAAAATTAAACAAAATTAAGCCCTGTATAGTTAAAATATGTGGATTTTATTCAATATTTCCCACAAATTATTTGGAAGAAAGATTAACTTTAATAATTATTATACAATTTTTTTTATTTACTATTTTATTGTGATATCTAAAGTGAAATAAATAATTATAATAACCTAATGAAACACTAATGATCAAAACTCATTTTTACAAAATATCATATTTGAAAAGAAATAGTTTCTAGTGAGACAGAAAATCTTTAGTATATTAATATAAAATAACAAATTTAATATATATTCAGTGAGGCATTACCAAATGAATAATTTTAGGAATTAATATTGATGATAAATGTTTTAGGATCATCAACACCTGAACTAAATTTTAATTTCACATACCTTTTATCTATATATTTTTTTTTCATTATATAGTATTTTAAAAAGGTGTTAAAATACCAAAATAATTTATACTTTTTTGATCAAATTTAATACTATATGGGGGTGTTTTTTTATTATGGGGAGATATTTGGGGTTTATTAAATTTTACATAAATATTTAAAAGTGTTTGAAGTTTTAATGATTGAATTTATTGAAAATATGAATAAATTTGGATATTCAATAACCCATGTATTTATTTTGTTGTATTTTTTCAATAATTAGTTCAAAAGTATATCATAAACTAGTTTAATAATTATAAGAGTAGGAAGTGAATAAAAAAAAATCTTTTATCGATTTCTATAATAGAAAAAGTTCTATTTAGAAAAAATTCTATATAGAAAAAAAATTCTATATTGTAAAAATTATATATAGAAAAATATCAATTCTCAAAATTTATTTGAATGAAAAATGATATATATAGTTTATGGAAGATAATATAAGATTAATGTATGGTTTTATATGAATTAAGTGTCGTATAATATTATTTAGTGTTAAAAAAAGGCACATAACATATGTTTTTCCATAAGTTACGACAACAAAAAATAGTTGATTATTCTTATATATATCAGGATAAAAATTTATAAATAATGTTTTAAATGGTTATTTAAAAAAATATTGTAATTTTTGAGTAGTATTATGTAATAAACTGACCCATGATAACATGACATGTCACAAACCCCAATTATATATTAGGGTTTGATGGGTGTCCTTGATCCCCATAGGATGGATACTAGTGCATGCATATCAAGAAATTATACTTGGGAGTGATTTCAACCATATAAAATAATACATACATAAACAAAAACTCTAACAATAATATGACATGCCCATTCGTGTATCGAATTCACATTAAAAAAATAGATTAAATATAAATAAAAAAAGTGAAAAATGTATAAATAATGGTAAAAATAACTCCTAAATGGAATCAATTCATAAACTAGGCATAAGGATAATATATTATATTCAAAGAAGCCAAAAGAAATATCCAGACTTATAAGGATGATAAATAACCATCCTAAAAATTAAAACAAATCCTTAAAAACTGCCAACAGTCTCATTGTGACCCACTGTACCTCACCGAATCCCAACACCATCCATAATCGAAATACATGAAACTATCCAAAAAATATATTCAGAACCTAAGATAAAACATTGGAGTTGCATAAACCCATTAGTTTATGTTGAGTGTGAGATAAACATTCCCAATTAGATTTATCAAAAATAGTTTGTGAAATTCCTTTCTAAAACCATATTATTAACTATAGTTTGAATAATAACATGAAAATAGTTTTCTCACATGTTAAAATAATGAAACCAGATATGTTGTCATAATCAATTTTTATAAAATTTACCACATATTTAGATAAAAAGGGGATAGAAAATTTCTGTTTTAAAAAAAATCTAAACCATCGAAAAAGTATCCTTTATTAAATTTATAAAAACAATCCTGAATATATTTCCCCTTTCCAAAACATTACTCATACACCTTTTATAAGAAAAATACACACCTATTTCCATTTTTTAAATCATACTTTAAAAATAATTTTATAAATAAACATTAAATTAGAAAAAATAAATACTTGAAATGGAAAATAATCACACATGGGCACCAATATGTCAATTTAACATAAAAAAATAAAGAAACCAAGTAATGGTTCCATGTAAACTAATGAAAATCTATGAGAAACAAAGAATTCATATAATAAAATCATCTAGGTAATACTTTATTAGAATTATACGTCATGATACATACTAAGGAGTAAAGTATCAAGAACCTAAACTTGTGACTGGAACTATAGGATGACCTAAGAGAACCTATCTTTAATCCGGTAGTCTGGCCATACTATCCGGGAGACAAACTACATCCTTAGACCACTCATATAATACAAACCATAATCCATCCCTGAGTCACTCGACCACCATAGGGCCTAATACCCTTTCCATAACACAATCTAAATTTGGGGTTCACTCATCCATTTCAATTACCAAATACAATTATTACCATGAAAAAAATCAAGGTAGGTGAGTAATATGCAATACATGGAATCACTACACATATCAATAATGAATCATAATGAATAAATCTCACATATCACCTCCAAAACCTATATAATAAATATCCAAAGGAACCAATATATATATATAAACACAAATAAAGTGGCTCAATTTAGGGTTTCAAACATTTTTGATAAAACCTCATTAAAATTTCCAAACGAGGTTTTTTAAAAATTGAATCAGGATTCCACGCTATGTAAACCATTGTGAAATAAACATTTTATTTTTTTTAAAACCAAACCAACTAAACCCTTTTCTAAATAAATTAATGAACAAGTACCACTTTTTATTAAAAATATTTGAAGGTACAGAAAAAATTATTTTTAAAATCATTACTTCACTAAATCAAAGACACAAACAGGATCAAATTCACTTCCACTATTAATATTATTTTAAAAAAGATTTAAACAACCATTTTCACAAACACATGGAACTCCAAAAATAACTTAAAAATTGGAAAACCATTGAATAGACTTTATATAAAGTGAAAAAACAATTAAAATGTTTGTGAAATATTCTATAACTATAAAATATATTAAAAAAATTCTAGAATAAGGATTTTAAAAAATCTTGTTCTCAATGACATGTCAATAAAAGGAAATTCCCAATATAAACTACCTAAAACCAAGTAGAAATTTTTTTCAGCGAATCTCCTATGATGGTGAAGCCCCAACCAATCAAATTAATAACCTCTATAATCCCCAAAACTAAAATTCTAAAAATTAAAACCACATTAAATCCTAATCTAAGCTATCACATTATCTATAGTCATGAGTGAAAAATAAACCAAAAAAGGTCTTTGGAAAAAATAGAAAGGAGGGAGATTACCTCATAAGTAATCTTATAATCAGTGGATAAGGGGCCCAAACCCATGAATAAGGAAAAGTGGAGTTCCATAGGTTATTACCTTTCTTTGAATAAAAAAGGAATAAAAAAGTGGGGGTGTAAACACCCTTAAAACTGATAGGGGTAGTTTGTGAAAATCAATATTATGTTATTCTACATAGATCACACGGTCAAGTTGCACAATTTACCAAATTACATGTTAACTTTGTGAAATCCATGAGGAGAAATATACAATATTATTCATGGTTTCCTCATATGATATTTCTTGACCATGCACAAGATGTGTTGAAAAAACCCCAATAACATATGGACCCACCCAGTTAGCAATAAAAACCATGAAATTTGGAAAAAACCATGTGCTACCCAAGCACACTAACCTTTCAATAACAAAAATTAACTATAAAACACTTTTTGTAAGACTTCCCTTATAGTTTCCCTTAACTCATTCATATTAATTGTGAGATAGAGTAAAATTTCTAGAAATTCAAAAAATTTTGGCTTGAAACTCCAAGAAACATAAATTTCCCAAAAATAAAATAATATATATGAAACTAGTGATATGGTGGTGTTATAATTCTCTCTACCATGAATCTTTAAAACCCAATAAAGTAATTGATAAACATAGAATACAAGAGAAACCAAAAACCACAACACCTATATAATAGGTGGAAGGGAAAGGAATGTTAAACAAGGAATGGTGAGAATAGTGTTTTAGATGAATGGACAATATCTTAGAACCACTGATTTAATCCTTAAACATTAAAAACTATTTACAAGAATTATCCAACTCATAACCATCAAACACTGATATCTAAGAAAATGGATACCTATTATATGTCTCATTTTTTAAAATTCATTTAATGTAGGGTAGTATGAGAAAAAAACTTCCAAGAGAGATACCACCCCAAAAAATCAAATAGAAACAATAATAATCCATAATCAATAATAACCATTTGAGAATTGACCTCATACTCGCAAAGGAAGCACAACCCAAAGAGAACCCAAAACATCACAAGGAAAATTCATCCAATTCACTATAGAACACATCACAAAAAATGGAATGACACCCCAATCAAAAAAATGCCTCAATGAGGAATGAAAAGGGATATAACCTTGAGAAACAAAATTGATTATAAGGGGAAATATATTACCTTATACCCAGATCTCTATATCATAAACAACCTAACAAGATCCAAACAAACACAATAAAATGAATTATCTCAATTGGTTCAAAGTACATCCTAGTCACCCAAAATAACCCCTATGTCCTTCCCATACCTAATCCATAAAACCCAACTAGAGAAATAAACTCAAAAAATCATCATTGAAAAAAAACAAACACCAAGGCATCAGGAAAACCATAACAACCAACACCCCATAACTGAAGATCAATAAAAGAATAAGAGAAAACATATATTATAAATCACCTCATGATCCGCAATATACTATAAAATCGTTGAGAGAAAATCCAAAAAAATATTCACCCAATAATACTTCTAGTTAATTATACAAATTGGATTCTTGAAAATAACCTAACCACTTTATTACCTCAAGAGGAACTTAATCACCATGGAATGGAAGACAGTGAATCAAGAAGTCTAATTTTAATGATGTTATGTATCCAATAATATATTTATATTCTAGTAAGGGTCAATAACCAAAAAATATATGCCAAAATTATAATAGGATTTACCTTATGAATCATCCCGGTAAAGAGAAATTCTAAATTATCTCAATAATTTTATAGGTGGAAAAACCATGAAAATAAAAACTAGAATACAACCCATTATAATTTGAAAAACCAAAAAAATAGTCCTAATACACTTATAGGGATAAACACAAATATAAAAATTAAAAAAGGGAAATATACAATAAAGAATCATTAAAACATACATTTTCATCAAATAAAGATCATTTTCATAAGAAGTATCAAAATTATTTTTTCCAAAGGCTTTAATGTTTTGAAGAAAACATAACCCCATTTATAAATTCTTTATTTTAATAAATGAACTCATGAAAAAAATATTTTTTTAGAATCACCAAATTTAAAAATGATTTCGAAAAATGATTTTCAAAAATCATGTACATGATTTGAGACATTCAACTTCGTTTGGGTAAAATTAAACTTTAACAATATAAAGTTATCTTTTATTTCCAAAACATTCCATGAGTTATATTATAAATCTATAGATTTTTGTGAATCTTAATTACATTTTAAAACATTTATATGAATCCTAACTTCTTTTCAATGAATATTCATTAATTATACCGTCAATTTAATTAAATTTCAAAAATTTCTATAATTAAATCAATATGATTTTAAACATTCCATTGCAATTAAAAATCTCCAACAAGTAAAGAAAAAAACTCTATTTTAAAAAATAATTTTTCTTCATAAAAATCTCTTTTTATTTCATAACAAATATCCCAAATTCAAACAAAATAGGAATGGTTGTAATATTATAAACATTTCATAAGAACCAAAATTACATTCATTCCCATTATAAAAAAATTAATAAACAAAAAAACCCATTAAATATTATCTCTATCAAAAACCAGATTCTACCAAAATATAAAAAAACTATTCTTAAAACATAAGTCTAATAAAAAATGAGAAAATATTCAATAGAAACATTATTTAGTAACATTAATTCACAATAAAACTTCCTCAATTAACGTTAAAACAATAGCAAGAACCATATGATTTAGTTTGGAATCCAAGAGATAAAAATAAAAATATTGAGAAAAGAAAAAATATGCATGGCATGGCCAGATGTGTCGGAAATGTTTTACATAACCAAGAAAACCTAAAAATGGTTTATATATACTTCAATATTTTATACTTATGATTTTCCTAGCCCTGCAATCTATCCTTGTATCATGAATCTTCCTCAATTTTCACCCTAAAATCTCAATGAGACCCCTAAAACCAAAAATATACTAAAAATGATTATAAAACCATCAATTAAGATCCGAATTCATTGAGAATAATTAGAAAAAAACCCGATTCATGATTTAAATCATAAATAACCATGAAAAAATAATGTTCAAGATAATAAAGAGATAACTAGACTCTCCCCACCCATACCTCTTGATTTATGACATTCCTATCTCTAAACTAACAAAGTTAAAAAATTAAAATAAGAATATTCAAGAACCTAGGATATATTTAGAATCAAGGATTTGATTAAATTTATAATTAACCAACCCAAGATGACTCAACATGTCACCGAAACTAATTCTCCATTGGGTCTGAAGGATGTCCTCGATCCCCATAGGATGGAAACTAGATATTTTGTATCTAGAAAATATGAATGGGAATTATTTCACCCCCATAAAATAATATAGATTAGTGTAAAAAACTAAACCAATAATATTATATGATATATCTATGTATTAGACCACCATGAAGAAAATAAATCATTTCAATATAAATAGAAAAACACAATTGACTAATAGGAAACAAATAGTAAGAAAAACTCATAACTGAAATTAGAACATTAAATGAACATAATATGAACATGTTATATAAAAATAATCCAAAAAAAATAACTAGGATATAAAATAATATACATAAACATCCAAAAAATTAAAATCATTACCGAACTACTACCAATAATCTACTCATGACCGATGGTCACTTACAATATCCCTATGCTATCCATCATTAAAAAATATGAAATGAAACATTCAAAGAGACCAAATACTATGATCCTAAAAGAAAATATGAGAGCTTTATACACCCATTTATGTATAAAGGGTGTGAGATAAATATATTGACTCATATTTTATCAATTATTTTGTGAAATTACTTTTATTTTATTAATGATATTTTTAATTATAAATATAAAATTGATTTTTCATATGTGGGTATAATGACACCAATCATCATCCCATAATCAATTTAATAAAATGTCTATATTATTTAAATAAATAAGGTTGGATCAAATTTATTTTTCTAAAAAACCATTAACCTGAAAAAATAGGATTCCTTATGATATTTTTGAAAACAAGACTAAATCTAATTTCTATTTTCTAATAAATTTCTCAAAAAAATTTATAATAAAATTACACTCCAATTTTCATTTCAAATCATATTTTAAAAGCCATTTTATAAATTGATTTAAAAATAAACAACATCCATAACTAAAATTGAAAAATAAATATACACCGACACTGAGATACTAATAAAATATAAAAAAATAAATGACCAAAGTAATGGTTACATAAAAATAATCAATAGATAGAGGATACAAAAAAGGAATATAATATGATCCACTAGGTAGTGACTAGTAGGAAAAAATCATAGGAAACTGCCTAGGAATCTTGTAACATGAATTTGAAATTGAAATTAGAACCCTAGGATGGACCAGATAAAAACATGTATAATTATAGAAGTACTGTCTGACTATCTAGGGAACATAATCCATCACTACAATTATCATCTACCACAGCCCAATATCAATCCTGGGAGTTCTCAGACACCCCGATCCATAATCTCCTAGAAATATAATAAATATAAAAGGAGTTTTCACTCATTTTGTTCACTTAACAACTCATAATATTCCCATGAAAAAACTCAATGGAGGTAAGGAATAATTAATATATGGATCAACA
Organism: Viscum album; assembly: GCA_963277665.1. Lineage (NCBI taxonomy): Eukaryota > Viridiplantae > Streptophyta > Magnoliopsida > Santalales > Viscaceae > Viscum > Viscum album. Next base: position 1,909,473,934 of record OY728151.1, read on the forward strand.
CAAAAATCAATATTGAAACACAATATATGATGCTCACATATCATCACCAACATCCTTGAAATAAATAACCCCATTTCACATTGAAGCCTGATTAAATAGATATAAAATATCCCCATAGGGAACCAATATATATATACATATATATATAATCACAAATAAATGGGATAAATTTGGGGTCAAATATAGTTATGAGAAATCCTCTTTAATGGTTCTGAATACGTATTTATTTCAAAAACATCTTATTATGCGTGTCCACTTCCCCAAATGAAAAATACACTTTTTAAAACATCATTTTTAAAACCAATACAAAGTAAAAATATATTTTGAAATCAATTAATGAACCAATCCACCTATTTATTAACTCCATTTAAAATTCTACAACATAATTTTATTTTTCAAACAATAGTTGAAAAACCACTCATTCACCTACTCAATGTCCCAAATGCAGAAAACACCACTTTCAACATCAGAATTATTATAAGGAAATTCATACAAGAATTTTCATATAAAAATGAAACTCAAAGTATCACATAAAAAATTGAAAACCATTAAAAACTTTTAGGTGATGTGTGAAAATAGTTAAAGTGTTATTGAAATCAACTATAACTATAACATATTTGGATAATTTATAAAATAATATATTTCAAAACATAAGGTTTTCAATTACGATTTAATTAATGTAAATAAAAAAAAGTTCATACCACAAACCAAGTATAACCAATTCTTAATGAACATGATTATATGGTGAAAGAGCTACTAAGAAAAGGAAAATCCTCTATATTACATATTCACCATGAATGCCTAAATTAGAACTACCCTAATCCTTAATCTCATCCATCACAAAGGGTTCGGTGAATATGAGAAAATAACATCAGGATAATTGAGGGAGATAACAATAATAATCCACATAGAATTAGTGGTCCAAATCCATAAAAGGGGGGAGAATATATTCTTAGGTCACACCAAATTTTTGGATGAATGAGGATAGGAAAATAGGGGGTCTAAAACCCCATAAAACATATATGGATAGTTTATGAAAACAACTTTTATGTGATTCTGGGGAGCTTACATGGTTATCCCACAGGGTTTACCAAACTATGTACCAATCTTGTGGGATAAAATAGAAGGAACCTATCACACTACTCATGTATTCCTTAAATGATTTCTCCTAACCTCATGTAATCCACATTCCAATTACCCATGTAAAAAAGGACTCACATGGTTATAACTGGACATCACATAGTTTACACCTAACTATGTTTAATAACCCCAAATTATAAAAGAACGACATTTATTGGATAAAATATATGAAAAGAAACAAAAATATTAGAATAAAATATAAAACCACAAGGCTTTAAAATATATTTATTTTTGAATAATTTTTATTTCTTTAATAGCTTATGATGCACACAACATCAGATTAAAACGAAACACAATACTTTTTTAAAATACTACTTAAACATAAATATTATAACATAGCTATTAAATAAGAGAGTATCAAAAGTACTAAGTAAACCATGCAAAATATATTCTATAAAAAGTTTTATTGGTTATACATTTATTACAATTTATAACAAGAATAATTTTAATGTAAAAGAAATATTTTCTGAAAGAAATATTATGTTTTTTCTAATAAACTGTTTAATAGTGAAATGAAAAAATAATTTAAATTTAATATCTACCTCTTTTAGAAAATTTAATTTAAAAATTAAAAATGATTTTTTATATCTCAATTCCAAAATTAATGAATGGTGAAAAATACTAACTTTTAATTAAAAATTGTCTTTCTATTTTAATAATTTATAATGTTAAATTATATATTGAATTGGTATTAAAGTTACATTAGTTAAATTTTATATAAATTAATCCAATTTAGTATATTTTATTAATTTTATTTATATATTTTGATATGAAAACTTTGTAAACTTAGGGACATTTACTCTTTAAAAGCCCAATTTTGCATTACAGCCACTAGATTAATTTTAAATTAAATATTTCAACTTATATGAATTTAATTTGAAAAAATTTATTCCATATTTTGAATAAAAATATTTTATAGAATTTAATAAGTTAAAATAATATTTCTACTAAAATTAATATGTAAAAACGCAACAATTAATTACCATAGATGAGGTAAAAATGGATTTACTGGGGGTTAAAAGATGATTATAAGGGTTAAAAATGACCAAAAGTCTTCTAGAACACCCATTTTGTGGACTTGTTTTCATTATATCATCTATTTTCTATAATGGGCTATTTTTAGTCATTTTTCGTGATACAAACATCAGTATGATTGAATCTTTTTAAAAAATTACAAGTGTGCTACTCACCTCACTTACAAAAGACAACATATTCTCCTCTCTTATTCACATATTAAAACTATTTTAGTTCAATAAATACATGAAATAAACAATTACCAACTTCCCAAATATCTTCCAATAAACCTTAGTTTTTGATGAAATCCATACTAAGAAGGATTTGGTGCAAACGTAAGGAGGAAACCTGAAGAAGGTGTAACATTCTTCAATGAGCGTTTTTATTTTATTTATTCCTAATAATCCTTAAATTATTATTAAACCATAATGATATAATAAAAAAGTGTCCTAAATATACTAATATGTTTTAATTTTAACGAAATTACCTACAACCATCTCCACTTCCAACAAATGGGTTATAAAATCATTACTTAGGTGTACAACTGACTACTGCCTCGCAAACCGATGTCATTCATTTTTTCCATTACCACCTCTCATGATTGGATATGATGATGGATATAAAGTATAAATTTGATATTTATAACATAATTATAACTATTTACTAATTATATTATATATAAATATTTTAATTTCCATTCCATTGGGGATACAAGAAAGTAACTCGTGTGTATGGTAAAATACCTCATCGTGAAGCGATTTGATTCATTTTTTACTAACTCCTTACATGATATTTAATAATGATAGATTTAGTGAATATATTTGAAATAAATGAAATATTTAGTATATTCATGAAATATTTAACATTATGAAAAAATTATATATCATATTTCACGTTTTTACATTGAAAATGACAAATCATTTGTGTACGTGTGGACTGCCGCCATCATGAAGCGATATGACTCTATTTTCATATCCACAAAAATGTATCATATATATAAGTAAAATTATATAAGTAATATAATATATAATATATTATTATCATTATATGATGATATAATATTACTTACCTATTTTTCAAAATGATCATTTAAAAATGGAAACGTTACTCATGCGTATATACAACCTACCATCTCCATGATTATAACATAGTCCATTTTTCATAATCATCGTAAATGTTTGTTTTTAATGTTATAATTGATATTAAAATATGATAATTATATCATGATTTTTATTCTATAGATGATATAACAATGTAATATGTGTAATAACAGATCTTTTATGATGAAACACATATGATAAAACAAGACAATTAACACCAGAAACAATTAAACTAATGAAATATTATTAAAGAATGGGTTATAAGATGTTATAAAAAGATAATATATTATATTATAAATATTAATATGGTTATTTAATAAGTTAATAACAATTTTAGAACCACTATACCTGAGTTTAAATCACATTTTAATTAAAGGAGTCATGAGGTAAGGGATTTAATTTCAATTTCATTTCATTGAGGCACATTTAAATGTTATGCACTTAATTTATTTAATATGGAGAATATAATGATCGTTTTATATATAATATCATGAATATTTCATTCATCATGATATTTTACGTTTTGATTTTTATAATTTCATCTAAGGTGATTTTAATTAAAATATTCCAAATGGTAAAAAAATTTATAATTCAGTTTCTTTTTATTGGGTTATTTTACACCATCAACTTTGATATTATAAGATTTTGTGTATAATGAAATTTTATTATCATATGTTGTATTTTTTTTTTGTGTTTTTATAGTTGATACACATAATATATTCATTTAGGAATTATCACTTTAATGTTATGATCATTTTAATGGTTTATCTTACAATCTCATTCTAATAGAGATTGTTTATCCTTGAATTTAATTTAAAGGAAATTATTTTTTCATTTTATAATTAAATAATTTCATTTTATTATTTTCTGGTTATTAATTATAATTTTAATTAATAGAACTAATTTATTCTCTATTTTAATGTTAAAATAATTTAGATAACGTTTTTAAGAAAATATTACTTCATATATCTCTTTGATCGATTTTTTTTGAAAACTATACATTAAAAAAATGTTTTAAAAACTTTAAAAATGATCCATTATATAAATTTTAACCCATTTTAAAACATTTAGAAATTTTTTTAATAGAATATTCATTCAATTTAGAAAACAGTTCCCTTTTGGATTTAATCAAAAATGTGGCAGGAATCTTCATTTTAACTTATACGACATGAATGAAATTTCCAGCCGCCATGACCTATAAAATGTTTTAAATATTATTTAATATGTTTTAAAGGTTATTTTAAATTAAAATTATCTTCAAATTATTGCATTAACTTTTAGTTTTAAAAATTAATTTTCCAAATTAGAAGGATATTTTCTTTAAGAATGTTTCTAATGACCATTTTATTGTATTTATATTCCTTAAAGACAACCACACATAATTTTACATATAATAAAATGGGGATATGTTATATTCATACAATAACTATTCTTCCTATAGATGGTTTTTAATTATTTTGATAAATTATAGTATTGAAATACCCTCATTAGCTTCATTTTTTATAGTTCATTACTGTCTCTTGAAATTTTCATATTCCAATGATCATTGGAAATAAAATTTCCACTAAATTTCTATATTATTTATCATGGATATGTTTATTGTCTAAAATTTATGTCATTTATAAATAGAGTGTTCTACATTGAAATTCATTTTTTATCTGGATAAATATTGATAATTTTTTCTTTTCTAAATATAGATATTTTACAATAAGACACATTTTTTATGAATCAAATAGGTTATTCGATATCTGATGAATTATTTATACATTCAAGACATGGATGAGGCCTAATTATAGATATCCCCTCAATAAATTTTTATTTTCATGGGAAAAATTAGTTAGACAACCTTAGTTAAATGGGTTTTTACACATTAGTTTTAAAACTGTCTTGAGGATATAACTTGACAGTAGTGGTATCATGTGCTTGGGAAACATAACATCCAATAATTAATATTTTCCTTTATTAATAAATTAGTTATTATTATCCCTGATTTTATATCTATGATATTATCTCTAGATTCATTTCTTTCTTTGTTTATTGATTAAATGACATGTGTTTTTTGTTATTTATATTACTATGTTGACTATTGCTTTTGTAGTTAAGATAGTAATGTTATTGACTAAATAGAATGTGTTTCAATTATTTACCTTTACATATTAATTATGACTTATCTAATTGTCCCTGATATTTTTACTATAATATTATCACATGATGGATTTAATTCCTAATTTATTGATTAAATGGAATGTTTTTTAGTTATTAACATTTACAAGTTGTTCATAATTATTGATTCTTAATATCTTGCATTGTACTTATCCCTTAATAATAATTTTAGCTCACCGATATTTTTTTCCTTTACCAGAAATCAATGAAGTGTACTATGAATGATATAAAAGAATATTATAGAGTAAATAATGATAAAAAAATAAACTATGTTTTAATATTTTTTAAATTAAATATGTAAATCATGTATTTATCTAGTTTACTAAGACTACTAAACTATTCTATCCTTCATGATGTGATTCTTTGTGTCTTATGATAATGTAATAAAGTAGATATCAGATCTAGGGTACAAGGGTCAGGGTTTTTATAGTTTGTATCTCAAAGAGGTTTATTAGAAATCTTGGGAACTAGATTTAGGAAAAGATAGATTAGAGATCATAACCCTGTGATCGATTTTGAGAATATGTATATAAGAACATGAAAATATTTAAATAAGTAAGATATTATGTGGTTTTCCTAAAAATACATACCTTTTTGGATAGTACATGTGGAAATGGTTATGGAAAAGAGGTACTTCGGGTAATAACTATGAAGAAGGGTGGAGAAGTATTGAATCAATCGCCACCTGGTGATGAAAACAGACCATACTATGCACCTGATTTGATACACCTAGGGGATATTCTTAGGATAATTCATATTTTATTTACAAAATTTTATGAAGGAAATGAATAAATGATGACAATTAATGAACTTGGTAAAACCTAAGGTGTCTAATATTGGAAATAATGTGTCATACTTTACTCATCCTATAAATGATTATACGGTTTTCCCACTACAATTATTGTTCCTCAAACTATGTTTTTTCTTTTAGTCAATAAACAAAAACCAAAATAATCATGATAACATTGAACATGAAGGATAATATGGTGACTATGAGAAACCAAATTAGATGATGATAAGAGTGAAAGATATTTTTATCATACATAATCAGTTATCACCAAATACGATTAAAAACTATACATTATCCAACTATGAGACTCACAAAATAAGGCAATACTAAAAAAACCCTTGTTTTACAAAGCTTTATATTTGGCATTGATAAAGGGTATTCTTTATTAGTGATATATTGTTAACACTAATAGAGGGAAATCTGTATGAGCACTTTCTTTTTAGCACTAATAAATATTCATTTTATCAGCATTTTCGAGCATTGATAAAGGTATGAATAAATATAATGAAATGAATATAGAAATAAAAAATAAAAAAAGAGTTTATTAAAAACATATCAAAAAATTTATTAATTAAATATTTATTGATAAAAATAAATAAATTGATTATACATTATTAAATATTAAATTTTTTTAATAATGAGATAATAATGATAATAATGTTATTAAATTATATATATTAAATATATTGAGATATATTAAAATATATAAATATGAATTATATATTACAAAATATTTATGATCTATACATTAAATATTTATATATTTATTGATTAATAGTTTAAAATTAAAAATTAATATGAATTAATAATATTGACTAATTGCATAGTACTCGAGATATAGTTGAATGTCCTTTGATTTTTAAATTTAACCTAAATCAAATATTTTTTATATTGATTTCATAAACACAAAATTAATTCATTTTTATATACAATGTAAACACATAAAAATTATCCAATTTTTCAATATTTTTAAGTGAAATTATTCTTAATTTATTCAATTTCACTAATTTTTTTACATATATGCATGCACTTAAAATTACATATTCATTAATAATGTTAAAAATATATTTTTAAAAACATATTTATAAATAAATATTTTTATAAATGTACATTTACTATATTTATACAAATATATTTATAATTATAAATAAATAAATATTTTGTAAAAGTATTTACATAATTATAAATAAATAAATATATATTTTTGAATAATTACTAAACATGCAATAAATTTACTTAAATAATCAATATATTTACTATATATATAATATATATATATATATGTATAATTATGTAAATATATATAATGATATAAATATTATTTTTAAAAAATATTTCTATAATTATAAATTTGTAATTATAAAATTATAATAAATATATTTTAAAAGGAATACATTTACCATATTTATATTTATATATATTTATTAAGTATATATAAATATTTACAATTTTTGTCTATAGTTATAATTATAAATCCTTTATCATCGCTTAAATAATATGTGCTGATAAAGGCATCTTTATCAACACTTTATTGCACTAATAAAGATGAGGATTTATCAGCACCGTCAAGGGCGCTGATAAAATTACAATTTATATGCGCTATAATTTTAGTGCTGATAAAGATTGATTTTGTTCGTGAATTTTTTGTTATGATAAAGACCCACCTTTATCAGTGCTAAAAAAATGCTAATAAAGAGGTTGTTTGTCAGCACTTAAGTAATAAATGCTGGTAAAATGACTCTTTATCAATAATTATTTTTAAGCACTAATAAAAGTGTCTCAATCTAATTAAAAAACCTTAACCATTTTAAATAGTATCATTATATTATAATCTTTCCATGATTTCCCCCTGCTTATAACACTCCTCAGTGAATTGAACCTCGAATCACACCACTTGACTATCTATCAAACATCTCTTTGGTCATTTAGTCTTTGAATGAAGATATGGTTTCCAAAGAGGGTTTTATATTTTCTTCAACCTTGAAAGTTAGGCCTCCCAAATTTCTTTGTGTAAATTTGTTAATTTCTTCTTTGACAAAGCCATTATTTATGGTTCTGTGATTGTATACTAGTGATGTAAGCATTCCAATTTTCTTAGTTTCCAATTTTGATTCTACTCTTTATCGCTCGTGGAGAGTTTATTGTTTATAGACTCAATGGTGGAACATGGTGTCACATGGATTTTATTTGATAATTTTATTTTATTTACATTTCCAAAGTTGATAACCAAAAGCTATCATACAAAATTTTCGTTGATTATTTTATCAATGATATTCCATACTTGTAAAATTTTATAAATTGAATCTATAGATTTTTTGTGTAAGGGAGTTGAAGGAAAGTTAATGGATTTCTTGTGTATTATACTAATTAATATATTATTTTTTTTCTTCTTAGTTGGGTTGGTGTGAGAATCCAATGTTTGGATTCATCATGTCTGTTTTTATTTAAATTTTATTTCTACTATTTTTATTTATTTTTCTCGCCCAAATCATTCCCACTATGTTGTTTTTCATGCTGTGGTTCTTGTTTCCAACCTAAGGGGGATTGAGAATTTCACTTGGACACTATCATGGTCTATCTCTAGTGTTTGATATATGGTTGTCTTGGGGTTGTTTTGGAAACAATATCTATAGTTAAATGTATTGTACCTTTTCTCAAAAATCAAACTTTTTATGTCTCTACACTATTAAAAATATATATTTTATTTTCCTCCCTCTTTAGATTAATCCAACATTTTTTATTATTCCTTTTAATAATAATATATTTAATATTATATGTTTATGATATATACTATTTTACAACTACAAT